>JANUWF010001287.1:8997500-10197500 GCA_026120185.1 Voacanga thouarsii | reverse complement strand
TTAAAAGATATCTTTTATATTTTTATATTTTTATATATATAATAATAAATAATATTAAAAAATATATAATTATATTTCGATTCAGTTATGATTCAATTCAATCAAACTTGTAAATTATTGAACCTATTATTTCATCGATTCGATGACCGCTTCGATTTTCACAACCTTGCTCAACACCATAATTAGTTGGCCTAAGACTTGGCATTTAGGTTATTATAAAATATATATATTGGATTGGAATCATTCTGTGAAAGCCATGGCTCCCGCCCCCCCCCCGGTTTAAGGCAGCTTCAATTTGCAATGTTTATGTTTCTATCTTCAACTTTTAAGTTTTAAAAAACGATAAATATTTCTATAATTTTTTAATATACTTTTTTTGGCCGTAATTAATATTCAGAAAATAATTATTTATTTAAATCATTACGTTATTTATTTTTAATATTAAAATAATAGTAAGTGCATAAATATTTATTTTATTAATTAAAAAATACTAACAAAAGATAACTATTAACTTATAATACTAATCAAAGTCAAGTCAACTTGATAGTATCGCCTTTGGCAAAGATTGGGAGAGAGAACAAATAAAGAAAACAAATTGCAAATTTGTCCAAGAAAAAGAAAATTCGTTTTTGTTTGTTTGATTTTTTTACTAGGGTCAATCCAACCTTCAAAGGGACAGAGACAGGCATTCGAGGCTGCTTTAAGTCCAACTTTATCATTTTTGTCCCTTTTTACTAATGTCACTTCAACTTTCAAAGCGACAGAAGAAGAAATTAGACCCGCACTTGAGGCTGTTTAATTTCACCTTTATTGGTTTTGTCCTACTCTAAGGGTAGGGGATACTTTACTACGATGGAATTATAAGTTAGGAATTGAACATAATATATTATATTATATAAAATAATAATATATTTTTTAAAAAAATTAAAAGAGCAAAAAATAAAATTTAAATGATTATTTTAAAATTTTTTATTTTTAAAAAATTATAATTTTAAAATATTTTGAAGACAGACGCAATCCTTCTCCGCTACTTAATTTCAATATTGTACTTTAGGTTATACTTAGATAAAAATTGAATTAAGATGAGTTTGTTAAAATTTAATAAAATACTATTAAATGTGAAATAAATGTGAAGTTTAATTATTAATGAAAGAGAGAAAATATGTTATATTGTCAATATGTAACAACTTTTAGAAAACAAAAATTATTTAAATTAAAATTTTAGTTTAGATTAAGAAGAGTTTATTCTTATTTGCAGTATAGTTTTGATATCGTTTATTTATTTTTCGGAAAATTATTGATTTATTGTGAAATTTAAGGTGTATATTGGACTTGTGAGTTCCCAATTATTTGAGCCTTTCTCTTTTGAGGTATTTTATTTAATTTGGTAGGCTTATTGAATTGTTACTTTATTTAATTAATGGATTAGGATCCATAGGGCTTAAGAGTTAAGAGGTTAAGTAGCAATTATTTTATTTAAAGATTTTAATTAATTACTTATTAAAGGTTCAGTCATAATGTCAATTATGTTGTTTCTTCAGTATCAGAGCGAGAAGAATGAAGAAGAGATGAGACGCAGTGAAGAATCTGAAAAGGAGCTCGAGCCTTCGGTGTCAAATTTTGATAAGTAGCCTTCCTTTTGTTTGGTTATGGTGTTTGTAACATAGGATTGAGACTTGTTGTTCTTTCAATGAAGTTAGAATGTTAGGGTTCTAAATTGGCGAAAATCGATTAGAGGATTACTTGTATTGTTTGGATTTCAATTGAAGGTGAATAAGCGTTTGGTGGTTTGAGGGGAAGCTTTGGGAGGATTCTTGGTGTTTGAATTCTTAGGTAAGGAAATTGAGTTTACCTATATTTTGGCTACTGGTTTTCGTTTTTCAGAAATCATGTGCATTTTAAATCCCTTATAAAATTGCTATTTTGATTATATGAAAATGGTATTGCGTATGAAATGATAATTTGTCACCTCTATATATATGGTTGTGCTATTGAAAATGACAGGTTTTAAGCTAAGTTCTATGCTATGTTGACTCATGAGATGTTGATTGCTTGTGAGTTTACTTTGGTAGGGAATTCCCAACTTTATAAGTTATAAGGGCTTACTAGGAGATACAATACCTAGGATAAGCTAAAACCCTTATTCCAATACTATATAATAATTGGAAGACTAATCAATTAAGTCAAATCAAGTCCCCACGCATGAATCATTTTTGTGTGAATCAAATTACGTTTATGTATGCTATGTGTGGTGTTAAATAATTTTGGGTATGTATTGTGTTGTGTTAAACGGATTTGGGGTGGAAACGGTGTTTTGTTTTGTGTTGGTTATGTTACTTTTTTTTTTCTTTCCTGACATCAACTGGCACTTGGTCTTCATCCAAATCGGCACAGGTTACACTCTGAAAATTGGGTTTGAAACTCTCTGTTTAAACCGATGCTGGTACGTTCCTATAGCAGGTGCCGGTTCCACCTTGACCACCGTTTAGTTAATCAGAACCAGCGCCGATTCGGTGTTCTTTAGGCGCCAATTATTCTCTAAAATTTGTGCCAAACCTTTTTGTTTTAACCGGCACCAGTTAACCTCTACAACAGGCACCGGTTCCTCTTCAGTAAAGCAACCATTGCGTTATTGATCTAATCTGGTGCCGGTTCTTTCTTCAGCAGATGCCGATCATGCGTCATCTAAACCAATTTTAGACCAAGTTGATAGTAACCTTGATCCTTTCATTTTGATTTATTGATGTGAGTCCCTTGAACCTTCTTATGGTGCAACATTTTATGCAAAACTATGTTGTGAACTGTTTTGTAAATGTATAAATATATATGTAACATGTTTAAACCCTAGGTAAGTCAGATTTTTTTATTGAGCTAGTGAGCTCATTCCTTATTTATCATTTTGCAAGAAATCAATTAGAAGAAGAAGAATTAAGCGAGTGGTTTGAGGAAAATTGGCAATGATATTTGACTGCTATTTCTGAATTTTTAGAATATGTTTATTTATTTGAATGGTTATGATGTTTTGTTAGACTTTGATAGGTTTGGTAGATTTATATCTGTTATGTACTTGGTAGACTATGTAAATAAATGCTCAGTTAATATTAGTTTCAATTGAATTACTTAAACTTGATTATGAATTTAAATTTTTAGGAGCTTGAGTTTATATATACGGATTATTTAAGTATCAGAGTAGTACAATAAAAATATAATAAATTAGTTTGAGGTGTTAAGAGTTCGACATTCTAATTTAGGGGTGTTTAGTTAGTCATCCCTAGATTCGGGGGTGACAGGACTATTCAGGGAGGGTTAAAGCTGTAAAGCATGATAAATTTGACTTCCGTTAAGATTAAACCGACGTCCTTAAGAGCTAATGATTACATAAATAGGATATTTGTCAAAGAAATTTCAATATTCACTATACTTCTTCATCCATGCTTTTCACACTGACACTAAAAGTTTTACTCCTCATCCTTATCCTTTCTAGATTCGTGATCGAGGGGTACTTCGATGGTTAAAAATGTCTTTTTGTAAATAATAAGTTTGATTTGATTTATATTTTTCTTATTACATATACTTAACTTGCCCTACGATATATATATTTTTAGAAATAATTTTTCTTTAAAATATGAATCTTTTAAAAACTTTTTTAAATAAATATTAATGATATTTTTACAATACTACTTATATTTCATTTTATCTTAAATTATAAAAACTATTTATAATTTAAGGGTGTAGATATGAAGAGTTTCTTCTTAATCTAATTAAAATCAAATTTTAATTTTTTAAAATTATCATATACTCACAATATATCATATTCTTTATATGATCATACTTAAATTACATTTTAACTTTGTATATTTAATATTTTTTATTACATTCAAATAAATTCATTACAATCTAAATATAAACTAAATACACTCTAACAATATTC
This sequence comes from Voacanga thouarsii, assembly GCA_026120185.1. Lineage (NCBI taxonomy): Eukaryota > Viridiplantae > Streptophyta > Magnoliopsida > Gentianales > Apocynaceae > Voacanga > Voacanga thouarsii. Next base: position 10,193,569 of record JANUWF010001287.1, on the reverse strand, counting down.
ATATTACAAAATGAGAGGACGCATTAAAAAAATTGAATAAATGTCAAAGTTACCCCCTAATATGGCAAGGCTTGTGAATTTTCAAACTATTGGAAGCGTAAATTTGACTAAGAAATCTCTAGATTTTGATTTTCCAAACCTTTTCCAGAATGTAATAATATAGAAAACCCCAACAACTTGATTTTAATGGTGTTCCCATATGACTCGCGTGGAACTTCTCCACAAGGAAAGGCCACCGAACCCCCGCTACAACCCCATAAAGGGCAACTACCCACAGCCATTGCCAGAGTTCCCTGGGATACTCCCCCGTCTTCCTTCATTGTTCTCCAGAATCAACATACAGGTGCTGAAGCGAACGACTTTGCAGTAAGAGCTATGGACTTAGCTGATTCCATGTGGGTTTCTGTAACCAGCTGGTTCACGCCCACTGTTTTTTTCTGCATCTTAAACCTCACGATAGGAACTATTTTCATCAGCTCAAGATTCAAACCCCAAAAAGAGCACGATAACCATGAACAAGAAGGCACAACCTTGCCTCAACTCGTCCGAACCCCCTCACTGCTAGAACGAGTCAAGTCAATCAACTTCTCCTTCCGCCGCTCAGATGAGCCCTACCCATTTCCATCTGTGGCCCAGTACGTTGACTCTCAGGAAGACCAAGAACACAAAGTCGAAGATGCTCATGAGGTGCACTCTGAGAGTCATCACATGATGAGAAGCCAGTCCGAAACGTCCGTGGAGGTTCACTTAGTGGCCGCGACACGAAAGATGAAGAAGTCGGCGAGCGAAAAGATAGTGACTTTGAACAAAGAGAAAGAAGAAGAAGAGGCGGAAGTGGTGGACAGGAGCAGGCCAGCGACTGTGAGAGAAAGAAAGGGGAAATGGAGCCAAACCGACGAGGAAGATGAAGCTGTTGACGAGAAAGCCGACGACTTTATCAACCGGTTTAGGCAGCAGTTGAAGCTGCAGAGGTTGGACTCCATTCTGAGGTACAGGGAAATGTTGAACAGAGGAGCTGGAAGGTGAGACATTTCTGTTGAGACAGATTCACTTTCTGAATGGTGCAACACTCCGGCCATTGGAGAGCGCAGAGCTCGCTGCAAGCTTGCAGAGATCAAGCATCAAACTTATTCCCTACATAGAATTTTACAGTATTTTAAAATTATAATTATGTCTGTGTTGTATTGTTGTTTTGCCTGAGGGTAGAACAAGGAGAATAAAGAGGGGTTTGAATCAAAGTAAGATCCCAACGGTGGCGCAGGAACCTAGTTCGGCTGTGGTACATCTTGGGTTGGCAGGTGGCTGTCCCTGTCATGTTGTGCTTCACGTTGCCTAGCTTAATGCCGTCCAGTTTAAATATTAAAATTTGAAGTATGAAGTATGAATTTTGAATATTAAATTAATTATAATTTATTTTTATATTATATTTTGTTATAATTTAAATTAAAATAAAAATATAATAATTATATAAATATTTAATATATTTATTTTTAAAATTTATAATAAAATTTTAATATGTAACTAATTAAATAATAATAAAATATACTATTAAAAGTATTATAGTAATTAAATATTTAATATTATTCGTTATTAATTATATTTAATTAAATAATTTTAAGGAATTAATTAAATTATTAAACAAAATTTTAATAACTCAAACAAATCTCCAATTTTATGTTTAAAAAAAAAGATTTGTATTTTTTTATACACTCAATTCTTATATCTTTAAATTTATTTATGTTTTATGATTTGTATCATTTTATTTTTTTTAATTTTTATATATACTCAATAAATTTTATATATTTTAAAATATCTTTTTATAATTTTAAATAGTTATTTTCGAAAAAGGTGAAATTTCTTCAAGAAGAATAAAAATATCATAACAATTATATTATTATCCGATTTTATATTTACTTTATTGTTAGATAATTCACGTGATTGTATAAGTAAATATTAATTTGACGGGAATAGATAGAATTATGATAATTTTATCCTTAATAACTTACTCATATGACCAATACATGATAATTCTCGAAAATTTTTATTTAAAGTGGTAGAATGATATTTTAAGATATATAAAACTTGTTGAATATATAAAAAAGATTAAAAAAATATAAATAATTTGATAATATTTTAAATAATTTTTTAATAAAAATTTAATTTATTAAACATATTTCAAGATTAAAATTGAGATAATATAACATCAAAATAAAATAAAATATTACAAAAATTGGAGATATAGGAACCCTTTGTGAACGTTTTATGCAAAAACTTTAGGTTGCACTTCCCCCTTTCTAAAATACGACAAAATAGCAATCGTTCTTTTGCCTAAAAGAGTTTCCTAGAGCGCAGGAGTTTTTTTGGTCGATGATTATTAATAACAGTTAAAGTTAGTTAATTATATTAAGAATGGCATTTTGCTCTCGGAATTTTGGATTTGTTATTTAGGAGAGCAAATTATTTTGCCTTCTAAATATTTATTATTATTATTATATAAATTACGCATATGAAAAAAAAAATTAAACTTCTGTAGAATTTTAGAAAAAAATTAAGTTATTTTCATTAAAAATTATAAAATTATTTTAAAATTTCAAAATCAAATAATATTATAATTTATTAAAATAATAAATAATAACGATATAACTAGAAAAAAGATAATAATATAGTTTTAATTTTTTAAAATAAAAATTTTAAAAATGACAAATATTTTGCCTTAATATATTGTATCCTATACTCTCTCCACTCTTTTTTTTCATTCTTATGAAATTGTTTTGAGTTGCATTATTTTTTTATATTTTTTAATAAATATTTTAAAACGGTAGCAATATTATATCTAGACATAAACTGTACGGGTCTCCTTTGTCAAACAAAAACATAAATGGGATGTACTTTGGCAGACGAGGTTGGTATCCACTAATGCTGGTTGTTCTTGTGGCTACGATGCTATCTTTTCAACCCCCCCCCCCCCCCCCCACAAAAAAAAAAAACCCGAAATCTGCGGTGTCTCAGCTGTTTAATTGACAGTAAGTCCTATCCATATTTTTCAGCAGGGAGTATCTTTTTCCTAATTCCTGTGAAAATTTTGAGGTGGATCGAATATACGTAAATTGTAATATTAATAAATTATATTATAATATAAATTATATGATATAATTTATTAATATATATTGTTTATAAATTCTCAGTCCATCTAAAAAAATTTCCAATATTTGAGAAGCATTTTCTTGGCACCTTACGGGCAAAATTTTTACTTTACTAATAGTTGAGTTGAGATAAATTTATTTAATAATAATAATAATTATTATATATATGAAATTAAAATAAAACTTAAGCAAGATTAAAGAGAGAATATGAGAATATGATATATTATAAGTATATAATAATTATTACCCCTTAGGAATTCTGGCAGTCTATAGATAAATTATTAAAAATTACATTTTAAATATATATATATATATATATATATATATATGTATAAAAGGAGTTGCAAAAGCACCTTGTAGCGATACGTGACGTTATTACCTATTGGCATCTAGCACCATAAATCTAATTGAAGATTTTTTTTTTTTAACTTGATAGCGTTAAAATAAAATGAAGGGGATTTTTTTTAAAAAAAAAATATAAATTTGAAGGGTTTGTTGAATACAAACGATCACATAGAGATTTTGGGAGAGGAAACTCCTGCGTCGCAGCAACATATCGTCAACCACCTCCTCAGAGGTGACGCAACCGCCCATCATCGGATGGAGAACATCTGATCGACGGCCCATTCGTTAGCTATCGAATGCTGCTGCCAGTGGATTCTCCATTGACAGCGTCGACTATGTACAGATTTTAATGTCTAGAACGGCCTGATCTGAAGATAATGGATTTTCCGTCCGGTGAGCAGGAAGGGAAAGCATTATTCTTGGTATCTTCGTTGGTGAGAATTTGAATATTCGTTGGAACTTCTTTGCAATCGGCGGTTAAATTTGCTAGATCAAATGAAACTCAAGCAATCTGCACAGTTGTCTTGGATGACTCAAAAATTGGCCCGATGGAAGTGAGATGACGTTTTTTCCTGCCGGGCTCCATGAAATGTAGAATGTTACCCGATTATTGAACAATAACCATCTTTTGGAGCCGTCTGATTTGATATTATTCGAGCCAAAATTCGATTCGACGTCATGGTTTAATGCTATGAAGTTGCCCGAGGGGGAAAGCGAAGGAAATTGGCCATTGAGCCTCAACAATTTTAGCCCATTGATTGGAGAATTAGCTGGTTTAAGGTGCAGAACAATTGAGTCGCTAGGAGTTGACTCACCACGGAATCAGTGGAACATCTAATGATGGGTTCGAAACAAAGAAGTAGAGGTCAAAATTTCTCCTATTGTCCTTGCATTATTTATTTTTTATTATTATTATTTTTTAATCAATTTTGCACTTTTATATGGTGAATTTCCTGCAAGACACTGTAAATTGAGTGGGAGGGTTGTCTGCCGTGAGGGTGTAGCATATCATAGCATCACAAATAATACTTTGAGTGCAACATGCTAGGCATAAGAGAAATATTTTTAGTTATCAAACAAAATCAGCACTTTAGTGTGAGGTTAGAAATCCTTATGGATGTTTATATAACCTGAGAATGCCAGACCTCTTCTTAGTTTGTTTCAACTCTCTCGCTAACTTTGAATAGCCCAATATCATGGATGATTATGTTCTCCACAGAGGTGACAGGTCAAAACTTTGTCAATGAAGTTTCTGAAGAAGATAACTCAAGCAGGATACGCAGCAACAAATGTAGGAAAATTTCAAAAGGAGCCGGTTCACTCAATGATCAAGTACAGTTTATGCTTCAGTCATGAGATGAATATGGAATACTAATTCCAGTCAATTTTAAACATTTCCAAAATAATTATGCATGTTGTTCCTTTTGACAAGTTATCCCTTTTAGGAGATGTTGCTGAAGGCTAGGATTCCTCCAAAGCATTCTAGGCATATATAGTAGAGACTGCATGTTTTTGTGACATGGATTGCAAGTCTCAGTAGCAGAAGTTTTGAGGCAAAGAAGACTATTTGAACTGCCCATTGGAAGGCGCAGGTATCATATTTTGAGTTGTTTTTACATTGTTTTCAATCATTTGGGAAGAAATCAGGGAAGAAAGTAGGGGTGGCAATATTGAATACGACACGCCAACCCGACACGAAAACGACACGATTATAGCGGGTTAGGGTTGGGGCTTCGCGGGTTCGAGTCGACCCGTTTAGCTTTAACGGGTTCGGGTCATAAATGGGTTGAACCCGTTTGACCCGCCAACCCGTTTTTTATTTTCCACAAAAAATCCAAAAAACAAAACCCTATCCCTCGTGTGAACTGAAGAAAGTCTCACTCTCTCCTCTCGCCGTCACTCTCTCGCCATCGCTCTCTCTCTCTCCTCTCGCCGTCGCTCTCTCTCTCTCTCTCTCTCGCCGTCGCCTCTCGGCTCTCACTCTCTCCTCGCCGTCGCTCTCTCCTTGCTGTTGCCTCTCACTCTCTCCTCACCATTGCCGTCAGCTCGTTGGCGGCCTTCGCTACCGCTACTGACGGGCTCCCTCGACTTCAACTGGAAAGGAAAGGAGCTCAACGGCAGTCTTGCAGGGCTTCCGCAACTGCTTCCTAAGGTAACTACTCTCTTGAGTTTTCTGCATCTGCATTAGCTTTAATCGAGCATAATCAAGCAAAATATATACCGTGCGTGTTCAAATCGAGCATGTTTGATTGTTGATTGTTGGAGAAATCGGGAGATGAGCTTGTATTTTGCTCAAATCGAGCATGTTTGATTGTTGATTGTTGGAGAAACCGTGAGATGAGCTTGCATCTACGTGTGGGAGTTTTTTGGGCAATTGCAGAGATGAGTTCTTGGTAGTGATGTGGAAGTTGTCTTGAATGAGTTCTTGGTAGATTGGGCTATTTATTGATTGATTTTTGTGAAGGGTATTCTGCTGCGAAATTCTGCTATATTAATTTTTTTTGCGACAATTTGGGGCTGTTTTATGTGTTGAATTATTGTGGATTTTTGTGAAGGAGTTGTTGGAGTATTGAGCTACTTGTTCGGGCAAATTGTTGGTGTTGGAGTATACCATTTGTAGTTCAACAGAAAAAGGATATAATTATTGAAATACATATATCGTGTTTTGAAAAAGTTTTTTGTTTGCTTATGGTAAGAAGCTATTTAAATTTGAAAGAGTTGTGTTTAAATATATAAGAATAGTTTTTTGAATCTTTTACAATATGCTTTCCATATATTTTCATGGCATTCCTTTTATAAAACTTCCATTTCTTCCCTCCTTATTACTTTCTCTTTTTCTTAAGATTGTTTAATAAGTAGATTAGGATGAGTTGATTTAATTGCCATCTATAGTAACTGCAACTGTTTCTTTTTACCTTTTTTTCCCCCCTGATTTTAGAATCCAATCAGTCAAAAAAGGGAAAAATAATATATTTTGTTAAGGTTGATAAGAAATCATTGAATGTGCATTTAACTAAGGCATGTTTGATCATTTTGAATATTGGCGTATAGATATCTAAAATCTAAATTACAATATTAAATATATTTAATTAAATTTTAAATATTTAATTAAATTATTAAACAAACTCTAACTACTACTAGTATTATTTAATAAGCTTCATTTAAAAGTATTCTTAATTTCTTCTGATGAAGGGCTACTTGACGGTTCACCCATTTTGAAACACAAACCAATTGATAAAATGCAGTGATGCTTTGCAAACCAACTTTATTACTCGTTAAGAATTTGAAACTAAATACTCAATCTCCAATAATCCCAATTCAATTCTTAGATTTATCTTTTACAGAGTACTAATATTTAAGGATGAAAATGCATTTGCCTTATTGTCAATGACAAAAGGAAATTGCAATACTTTTCAAAATAGTGCTTTTTTCTATTCAAAATTGAATATTAATATATTTATTTTAATTTATCTCAAGATAAATGTCAAGTCTTAATAAGAGGAAGGCTGTCTCTCTCTTTCTGCTGCATTCATTCCCAGGCATACTTGTGATTCCTTTAAAATGATTTTGTGTGAAGATGACAGTTTGACGAAGACCTTTCATTAAATTTCCAAGTTCCCTCTATCAAGTTTTCATCATTTGTTGTCTGTCTAGCCTTTATTGCCTACTTTTTGCTGAAACATGGATCCTTACCACCTCATGTGATTAGGAACTAGAGATGTTCATGTTGAGGTCATTTGTGAATGTACCAGTGGTGGGCTGCTATACCAGTCGGAGTCAATCAGACTTCTTCACCCCCTCCCCAACCACAAAATTCAAAAAGCAAAAAACGCTGAAGCAAATTAATGTAAAAAGGGATGTTGAATTTGAAAAGAAGACATTGACACAACATGTGGACAATGTGTTGAAAAATACGAGGCATGTTTGTCATCTAACTTCTTGTCCCAAAGTGAATGTAAAGCAATGATCCTTCACTACGTGTTATGTGCAATGGACAATGATATTTGCATAGTAATTTGTTCTAAAAGACTTTGCGATAAAGATATTTAAAACAACAAAAAAAGATTAACTAGCTAATGAGATTAATTCCTGCTGTACTTTTGCATTTTCATCACTCTGTTAGGCTTTGTTTTCTTGATTGAACATTGACTATTTGCATTCCAATTATTCCAACTCAATTCTTTGTGATTGTGAGCTTTCAAATGATGAACATTGACATAATTGTAGCATTCTTAACATACTTGAGGTTAATTATGTCTTTTTCACCAATTGTAGAGATGGATTCATTATTACCTCCACCACAAATTGATGAATTGCAGCAAGAGTTTGTTGAACTTGAAGGTGACACGAGATGATGAAAGTGTTGAGATGGTTGGAAATGACAACGGAGAGGGTGCAAATTCAAAGGATTCTTCTACCACTCAAACAGGTCATAAACGTAAAAGAAAGCTTACAAGTAATGTTTGGAAATACTTTGACCTAATACCAATTGGTGAAGATGGAAAAGAAAGATGCAAGTGTAAGTATTGTGGTCAAACATATCTTTCAGCTAGCAAATATGGGACAGGTAACCTGAAAAAGCATATTAAGAAATGTCCTAGGATTGATACAAAGGACATAGGACAAATGTTCATTGAATCTAGTGGTGGCGGCATGAATACTAGATCTAGGAGATTCTGTCAAGCAAAGTTTAGGGAGTTGTTGATTAATGCTGTGATACAACATGATTTGCCTTTATCTTTTGTGGAATATGAGGGCATTAGGGCTGTATTTTCCTACTTAGAGCCAGATGTGTCTCATATTAGTAGGAATACTGCGAGGCAAGATATTAAAAATATACATGCTGCTTATGTTGCTAAGATCACTCTTCAACTTAAACAATGTCCCGGTAGAATTTGCTTGACTTCTGATTGTTGGACTTCGATAGCTACAGATGGATACATGACTTTGACTGCACATTTTATTGACAAGAATTGGGTATTGCATAAAAAGATTTTGAATTTTTCTTACATGCCTCTACCTCATTCTGGTATTGCATTAGCTGAAAAGATTTATAGTTTGGTTGCTAGTTGGGGAATTGAGAAAAGGTTATTTTCTATAACTTTGGATAATGCTTCTGCCAACAATTCATGTGTTGAGCTTTTGAAATATCAGTTGAATTTGCAAAGATGTTTGTTGGATTTTGGTTCTTTGTTTCATGTAAGATGTTGTGCCCATATTCTCAATTTAATTGTAAAAGAAAGGTTGAAAGAAATTGATGAATTAGTTGAGAAGGTAAGAGAATCTGTGAAGTATGTCAAAGGGTCACCAACAAGAAAGCAAAAGTTTTTAGAGTGTGTGGCACACACATTTCTTGAATCCAAGAAATCTCTTAAGCAAGATGTTCCTACAAGATGAAATTCCACATATGAGATGCTTGCTAGTGCACTTTATTATAAGCTTGCTTTCTGTCATTTGCAATTGAGTGACTCTAATTTCAAGCATAACCCTTCTGAAGAAGAATGGAGTAAAGTGGAGAAAATATGTGGTTTCTTGAAATTATTTTATGATGCAACAAATGCATTTTCTAGTGCGAAGATGCCTACTTCCAATCTCTATTTTCCCCATGTGTTTATGATTTAGTTGAGGTTGACGGAAGAAATTAAAAGTCCTGATGACTACATGAACAGAATTGCAATTGGCATGTATTCGAAGTTTGATAAGTATTGGAAAGAGTTCAACCCACTTTTGGCCATTGTTGTTGTGTTTGATCCTCGGTATAAAATGCAATTTGTTGAATTTAGTTATAGGAAATTTTATGGTATTGATGGTCAAGTGGAGTGCTCAGAACTTAAATCTAAACTTTTCTCTATCTTTGAAGCATACAAGACTAATCTTTCTTCTATTTCTAGAGTATCTGGCACTATATTTTAGGAACAATCAAAATCAACCTCTACCAAAGAGAAAGATAGTGTAGAAAGTTCAAGTGTTTTTCAGGTTATTTCTTTTACTTATTACTTTTTTATAAGTCCAATAACTTTATAATTATAATTTATATTACAATGTTAATATATAATTTAATTTATGCTTTCTAATTCCATTTTTAATTTTTAAAATAGGAGTTTGATGATTTTGAAAATGAAGATATCATGAAGCATATGCAGAAATCCGAGTTAGAGTTGTATTTAGATGAGCCAAGGGTTGATAGGACAGTTAAGCTTGATGTTTTATCTTATTGGAAGGCTCATCAGTATAGATACCCTTTGCTAGCTCAAATGGTTCGAGATGTGCTTACTGTTCCTGCCTCTACAGTTGCTTCTGAGTCTGCATTCAGTAGTGGTGGTAGAGTTCTTGATCAATTTAGAAGTTCTTTATCACCTGATCTTGTTGAGTCTTTGATTTGTTCTAAGGATTGGATTTATGGAGGTAAAATTTTTTTACCTATTATATTTTTATTTCAATTTATATTTTTAGATAAAATTTATAATACTTGTTTGTTTAAATTTATTGCAGAAGCACTTGCTGAAAAGTTAAATGTGGATGAAGTTGTTCAAAATATCATGGATTTGAACATCAATAAGGAGGCACCTGCTGTTGAGAAGAATTGAAGAACATTGACAATGTTGTTTGAAGTTTATTAAATTTTTAATGTATTAAGTAAATTGAATGTTTAAATTTTTTAGATTAAGTTTTATGAATTTATTTACATTTTTAGATATTTAATTAGATAATTTATTATTTTACTGGCCATTTAAGACTTTATGGACTATTCTATTGGTTATTTTAATTTTATATGGTTTGATTTATTTTTTCAAATTTTTAGTGTAATGAGTGGACAGGTTTAGTAGGTATTCGGGTTGGTGGGTTTAGCATGTATTTAGGTTGACGGGTTAGTGGGTTGTCGGGTTTCGCAGGTATTCAGGTTGGCGGGTTGGCGGGTTTCGCAGGTATTCAGGTTGACGGGTTAGCGGGTTTAGTAGTAATCTATTTATTTTCGTGTCTAATCGTGTCGTGTCGTGTCAACCCGTTTATTTTCGTGTCGTGTTCGTGTTATAAAATTAGACACGTTTATTAATCGTGTCATGTTCAGGTTGACGTGTCATGTGTAATTATTCCAAGTTGACACGACCCGCCAACCCGAACACGACACGATTGCCACCCCTAGAAGAAAAGACCACTAACCTGGGTTCACTAATACTAATTTAATAGAACATAATACACCCTTCCCAAGTAATTGAATAATCTTTTCTATGAATAGGTACCGATAGAGGACCATATAGGAGATGAATCCAGTATGAAATGTAAAACTTTTCTTTGAGTTATTTTACACTTTGTGGTTATGGGTCATTCATTTTTATTTTGGAAAATGTTAAAAATTTGGGCTAATCGGTTCAAAGGAAGATATTATACTCCATAAGCCTTAAGAAGCATAGCTTTTTTTCTTTTTTCTTTTTAGTAGACTTTTGACAAGTTATTTCTTGGATTTCTATTAACATGATATTGGTATTATTTTGCAATGTCATTTTGTTTCCCATATCCATCACATTTTATGTCATTTGGTGGTTCATTCATTTTGTGGATGTGAACAAATTTGGGGCTTAATATATTTGGTCAATATGTTATCTTTTTATTCATCTTCAACTATAATTTAACCCTGTAGACAAATAACAAACAAAGTTTAGCTATGGCTATACTTTTTTCTTTTTTCAATGAACTAAGAATCTTTCTAAAGAAGGATGGAGTGTGGTACCACGAGCAGAGGAATCAAATAACATTTTAGATATAAATCTTCTTTGGAAAAGATTTTGTACCACACTGGTAAAATTTGGTTGTTAACATTTTATTTTGATCTTCAAGTTGATATTTGGTTGTGTCACTCGAATTGGCTTTTGCAAGAGATTTCTGTACTGATTTGATATCCTTTATTTGTTTAATGCGAATCAGTATGTGATTCTCATGATTTGCTTCTTCCTTTTGTCCGATTATTTATTATGCTTCTAATCCATGTTTGCAGGCCATAAAGGCTGTGTGAAATTACTAATTCAGGAAACACATCCAAATCTGCGAATTGTACATTTGGAGCAGGAGGAGGAGGATAGGTTAATCTAGATTTGGAGGTTCACCAGTTGAATAACCTTTGAAGTTCTAAAATTTGGTGACAATGTTGAGGGTCTACTGTTGGGAAAAATGCCCTCTTAGACTAGGTTTCTAATGTAAATATTGAATGTTTTAATAAAAGAATTTATTTTCAGAAATTGTTTGTGAATTTACAATTTTATTTGTGCACAATTACGTTTGGAAAAGACCCATTGTGTTTAAGCAAGTGGTCCATGTGAATGGAGGTCTTTCACAGTAAGGTCTGGATCACGGGTTACTTAACACATAAACTTTTATTCTTAATTGATTGATGAGAATGAAAATCTCATCATGTCTAAGTTATTATGTTGTGAATTCTAAATAGGGAATGTCATACCTTTAGCCAGTGAGTAGTCTACTCACTTCATGACATAAGCGTATTTCGAATACGTAGAATATGACTTGTAGTAGTGATTTCTAAAAGTACTATATAGTAGAAACCTAGACTACTACCGCTACAGCGTGAACTAGTACTCTACGATTTGAGTATGAGTTGGTGGTTTGACGAAACTGGAAGCATATACTTTGATATGCTATAGTTGATGTTCTATCGTAGGGCCAATATACTTGCATGTTGGGTATGTGTGACTAGTTAGTTAAGATAGACTTATACAAGATAGTTTCTATACTATATCGCTCATTGTGGTTATCTGAATGAAGTCTAAATATCCAGGGCCCTAGGAAACATGGCTTGGATGTTTACTTTAGGGTAGCTCCCTTGGAAAGCAGAAATAATCCAGGAAGTCGTGGATCATTAGACTAGAGGTCTAAGGATGGTAGATGTCATTTAGAGAGGTGTTAGTATACTTCTTCCTCTCTCTCTAAAAGTACGGCGATGTATAGAGGGGTATTTTAATCATTACACCTGTAGGTCAAAAACTTTGCTAACACAGCACTGTTCTTGGGGTCAATATTTTCTTATAGTGATATTAAAAAATATTTAAAATGCAAAATACAACTATTTATATTGCAAGAGTATCTTGGTCATTTTAGTAATCAAAGCGATGTATCTTTTGGTCCCCAATATAGACTGTGAGTCCTAATTAAATATGAGTTAAGGAATTGATTTTAAATTAAATGGAATTTATTTTATTTAAGTAGCCTGATTTAATTATTGGGTTAGAATAAAATAAAGGTTCATGGAGAGAGAATTAATTAAATTAGTTTAGTGGGTTAATTAATTATTCAGGGCTTTAGCCCAATTTGAATAATTAAATATTGACCTAGGACTAAACTAATATAGGCTTATTAATTGGACTAGTTTATTTGGGTTGGAAAATTAATTATTAATTGGGCCATTAGGCTGGTTTTAATTAAAATAATTAATTAAACACAAAAGGGTTAAACTAAGAGTCCAATGGCCTAATCCAGTTTAACCTAGGGTTTTATTTAGGTTAAATATGAGAATTGGAAACAACATTGTGAAAAGAACACACATGCTCTTGGACGACCTCTTCTCTGTGAAAAGCTAGACGTCTCTCTCTCTCTCTCTCTCTCTCTCTCTCTCTCTCTCTCTCTCTCTCTCTCTCTCTCTCCAGAAAAAGGTTCTTTAGTCTGTAGTTGTTCACCAAACGGATTTAGGCAGGCCATATACTGGAAGATCGAGAGATTAGCATTCACCTACATGCAAAGACGGAGTAGGAGACTTGCAGGAATTGCACCAGAGGCTTCCACCAGCATACCTACCCCGGTTGCGCACATTCCGGTCCAACCAACTCTTAGAACGAGGAAAAGAGGTAAAAAAAATTTTAACTTCGGAGTTCCGCCAGAGCACAACCGGTGCCGGCTAGAGCTACCAGAGCCAGCGTCAGCTCTGGATTCCCCTGTTTTTGTTTTTTTATAATTTTTTATCTTCGCTTCCGCTGCATGCCCTGTGTTTTCGGTTTTCTATGCCTTCATTGACAGCATTCCAATGATCAACAGTAGGTTGATGAATGAATTGAAACAATCTATTAATAGTATATGAAATATTTGTTAGAACTTAAGAACAACATAATACAAGAGGGCTTCAAGGCATGTTACAATGTCACTTTTTTTTAAAACTTATTTCACTCTACCAATGGACTGGTATGCAAATGGGTTCCGCAAAATATTTTCGTGAATACAATGAAGCCTATTGTCTGATGATGCATACTTTGAGTGATATAGAAATGAATATCATGCTCACCCAAGTTTTAACTGTAAAATGTCAAAATTACTCACACACAGCATACATTTTAACAAGTGCACATATCGTGTAGTATAGAGTTCTAGTGGCAAGTATCGAAGATCCTCGAGAAAAGAATAAAGGTACCATTATTAACTCTTCTTTTATTATTTAGCCAAACAAATTAATGGAATAAATTAACTATAATGGAAGAACATAGAGGATCAGCACAACCCTCACAAGATTGATCATGAGAATATCAAGGATAAGAAAAATAGTAAATGACATGTACCTGTAAAAAATCCTTCAAAATTAGCCAAGCATCAAACACAACTCAAGATAGTCAAATCCCAATCATAATACCTATAAAGGTTACAAATGCAAAAGCTACTTTTTCTTGAGTTATAAAATTCCTATTCTTAACCAATCAAATGATATCTTTATCTCCCTAATTGAATCTAAGAAGCATTAAGTACAACTCCCCCAATTACCAAGGGCAGGCAATTTTGAAAGAAACCAATATCTCTGTCTCTAATCGGCATCAAACTCCCAATGATTATTAAATTATAATCCTTCAATCTCTCTCTCGAATTAATAAAAAAGATAAATATTGAATCCATTAGCTTAGCACTCAACTCCTAACACCATTTCTCGAATTCATTAGAAGAGAGCTAACCAAATAATGAACCCAATACAAATAAGCCCAAATAATTATTCATTAGAGATTGAAATTCAAGAAATCAAGAAAAGATATAATACAAGAACAAATTAGGATTCATCCCTTCAAAATACAATTAGAGCAAATAAATACAAATTGATAAGAGAAAAATAAAAGGAGATAAAGAAAACTCATAGACAAGGCTCCTCATCTTCAATCTTTAATCCTCCTTCGAATCAATACTCCAATCTCTCCAAGTTCTTTTTTCTTGTGTGTGGATGTTTTTCCTCAATGTCGGCCTCCTCTTTCTATTCTATTCTATGCCTTTTATAGCCCTCTCTTTTCCTTAAAAATTGTGTGAGAAACAGAGCAGCAGATCTGCCTACGACACCAATCGGTGTCGTTTATTATGTACCAATGGGCATCGATTTTCTCACAAACTTGCTGCAAGCGTGTAATTGACCGACGCTGGTTATGTCGCTCCGAATGGTGCCGTTTGCTTCCAGTATCTCTAGTTTTCACAACTTCTGAATTGAACTGACGCCATTTGTTGTGATCCAACATGCGTCATTTAGCTTTTGAGTCTTCAACCTTTTTATTCACTTTCTTAATCCAATCCTTCTTTATTAAATCCTACACAAAATAGTGTAAAAATGCGGAGATGAATAGTCATTTAAACCTCACTTTACAACAAATAAAGTATAATTAATCTAAAAAATATACACATGATAAATACTCATTATTTGACTGTGTTTTGCACTAACAAAACCAAATCTATCGTGTATACTGGCTTGATTTGTGAAAAGAAATATTTTGAGAGAGAGAAAGAAATTTAATTTTGTATATATCCATTCTTTCTCTTCTTATTCCTTTTTATAAACTTGTTAGTATCTCTAAATTAAAGACTCAATTATTATAAATAGTCATTACTCGTTAGTATTAATAAGACAAAAACATTTAATATTTTAAAAGAAATATAACTCTTAATATTCAATAACAATTTAAAACTATTTTAAAAATCTCTAATAATACTTCTCTATTTTCAAAATATTAAAACAAATGATATATATGAAAATCATATACACAAATAAAGGTATCTTGCGATTTGCACCTTTACATAGCAAAATACATTGAAACTAACTAGAATTTTATTAATGAGATCCTCGTCATCAACAGGTTCTATACGAAGGAGGGGTTTGTCAGTCCAATTTGATTATACATTACAAGATCGTCTTTGAAGCTTTGACACAATTCATTTTCGGTCATTGATTTGTATGATGTGATTACTGGATGGTTTGGCGTATGCATTGGCCAAAAGTTGTCCCAGGCATTTTGAAAGGGGAAAATTCTAGTATGGACTAATGGTACATGGACCAACTGTATTGATAAGTTGTATTACGTGCAACATAAGTTATATTGTACAATTCATCAATACATTTGGTCCACTAGATCAACGATCTATGTAATAATTCCTCTTTGAAAGGTGGTAAATGCGGGTAAGAAAAGATCGGAGAGGTAGACAGACGACACCAAAGTGGGCGATGACGAGAAAACTCAGGCACTTCCATGTTGTGTAAGACGAATTTGGGGTTGGTTTGACTATAAGTAACGATAGTAGGTACATGATTAGAACACAATCCGTCAAGAAAGTCATAAAGGTCATATCCTTTTTAACATGATTGTATTTGGAAGCTACACATGTTTTAATTGGTGGTAGTCAGTTTTGTGATGTTTGTAGTATTAATGGTAACTAGAGAATTATTTGGTTCTTGGATATTTTGAATGGTGATATGTAGTGTTTTAAACGAGTAAGGTTTGGATTATTATGTTTCAAACTCAAACTTAATTAATAATATATGGATTGGAATCCGATTTAAATGCCTGTCATAGATAATATATAAAGATTCATACTCGATTATACAGAGATATCAGGTATACTTAACCCGAAAATATATAATAATATAATATTTATTTATAATATATATTTTATATAATATTTAAATTAATCAAGTAATTGGACAAACAAACATGAATATTATAGTTTCATACCTGAATTTAATTATATAGACTAAATTGATAAACAAGTTTCGATACAAGTTAAGTTCGGTATACTCTACCCATTGACAAGCTTAGTGGTATGTGCAGTTGAAGATATAAAGAGGTCTTCAGAAATTTGGATGATGGAAGAAAAGTTTGGATAATTACCTAATTACCTAATTTGTGTAGTTAGGATGTTGGCAAGTAGAAGATGAGATTGGAATGATTTCCCAATATTCATTAATAGTCAATCAAAAGATTTAAATCTATTAATTACCTAATTAACTAATTTAAGTAGTTAGGATGTTGTCAAGTAGAAGTTGAGGTTGGATTGATTTTCTAATATTCATTAATAGTCAATTGAAAATTTTAAATATAGCAATTACCTAATTTGTGTAATTATATATAAATTACTTAATTTGTGTGATTACCAACTCTATAGTTTGGATCGACCCTGTTTGATAATCTAATTCAACACTTAAAACTGAATGAATTAAATAGCTATTTTATTAAGTGCATTTGATAATATATTTTTATTATAATTTACTTGATTAAAATTTACTGAAATTCAATTATAAATTTTAAGTGAACTAAAAGTTATTTAAATTTAAAAATATTAAATATTCATATAACTATTAATATTTATTTATATTTAATCTAAAGAATAATAAAATATAGTATAAAAATGAATTATAATGAATCCAGACTTCAAATTTTCGATTCATGAGATTGGATTGATTTTCCAATTTCATTAATAGTCAATCGAAAAATATTAAATCTACTAATTACCTAATTCATATGATTATATATCAACTATATAATTTGTGTGATTACCTACTCTATAAAATTATTATCAGTTACGTACAAAATAGAAAGCAAGATAATTACAAACATACATAATTAATTCTTCTAATAGTGACAACTGCTAAGTCTCCAAGTCCAGCAACATCTTTAACAAGTCCAAGAACCTCAATGTCAAGTGCAGATGTGTCTTTCCCGTCGAATATACATAAAAGACTTGAACACTTTAGCGTCCACGGAATTATTGGAAAATTCTTCTGACGTCTAAGTATTTCCTATTGAGATATATGAAAAATTGGTCACGTAAGAATATCAATCCGGTGGATGGGGATGGCTTCTTTCTTTGCTCTTCACTTTGCATGATGTCTTTGTCTGCTTCCCTTTCTTTGCATCACCAGTTGCAACTCTTGCCGCCGGTGCTTAACGGTGGACTCATTCTAATATATATCCATTTTCATCAACAGTTGCGCCTTCAGTATATTCTTTTGGTCTGAAGTCGATTTAGGGGGAGCCCAGAACAAACCAAAACTTCATTAGGATGCGTTTGGGATGTCAGTTTTTTTGGATTTTTTTTTATATGAGAATAAAATCAATATTTAAAAGTCATGAAAGGCTGCTGAAAATTTCTTTCATCATGGTCCATTTGATTTGATTATATAGATTAGATGGTTCTCCAGACACCAAAGAAGATTGGATGAAAATTTCTTCCATCTCCGGCTACACTAAAGCAAGGGAATGGAGGCTGCTGGGAGAAATGAAGCTCAACATGCAACGGAACCAAAACATGACAGGAAAAGTGAATTAAGAGCTTTTGATGAAACCTGTGCTGGTGTTAAGGGACTTGTCGATTCCGGTATTACCGAGATTCCTCGGATCTTCATTGGACCCCCTGGGGACTTGAAGGCATCGGACTCTACTAGCACACACAATGACTTTCCAATCATTGATCTCCATGGAATCGACAAGGATCCAGCCAAGCGCAGGGAGATAGTAGAGAGAGTTCGGGATGCATCTGAAATGTGGGGTTTCTTCCAAGTTATCAATCATGGAATCCCATGCAATGATCTTGAAGAAATATTAGAAGGTGCAAGGAGATTCTTTGAGCAAGAAACTGACGCAAAAGAGAAATGGTACACGAGAGATATGACAAAAACGTTTGTGTACAACTGCAATTTTGATTTGTATAGTGCACCAGTGACTAACTGGAGAGACACGTTTATTTGCATGATGGCTCCTAATACTCCCAGTCCTGAAGAATTGCCTTCGGCCTGCAGGTATGTTTCGACACAGACGAGATGGTGAGATTGCAACTTCCAATATATAGACTTTGTGAACTAGTTTCTCGATAAGAAACTTCATGCCCTCTCGTTCATGCAGTGACACTCTTATCAAGTACTCAAAAGAAGTAATGAAGTTGGGGTATTCTCTCTTTGAACTACTCTCGGAGGTTCTAGAGCTCGACTCAAATCACCTGAAAGACATTGATTGTGCCAAGGGCCTTGCCATTCTGGGTCATTACTATCCAGCATGTCCTCAACCAGAATTAACTATTGGCACGAGCAAACATGCTGACAACGATTTCCTCACTGTGCTTCTCCAAGACCATATAGGGGGCCTGCAAGTTCTTCATCAAAACCAATGGGTTGATGTTCCTCCAACACCTGGAGCTCTAGTGGTGAATATTGGAGACCTTTTACAGGTAAACTGTTTTCTTCCAGAATCTAGAGAAGCACACGAAATGTTTCTGTTTTGGAAGATATCTATCCTTCTCTTGCTAATTGATCATCAGCTTTCATGAATGCCGAGGTATTACTAATCAAGCATACACTTTAGATGCTCATAAATCTAAACATACACGTGATTGTAGAACTTTGTCATACTCTACTTCCATTTTAGAATAAGACTAGATATCGTTTTAGATTTATATATAAAAATTAAGAGTTTTAAATTCTAAATAATTTTAAAATTAAACTTCTAAAAATATCCTTAATTAAGTTCTTTGTTTGCTTTAATAATTAGAAAGAGTTGAGTCATAATTAGTAAAAAAAAAAAAAGAGATTATAAGAAGAGATAGAACAGAAAAAAATAATAAATTTTTATAAAATTTTTGTAAAAAGACTTATATTATGAAAACACTCTTAAGATATATTCTAAAACGGAAGTAATACTCTCTTTTTTAGTTGACTTGGGATATTCGTGTAAGATTGGCCTTTTCAAGTGAATATCGAAATGAGAATCATCTCCAGTGATATTTACCATTTCTGTATCCATTTCAAGGAATATCAGCATTTTCATCATTTACGAAAAAACTGTGCAATGCATTTGAACATTTGGTAGTACTGACCTTTCTTTCATAACTGGAATTTTCAGCTTATCACGAATGAGAAGTTCAAAAGTGTTGAACACAGAGTATTGGCAAACCGTGTTGGTCCAAGGGTCTCAGTCGCATCCTTCTTTACTACGAATATGATTCCTAGCTCAAAGTTGTATGGACCAATTAAGGAGTTGTTATCAGAGGATAATCCTCCAAAGTACAGGCAAACCACAGTTAAGGAGTACACATCCTACTTCAATGCCAAGGGGCTGGATGGGGCTTCTGCTCTATTGCATTTCAAGCTCTAATGGGCAAAAAATCTGTATTATAGCCATGTTTAATTTTTTCCCATTGTTATCCTGTATTGTTCTTAGCATGAAATTGCATGTGTATAATACATTCTCTATCCCCTAAAAACTAATCTACTTACTATTTTAATAGAATGGTGGGTATATATTTAGTTGATTGTTATTGCTTTAACTATTAAATTTCAAAATTGAATTCATGGCATCACTAACAAGAAGATGTCAAGTACAGTACTACTCTTTTTTTATTATTATTGAATAGCTTCAATTGTTAGTTTGATTTTAATCTTATAAACAAGACTCGTGAGCTAATTTCCAACTAATAATGCAGCCTATAAAGTGCAAGTTTCATGTGATAAAAGCAGTCATCTAAGCGAAAAGTTGAGGCCTTTTGCAATAATACGTACCAGCAGAACTGACAATCAGCTAAAAAGGAAGCAGTGGGAACCAATGAAACATCCAATAATTCAGCAGTCAATTTGAGAGTAAAATTCAAAGAACTTCACGCCAGAAACTTCCTGATCCTTTTTGCACCATGCTTTTATCTTCTAGCTAGGAGTGATAAGCTCACGAGCTACCCTGTAAAGAAATGACTAAGTTCACAACGCCAAAAAGGTAAATTCATTTTATGAAGTTAGCATACATATGGATAATGAAATAGTGCATAATGATTAGGTTATTGTTTGGAATTTATAATCAAGAAGAACCAACATTTGTCCTCTTCTGGGCAAGGCCCAACTCTGTCTCTCACTAGTTTGGTTGGTTCCGTTTACTCTTTTTTACAAGCATTCTCCAGGGTGACAAAAGTCTCCCAATACAAAAAATATCTTTTACAGTCCAAGAACCTCAATGGCCGAGGAGGAGAGCGGTAGTCCACAGCCAGATGAGCCCAAAAGCCGTCCGGCGGGTGGCACCGAGAGCAGCTGGTGCAAGGCCGTGCCAGGGGGCACGGGCATCACTGTTTTGGCTCTGCTTCTCACCAAACCCCCAGATATTCCTCTTTTCCGAACTGCCCTGTACAAACTCCAAAATGCCCATCCGATTCTCAATTCCAAACTTCACTACGACCCCTCCACAAACGCCTTCTCGTACATCACACTCTCCTCTCCTCAGCCCGAAATCCAATCCTTTGATCTTTCATCAACTTCGGAGATTCTCAGAGGCCTGATAGATCCAAACGAAACCTCCATTTCTCACTTTCATCTGATCCTCGAACACGAACTAAATCGCAACACTTGGATCAGCTCCGGTCCTTCTTCCGACGCCGATTCGGACTTATTCTTCTCCACCGTGTACGCTCTGTCCGCCGACAAGTGGGCGGTGGCTCTCCGGCTACACACGTCGGTATGTGACAGGACGACGGCGGTTTCCCTGCTGAGGGAGCTAGTGGAGCTGATGGCCGTAGATGAGCTAGGGACGAAAATGGAAATTGAGAAAAGATTGGAGGTTAATTTGGGAATTGAAGATTATATACCTAGCGGGAAGGCTAACAAGCCAATTTGGGCACGGGGAGTGGACATGCTAGGATACTCTTTGAATTCATTTCGTTTGGCAAATTTAAATTTTATGGACTCTAATTCACCAAGGTCTTCACGAGTCGTGAGGTTGCAGATCGATGCGGACCATACCCAAAGAATTCTGGCCGTAAGTTCCCCCTCATTTTACTTCTATCCAAAAAATAAAAATAAAAATTTATTTTTACTTCTTTTTTTTTTTGTTAATCTATATTATTATAATTTACATGAGCATGTTTTAATTTTTAGTTTTTTATAAGGGAAATGTTTTAATATTTGTTATTAGGGGTATAAGTGAATGTGGTGAAATTATATATAACGATGCTAATTAAATTGAACTTATTTAAAAAAATTTAAATTGGGATTTCATGGATGATATATACCTCTTTAAAAATGATATGGGATTCTTGTAGATTGATCTAAGTAGGAAATGCTTACATCAATTGATTTTATTTTATTTTTTTTACAAATCATAATTTTACTTTTTAAATAGTACTTTCTTCATTTGAATTTAAATGGGGCTTCAGGAGAATAAATAAAGTATCACGTTATCTTTACTAATTAAAAAAAGTTAGTGATAAGATTCATAAATTAATAAAGCTCTTATTTAAAGCATATTCATTTGAATTTGGATGGAATTAGATGGAATTTAATCCATTTAAATCCAATAGACTTAAATCCATTTAATAAATAGATTTATTTATGTATTTTTGTCTAATAATAAAATATTTTATTATATCATATATCATTGAATAAGACTACGTGATAATAGAAGATGTTGTTTAAATAAAATAAATAAACATCTTATTTTATAATTTTATTTTTTATTAATTAAAGAGATTAGTAATGAGATTCATGTATTAGGAAAAAGTATCTCTTAATTTGTGAAAGTTATAGAAGTATTCTATATTTAAATGGATATTTAATTAAATCCATAGATTTAAATAGATTTAGTTAAATTTATTTAAATAATTTACATGAATATTTATTAAATTTGTTAAATTTAAATAAATATCTAATTAAATTTATTTAGATAATTTTAATCATTTATATCCATTTATGCACTGATGGATTTGAATATATTTTGTAGTATCATTAGAGCTGTATTCGAATACGAACGAATCGAGCATCACATTTTCGAACTCGAGTTCGAATATAATCGAACGCTGTTCGAGTTCGTTCGTTTATTATTCGAGCTCGAGTTCGTGTTCGAGTTCGTTCGATTATTGTTTGATAATATTCGAGTTCGTTTAAGTTCGAGTTCGAAAAACTCGATTAACGTTCGAGTTCGAATTGTTCGAGTTCGTTTATTTTATATTTTATATTTTAAAATTTATAAAAATAATAATTTTAATTTTAATTAAAAATAATTGAATATTATAATATTAAATAAATATTATTAATATTAATATTATAATATAAGATTTATTAAGAATAAATCTTAATATTATAAAATATAAATAAAATAATTAATATAATATAATTAATTTTAAAAAATATATAATATGTTCGCGAACGTTCGAATATGTTCGTGAACATGTTCGAGTTCGTTCGTTTATTATTCGAGCTCGAGTTCGTATTCGAGTTCGTTCGTTTATTAAACGAAAGAGCCTTATTCGAATACGAACGAGCTCGAACGAGCTTTTGTTCGTGAACGTTCGGTTCGTTTACAGCTCTAAGTATCATTGGAATTGCTACCCCTACTCATATATAGTAAATGAAGTAATTTTGGCGTAAAAGTTTAGAAGAATAATATATTTATTTTAAGGATTAAAATATTTATTTTTTAACATATAAAGTAGACACGTGGATATGTATTTTGAGGTGGAGAAAATATAAGACGTGCGGTGATATATAAAAATCGTATTTGTTCAAGTGTCAGCGGAGGAGGGTACCTTTGAATTCTAGACTATGGACCATGGAGGAAGGCCCAAACTGACGAGCATCAAACATTTTGTGCTATGTAGCTCCTGTAATTATGGGCCCTTGGGGCCTAGCTTGTTTTTTCCTCCTTTTCGAAAGCCATCTCATGTGTCCGTCCCTCAATACCCTCTCTTGTAATTTTAGGTACCCAAATACCTGTATCGGGATCCATTTTCATGTGCAAAAATATTTGCCTTCTGTTCTAATTAAATTAATGTATTTATTATTTTGAGAATTGATATTTTTTTTATAAAACTAATATATTATATATTATAAAATAATTAATATATATTTTATATATTTAGATTAGATATAAAATTTTATATGATTTATATATTTTTTTATTTTTATTATGTTATATTATAATTTTTATTAATTTTTATTTTTGTATAAAATTTTGTGTCCAGTCAAATCTTATCAATTTGGTTGGAACTGAAGTAATAAATTGTAGGGCTAGGTTAGATAATGTGTGAACTATTATTTGTAAAACTTCATAATGTGAATGTTACTGTACTATGCAGCACTGTAGTTTCATAGCCAACCAAAATGTAACATTATAATATTTCTAACTTACTTCCTCTTTTTTTTTTTTTTTTTTTTTTTGTAAACTCTCGAGTGGCTCCTAAATATGGTCCTAAAATGGATTTAATGCCGTTCCTAGCACCAAAAAGAACTGTCACAGAGTTGTAGTTAGGGTGTGTTTGGATTGCATGTTTATCTTAATCTAAAATTTACTTTAATTTAAAATAATAATAATTTTTATCTTTGAAAACTGTTATATATTTACAATCCTTTGGTTCCATTTTGAATCTTACCTCACATTACCTTTTTAATAATTTTTTATTTTATTAAAATAAATTTATCTTAATTTTGTATCCAAACTTTCGCAGGGATGTGAGTCCAGAGGAATAAAACTGTGTGGGCTCTTGGCAGCAGCTGGCTTGATTGCAGCTCACTCGTCAAAAGGCTTTCCCGATGATCACTGGGAAAAGTATGCAGTTGTCACCCTGATTGACTGCCGTTCCATTCTTGACCCGGTTCTCACTCGCAACCATCTTGGTCAGTTCCAGCCTTTAAAGTTTCTTTTCTCCGTTTTGAAAAAATAATACTCAAAGAGTGTTTCACATTCTTTACCATTACAAGTAGGATTTTTCAATTTATTTTACCTTTATAGCCTCATTGTTATGGACAAAAAGCAGTGATTTCTTTTACCTTTGTCTCGTTTGGTTGTTGGCCATGTGATAATGGCCTAAGTTGCCAATGCAGGGTTCTATCACTCTGCTATCTTAAACACACACGACATAAAGGGAGGAGAAGACTTGTGGGAGCTAGCAAAGCGAAGCTATACGTCCTTTGTTAATGCAAAGAACAATAGCAAGCACTTCTCGGACATGGCTGATGTCAACTTCCTAATGTGCAAGGCCATAGACAACCCTGGTTTAACACCACGTTCATCGCTTAGAACTTCACTAATCTCTGTTTTTGAGGAACCCGTGATTGATCATTCCAGCAAACAGCATCGAGACTTTGGACTGGAAGACTACATAGGCTGCTCGTCCGTACACGGTGTTGGTCCTTCTATTGCTATATTTGACACAATAAGAGATGGTCGGCTGGATTGTGCTTGTGTATATCCATTTCCCTTGCACTCCCGAGCGCAACTGCAAGACCTGGTTGACAAAATGGTTGAAGTTCTCGTGGAGGACAGCAATGTGAGCGAAAGAATTGACTCCACAAGCCAATTATGATCATGGGTTGAGCTCTTTTGTGCTTCTCCATCATTTTATTTTGAGAAAGTGCTCTTCTCTTGCCCATTGCTGAATGGAAAGCAATAAGATGTCTTGAAAGTGTTCAATGGTCAAACCTGACAAAGTCTTTCTTTTCTGATTCTGATTTCTCCTATTGGCAAGTAAAACACGTGTCTTAATTATGTTCTAGAACTCCAATTACCAAAAAAGTGATCGCGTTATATAATATTGAATTCATATGTTTCGTGTTCAAATATCTACGAGTAAATGCTTATTCATTTATAACTCCTTATAACCAAAATGATTCCATGCACCAAGTAAACTTGTTTTACGACTGAATTGCGCCCGCTCTGTCCCTTAGTCTTTCCAACCTACATCACCAGTTCACTATCAATACAACTAATAATTGATAGAATAGCACGCAGAAAGAAAATCTATGGAAGAGAACACGTGATCTGGGAAGCTAAACCAATATCACTATGAAAAAAATCGATGATGTTATGACATATAGAACGAGCAAAGAAGACCGGGATACATTTGACAATTTATCAGTTGACCTGCAAGAATAGAAGAGAATTTTTGTCCTCCTGAATTCTGGAAAGTCCCTCCATAAACCAACCCTCCCCCCCCCCCCCCCCCGCGGCTTTTCTTGTAGTCAGATGATAAGCCCTTTTGATTGTAAGATCATTCCGATCCTTCATTTTCCCATCCCTTGCTGAGACGGTAAGCTTCAAAGTCCAAACCAACCAGGTCTAATTTTAAACTCATGCATAGAAAAAGAGAGATTGTGAGGAAATTGGTCTCATCGGGGAAGTTTGTTTACGTTTTTCTAACATTGCGATTCACTTCCTGGTAAGATACATTTATTTTTACTACTTTTGAGAGGAGAAATAGGATTAGATTAATCTACCGCCTGCATCTTGCATTTATTGATGACATCAAAAGAAAAAGAACACATGGCCAGGTGGTAGAACTACTACTTCCAGAAAGACAAACAAGTAGTAATCGGCTTTGAATTTTTGAATTGATCAAGATGATAAATTTCGATGATCAAGGAGACAAATAATGGAATACTGAGATTGAGATGGTCCTTCAGTTAAGCCAATCAAGGCAAGAAAAGTGGGGGAAACTCCAACATGTGTATTGATATCTGAACCACCGAATTGGTTGAACTAACTCCTAAGAGTATGGATAAGTACATTCTCGGAGACATCGAACCATGTCTCAATCTACGTCAACTCTTACAACAACAAAATTACAATCCGGTCACACAAGTTTGAAACTGGCATTCTACGTAGCCTATTCAATCCCTACTCAGGAGGTTAAGGAATCCTCCTCTCCTTACAAATACACCAAAAAAGATGAAGGAAAGAATAGAAAAACTACACAACTTCCATGCTATGTCTTGTTAACCATTGTCTACAGAAACTCCTCTACCAAATCTCCAAAATCAAACTTGCCGTTGCAGCATTCTACA
Source organism: Voacanga thouarsii (assembly GCA_026120185.1). Taxonomy (NCBI): domain Eukaryota; kingdom Viridiplantae; phylum Streptophyta; class Magnoliopsida; order Gentianales; family Apocynaceae; genus Voacanga; species Voacanga thouarsii. The sequence continues at coordinate 10,167,043 of JANUWF010001287.1, read as the reverse complement.
GCGCTTACCACTTCTTGAAATGCAGCGACACTACAAGGAACGACAAGACCACTTTTCTGATCAAAACCAAATTCATTGTATGCCTTCTCTAACAACATCTTGAACAGAGGGTGAGAAAGATAGCCTGTTGGCACCACGAACCGCTGTCTCTCCTCTCCTACATACACTGCAAAGTTTCCAGTGGGCGTGGTGGAAGGGGACGACCCTGCTTCACTATCCCTAAGCAGATATTCACACTGTGAATCTTCACGGCCATTGATTCCAAAAACCTTGGCCTTTTTAGCCAACTTCTTCATTGATCCAATCTTCTTCCCCAACATTACTTCTTAAAAGCCTGGAAAAAAAAAAAAGAGCAAACCAGCAGGATAATCAAGGAAGAAGATGTAGATGGAGATTGGAGCTAAAGAGAAAGGAAAATCTTGACTACTAACATTGAGGGAAGGTTGGGTGAAGCAGTGCACGTTTTTGTAATGTGCTAGGAGGGCCTCTCCTCAAGAGTTTAAAATAGTCTCAGATCAGAGAGATGGAGAGAGAAAGAGAACCTATGATTGTGGAGTCATTAGGAATTGTCTTCGTGCCCTTTGACTAATTAATAATTAATCCATGGTAATAGATATGACTTCAAGACGTACAATTGCGTACCACTTGATCAAATGTACCATTCTCTTTGGAGTTTACGAGGTCCGAAAGAACTATTGGACAAAAGTTTGTAAGTGCCATTTGGTCTTATTTTTTGCTCTAGGGATGGAATTAAAATGTTAAATTTGAAGAGATAAAATTATTAATTTTTGAAATTTTGAAAAACACTCTTCTTAAAACCCAATCTTTGGCCATGATCCAAAGTCATGATCGACTAGTTAATTATATACTCACTCCGTCCCTTTTTATCTGTCTATTTTAATCGATTCACAAATTTTAAAAAAATAAAAGTTTTTTATTAATTAACTAATATTTTCTATTTTACCCTCAAAGAATCTCCCTCTTTATTAAGAAGTAATCAAATTTCAAAACTTTATGTATTGTAAGCATATTTAATTTACTTCAATTTCTCGCTACAAGTGCACAATACTCATTGTATTAAAGAGGGGTATTCGTGAAAAAATAGTAATTAATATCGTCTTTACTTACTAATGAGACAAATAAATTGGGACAAAAATCTTACTTAAAATGAACAGATAAAAAGGGACTTATCATATAAAAACTTTTAACTTCAATTCAATTTTGTTTTATTCTTCAAATGGTGTAAAAAAGACAAACAAATCATCAAGAACCCATTGAAGGTTGATTTTATACCAATTTAATAGCTGTTAACTTGAAATCAAAATGCCAAAATACAAATTATACTAAGAGATCATCTTTTCTTGGTTTATATAAGTCTTTGGTTGAAGTGTACCAATCAAACACCAACCATGCACTTTCCATGGCACAACGTTTGGTTGAATATGGATATTGTTTTTTGTTTTGAGTTTTAGTTCTTCGTAGGATTAGGATTAACAAGGAAAACGTGATTAGCTATAACGGTTCTATAATTCAGTGGGTTCAGTCCAAGTATGATGTTATGTGCAAATTTATTGTTGGAGAGTGTATATTTGGATTTAATCTTGAAATGAAAATCTTGGTTTCTTTTTTTCTTTTTAATTGCATCCACCAAAGTATTGGTGGAGGTTTGGTAGAATCTCTACCAGTTTAATAAACACAAAATCAGATCACAAATACAAATTACACGAATGGGGCATAAGGCCTGATCTCCGAACACTTTGAGCATGTTTTGTTCTAATGGATGAAACTCCATTACTATGTAAAATATATAAGCCCTAAATGTGTTGTGGGAGAGATTGAAAAGATGTGAATTGAAAATTGGCAGAAGTAGACCAAGCTAAGTTTGTTCAGTGTAAAAATCTTGTTTTCAAGAATGATAAGAATAATATGTCTCTTAAATTAATCGAGATGGTTAGTACTGAAAATTAGATTAAATTCATATATTGTAGATTAAATTTGAATATGTATAAATTCAGACGGATTATAAACTTTGTATTTGAGTTATATTTATTTTATATTTGTAAACTAGTTCATATCTAACTAAGTCTAACTCACAAATTCAAATTAATAAATCTAAGAAATTTATATCAAATATATCATTTACTCACAAAATATTATATTTATATATAATATTTTCAAAATTTAGATTACATAAATCAAATCCAAGTAATCGTTTTTTTTTTAAATTTCTTATGCATTGTCAAGGGTCCCTGGACGGATGAAGACAGTGGAGAGCAACGAAAGTGCCTTCTCTTTTTATTTGGATGAGAAATTTGGAGTGTCCCGGGGCTTAGCTCAGTTGGTCACAATGAAGCAGATTGGGAATAAGGATTTAGGTTCGAGCCTTGCCAGCCACGATGGGGATGGTTCTTATGCCCAGTAAGCATTGGGCCTCCTCTCTTAGACAGCCTGTATGGGACAATTCTGATGCCGGTGTGGTGTTACGGTCAACTGCGAATCTTTAACTGCTCTTTCGGTCTGATACCTACTCGAGGATTGAGAAAGTGGAGAACCATTACATGTGGAGACTAAAGACGATCACTACCCTCCTTGCCCGGACGATTCAAATATAGTATACAAGGACGGCATTGGCATTGCCTGCAGCCAAAAGAAAGAATGAGAAGGACAGAGAAGGCCTTGCTTTACGTGACTAGCCAGCACCCTAGTATGAGAATAGAGAATTGAGGCATATGTCACCATTTCTATTTTTGAGTCAAGTTTTATTTTGAGTAGTGTAAAGTTTTTTATGTTTAGGTGTTTAGGTGATGATTTAGATATTATTTGGTTAAGTACTTATTTCATTATGTGTATTTAATAGCGTATATAATATTAATTAATTATTTTTATAACTATTATTTAATTAATTAAGATATATTTAAATTTTAAGTGAATTGAAGATTAATTAAATTTGAAATTTGAAAATAAATTATAATTAATTCAAAGTTTATATTCACACTTTAGATTTCATAAATATTCATATTTTAATTTTTAAATTTTATTTTTATCAAATAAACCTTTAATGATCGATAGATCAAATATTTTACTTGGATTTTAAGAAATATTTGAATTCCTAGAAGTATAAGACAACGATAAAAATAGAAGAAAAAATAAACTCTCTTGTATGTATATGTGTAAGTGTGTATATATACACACACAAGCGATCGCAATTGGGTAAGAGGGGGTAAAAAAAGGAGTAACGTAGTATTTAAACAATCTACTTACATTTGTCTCCTACCTAGATTGAGAGGTCTTCATCATACTCATTCATTTGAAAGCATGTTTAAGTATATCTTGACACCATTTCTATTGTAAAAATACATATTTTTAATAATTTTATCATACACAACAGGTACAACAATAACAAAAAATAATAATAATAATAAGTTTTTATTTTGAAAATTTTGAGATCGGCTACCTAAATTAATACATGTTATCATACACAATAGGTAGAAATTGTAAATAGAAACTAATATTTTTTTAATAGTTCATCCATCTGGATTTCAAATAGGGATGGAAATATTTAGTTTTAAAGGATTAAATATATTTTTTCTATTTTATACTCCATTCACTCGAATTTAAAATCGAGATATAAATATTGAATTTCAAATACAAAGAATATTAACTAACTAAATTATTACTTCTATCATGAATTTATTTTAGCATCTGTCTTCAATCACATATTAATTTGGATAAATTAAAATATTTATGATAATTGATCTATATATAAAATTAATTCAATTTAAAACAAATAATTATTATATATTTATTAAGATTTATAAAGTAACTACACAAATTAACAAATCAGCTACAAGATCAAATAAGATTTATTAAGATTTATCATTGCTAGAATTGATTCCTTTTGAGGAATAACTCAAATGCTTATCCCACATTTCTTATCCAAACAGAAACAGAGAAAGAAAAAGATGCCACCCTATGTGGAAAATATGGACAATATTGCTCCCAAACACATGAAAACAGCAGCAATGGCCGCTTTTGGCCCGGAAGGACAAAGGCATTTATCAAGAGGAGACAAGCAAACGACATGAGAGACGAATTTCCAATTTGGATGGATGCTGTATAAAACCCAGAATATTCTGTTTTCCCTTTAATCAAATAATAAATTTTTCTATTTTTTATTTGTATTTATATATAAAATGTATAGACATTGACGATTTTTTCGTAGAATAGTAAATAAATAAGTATGGAGAAATAAAACGAAGGTATCAGAATATTTTCAATGTCACATACGTCGTCATCTACTATGCAAAAGTGTATTCACGAAATTATTTTTTCACATTCACAAATAGTTCTCGTATTGATTCTGTTATTTGAAGAGATTTATCATTCGATCTTTTAATTTATACAAATTAAATAAATTATAAAATATATTTTAATTATCTGACTTCGATCTAAGCTCACACTAGCTGCCGCTTTGCAGCTCGTTTCAACTCAAATTCTACAGAATTCAGAGGACCTTTGAAATGGGAAGTGGAATTTAAAGGGTTATGGTTAAACTAGTCGGGAAGGGGAGTCTGAAATAGTAATCGGAAAAGAATGATTTAGTCTCGTTAATTATTTCTTGAAACTCCCATGTAAATTTTTGCTCTTTCAGTTTTTTTTTTTCCCTGAACATATCTTCAAGAAAAGAAAAATATTTAACTATAATCAATTTCATAAATTATGTGTTGTATATTATAATTTTACTTAATGAATAATTGAAATAGAGAAGCTGACAAATACGTGTGCATGCACTTCTTGTTCTTGAATTGCAAACCTGTGGTATTATATGTTTCACCTCAGAAGGATTGAAATTTGAAATAGAAAGAGTTTTGGCATCATTGTGAAAACTACCTAGAAACCAACAAACTTTTTCTTTTTTTTATATATAAAAAAAGTCGTAATTTTATTTTAGGAATTAAAAGCAATTGTTGTTAATAAATGTTTCAGACATTTGCTTCAAAATTAAGGATATACTTAAATTAATATTATATAAGTATTATTTTGAACTAGGTATGAAACTCGAATTTCGAGATAAGTCGTGTTTTATTTTTCTATAATTTAAGTTATATTATATATAATAATAAATAATTTTAAAAATTTTACGTTAATCATTATTTTTATTTTTAAATATTCATGGTAATAAAAATTTTTATATTAGTTGTATAATACACAATATATACCATTTAATTTATTTTTATTAAATATTTATTCAAACATTTTTTTTTAGTAATGATAATAAAGAATAGCTTTAATTGTATGTAGCAGCGTTTTTGGCATTGATACTCTCTGAAGAAATCTTACTGTTTAATCGTTTATATCATGAATTCAGAACTTTAGCACATGCATGATTTGAATCCATAGATATAAACAAATCAGCATAGGATACATGTGTCAAATTGAGAACTTTAATTTGAATTCAATTCTGTCACGTGTAAAGAGTATTAAATTCTGTCATGTCACCATATAAGCATTTTGCAATTCTTTATTTGAATTCAACTATGTTACGTGTGTCGTTGCAAGAGCATTCCGCAATCTTTAATTTGAATTTAACTTTACCAAGTGTCACTATAGGAGCATTCAACTCATTTTTCATCTATGATTGAGTTGAGAACACTTTTGAATAGGTATCTTATATCTGAACCAAATTCTTTCTAATTAGAGAATCTCTTTCTAATTGCTCTGGAACAATTAGGAGATTCTCTAAAAAAATACGAGATTTTTGTCCAAACAGCTCTTCTTTTTGTCTAATTCACTTCCTTTTTTCTATGTGAGTTTCGAAAATATCCCTTTTCATAGGTTTAAAATCTACATCTATGAATTGATCTATTCGAATAATCAACTCCGCAATAAGTTATTAAAATCAATATGTCTTTATATTGTTCATTTAAAAAAATTGAAACCTTTCTTATTGGGATGATAATTTTCCAAAAATCAAAATTCTTGATCAATGGAGGAACAATATCACCCTATCATAATTATTTTTAATTTAAAAAATCACAATCCATATATAGTTTCATACATAGAGTATACTTAGTAATTTTTTCCAAAAATATATAATAATTAATCTATATATTTTCTCTATTGGATTTCGATCATACAATAACAGTTAATACGCAGCAGAAATTAAAACGAAATCTACGTAATAGGACCACTCATATGTAATTAAACGGATTAAGAGAAAAAAAATTTATTATTTCAAAAACGTAACTTTTAATATTTTTCTTCGTCCGCACGAAACCTTTCTGTAAACTCGTTCAAGTACGAACAACCAAATTTCAAGAATATAAATTTCTAAAATATTGATCCATATTATGATGTATTAAGAATTATCAAAATTTTCTATTAAAAAATAATATGATAGCTAAGGATTTAATTTTGGGAACAAACGAAACAAGGATATAGAGGTTTCCTATTTAACTGAAGGTGGCTGTAATTCTTTTCGGTCTCCAAAAAACCCTTCACGGAGCAATTCTCTTTGTGTGTGTATATATCACAGCATCCCATCCACCGTCTTTAGTCAACCTGCGTGTGTTTCCTAATTAACTATTTAGGAAATAATAATTTTAGTCTATTCAATTATGGTTATGGATTTTCAAGAATTATAATTTGGTCTTTGGAATTATAATAAATTTATAATTTACGTATAAAGATTTAATAATTACAATTTGATCCCAATTAATTATAACACTTTATAATTAGTCATAATAAATATTTTTTTTCACAAATCAACTCCAAAAATTGTCATATAATATCTTGAGTACCATTTCCTCTATTGTATGTGATTTATTAGGTATTTCAGTTTATTATTAACAAAATATGAATTAATTCTAATCGCTATAGAATTAATAATCTTCAATAATTAGATTTAACCTATTAATTCTAATTAGGATTAAATATTTAGCAAATTAAGAACGATATCTAGTAATGTATCATGACTACTTAAAAGTTCAGAAAGTCAAGTGACCTAACACAAACTTTTTAATAGCAAAATATCAGTACAATAAACTCCTTTCATCATATCATATCTCATTCGATTTAAAGTATGAAATTAGTGACAACTCCTACTATAATATAATTAATTCTAATTCGAATTTATTAGTACTTGATTCCAAATCAATTACTCAATATGTGTATCAATTTTGAAATTATTTTCAATACATAGTTGCCTTGCCCAAGGATTTTTCGAGTGATAATTCTATATAAGTAACTGTGAGATATACACCCCTACTATTAGGAATGATGAATTATTTATTGACTCTCTCATCTACTTTCGTTTACTTTACATTATATATAATATCAATCTCATAGGCAGCCTCATATGAGACTCCAAAGATTAAAATCAAGGCACAACACTCAATAAATAAAATACCTTAAAGATCTCAAATTCAACAATATTTGCACATTTGTTATAATAAGATTTTATCACTGTCACTAAATAGTTATTCACGTAACTATCTCATAATTAAGTCTTCTAATAAGCTTGTTCACATAACAAGCATCCACGTGTTAACTTTGAGTATCACAATACTTATAGATGTGAGAACCACCACTTGATCTAATCAAGAAGGATAACATGTACTAGTCCTTGTGTATTAATGATATCCTATCTTATTAATACCATGACTAGGATAGTTTAAGTACAACTCTATAGTCTTGTAAGAATCTATCTATATCATAATTTTCTTAACACTATATATTATGTTAAAGACTTTATCGTTCAGTTTTATATACATACACATATGAAGCAAATAAATTGAAAGATAAATAATACTTTTATTAATAAATATGTAAAATATATCGTACAAATTATTGGTTTTGGAGCACAATTCTAACATTCTCTTCTCAACACACAATACCCTGCCCCGTGTCATCACAAGAGCATTTCGCAGACAAAAATATAATCCATATACAGTTTAATAAATAGGGTGTGATTAGATAGTAATTTTTCCAAGATCTATATGTTTTCCCTTCTTAAACAATCACTACTCTACCAGGTGTCATCATAGGAGTATCGTGCAATTCTTTATCTATATAAATATATAATAATTGATCTATATATTTTTCTTTCTCAAACGCACACTACTCTGCCATGTATCACCACAAGAGTATTTTGTAGAAAAAATACAATCCATAAACAGTTTCATATATAGGGTATATTTAAAGAGTAATTTTTTTTCCAAAAATATATAATAATTGATCTATATTTTCCCTTTTTAAACATATAATATTATGTCATGTATTACAACGAGAGAATTTTGTAATTTCTTATATACATATATATATATATATATTATAAATTATTTACAAGTTTAAAGAATGTGATCTATTATTAGTAAATAATAAAATTATCAATATTACACAAATAAAGTTTATTTATATTAGATCTGTTTCTTCATAAAAAATTCTAAAACAATATTTTTTTAGATGAGTTACGAAACAATTATTGAGTTAGTCGAGATAGTTGATATTAAGAATTCCACATTGACATATTGGTTAACCTCTATTGAGATATAAGTTTTGTGCGTACTTTAGGTAATGATTGTGAATTTTTTATCAATTAAAAAAGTTAAAGAAAAAAGATACGTCTGGAAACAAATACACTTTAAATAATCTTCTTGGAACATGTCAACTCACAAATGATTAGGGAAAAAAAAAAAAAGGAAATTCTTATATGGATTAGGTTCACTATGAATCACTACTTTAAAGTGTTATATCATTCTAAAAATATATAACTTTCCCTACATATAATACACTAGTTAAAGCACCCGATCCTCCACGGTGAATCAGGTCCATATAAGAATTTACCTTTCCAATGACCTAACAAACATTGTTGCATGTAAGATTTTTAAAGATTTGTTTTGTTTTATAATTCAAGTCTTCGAATTTTGCTGAATGGAAACACTAATCTAATCAACTTTTCCACCCGTGTGGGTCCATGATACGAAGCAGTTCCATCCTTAATAGCTTGTTTGGATTAAAGTAAATGGAACGGCAGGATACCAAAAAAAATAAAAATAAAAAACCTAAGGGTTTGAGTTAGTGTTTTTTAAGAAAAGAAAGAGAGTGAATGAGAGGAGTATTCACCGATTACGTGTAGTACAAAATTTTTACTCTCGTTTTCATCTCAAAATAGATAGAAATGAAAGAAAAAGGAACTTCATTAATAAGTTTTTATTGAATAATTTAAAGATTCTCAATAAATATATATTTTACACTGTTATATTAAATTATGAGTAAAATATAAATATAAATATTTCTTTTTTTTTCTTTCGTCTATGTTTCTTCTATATCTAAATAAACAATATAAATAATAAATAATAGTTTCTTCTTTTCTTCTTCCGTTTCCCTCTATCTCACTCCTCTCATACACTCATTTCCATTTCCACAGTTCAAACAAGCCCTAAAGGGTTCCAAGCAGAGTTACATGTCAAATAATTGGAGCACCACTCCAGTGGTAGGTGAATTACTCTTTAGGGTATTTCCTTACCAATCTATTTGTTTTTGGAGATTGGCATGGGACTAGTATAAGATGCACTTAACCATTTTTTTGGCATAATAATAATTTTTTGTGTATTAATTCCTACATTGTATATAAATTTTATGATTTCTGCTGGTATAAACCAATCACCTCAATTTCAGATGCGAAACAATTCTCCTCCATTGGTAGCAAATGGTTTATAATTAATAATAAATGTTGGAATATATATATATATATATATATATATATATATATATCCAACATTTATGAAACAAATACGTTAAAATTTATCAATGAGCATATTAAAATTTACTTTATTCGTTTCAAAATATTTATTATTAGTACATCATTCATACAAACTAAGAAAGTTTTAACATTTGTGGAGATTTAAAAGAAAAATACAGAATTATCCTCATTATAAATTAAAGAGTTATTTTAAAATTTAAAAATTAATTAATATATAGTTTATTGAGATAATAAATGGTAAGGTCACAATTTAAAAAATAATAAATATATTTTTATTTCATAAAATAATAAATATTAAAAAATAAAAGTAACATCTATTTTGAAATAGATTGAATGTAATAATAATAATTGTTTTTGAGTGCCAACCATTGCGGCAAGTATTTGCAGGTCCCAAAGGTTACTTTCTAAACTTTCTCTCTCTTTTTTTTATTATTACATTTTTATAAATGGATAAAAATTGATTTAAGATGTGTTTTGTAAAAAAAAAATTATTAAGTATATAAAGTTACATATAGTTTAAAAAGAAAGGATATGATGTATTGTAAATAGGTAATAGTTTTCGAGAAATTAAAATTATAATAAAAAGTATATTTAAATTAAAATAAAATTTTAATTTAGAATAAAATTAAAAAATTCTAATCCAAAAAATCCAAACCTATCATCAATAATATATATATATATATATATATATATATATATATATATATATATATGTGTACGTACTATAATTAGGGCACCATCAACCAAGGTATCTACCTGTCAGGCCGCGAATACTACTACTTCTTGGGTGGCCCATTATCAAGTTTCCTTTAACTATTAACAGACGGCTTGTCGTTCAACATATTGTGTAGGCCCAATATCACAGTCATTGGGCCTTCTAACTTTGTTCCGGGTTGCTCTTTAGTTAGTGATGGATGACCCATTTTGGTAAACCCGGGTCCAAATCTTTTCACCTCTGATAGGGTTTTGAATAGCCATAAACCCCGTGAGCAAAATATTCTCTTCTTTTCGTCTCTGCCTCAGTCGACTCGTGTTTCTTGCACTCTAGCTTTCGCCATGAGTCGTTCGGGCCAGCCTCCGGATCTCAAGAAGTAAGCTTTTATTTTTGCGCTCGACGTTTAGTATTCTTTTCATACTGGAAAGATTCTAGATCTTCTTGGTATAATTGGATTGCTAACTGTTTGCTTGTTTTTTCATGGCAGATATATGGACAAGAAGCTACAGAGTAAGTCCCCAGCCATGCATTTTGTTTTGTCTGTTATTTTTTCTGGTTAATTTGCTGCGTAATTGATGTCGACAATTGTTGGAATACTTCAGATTTGACTCTAGGTTTTTTTTTTTTTTCCTTTTTCTTTTATGAGAAATTTTGTCCGAGAAATTTTGTCCGAGAAAATTTGATTATAGGGTTTGAGACAGAAGATTTACTAGTGTACCTTGGTAGTGGAAGATTTAATAGCTTACTGTGATGCTTGAATCTTACCTGAGCATTAAAATTCTGAAGAAAAATGTGTGAAACTGAAACCGGGTTGCATTTTTAAATACCAGATTAATACGCATGAATTTTCAGAACGTAGTTTCCCTCTAGCATTGTCCGTTTTGGGCTTGTAATTTATCTTGATGTTGTCTGTCTTTTTCTGCTAATTATACATTTTGAAATTGAGCTTGAAATCATCATTAGAAGGAAACCCATTAACTGCATTCTCTGGATGTTAACTCTTGGCCGCTGCATCTGGTTGATTTCTACAATTCATACCTTTGCAAATAGTTATGTGAGTGTAAATATTAAGTTCCAGTACTAGCAAGCTCATCATTTTCTCTGTTTTCATCTAGTATAAAATATCTATAGTAAGATGTCTTTTTGTGACTTAAAATTATTTGGGGTAGTTTCAATTTCCACACTTAGTCTTCCATACTTTTTAAGTGATGCTGAGCAATATTGACTTTTGGGTGGGAAATGCCATGGTGATTTTGAGTTGGTCTAACTACAGATGAGCCTAGATGGGTTCTGATCTTGATATGCTATGGAGGATGGTTATTGAATCTTGCTAATATTAGAAACCAATCAAAAGCACCTGCTATTTCATGAGTGGTCTAAATTGTATGTAAATTAGGAAAATTTACTAAAAATACCTTATGGTAACAACAATTTGATCATCTGTTTTGTGGTTTTATTATTTTCTCATGGATTTAAATTGACCTAGAAAATGAACATAAGGGCAACATAAAATTTTACATAAACATTTAAGAACTTTCCAACATTAACTGTTTGCTATTATTAACAGCTGGCTTACCTTCTGAAATGGGAACTAGTGTTCAAAATTTCATTCATGGTTCTGAGTACTGATGTTAATTTGGAACCATGTTGCTGCTTAAAGCCTTTCTCTGATCCATTATCCACTCAATCCAAGTAGACACACCCTTTTCTATATTGACTTAACTTGTTTGGATTTTGGATGGGTGGTGAGGGGAGGTACCATTCCATACCGACAATGCGTCCCATAAGATTATACAAGAAAACTTTCCTGTGCTATTTTACCAAATTTTAGAGCTGCTCTGCATTTTTGTATCCAACATTAACCAAATTTTGTGGTCGTAGAAACAATGCTTGTGGATGGTTATGAGTCTATGATTGTTTTTAATATGTTTTCTGAAATTTATGGATTTATGTTGGCGCAGTTAAGTTGAATGCCAATCGCATGGTGATTGGAACACTTCGTGGTTTTGATCAGTTCATGAACTTGGTGGTGGACAACACGGTGGAAGTTAATGGCAATGAAAAGACTGACATAGGCATGGTGGTAAGTCAATTTATCAACTCTTTAATCAATATTACCTTTGCTGTAAATTGACTGTCATTCCCTTGCTGACGTGTTAATCTTCTTGTTATTCTAGGTCATCAGGGGAAATAGTGTAGTCACCGTTGAAGCACTTGAACCTGTTGGGAAAACACTGTGATTGTGCATTTCTAGTGCCATGGATTAAACGTAACATGTGATGTAATATTATTTTGGACAGAGATGCTGTAATATTGAATCTAAGGCTGACAAAAACTTTAGTATAATATCTATCTCTGATGTTTCTTTTCCTAATTTCTGTGTGCACCGAGATGAATCAATGATGAGATGTCAAGCCTTTGAAGGCATTTGTTGTCAATCCAATCAAAATCAATGATATGAATGTTGCAAATAGGTGCTGGGTAAGGTGTGCAAAAAGCAAGATTAAGGTTGGAACTCAAACTTGGTCGGCACAAAAACATTCAACCTTATAGTTTCAGTAAAATTCGATTCAGTATGTCTTTTCTGTCATTAATGCATTTTTTTTTAATTACTGCGGGTGAATAAGAGAAATTAACAACTATTAGTAAATATTTTCTTGATTTTTAAAATCGTAGGTAGATATTTTTCAAACGGAGTTAGAAGGGGACATTCTCATTTCTTGCTCTATCCACAACAGTCTGTGGTGAGACTTCTCTTCAAATTATTAAAGGCAAAGATATGTACTGCTGCCAGAAGTATCTTTACATCCACAGCTTTGATGGATCTGGTAGTCCCATTCATCTTTGGCTTCCTCATCTGTAATTCTAGAATCATTTGTAATCATAACAGCTTAGAGAAATTGAAACATCTCTAATCTGGACAGAGGGAAAATGGTCCATTGCGTTTTTTGTTTGGTACCTGATTTCGACCATTGATTGTAAGCATTCTAAGTTTGATGTGCACTTTTTAATCGTTTTGGTTGTTTTTCTTTCTCATGCCTGTGGAGGATGTTAGATCCCTTATTATTTTGCAAGTTTAAGATTTGATAATAACTTGACCTTTTCATTGTTAACCGGAGAAAGATTGCCACGTTCACACGAAATCAAATATATGTCCTATTTGTATGTTTTTCTTTTGATACGCAACTCATCACAGTAATGCAAACAAAAATTGAATCCATTAAATACTCACTATAAATTAAATTTCAGTCTTTTTTTTTTAGAACAAAGCGAATATCATTAACTTAAGTTTTCCACAATAATACATCACAGGATAAAGTCCTCTTGCCAATCTTAAGACTCTGAAATTAAAATCCCTTTTGGCCAATAAATGAGTTGGCTGGTTTCTCTCACTGACATTGATAAAAGTAAGGTGAAAATCATGACAGAGGGAAAATAAAGTTTTGAACCTAACAAAGATAAAGTCTAATTCAGAAAAATAACTCCAAGAGTACTTGAAAATTAGAATCTAGCAATCGCTCTCTAAATGCAGCTTGCAAAAGCTATGTTATATGATCATGGAGTTTTGCGTTAATTAAATTAGTATTTAGTCGTTGGTGTCTCTTAATTTTAAGAATAGAAAATGTCTAAATATGACTTTTTCTGGGTTCTTATTATTCCCCGCAAATTTGTATTCAAATTTCAAACAGTGTTTGATAGTTTCGAGTCACAACGGACAGCTCCTACAAAAGCTTGTGTACAAGTTCCACAACACAATGCAAACGCAAACACGCTCTCTCCTTCTTCCTGCCCCTTTCGTACAAAGCTCCGTAAGCTACTTTTTCACTTTTGCTTTTATCTCTGTGCTTTGAGCTGTCCAAAATTTCCCTTCGTTTCTGCCGATACAGATGTAAAATTCTTGTGTTGCCGAGCCCATTTCCATTCTCACAATAAACTAACGCCTAGCTAAGCTACCCTTTGCTTTTCTTTTTCAACGGCAGAAATTTTTGTACAAAAGACTTCTTCTTCTTCCATTTTTCTACCACTACTTTGTTCTGCCTTTGCCTTTCCGGCCCGCCCCCATGTAGCCACCGGCAGACTTATCCTTTGTGGTCCTAGATTGCTAAGAGATCACACAACGCGTATTGTCAGCCAATCACTTACTAATTCTTTATCGAAAATGAATCTATGTCGCGACGTTTTTATTTTTATCTGTTAGATTTTTGTTTTGTATTTCTACTCAGATTAGAATAAATTTATTTAATTAAAAATGTATTTCTAATATATTTAAAATTAGAGAATTCTTATTATCTTATATATATATTAGAACAAAAAAGTTATTCTTTCTATATTTCATATTGATTATGAATCTTATACTTGGAGAGTAACGTTCGGCCTGCAAAATTTTTAAAAGTTTGACATTTACCTTAATAAAATTAAAATTTTTTTTAAAAATCTTTGAAAAATTACAGTTTCGACTCCCAATCCCATATTCCTGGTTCTGTCCTTGGGTGGAGTCACAAACTTTTTAGACAGTTTTGATTTGTTATAACGTATTCAGTAGGTATAACTTAAATAAATATATGGATAATGCAATATATATAATTTAAAAAAAATACCAAGAATATCTTTGTATAAATTTCTTAATGATTAATAGAGTTCGTGATCTTCATGTAGACTTGAATAAATAAATCGAATTATATAAATTTTTTATATATTATTTTATTACTCATATTTATTTTTTTTTCTCGATAATTATTTTATTTCAGATTCGCTCGACACCATCTATACTTACTGACCGATTAGGCAAAAACTTGAAAAGTCCCTCGATTAAGGTATGAGATTTGAGACTTCAATTATGTTAGGACAGGCATGTTGTGGTTCTCACCAGAGCATATGCATTGTCGAAATCTTTAGCACGTGTTTGGTAGAAAAACCAGAAATACTGATAGAATAAGAGGAAACAAACACAGTTCAAATCAGAGAATAATACCACCACTAATTTAACAATGTCACGATTTGCTTTAACTGCTTAACCACTCTTTCCCTCTGTTTTGGCTGTCCTTATTATACTTGCTCTTCTTGTTTAGAGTATATTCTCGAGCCCAACTGGGATTTTGTTTGGCGCGTGGCCACTTCCCCACAAATTGGGGCTATTATGTTTCCCACCCTTTCCTAGACATAATTAGACACACGCGCGCTCACACGCCCACTGGCATGTTTTAGTGTCTTTGAGTTAATTAAAAAGGGTATTAATTCATGATTAGACACTTCACAACTATGTTAAGCAAATCTTGCACATACGAAGCACAGAGGATGTAATATATGAAGGAGATAGAGGAAAGAGGAAAGAGGAGAGAATGAGGTTGCTAAATATTAAATTTGAGATTTTTTTAAATGAGATAAAGAAATTTTTTAATAATATATGAAATTCAAGTGAATTGACTAAAATTTGTTTGATTTTTTTTTTAATGCTTCCTTTTCAGCTCAACTGCTGGCTAGTACATGGATGATGTTGCTTAATTTGTTCATATTAAAATTGTAATTTTTGTACTTCTAACAGTAATTAATTTGCTAAAAAAATGATAAGTTTGGTTTTGTGGATTTGATATAAATGATAAATTTTGAACCAGCAAATAGCGAGATTTTTTTTAATAGAAATTTATTATTGTTATGTAATGATTTTGTTTTTTCAAAAGATGTAAGTTCGGACACCCACACTAAAACTTGGAACGGGTGAGTGTAAAATTAGGAATATGCACCTTTTGATTAGGGATAGAACTTGGAACGGGTGGATGAAAAACCAGGAATGTGCACCTTTTGATTAAGGATAGAAGAACCTTTTTATGGTGTTTCACGCGAAAAGATTCAAATCTGAAAAATGAACATCTCAAAGTTTTAAATTTCTTTGCCTTTACCACTTGATTTATGCCTTTGAGGGCATGATTTTTTCTTCTAACTGACAAGTAACCTGCACCAGTCAAAATGAAATTTTATTAAAATCATCAAAGTTACTGTTTTTATTGTTTATTTAATAAAACTCACAATTTTTATTTCTGAAACTATGAACACCCACTCCAGACTTAAAACTTATGAGGCTGAATGATTTTCTATTAAAACTATAAAAGTTACTATTCATTTCGTTTCAAAATACTTGTTCATGAAACTTTTTTATTTTGTTTCAAAATACTTGTTCATGTATATATTTCTAGAACTAATGATTAGTTTTTTCTTATTGTGCCCCTATTTATTCCAAATTAACTATATAACTTTTCAAAACTCTTCTTTCTTATTACTTATTGGGAATTTTTACTAATTAATAGCTATAGTATTTTTAATATGGATAAAATATGAATTTTATTTAAATTATTGTATTATTTTCAATATCCTTAATGTGTGTGCAAAATATTTCATGAATAAATATTTTGAAACGCTACTTTTATTGTTTCTTTATATAACTCACTATTTTTATTCTTGGGATTATGAACTCCCATTCAAAACTCGTAGTCATCTAAAATCTGAATGATGTATTATTAAAACTATAAACTTTAACTTTTATATTATTTTTTTTATTAAAACTCGGTATTTATTAATTGCGGCACTTGTACTCTTATCCTATTTATTATATAATAGTTCACTAAATAATAACATTAATTAGTTTTTCAATTTTAAAAAAATAAATAATATATTTTTTTGGTACTTTGTTGTTAAGAATTTTTAATAACTTCTTAATATTTGTGCAAATACCGTATAGTTATTTCAAAACTGCTTTGGTACCACATAATATTTTTCCACTAGCAATATTCCTTTTTCCCCCAAGTCATTAGCAATATCCACAACTAGTGATTTAAGTTTTCATTCCATCTACAAATAATTAATCTAATTGTAAAATTACGCATATTGAGGAATTGTGAAATTTTATAGTAAAAATAATTAAAATATCTATTATACCCTTTAGAATATTTTTATTATCTTTCTCACCTTATTAATTTGAATTTTATCATTCCTTTAATTATACTACTTTAATAATTATATAAGTCTCTCCCTTCTCATCTATTATGTCATTTGTCTCTTTCTTTCTTACTTTTTGTTTTAGAGTTTTCTTTTTACCCATATCACCTCTTAAATTACACTTTTGACTATTTTATAAGATAACGTAATTTCATTATTAATTAAAATAATTTTTGTATGTGTAATTATAATACTAATTAGTAATTGATAAAAAATTATGTTAAGGGTAAAATTAGAAAAAATAATTAAATATAACATATATTTAGAAAATGAACGTTTATTTTTTAATAAATAAAAAAAATAAGATCAATTATTTGTGAACGGAAAAAATATAAACTTAAACAAAAATCTTTTACTGTTTTTTTTTTTTTCTAGATACAAAATCTTTTACTGCTACTACTAGGTTTTCAGTTTTCTAGGTTGGCGTGTCATCATTAATTGCAACAGTTGTCCACACGAAGCATTGAAATGAAGCCCCAACAATTACTTCCACATTCAAGGCAGAGTGTAACAACACTGCTTTTTTGGGTGATTAATTAAGGTATTATGCTGCAATTTTCCAACTCACTTTCTGTCATGCATTCAAGTATTCAACGACAACTAAATACTAGTACTAGTACTATTTAACATTGAAACAGCTACTAAAACAGGCAATAGTCAAGTCTATCAACTACTACTTGCTTCTTCCCCAACTGATTGGAGAGCTCTTAACTAGTTTAGCATTGAAATATGTTAACTGAACCTTAATTACATCTGACTAGATTTCAGTTTTTGCTCATAGTATTTGCTTTTGATCATATGCTTCAAGAACTAGAATGTCAATGTCCTAACTATGCTGTGTCGGATTGAACTAGCAAGAACTCAAGGGATGAAATATTTAATCCAAATCCAAGAACTAAAATGCAAACAGCCTAGAAGACTTACCCACCTGGTATTTTCGGGACCATCTTTGAGTCCCGAGTGAATTAAGACCTCAACCCAAGAACACGGCAAAGGTAGAGGAGCAACGTTTGTTAGTCAGTCCACCCCTTCCTCTGCCTTTCTATCATTCCAACTCCAATTCTTCCTTTTACTTGGATCTGTATATGTCACAATTGGGTGTTTGGAAGGCTCAAACAAAGACGATATGTCATTATTCAAATAGAATAACTTCTGAAGATTGTTTGACATTCCAAAATAGTAAAGAATTATTTAATAATGTAATTATAAATGTAGTTTTTAAATGCATAGTTCGTAGAAATTGATAGACGTATTGCTATCTATATATATATTCCATGTGTATGTATTATATGAAAGATGATTTTTCGCTGGGTCCCTTCCATTAACTAGTGCTCATCAAATGGGGTAATTATATTGTTGCGTGCAATTAATTAATGGAGAGTAAATAAAGAAGGAGTTACAGTGAAGTATGGAGGAGCCAAGTCTTGCAAGTTTGCTTATAAGAAAGGAATAGTTGGGAGTCCAACTGAACAAGAAAGGAAAAGTTCTGCACTCATCTTCTTCTACAGTCTAGCCACTACCTCTCTCTCTCTCTCTCTCTCTCTCACAGAGCTGCATTCTTCCTAGGCAAAGCCAGTCAAGCTTTGGAGGAAAATACATGTAGAATGTGCAATATATCAACATATAAAGCATGAAAAAGAGGTGAATAATGATGCTTAAGTCTCACCTTCCAAAACCTTTCCTTCAATCCAACTCTACTGAAAAGTATCAAGTTTTCATATCCCATTTTCCACTTCTCTTCCCTTCTGTAATCTACCAATCTACCAAACCATTATAAACAATCCAATGGAAAGATAAAAACCCCACCAAACTCTTTCATTTTCCCTCCATCAAAAACCCAAAAATTCAATCTTTGTATACATTTACACGTTGAAAAATGACAGAAATACTGCAATCCCCACAACATTTGCCTTCATCTTCAAGCTCCATTATATTTGTATCACCAACAGATAATGATGGGTTGCACCAACATACCCATCACAACAATGATGTCCTTATTAACAATCCCCCTTCTTGTCCTGTAGCTCTATACAGGAGAAATACTGGAATACAAGAACAAGAAGACGAAGAGCTAGAAGAAGAGGAGGTTGGTGTTGGTGGTTTTGAGTTCGGAAGAGAGAGAAAGAAGAGGGAGAGAGAAGAGGGAGATCAGCTGTCTCTTTTGGCTGTTTTGGTGACTGTCTTTAGGAAATCTTTGATTGCTTGTAGGAGTGAGGGTGGCGGTGAGGAGCAGCTCTCTTCTGCCATGGAGATTAGTTGGCCTACAAATGTCAGACATGTCGCTCATGTCACCTTCGACCGCTTCAATGGGTTTCTTGGACTCCCAGTTGAATTTGAACCCGAGGTTCCCAGGAGGCCTCCTAGTGCCAGGTCCTTCTTGCTTTGTTAAATCTTCTCCTAGTTTGTTTTAGTCTGGGAAGTTGTTTGATTCATGTGGTTTTCTTGTTTGTTTTTCAGAAATGTTAAATGGTACAGTTTTGTCTCTTCCTGTCTGGTTGTCTCCCCTACATTTTCTTTCTTCTCTTTAAGAATTTATATGTATTCTTGCCTCTGTATTTCTGTTTCCTTTTGTATATCCTCCTAAGAAAATGTTAGAAAATTTTATCTTTTAGCCACCATTTTGCCGTTAGAAAAATTGCTGTTGGGCTTCGAACAGGTGGTCAAGTTCTTAGGAGTAGAAAGGGTTAATGTATAGGGAAAGGTTGCAGTTTATGTGGCCGGGATGAATTTAAGTTCTAAAAAATAGCACCTGCAAAACTTGGCCATAGATAAATCACAAGTGCACTATTTTGCTTCTTTCTTGTAATTCCAATCTGTAACCATGTGCAAAAGGAGCTCCCCAGATAATAATGAGAGTTGACTGGGTAGTAAGGAAGGGCTTTGAGTGAGCGACTCATGAATCTTTGAGAAATTTCTTTTTCTATTCGGAAGCAAGGCGGTTAAATGTTATAATCTGATTCCATTTTACTTTTGTTTATGGTTCCTAGGAATTTGTCCACTGCCCTGAATATTATATTGCACTTCTTCAACTATTTCAATAATATCATCTTGAGAATTCACTGTTTAGGGGTGGAGTGAATTATTCCTGGTGTTATGAAGAAGGATCAAGGATAACTGAATCCAGCAACATTGGATACCTAACTTTTCTTTTTTCATAAACCAATAATCTTTTCGCTTGGTGGATCTGTATCTCCGATCTTTTCATTTCCGAGTTTGTCAGGATATACATGGTCTGATATGATAAAAAAAATGCTTGTCAAACTACATCATGTTACACATACTCCAAATATCAGATTCTTTGGTAATCTATCTTCAATGTAATCACTTTTGAGTCCTAGTACCCACTGAAGAATGGACGTGTGATTGTTATGCTAACCTAGGGTAAACATCTTTTAGAAACCGATACAGTGTATGGTTTTTGTGGATAATTCAGGAAACGTAATCCTCTATATGCTTTTCATATCAGATACAGTGCTAATGGTGTCAAATTTTGCCATAGTGTTATTGATCCTTGATGTTATTCTTCTGCAGTACTAGCGTTTTTGGGGTTTCAACTGAATCTATGCAACTTTCTTTTGACTCTAGAGGAAACAGTGTTCCTACAATACTTTTAATGATGCAGAGACATCTGTATGCCCGAGGTGGGCTGCAGGTATGTGGCAATTTACATTTTCCCTCTTTTTTCTCTTTTATCTCATAAAAATGTTCCATTATCCTTATCAAAGAAATTGTTGGCTGCCTTCATTTATCTCGCTTTGGTGGCTTTGTGAAAGGTGTGTAGAACTGTTGGGCTCTTGCAAAATTTAACTTGTCATGTTTGTCCTACAGGCTGAAGGGATATTCAGAATTAATGCAGAGAATGGCCAAGAAGAGTATGTTAGGGAACAGCTTAACAGAGGGATAGTACCACAGGATGTTGATGTCCATTGTTTAGCAGGTCTAATCAAGGTACTGCCCTGAAACAGGAGCTGATCTTTTGCTTACTTATTTGTCCATCGGCAAAGTGTAGTTACTGAAACTGCAAAAGTAATTCATAAGGCGTTTCTGCTATGCTATTGTTGAAATAATTATGTAAATTGTTGATATTTCCAGCCTAATTTTAAATTTTACTAATTAATTATGCCTGTACTGCTGTAATTCTTTCATTTGCGGCACCATGGTCGCACCTGGCCTAAGATTTGTTTCAAAAAAATCAAATCAGGACTGAAACTTTCTTTTCAACATGGCTAGATATTGCTATCAAATGATTCTTTTTGCATAAAATAAATTTGGTCCCTTCACCAAATGCCACCGGTTACTTGCTAATTCAAAATTTCTCTTTTCTGCAAGAATTCCTCATGTTATATATATATATATACTTTGATAGTTCCACTACTGTCACCTTCTAAGTGCATTGATTTGAAGTTCTGTTGCTTCTGTAGGCTTGGTTCAGAGAACTTCCAACAGGGTTGTTGGATGCTCTCCCGCCTGATCATGTCATGCAGGCACAATCTGAAGAAGAGTGTTCACGTCTTGTGAGGCTTCTCCCTCCTACAGAAGCAGCACTCTTGGACTGGGCCATAAATCTAATGGCCGACATTGCACAATTTGAACATCTAAACAAAATGAATGCACGCAATATTGGTATGGTATTTGCTCCAAATATGACTCAGGTAAGCAGAGAATCTACAGTTGGTCTGGATAGTTGTTTTCATTACATTCTTCTTATGGTTCAACCGATTAGAGGTGGAAAAAAGAAAGAGAGTATTGACACTTGCTGATTTATCTCCAATTTGGGGATAGCAACATGTTTCAACTTTTTTGCTTGAATATATAGCAAATGAACAAATGACCATGTCTAGTTTTGTTTTTGAAATGAAATAATTGGGATAGACTATTTAAATAGCGAACAACCAACTCTTCCCCTTGCAAAGGAAAACATATCTGCTGAGATCTGCTTTAGTTTTGTACCGAGGTTGATGTTTGGTTGTTAGTTGTTTTATTAACTGTTCTGCTGGTCACAGATGGCAGATCCATTGACAGCATTGATGTACGCAGTCCAAGTGATGAATTTTCTCAAAACTCTAATAGAGAAGACAATGAGGGAAAGAGAAGACTCAATATTAGATGTTGCTCGGGTGCCTTATTTGGAGCCATCTGATGAAAATGGGCACCATGGCGCTCCCCAGTCGATCACGCAGGAGGAAAATGAAGGGCATCAGGAGGATGAAGTAGTTGTATCTAAAGAGCTGCCCTCGAGCACTAATGACCATCAAAAGGAGGAGGACTCAAAAATCAGTGATGAAACTGAATCCATCCGCCCTGATGAAAAGGAAAATATAGTTCACTATTGCCCAGGTGAAACACCAAATTATGTCAAGATATCCAATGGAAGTGAAGGCAGAAAAGTTATGGTTGAGGGTGGTAGATTTCAATCAAAAAGTAGGAGGACCAAAACCGGGCAGTCGAGTAACTCTTATCACAAGAAGGCATCAAAAAAGGCCATTGAGCGGCCAGCCATTCATATATCTGCAAATGCTGAAAAGGGCAAAGAGGTCAGCATCATTAGCCGCCTAAATTCGTACACAGAGCGAGTGGAAGCCTGGAGGTGAAGATCACTTGATTCTGGAAAAGAACTAGCCATTTGCATTATCAATTTGATTTGGGGTTATTTTGTATCATTCATATATGCTTGCTTCCTTTCTTTGTGGAGTTTTCTACTCTTTTTCACTTTTTAGGCCCTATGATTATACTCCCTTCAGTAGCTTATATTGACACTGCTAAATTCTCCACTGGAATGCTACTGACTGTGAGCTCAATGTAGTAATTCTATGCTCCACCACCATATTTGGGTTTTTGTAACTTATTTGTGCCATTTTCTTTCTCACTAAAGTATAATGACCTCAATCACTTTGCATTTTTATGTCAAGCCCCTTGTTCATCTTTGTTCAATTTTAGGGAAATGGTCAATTAGTTTAGAATTTGCAGCCTGATCACCTTGCTGCCATCTCATGTGTTATAGATTTAGGGCCACACAAGTAGACTGTTTTTAAGAGTTTAATTTTACATACAAGTTAGTGTATTGAAGACAATTATTATTTATTAGTTTACCACCAACAATATTTGACATAGTATTTCAACATAAGATGCTTTGTTTTTCAAAATGCATAGTTGTGTAAGTAGATAATAATTAGATTGAAATGAGTTTGTGGAAATATAATAAAAAAATATTAATTATTAAATATGTGATATTAAATGGGATCAAAATGGAATTAAAAAATAGAGTACAATACGTAAAAATAAAAATATATAAAATAATAATTTTTAAAATTAAAATAATTTTAAATTCGAATAAAAATAATATCTAAATGCACCTAAGATGTCAGTCATTGCATTGTATGCAGGGTTTCTTTTTTTGTGATATTGTTGAATGATTGACCTCGGTGGTGCTTGTGCAATATGCAATCTCTATATATTACTCCCTTCGTCCTAATGTCAATTTAATAAATGGTACACAAATTAAAAAATTATTAAAATTTATATAATTATAATAGAAAATGACTATTGTATCCCTAAATAAAGTAAATTTTCATTAATTAGATTGGGAATACACATATTTAATAAGGAGTTGAATGAGGAGTAAATTAAGAATATACGTAATAAATGCATTCTTAATTTGTAAAATTGATAAGTATTTTAGTATAACAAAAATAGAAATTTTTGACATATTTTTTAGAACGGAGGGAATATATAGTTTTGTGAAAAGTAACATAAGAAAATTTTTATTTTCTTGTATTTTAAGTTCACTTCTTTATTTAATTATAAGAATTATTCCGTAATATGATTGCAAGTTAGAATCAAAATATTAATGATGTTAAGTATTGCTCACACACTTTTCAAAAATGTATATTTTTTATTATCTATATCAAAAATAGTTTGTAATTATAAATAAATTCTATTAATAAAAGATATTTATATATTATTTATTTGTTGCACATAGTATTATATAATTGATTGTATAAAATAATATAATTTTAAGAAAACTCTATTAGTAACAAAATTCACATATTATTTTATTATTTTGTATAAGAACAAAATCACAAATTAGAAGTTAGGGATCAACTTATTAAAATATATATTAGATGATAATGTTATAATTTTTTTAAAAATTTTGACAAGTGAAATGTAAAATTTATAATATATATATATATATATATATTTTTTTTCTGCTTATGTCTATATTATGCCAAAAAGATAGCGGTAGTTGCATTTGTGGTTTAGGCGGGAGAAACAATCAAATAGTCCGTTACTGCGGGGCGTTTTGGTCGGACTCGGACAGCAGTGCGACCCGTTAGCATTTTCTTGGCTTTCCCGATCGTACTGGACGGCTGATGAAACGACGTCGTATCAAGCTCTTCCTCCTACACACATTTCCTCCCCATTGTTCATGAAACTAGGGTTTTGTATTTCGAAAAATTATTGCATTTCCGAATCCATATCAGATATTTAATGCTTCGATGCTTACGCATAGCCAATTCAAGAATGAAAATCAATTGCTTTGGTCAAAGATTTTTCGACAGTTTTCCGGTTTTGCACCCGACTCAACTCCCTTTGCCCAGGTATGCTTTGAATATCATATGGCAATAGTCGTTTCTCTTCTTTGATGTTTGGTACAGCTTCAATCTGCTTTCTATTTTTTTTTTTTCCTTTTGTCATGTTTAATTGATAATGGCTTTCAGAGAGACTCATCTTTGGTATGTGATGCCGAATGAAGTGGAGAGTAAAATATTACTTAATCAGTATATGGAAATCTTATCGCCATGTGAGAAGGAAAACGTGTTACAAATGCGGGATGAAGAGCTGAAGAAAAGAGCTCTTCTAGCACGAGCACTTGTTCGCACTACTATCGCCAGATGTATGTTTGATCTGTTATGTTACTTTATTTGTTATCGTCATCATATTTCAATTTAGTTTTGTTTTAATGACAATTGCATCTCACCCTGTATGGATATTTAAATTAGCAATCTTTATACAGAGATTTTGTGTAAAATGTGCATCAGTTTTAATGCTGGGTTACCTTGAATATTAAAGGACTATTTCTACTGGCTTTGTGTTCTTTTTTTTTAATTTTTTTTTGGGTACGAATTGTTGATGTTTTTATCTTGATATGGCTTCTCATCTGCGATTGGATTAAAGCTGAAAGATAAGATCTTTACAAATGTTTTATGTCATAGCTTAAACATAACTTTGTTGTACTAGATCAGATAAATTCTGAAGTTAGTCCAAGATCACTGAAGTTCAGAAAGAACATCCATGGGAAGCCAGAGGTTAGGGTGATTTCTTTCTTTTTAAGTGCTTTGTAATTTTCCAATTGTTCGCTTGTGTTTTCAATAATGTGAATTTGTGGAAAATACTCCTAGGTAGATTGGCAACACAGTGGTCAGCAACAACTACCAACATTGTCTTTCAACATCTCACATACTTCTTCTCTGATAGCCTGTGGAGTAACAATAAATTCCCCAGTTAGTATTCCGATCAGTCTTATTGTTTTACTTATATGTCTAGTCATTGGGCAACTCAACTGTTGGTGCCTCATGTTCTTCCAGCCCCTGTTTTCTGTCCACTTATTTCCAACTGATATTGATTTCACTTGCCTTTATAGATTGGTATCGATGTGGAAGACAAGCATCGGACAATAAAGCACAATATCTTGTCTTTTGCACGGCGATATTTCTCAAAACACGAAATACGAGTCTTGTCTTCTATTTCAGACCCTAAAGTTCAGCAGCAGGAGTTCATAAAATTGTGGACTCTAAAGGTCAGAATTCAAGTCTTGTCTTCTATCCTGGACTACAGTTACCTTGGCTCTGATTAGGGAGACGCCGACTTGTTGGCCCCTATATAAATGAAAACAAAATGATATTAGATCTTAGAACTTCCAAAGGTCTTCTCTTTATAGCTGTGCATTTGGCATGCCTGTGATGCTTATATAAGTGATCTTTTCTGAAGGGGGCCCATTTCCTGTTGTCCAAACAGCTTTCATGTGAATGGGATGTTTCTCGAAGAAATATGAATTTTACATTTTCTACATTCCAAATATGCCACTTGTATGTGTACTGGAGTTATGAAATGTGGGAAATGAAAAACATAAATTTCACCTCATGCAACTCGCATGAAGTTAAAGAACTAGAAGAGCTTGCGAACATTCCTTTTCTCCATCCAAATGACGGTCAAGTCTTATTGTTTCCCTTCATATGTTAACGCATGGATCTTTTTTCAGGAAGCATATGTGAAAGCACTAGGGCTAGGTTTTTCAGGTGCACCTTTCAAGACTTTCACCGTCCGAATTAGGGATGCCACTGAGAGAAACTTTGGGAATTTCAGTTCTAAGGTATCCCATTAAAGATTCCATGGATTGGAGTTGCTTTTGTAGAGTGCCTTATGGTCTTTTTCTTCATACTATTGTTTTGGGGGGCTGGCCGATCACAGTGTAGTCATATCTACTGTTGCATCTGCTAATTCTGGTCGTCCTAGCAGGCTTCTGAAGTAGTAGTTGATTCTTTTGATGATCCCACTCTTACATGCAATTGGAAGTTTATACTTTTGGAGCTGATTGGCTCACATTATGCTGCTATCTGCATCAAAAATGATTCTGCTGTCGAAGGTGAGAATATTTTCCCATATGAGTTATTCTTGGACAGTGTTACATTCCTAAGTCTTTTTCTCTGTTACCGTTAGGCAAACACAACCCTCCAATGAAATTGATGGTATGGAAGACAATCCCATTTGTTGAAGATAAATGTGTTTCTGGAACAGACGCAGTTGTGACAATCAGTGGCTTGACATGATCATTGCATTATGCATGGTAAAAATTAGAAATTGTCCGTGACATTCTTGAGTGAATTTATTTATGCTATACTTGGATAAGAATTTGATTGAGATGAGTTTGTTAAAATTTAATAAAATATTATTAAATGTGAGGTAAATGTTGGACCTACTCATTAATGAGAGAGAAAATATGATGTGTTGTGAGTATATGATAATTCTCGAGAAACAAAAATTATTTAAACTAACATTATTTTAAATTAAAGTTTTGGTTTGGATTGGGAAGAATTTCTTCTCAAACATAGCCTTAAGTGCTTGAGAAAAGACCTATGTGTCATTAGTTCTGCACTGACTGAGGAGGCTTCAGGACTTTTGGCAACAGCAGTAAATGGCACAATAATGATCACTTGTCAGTAGGGGAGCTGATCTAGCCTTGTACATTAGTGGTAGAATCTGAGTTATTCTTTCTCTGTCTTACTGTGTATTTTTGTATAATGATTCTCAGTTTTGGAAAGCCTTGTCTAAATGCTTCAAAAGAACAGAGATTTTTCACTTTGATATATATTTTGATAGGTTTCCGGGATTTCATAAAGGAGTAATGCATTTTGTTCCATCCCTCCAGTAGCCAAAAAACATTTGGAGCATGTCAATAATCGTGGTATAATCTGACCATTTTTGGTCTGTAATGCTCCAAAACGGTGTAGCACTGTTATGGGCTCCTTTACTGTTTCATTTGTATTCAAAAATAGATACACTAACATAATAATGATTAAAATCTCATGCATTCTTTCCCAAGATATCTATTCCTGTATCAATCTGAGTACGTGCAAATGAAATTAAAAACTTCTGCACCCTTGCTACTAAATATGCCTTTCTTTTCCGCCAGGCCCTTGCCAGATCTTTTGACAATTTGGTCAGTGTGCATCTTTACTGCATCTCGCATCTTCTCCCATACGACACTCGCATTCTCCCAGGGGCGAAGTATGAGGCGGGAGCTTGTTTCAATTAAACATTAATATCAACTGCATATTTCAGTGAATCTTGCAAGCATCCATTGCCAACAGCATTATGATGTTTCAAACTTCAATATGCCTGTATTCATAAAGCTCGTGACCTTTCTTGCTTCTAGGCCTGCAAAAGGCTGCTCTTCACTTAACAGTCATGACAACCTCTAGAAACAGCGTTCCCCAATATGTTTGACTTTCTTATGATTCGATTGTGAATTTCGGTCAATGTTAAAGGAGAACAGATGAACCTTTTCAAAGTTATAAACCCACCAGGGAGGTTTTGGTGTCCTGAAAAGTCTGGCAAGGAAATCTTGCAGAAAATACCTTGTGCTCCTTTTGACAGGTAACAGAACTCTAGCTGGGAACTCCCTTTTTACCTCTCTGCAAACCTTATGGTTTTTGAAATTTTTGATTTTATGTCCAATTTGGATAAGCCAACCTGTTATCACTCACCAATCTTACCAGTAGTCATTACAAGAACATGTCCCACTTCTAAAATGGTGGAAACGGGTGGCATCCCTAACCACAAACTGACGGTCCACAATTTTGCTGACTAACTTAATAAATAAGTGACAATCTCCACATATTCTCAGATTTTTAATCACAACAATGTCTACCCCTATATCAGTATTTAACAGAGCAAATGCAATTGCTAACCTTTCACTGTGCACTCCCAAGCTACTTAAAAGATCCCTGTAGCTTTTCTCCTCATCATTCTTTTTAGACTCATCAAGTTCCTTAATGAAATCCTCTAACTTGGCCAACATGGAGTATATACCTTCAGTTTGAGGATGACTTCTATCCCCAGCCACAAAGAGGTTGATTCTCCCTCTATGTTCGACATAACTATAACCTGGATCCTTTTTCAGTCTCCGCTGTCTCATCATTGCTCGAAGCCTTAACACACCACCTAGATTATTTGCCTCAGTGTATATATTTGATAGTAGAACATAATAGCCTATATTTTCAGGTTCAAGTTCAATAACCTTATCAAAGGCTAACTCTGCTAACTCAACATTTTTATGGATCTTGCAAGCACCAAGTAGAGCACCCCATACAGCACCATCAGGCTTTGTATGCATATCTTCAATAAGCTTCCTAGCATCCTCTAGTCGGCCTGCCCGACCAAAAAGATCCACGACACAAGAGTAGTGCTCCGTACCTGGCTTCACCCCGTAATCCCTCTCCATAGCAACAAAGTAGTCTAAGCCTTTGTCAGTCAGCCCTGCATGACTACAAGCAGACAAAACACTTACAAAAACTGGTCCATCGGGTCGAATGCCAGATCTAATCATCTCATCGAAAAGTCCCACAGCAACATCCCCTAACCCATGCAGTCCATAACCGCCAATAATTGATGTCCAAGATATCAAACTTTTCTCTTGCATTTCATCAAAGATAGCACGAGCTCTTGCTAAATTACCACATCTAGCATACATATTAATCAACGCATTCTTCAGAAAAATATTATTTCCCAACCTTGTACTCTCTATTTTCTGTTCAATCTCACGACCAATTCTTTGAGCACCAAGGTTTGCACAGGATGATAAAACCCCAACAAATGTTACAGCGTCAGGGCGGACACTCGATGACTCCATCTCATAATAAAGATCTAAAACCCGGGTACCTAACCCATTTTGTGCATACCCAGAAATCATAGCATTCCAGGTGATCAACTCCCTATCAGGGATGTCGTCAAACAACTTCCTAGCAAGTTCCACAGACCCGCACTTAACATACATTGTCAACAAGCAATTTCCAACAGCCAAATCATTGCAAAAACCATACTTGAGAGACAAACAGTGCAATGAATTCCCCAAAATCAAATGCATTGGATCATTACAACCTGAAACCAAGCCCAACATTGTAACCGCATTAAACAACACATTCGTACGCCTCATTTCAGAAAACAACAACACTCCCCTTGAAACACTTCCATTCTGTACATACCCGGCAATCAAAGCATTGTAACCAACAGTTAACTTTCTTGCGTGTGGATTTTCGTCGAAAACCTTCCCTGCGCCTTCAGTTAACGAACATCTACAATACATAGAAATCAAACCTGTCAGGACAAAGGGCTCCGATAAGCACCCAGTTTTGATAACGTGACAATGGAGTTGAATCCCAGTGACAGGAAGGCGTAATGCAGCGGAGGACTTGAGCAAGAAGGGGAAAGTGAAAGCATTTGGAGCTGTTCCAGACCAGAGCATGTGGCTGTAGAGAGCGAGACCTTTTTGGTATTGGCCCTGTTTGGAAAGATCTCTCAAGCATGTGTTCCATGGGGTGGCTGTTGCTGTGGTAATCGTTTTGAGTGACTGAAGGCCATGAGAGGAGAAGCTGATCTTGTTGCAGGAAACCCAAAGTGCTCTGCTCATAGGATGGCCAAACGCGTAGTAGGGTTTGGTAAGGGAAACTGCCTTTTAAAACGTCATGACCGTTAAATTTTCAGTTATTGGATTAAATTTCTGATACCCCCACCAACTCTTCTCTGATTACCACAAGACCCCACATCCATCTTCTAATTTCATCAATAGTCCCCTACACTTTTTTTTTGCATTGTTGCTTTGAGTAATGTGATCTTAGTATTATTAATAAAACCTCGAATAATTAATACATTTCAAAGTTATCATATTCCCTTGATATTTCACCTTGTACAAATTTTAATCAAATTAAATTTTTATAAGTTACTATATATTTTTAAAAGATATAACTTGTAATGTATATAATATAATTATTTAAAATTTTATATTTATAAAAATTAAATTTATATAAAAAATTGTTCTTATATATAAACCATGAAATTTCATATGTATTGTCAAATTAAATTGTAAAATTTTCATATGTTAGTAGGGAATAACAACGCTCTTCCAATCTTAACTTAAAAATTATAGTTATGGACCTTCTTAACAAAAGCAGTCTTCAATTTGACTATTTTTCTTTTACATGCCTAATTTGTATTCATTCCATCTTAAAAAGATGTCAATTTAATAAATGGCACACAGATTAATGAATTATTAAAATTTATATAATTATAAT
The DNA here is from genome assembly GCA_026120185.1 of Voacanga thouarsii. NCBI lineage: Eukaryota > Viridiplantae > Streptophyta > Magnoliopsida > Gentianales > Apocynaceae > Voacanga > Voacanga thouarsii. The sequence goes on along the minus strand of JANUWF010001287.1, from coordinate 10,135,728 downwards.
AAAAAATGATTATTATATCTCTAAATAAAAATAAACCTTCATTAATTAGATTGAGAATATATACCTATTTAATGAGTCAAATATTTATTGAGTAGTTGAAAGAAGGGTAAATTAGGAATATACGTAATAAATATATTTTTGATTTACAAAATTGACAAGTATTTTGGTACAATAAAAATAAAAATTTTTAACATTCTTTTTAAGACGGAGAGAGTAAATTACTGTTATGCGGGAGGTTGAATAGGAAAAAGAAAAAGAAAAAAGGAATGGCTGCATTGTGATCTGACGTGTACCAATCTTGACCTTCAATAGCAAAAATGAACACTAATGACCCATGGTCCGCGATGCAGCTTAGCAGAGCATCTGGATAAACCGCGGATTACACCGGATAAAAATTATCGGACAGCCCAGCAAACTGTCGACGAGGAAGGAGCTAATGCCATAGCTAGCAAGAACACCTACCTTCCTCTGATTCTCTGCTGCTCACTGTCTCAGTCTCATGGATGCCACCGCCTCTTTCTCCACCGTTTCTTCCCGCCACTTCTCGCCTTCTCTTCCACTTCCACAAACAACCTGCTCAAATTCAAAGTTGCCCAAGAAATCGACGCAGGCTTGCTCTTTTTCGTGGATTGGCTCCTCCCGTTCACTCTCTTTCTCTTCACGAAATTCATTTGCCGTAAGAATTCACAGTTTACTCATTTAAAGTATTTTTAATGTGTTTTTAGCCTCTGTCAAGGGATTATTACTTTGTTTTTCTTTCATTCTTGTAGAGGGACATATGGGGAGTGATCAATTCTAGGATTGCTGTTACTCATGGAAGAGGAGTGTCGCGTGGGTTTGTTGTGAGAGCTGAAATGTTTGGACAGCTTACTAGCGGGCTTGAAGCAGCTTGGAGCAAGCTCAAGGGAGAAGGTTCTTTCCTACTCTGTCTATTGTGATTATAAATTTTTTGGTGCCAATGAAAAATCTTGGGATATGGCCTGTTCTTTGTTTGGTAGTATATTTTTTATGTTCCTGATAATTCGAAATGGTTCTCGTGCTAAATTTTCGTCAATACCGAGTTTTCGGGTTGTATTCAAGAGTGAATCAGAATGTACGAAAGTCACAGAAAGAAGTGCTATCATTTTTCTTTACTGGACATTGCATAACAGCAGAATGAAAAGTGGTGATAATGTGTAAGGACTCACTACATTTTATGAAAGTAGACCAGTACCTCGTTCTCTGCTATCTCGAAGATGATAACTGAGGCACACTATTAGTCACTAAGACATGGTGCATGAGTTTCCCAAGTCATAGAGAAATTCAGGCCGTTCTTTTTCTTGTTGCCATTGGAAACTTTTTGGTCTAGGATTTCTGAGAATAGTTCGGGGGCTCCTCGCATTTGCACCTATGTATATAGTGAAAATTTATATTGTTGTAACCATTTAAGTCGCGTGGAATGATGACCTGAAGAATCACAATTCTCTTCTGGTCACTTCTTTCTTCATGATGATTGCTGCAAAATTTAGGTGACATTTCAGGGTTTACATTAAATAGATAGAGTGACCTTCCTATCTTAATTTAAGGAACAATCAGATCTGATGATCAATATTGAAGTTGTGGGGTATAGCTTGATTTGCCCTTACCAAATTGTTTCCAATTGTTTGTGCCATCTAGCTAATATCGTTACATATTTTCTCTGCTTCAGAGGTCTTGACCAAGGAAAATATTGCTGAACCCATGAGAGACATCAGGAGAGCTCTTTTAGAAGCAGATGTAAGTAGATTGTACCATGCTTAGGCAGTTTTAATCTATATAAGTAATCACCTTTGCTATTGGCAGGTTAGCCTTCCTGTTGTGAGAAGGTTTGTCCAAGCTGTAAGTGAACAAGCTGTTGGTACTGGTTTGATTCGTGGAGTAAGGCCAGATCAACAATTGGTTAAGGTACACATAATAATCAAATGGCTTTGCTATGCAACCCTGAAGATATCATTCCTTTCTTAAAAAGCATACCATAAGCCATAGTTTCTAATATTTGGGAATTATTTGAATTGGAAACTCTTATCAAAGATCAAAACGATTACTTAGGTATTTTTAACTATTTCCTTATCGCTTTTACTATAATTTAGTTGAAAATTTTCTTGCATGTGTTTGATACAGATTGTAAATGACGAACTTGTAAAACTAATGGGAGGAGAGGTTTCTGAGCTTGTCTTTGCCAAAACTGGTCCAACAGTAATTCTATTGGCTGGTCTACAAGGTGTTGGAAAGACAACTGTTTGTGCCAAATTAGCTTTGTATCTTAAGAAGCAGGTACACATCAGAGAGCTCCTCTCTCAACATATGCATGAGTTATGTTTGCATGACCCTAACAAAACTTTTGTTGCAGGGGAAAAATTGCATGCTTATTGCTGGAGACGTCTATAGACCTGCTGCAATTGACCAACTTGTTATTCTGGGTGAACAGGTACCTAAACTTTATTCATCAAGATATAGACAGAGTAGACATCAGTTATGTTATTAACTCAATTTGGAAATCCCAGCTCTGCACTTCTGCTCTTACTTTGTTTTGATCTCTTAAAAATTGAGTACATGTTACATTCTAGCATTGCCTTTCTTTGTCATGATATACACAATAGTATGCCCAAATTATCTTCAAGAAAGATCTGCCTAGTTATCCATGCTTGTTCCTTAGGTAAAAGGGCTAACCCAGTGACTCCTTCATCAGGAATATAACTTCTCTTAACAGGAGATAACATAAAGAGTGATAGTTTAAGATATGAAGTTTCTGCTTGAAGGGTGAAACAGATGCTTTGATTATCCACAAATAGAAGCTCACAGAGTTTCCCAGTAGCCTAATTCCCCCCCTTCTGCCGCCTATGATTCTGTGTTTCTGATCAGGTTCATTTCACTCAGTCAAATACTTGTGATTTTGGGACAGGTTGGTGTGCCTGTGTATGCAGCAGGAACTGACATTAGGCCTGCAGAGATAGCTCGTCAGGGTTTGCAAGAGGCCAAAAAAAAGAAGGTTGACGTAGTTATAATGGACACAGCAGGAAGGCTTCAGGTTAATCTTTTATATATAAATTGGAAATGATTTGTATAGATTGTCAACCATGTCATTATATATATTTCCTCTTTGCATCAGATAGATAAAGCTATGATGGATGAATTAAAAGAAGTGAAACGAGAATTAAATCCCACAGAAGTCTTGCTTGTTGTGGATGCAATGACTGGCCAAGAAGCTGCAGGTTTGTGCACTTTCATTAGGTCAGGAACAAAACATATGTAATGACCTTATGATTTTCTTTGGCTTCATCTTAAGCTAGATTTAATGGATTCTAAGCCTGAAGAAATCCTCTGTTGTACATGTCCTGTTACAAATCAAAGAGCAAAGTCTCTTAGATTCCCATGAGATTGAAGCATTCTTTTATACTTTAGCCTTTTGAACTGAGATCACGATGCAGAAAGCCATCTAAGATCAGAAATTCTGTGAACACACCTTTTTCCTCTTATGTGCATTATCTTTCGAACCTATATATTCATCTTTCTTGTTGCTATAAAAATATATTGAGTTTTCTTCTCAAATTTCAAAATAATACTTGTGTTAAGAATGACTTAAAACTTATGAAATATTTCATTTCATGGCTAGTTTAAGTTCAACTATGACATGGAGAAGCTAAATTCAATCAATTTCCAGTGATGCAAAAGCTTTGGTTCAGTTCTATTTAGTGTACTCAGTTTCAAACCTAATTTCGAGCATGGACTGATAAACTTCAGTAACTCATGCAGTAATCTAATATCTGACAACTTTTATAATGAAAAGAAATTCTCTGATTCATTGAACCCTAACCCTTCACCTGTGGTTGTCTTGTTTGTATTATTGCTACAATGTTCGCATTATTAGTTGTAAATTTAATCTCAAAACTGAAATATCTGTCCATATTTTGATCCTTACTATGATATGGGAAAATGGTAGCCTTGGTAACAACCTTCAATCTTGAAATTGGAATCACGGGTGCCATTTTGTCAAAACTGGACGGCGATTCCAGAGGTGGAGCAGCTTTGAGTGTGAAAGAGGTCAGGCCTTATAACAAACTTAATATTTGATCATCTCTTTCTCTTCTTCATTCTAAAGAAATTAAATGGGCATATTTTTCAAATTCTTTTGTCGGATGCTAGCTAGTTAAAGGCATAAAAGACCTAGGTTATTGAAGAGTTTAAACTTGCATTTTTTCTCAGATCGATGAAAGAAAGATTATCATAGAACGTAATTTGAACTGCAACCTTGTCCATACTATTTTAATCTTTCAGTTTGCGTCATAGTTTTTCTCAATTATCCTTGCAATGTTCTGTTGTTTCTGATGAATTACAGTTTGAAAGATGGATTCATGATACTAATGAGTTGTATATTATCTAAAAATTTTGAAAGTACCTCTTCCTTGCTGTAACTTATCCTGCACCGTCAATTCAAGAAATAAGAAAATAGTTTAATGTTTAAACTAATGACAGGTATCAGGAAAGCCAATCAAGCTAGTTGGAAGGGGGGAGAGGATGGAGGACCTTGAACCTTTCTATCCAGATCGTATGGCAGGGCGTATTTTGGGAATGGGAGACGTTTTGTCATTTGTAGAGAAGGCGCAAGAAGTTGTGAGTGCAATTCTTTTGCCTTTACTCCTCTCTCTCTCTCTCTCTCTCTCTCTTCTTTTGTGGAGGATCACAGAGTTTTGAACTTTCATTGTATGGTGGTTAGATGCGCCAAGAAGATGCTGAAGAGTTGCAAAAAAAAATCATGAGTGCAAAATTTGACTTTAATGACTTTCTGAAGCAAACTCGTGCAGTTGCACAGATGGGCTCCATGTCCCGTGTTATTGGAATGATTCCTGGTATGGCAAAGGTACAGACCCTCTGTTGTCTTTTTTATATGTACCCATATATAAAAAGCATCATTGCTCTGGTTTTTGAAAGCATACGTGAATCTGGATAGGTAAATTATCCCTATTTTTTCATCCATGTACAAACTGAAGATATGGAATCCTCATGCCTTATCCATACATGTATTTGAAACAATTAATTGACTACCATGTGTATTTGCTTTGCAAATAGGTAACACCTACCCAAATTCGAGAGGCAGAGAAGAGCTTGAAGATAATGGAGGCAATGATTGAAGCAATGACCCCAGGTTTTTTCTGCTTTAGGTCTTGTTGAGAAGCTGCTATGAATGGGTCATGACATGTCTTCTCTGTCAAGGCAACATCTTAGGATGCTGTGTTGACAGACAGTCTACAGATAATCTCTGGAAGATTTATTTCTGCTTGCTTGCACTTTCACACCACTGTTGACAGTCTGCTATTTTTGAATATTCAAATATGCAGATATCAGCCAAAAGGGAAACAGTGTAGTTGTTACTTGTTTGTTTACAGTGGATAGATCCTTAGGCTGTCCAACTTAGGTCAAGAATGGATCATGCAACAGTTTCATTCTCTGTATCCTGTCTGAGAATGAAGAAACTAAATCCTGTTCCCTAGAACTTTAGTTTGTATGGTTTTTCATTTCCCTTTGTTAGCTAAACTGGTCTGTCAGTTTGCAGAGGAAAGGGAGAACCCAGAACTACTGGCAGAATCACCTACTAGAAGAAAACAAATTGCGCAAGAATCCGGAAAAACTGAGCAACAGGTATATTGTCAAGGGGTCACCTGGATAGCTTAAAGCAAGAATATTTCTCTCTCTCAGTATTCAGAAAGAGCTGCTTGCTGATCACCCTCGAACTTTGGTTTCAAATTTTAGGTGTCTCAACTTGTTGCTCAACTTTTCCAAATGCGTGTACGCATGAAGAATTTGATGGGAGTAATGGAGGGTGGATCTATTCCTGCACTGAGCAATCTTGAGGAGTCATTAAAATCTGAACAGAAGGTGAATATGCTTTGGTTCTTCTTGTAATATCTCAGAAATGAATTGATCTGAGTAAGAAATTTCACTAGTAGTTTGATTAGGTCATACAATGCACTGCTTATCCTTAAGAAACTATCCTTCATGCTTGTTTGAGTGAACTATGTAGACAACATAAGTTGATTGAAACACAACTTTCAGTAAAGGCATGCAGTTCACGTCCTAGGAACATCGGTGCAAATAATACACAAGAGAGCTATTTAAAGTCCTTGCCTTTCTGTTCTGAGCTTCTAGTTTCGAAAATAAACTCTGCTTTTTGTTTTCTCTGCTCTCTGTTAGGACTTAGGAGGGAGGTGCCGAATAGAAATGTCTTAGGGGTTAGGACAAGGTAAGCATAGCTAGATCCTCTGTAAGATATGTACAGAATCTTTATGTTCATTATATTCTTATTCTGACCTTCAGCAGTCATGTCTTCTCTTATACTAGACGTTATACTGCTGGTCAGTCACGTTGGCTGCATCTGTTCTCATCTATAATCTCATTATAAAATCTGTGGTGTGTCCAACTGCTAGTTCGCTACAATGCTCTTCCTTTACCTCTTATTTATTATTATTATTTTTTTAAACAAGAATTTACCTAACAGACTTGGACCTTTCTTTTTCTCTGCCCTTCATACTTCAGGCTCCTCCTGGTACTGCAAGGAGAAAAAGAAGAGCAGAATCAAGGAGACAGTTCGTGGACTCATCATCTGCAAGACCTGGCCCTCGAGGGTTTGGGGCCAACAACTGAGTAAGATGTGCAAAGGACATAAAGGGTACATGTTAATGGCTTACTAGCTCTACAAAATCTTCAAACCATATTCTTGGGATCAGAAGGCAGAGTTCAGAAAATTTGCTGATAAAGAGAAATTTTAGCATTGGGTTCCCAGATGATGCTAGTAACTATTATTAATATAAGAGCAATTTTGCACCAGGCAGGGGCTGATTAATAATGAGTTCCCAATCTTGCCTTAGTTGTGAGTTGTGAGTTGTGAGAATATTGTGATCCCTTGATAGCCATGGACAAAGCTTTAGATGTAACATTCTTTGTTTGTGAGTTTTGTGAACTTCATCAGTGTGTATAAAACGCTGACTGGCACTTACTGTTGAGGATTAAAACGCTTCCTCTTACTTCTATAGGAGGGACAAGCAGTTATTTGGATACAATAGCTCTTAAAGGAAAAATGAAAAATAAAAGTAGTTACTGAAGAGTAATTTGGTTTTTTGGGCTGGTTTCCAAAGGTAGTAATTATTGAGTGTTGTTCTAATCATGGCTAAAGAAATTCAATGGCTATAATTTTTTTTTTAGTGTATAAGTTCATTTGGCTCATTTTTTACTTTTGTGTCAATTTGTTTATTTTTCACCTTTAAAAAAAAAATTTACATGTATTTATGACATTTGTACATGTATTTGTGACTCGTGTAAATGAAATTATAGAGTAATTTGAAATTATCAAATTTTGCAATCCCAAACTTTTAAGCTAGGCTTATGAGGAGAGAAGCAAATTAGCCAAATCATATTCTGATACAGTACCATATGATTTGTTCGCCACTGCATATGGACGCCCGAAGTTGATTACCAGAAACAATTTTCTCGGACAGTTGATAGCAAGAACTGCAAGTAAGCAGTTAAAGATCCTCTTTTACGGAAGCATTTATAGGAATATTGACATGTGTTAGGTGAAGCATTCTTTGCTTCTAATTCTGAAAAATTAATGCTTTAGGTGTCTTTGCTCTTCCTCCATTCCCCCCACCAGCGAACACTTGCCCCAGTAGTAAATCAAGAAAGAGTCTTTTGAAGGCAAATATTTCATCAAATCAAAGATAATGGCGAGCTCAGGGGAGACTTTTCCGGCTGCTGATGCTGAGAAGGAATTGAACCCTGGCAAGAACAAGGAATTCGAGGTTGATCCTGTATCCGCCCAAGTTGCTGATATCAAGGTAATTTGGCTTCGAAAAGGAACTGATGCCTGCGGCTTTTGTTATTTTCTACTTCTAATAGCATTTTCAGCATCATATTCTTGAAAAACACCGACGTATGTATCCATTTCATTGTTGCTCCTCTCATTTCTCCGCAATCCTCTTCTGGATATCTTTTTGCCGCGAAAATATGAATGCACGTATCCAAATCAAGAAAACTACAGTTTCTTAGTATTTGCTCAATTTTAATGATTATGTTGCAATTTGTGTACCTGCAGGAAGAAAAAGCTGGAGGAGAAAAATGCCTCAAGGCAAAGAAGAGAGATGCCGTTGACACTCTTAAATCTGCCGTCATTGTATCTGGGATTATCGTTGCTCTTGCTGGTGCTATTTTCGCCATAACCAAAAAGCTAAAAGAGAAGTGAAGCTAAGAAAGAGCTCAATGTCAATTTTGGAATGCCCAGCAATATTCTTCTACATTCTTTTCTATTTGCGTTTTAGTTTCACATTGCCGGGCAGTTAATCTTTCCATTTTGTAACTATACACTGATTGTGTTCCCTTCCTTCTTGTGTTTTCCGATGAATATCGCTCCCTAATCTCATCCCTTTAATATTTTGTCCCTAAGTTATTGTTACATACTACCCTCTTGCGTAGAACTTCATTAAAGAATAGCTTTCTTTCTTTTGCAACGAACCCGGAATCACCCTCACCTATCACAGTATCACATTCATAAACTGGTCTATTACGAAGCACTGGTATTATAACAATACTCTGTATAGCGATGGTGTTTGTTTGCAGCTTATTTCCCTCTCCGGACACTTCTCCATGGCCTGCATCATAGTGCAAAAATCGGGACATGTTCCTAGCTGAAAACAAAAAATGTTTGTTCTGCAATATTTTGTCAGAACAAGCAACTAAACCAGTATTTAGGACTGTTTTTCATTCGATCATATAAGTAGTTTCCCGGAGTTATAAGCACCGGTTCTTGTAAATATTGCAACTTGAAGACTTTCAGTAGGCATAGGCTTTTATGAAGGCTGGCACAAAAGCTTCCTCCAACCCCATCAAATGGTGCTCTCCCAACTAACATCGCCGATTCGATACTCCAACTCCCTTTCCCTCTACCACCTCAAGCCCACCCATCGCCACCCCATTAGACATGTTTTTTGTACTCCGATATGTCTCAAATCATCTGTTTCCGGTGCAACCGCATCCCTCTGCAATCGCATGAATCCACTAATTGATCCTTCGCCGCTGTATTCCCTAAAACCTTACCTCGAATCCCAGTGGCAGCCAATCCTCTCCGGTTGGCTCTGTAGCGCGATATCAGTTTACTCTCTTTCTCAAATCGTACCCAAGGTCGGAAATTTATCTGCGGTGTTGAATAACGTAGACGCCTTGAGGCTGCAAAGCGATGCTTTGGTATTGGGGACCCTTATCTTGGTTCGGATTATCGCATGTTACTTGCAGCAAGCGTTTCTATGGGAAGCTGCGCTGAATTCTGTATATAAGGTTAGGATTTTTGTCTATGAAAGGGTTTTGCAGAGAGATTTGGGTTTTTTCGAGGGAGAAAAGGGAGTTTCGGCTGGGGATATTGCTTACAGGATCACCGCCGAAGCATCTGATGTGGCTGATACTGTTTACTGTACGCTGAACGTGAGTTTTCCTACTTCATATTTACTATAGTCCGCCATTGGAACAGCGCTGATAAGTAAAGGGCATTTTGTTCCGTGTTCATTTCCTTTGGCTGTCTCTCAAAATATACCTCTTACTTTTGGCAGACAATTGTTCCCGGTACCTTGCAGTTACTGGCAATGGCTTCTCAAATGCTTATCATTAGCCCTGTACTTTCCTTGATTTCTGCTTTGGTGAGGATAGTATAGTAGCTCTTGTTCTTCTATATTAAATTTCGTGTACAAACTCTGGAGGACTAATTTCAATACCTCAAAAATCCACGCCATTCTTAAAGGTTATTCCTATTATGGCTCTTATTGTTGGATACCTTGGTGAAAAGCTTCGGCAGATATCTAACAAGGCACATCTTAGCACAGCTTCTCTTTCGGCCTATCTGAATGAGGTATTTATGGTGTAAATCTTACAAATGTATATAGCCTTAAATATGATTCGTCTGTATCTTAAAGGTTTTTCATATATTTCATTGTTCAACTTGTAAGAAAACAGAAAAAAGTTACAGACTGGGGAAACAACACCTAGTGATCTATGCCGTCATTTTCTTTGTTCTTTGCTTTAATCCTTGGTCTTTCATCCTCTTTGCTTCGATACTGCAACACTGCTTTTCCCTTTGTTCTCTATCACATTTTTAATTTCCAACTGGGTTCTCAATGTGCTATGTCAAGCTGGGGTTTAACTTCCAAGTAATCATGATGCCTAACTCTCTCTCTTAAATAACATTCATATGCATGAGAAACACCCCTTACACCCACCTGGATGCTCCAAAAATTTGACATTAGGTTCTCTAGGCACTAAATCACATTCTTCTTTCTATCCTGTTGTCCTTTCTCAAGAGGGAAACTTTGTGGATTGTCAATTGAGAAATTTTGGTGCAACTTTGTGACTGAAGGTTTCTTATCTTCATATTGGCACTCAGTTCTCCCAGCCAATCAGGTAACTAACTTTCATAATCCTTGATATGGGATTTTAAAGTTAATTACCACAATTAGCCTTGGGCTTAAAAGCTTCGTTCCATGGCCTGTAGATGAAGATTCTCAGATCCTTGGACAATAGATCTTTTCCTGAAGAGAGTGAAGGAAGATAGATTGGAAGTTTTCAAGTTAATGCATGTTTTCCTTTGTTTTACTTGTTCTATAGCACACTTTTTGTTGATTGGTGATTCACTGGTCTCACTTTGTAATATTAAAAAGTGCTACATGTTTGTAGTTTTTTTCATGTCATATTCTTTTCTGGGGCAATTTATTCCTCGTCTCCTTCTCTTACTCTTCCTCCCTCCCTTTCTACTTTTGTACTGGAAGATGGCCGGGGGAAGGAAGTGTCTCAAGAAGTTCCTTTTTGAAAAAGTATATTGGCTTAATGATTAACTGATCAGAATTGTTACAATTTATAGTTGTTAAATTGGCTTAATGATTAACTGATCAAATTGTTACAAGTTATAGTTTGAGTATGGTAAGAATCCTAGGCAATCTTAGCCTAATTGATGGTTTAATTGTCAGCTGCTAATCAATCAATAATCAATCAATTTACAGCTTATCTACTCTATAAGGAAAGAGTACAATTAATTTACAGCTAATATACACCCAATCAGAGAAGAAAATCTGGCAACACTCCCGCTCAAGCTGGCTTGAAGATGTCTTCCATAGTTAGCTGGCTAACCAAAAGCTCAAATTAACCCTTGTGAAGTCCTTTGGTGAGAACATTTGCTAACTAGTTTGTTGTTGGGACATAGGAAAGACAAATTAACCTACTCTCAATTTTTTCTTTAATAAAATGCCTGCCTCAATATGCTTCTTTCTATCATGTAACACTAGATTGTGAGCAATCGAGATCACTGCCTTGTTGTTACGGTAAACTTTCATAGGACATAATAATGGTATCTTCAAGTCTTTAAACATTCTTTTCAACCATATTGCCTCACTTATCCCGTGAGCAAGGGACCTGAATTCAGCCTCGGCACTACTCTGAGCCACGATAGTCTGCTTCTTGCTCCGCCATGTAACAAGCTTACGTCCAACGAAAGTGCAATAGCTAGAAGTATACTGTCTATTAATAGGACAACCAGCCCAGTCTACATCTGTGTAGTCTTCTATCTATAGGTTGTTCTTTCGAAACATAAGCCCCTTTCCAGGATTTCCTTTAAGGTACCTCAATATTCTATAAGTTGCATCGAAATGTTCTCGTCCTGGTGAATGCGTATACTGACTTACCTTGCTCACTGCAAAAGCAATATCAGGACAAGTGTGTGACAGATAGATTAGTTTTCCCACAAGTCTTTGGAACCTCTCCTTATCAATCATCTCTTTCGCTTTAGTAGGATTTAGTTTTAGATTTGCATCAAGTGAAGTATTGGCTGCTTTACAGCCTAATAGTCCTGTCTCACTAAGGAGATCAAGGATGTACTTTCTCTAGTTCACAAAGATACCCTTTCTTGATCTTGTAAATTCCACGCCAAGAAAATATTTTAATGGTCCCAGATCTTTGATTTCAAAGTCCTGTGCCAACTCCTTCTTCAACTCTACTATTCCTTGAAGATCATCACTTGTTAATATTATATCATCTACATAGACAATCAAGATTGAGATCTTACCTCTCTTCGTTTGCTTGAAAAACATTATGTGATCAGCCTGGCTTTGATGATAGCCATGACTTTTTACCACCTTTCCAAAACGTTCAAACCAGGCTTTAGGAGATTGTTTAAGACCATACAGTAATTTCTTAAGTTTACAAACCTTGTTTGTTCCCATTCTCTCCTCAAATCCTAGAGGCAGGGCCATAAATACTTCTTCCGCTAGATTCCCATTCAAAAATGCATTCTTGACATCTAACTGGTGTAGTGGCCAATCAAAATTAGCAGCTAATGATAGTAGAACCCGTGTGGAGTTGCTCTTTGCAACAAGAGCAAAGGTCTCTTGATAATCAATTCTATATGTCTGGGTGAAACCTTTAGCTACTAACCTTGCCTTATATCTTTCAATACTTCCATCTGCCTTACACTTTACTGTGAACATCCATTTACAGCCAACTGTCTTCTGTCCCCTAGGTAAGTCAACAACTTCCCAGGTCCCGCTTCTTCTCAGAGCATTCATCTCCTCCATGACTACTGACTTCCAATTAGGATCACCTAGTGCTTCTTTTATGCTTCTCAGGATGACAAAGTCAGATATCTTAGATACAAGGGCATTATGTGTCTTTCATACCATAGGTCAAGTAACGGGATATAGGATGTGAAGTACATGAATGTTTTAGTTTCCTGATAGCTATAGGAATATCCAAGTCCCTTGGTTCATCATTAGGTACAGATTGAGAAATAGAATCAATATTGGAAGTATCAAGAGAACATGGTATATTGGTAAGAGGACTATTGTGAATACCTGAGGCAGTTTTAGGTTTTGTCATCGAAGTAGACGATTTAGCTAGCTCTAAGGGAATCATGGTCGTTTTTATTCTTTGAACAACCTTTTCTCCTTGAATAATCGAGAGGCTCTTTATGAACTCTAGATAGTATCTCTCCCCCTATGGAAGACTTAGGTATGTTTGGCAAAGTAGACTCAAGAGTTTCCTTCTCATTGTCATTTCTTACTGTATTTAAGAGTTCATCACCATTTGTGGAATCAATAGTATCAACAGGTCTCGGTAAAGGAAAAGTATCCTAAAACTTTCCTTTGTTCTATTCATGCTCCCCCTGAAATGAAATTTTTTGAAAGAAAGGTTGATTCTAACATCCATAAAAACAAGAACCTTTTTGGTTTGTGGGTTAAAAAACTTATACCCTTTTTTTATGCGGGGCATACCCAATAAAAACACATTTTTCTACTCTAGGATCAAGTTTGGATCTCCCTTGAGTAAGGTGGACATATGCTATATAGCCAAATATTTTTAGTGGAAGGTTGGATGGAATACGTGTCTCAAGAATTTTTTTTTTTTAAGGCAATCAAGAGGTGTTATATAGTTTAAAACACGTGTTGGCATCCTATTAATAAGATATGATGCAGTTACGATTGCTTCTCCCCATAGGTACTTAGGGACATTTATAGAAAACATACTTGCACGAGCCACTTCAAGAAGATGCTTATCTTTGCGTTCAGCAATGCCATTTTCCTGCGGTGTATCAACACAGGTAGTTTGATAGTGAATTCATTTTTTTAGTGAAAAAATTACCAAGGATACTTTTGAAATATTCTGTTCCGTTGTTAGAGTGGAGACTTTCAAATTTTGCCTCAAAAAGGTTTTCAACCATAGAGTAGAGCATTTATTTTTCTGACATTAGATAAACTTAGCATAGACGAGTATGATCGTTGATAAAAGTCACAAACCATTTTTTATGTGAAAGTGAATTGATCCTTGACGGACCCCAAATATCACTGTGAATTAAGTAAAAAGGTTTCGATGGTTGATACTCTTTAGGAGGATAAGGAGTTCTAGGACTCTTAGATAAAATACAATTTTCACAATAAAATTTAGTACAATCCAAGCCCTTAAATAAAGTAGGAAATAGTTCTTGAAGATAAGGAAAATTGGGATGACCAAGTCTGTAATGCCAAAGTATGATCTTATCTCTAACAGAGGAAGAACTCATACTACTTAACCACGAGTATCTTTATTCTTGGATTCTTGATCTTCAAAGAAGTAGAGACTATTGATTGGCTTAGCACTACCAATCGTCTTCCCCGAATTCAATTCCTGAAAGATACAATAGGAGTTAAAGAAAGTGATATAACAATTAGAATCTTTGGATAATTTGCTAACTGATAGCAGATTATACGTTAATTTAGGAACATGTAAGACACTTCGTAAGGAAACATTGGGTGAAAGGTTAACCACACCTTTGCCGGCTATTGGTGAATAGGACCCATCTGCGATACAAATTTTTTTTCATGGCTAGAATAAGGATAATAAGAATGAAACAAACTAGATAAGCTAGTCATATGATCGGAAGCACCTGAATCTATGATCCAAGGAGTGGAATGATTAAATGAATGACACGATAAAGCCTTAAAATCACTACTTGTTTGTGCCACGGAAGCATTAGGAGCACTAGATGAACCTGAACTAGACTTCAGTAGTTTTAGGAGTTGATCAATTTGCTCCTTGTTGATGGAAACCAAGCCGGCCTCATGTACAGTGGGCTTTTTCTTAAATTTGCCTTCATGGGAGCCCTTCCAATTTTCTGCTTTTCCATGTATTTTCCAGCATGTCTCACGTGTGTGGCGCGGCTTGTTATAGTAGTCACACCAGACACGGTCTTTGTCACCTAGCTTCCTTCCCATACCTTAGCCAGCACCCAGACCAGAAGCTGGGGCTGAGTTTTCAACAAGATTCCCGAGCCCCTTTTTTCCCAACATGACGAGACGGCTGTTCTCTTGTGGACTTCAAAAAAAACTTCTCCAAGTGATGGTGGTGGTTGCAGACCAATAATCGTGCCTCTAACCTCATCAGACTCCACATTAAGACCAATAAGGAATTTAAAAATACAATTATCCTCTAAAATTTTCTTATAGTGATTACAATCACCAGAACACTTCCACTCATAATCATTAAAAAGATCAAGGTCTTGCCAAAGACGCTTCAAAGAATTAAAGTACTTAGTGACGCTATCCTCACCTCGGCGAATTTCTTCAAGTTTCAAAGTCAACTCATAGACCTGAGATTGATTGCCCAAGTCTGAGTACATTTGGTTGACGTTGTCCCAAAGCTCCTTCGCTGTGTGGTAGCACATGTAATTAGAACTGATGCCCTCCTCCATTGAATTCACCAACCAAGTCATTACCATTGAGTTTTCTGCGTCCCAAGTTGAGTAAGTAACATCACTGGTTGCAGACTCCTTCTTTTCTCCTATTAAATAGCCGATTTTGCCTCTACCTCGGATGTACATGCGCATAGACTAAGACCAGCGCAGAAAGTCCTCTCCATTCAGCTTTATAGTAGTGATTTGAATGGAATGAGACTCTGAAGAAGGGGCTGTAGCGGCTGAATTTGAATACCGAGTAGTAGCGGATGTAGGCATGCCGGTAGGAATATTCTCAGCACTCATAGTTTTGGAGATATTTGACATGTTTTGGTGCGATAGAAAAAATGACAGAGGTTCGAGTAGGATGGCTAGGGTTTGAATAACGTAAGATGCTCAGAGATATTGGAGCTCTGATACCATGAAAAAGTATATTGGCTTAATGATTAACTGATCAGAATTGTTACAATTTATAGTTGTACAAGGGTCTAAGTATGGTAAGAATTCTAGGCAATCTTAGCCTAATTGATGGTTTAATTGACAGCTGCTAATCAGCTGCTAATCAATCAATTTACAGCTAATCTACTCTATAAGAAAAGAGTACAATTAATTTACAGCTAATATACACCCAATTAGAGAGGAAAATCCGGCAACACTTTTACATTGTATCTCTCCCAGTTTTGACAGTTATGTATTCATTAAATTCTATTTTCAAGTTAATGCACGAGCTTGAATTACATGTATATTTTTAACTTGAAATAGGATCTTCCATCAATTCTGTTACATGTATATTTTTCACTTGAAATAGGTTCTTCCATCAATTTTGTTTGTGAAGGCAAGTAATGCAGAGCTCTGTGAAAATATCAGGTTTCAGTCACTTGCTTCTAGTGACTTCTCTGCATGTCTGGAAAAGAAGAAGTTGAAGGCATTAATTCCTCAGATAGTACAATTCTTGTATTCTGGGGTGTTGTTTTCATTTTGTGCTGGCTCTCTAGTACTTTCAAGAGGTTCATTTGATTGTTCTGCCGTGATTTCTTTTGTGACATCATTATATCTTTTGACCGAGCCAATTCAGGTAACATTATCTTGAATTTTCTCAAGAAGTTAATATGGCATGCCAATATTCATTTAATATCTGCATTACCATGTACAAAGCTCTGATAATATTTTTTTATTCCTGGTTGGCCATCTAGCTGCTGCCAATTTTTCTTCAGCTTGTTCTTGGCTTTTTTCTTTGTATGATGAAGTGGTACTTGAGGTAGTAGATTTTAATGTTCAGAAATTCATTAGCGTTTCTGATTGATGCACATTTGGAATACCCCACACCCTAGGTACCTAGATAGGGCAGGATGTCGCTCCGTCCAAAGGACCAGGGGTCTTTATAACGAGGTACAAAATAAAAACGAAAACCGCTAAATAAAATTAAAAGAATAATTCCATTACATCCGAAAGCAAAACTTATACAAGTTTGGAAAATCACAACTAACAAGCGTCTCTTAAAATAAATTCAAAACACAACTAAATAAATAAATTGGAGCTCAACCCTAGCTTCGCCCCGCTCACTGTAAGCAATCCCCTGAAATCATGATATAAAAGGTGTGAGATTGACATCTCAGTAAGTCTCGTGTGTGCAAGTGTCAATTATAACCATTTCATATATGCAGGTTTATCAAAACCACAAAATCGTGTTTGCAAGTCAATTTCATCAATAACAGTTATATAAAAGAGCCTTCCAAAACAGTTCACAATCAATTACTGTTTCATCACATTCATAATTCATTAAGTAGGGATTAGCAAATGATTCAACAATATAGTAACACAATCCATATCATGGTTACCACCATGATAGCTCCCCAATGTATTCTTTCAACAAAGGGGCAGTGGGGAATTCACCCACTAAGTGAGATACTCCTCCATCTCTACGCCCAACATTCCGGTTGTCCAATCCGGATCAACAATGTCCACATGGACCAATATGCTAGCTCGGACCGACCTGACTAAGTAGTACTGTCGCCTCTCCATGTTGAGTTTATCTTCTGGAGGTGGCCTCCTGCCAGAAGACTCACTCTTGCTTTTCGAAACTAGTACTACTAGCCTACCCTGCTGAGTACTCAACGCTCCCCGATTAGGGGCAGAATCATTTTCCCTTTTTCGAAAGTCATTGATTAGTTTGATTGCAAACCGTGGTTTTCGTAAGAGTATTTTCAAATCGTTTGACAATAGTGTAAGAAATCGTTTTTGAGTTTGAATAAATAAAATTTAGTAAATTCGTTTTGAAAATAAAACATCCACGTTTCCAATCCAAGTCTCACAACAATCCAGCACAACTCATCATTTTTAGTCAAGACTCAATCTTTGTGTCAAAACATCACATTGACATCAATTTCAAATAACATTGTAAAAATTGCTTGCAAACAAGTATCATTTATCAAAACAGGTATGCAAGGACTTACTTGAATATACTCAGCAATCAACCACAGCAATGTTCGCCCCTTACTTCAAATCTCTTCCTTATCTAAAATCAATGATTCTCTAATTAGAATCCAAATGTTAATCATGCATCATGAATCCCTATGATCATATTACTCATCTAATTTATCCATGGCATCTAGATGGATTAATTAATTAAATCGTCTCTATAGCTTCCCATGATCATGCATCTCATCATTATGCATGCTTAAAATCAAATCAACTCATCTAGGCCATGACCTCCAATATTCGCCCACCCTTAATCTCATATAATGAACATATTTGCTTCAAAAGGTCTCACCTTTAATCACCATGCAATAGATCTAGGTCATCATAGTATTATTTAACCATGTTCAAGCCATACATGCGTCGTTCATTTCATTGCTCTTTCAAACTCATCAACCTAGTCTATTTATGCTTTTCGTGCTAACTCCATGCATAATAATACCACCATAAAATCAACCTTATGCAAGACAAAAGAGATTGAGACCAAAAATACCTCTTGGCGGGACACACTAAGAGCAAAGGTGGCGCCTTTGGTGCTTGGTTGAACCTACCTTGGAAGGAAGAGTTGATTGGTGGCTCTTGGACCTTTGTTCAGAAATTTCCAACAATAGAGGGGAAGAATCAGCCCCTTGATGACCGAGTTTTAGGAGAAAAGAGGAAGATTAATTGAGTACGGGTTGAAAGGGTTGAATGGTTACTCACCTTTGGTTTAACTTTCAATTTTGGAGAGGATTGGAGATTGCAATGGACGCAAGCCTTAGAGAGAGGGTGGCGGCTGGAATTTCTAGATTTAGGGAGTGTTTAGGGTTTGTTTGAGAGCTGGTTGATGAAGGAGATAGGTTAGGGTTGGGTGTTTTAGGGTTTGGAAGAGGTGCTTCTTGTTTTGGGCTCTTCATCACAAGAAGGAAAGGTGACAGCTTTTGATCTCCTTGGTTTGGACAAAATTGAATAGGGTTTTGGGAGGTTTTTGGTGACTGTTTCTGGTTGCTATGGTGGCCGAAAGTAGGAGGGAAAAGAGAGTGAGGAAGCTGATTTCCTGGCTGCTCTTGGACGAGATTAGGAGGGGAAAGATTAGGGTTTGTGTAGCTGTTTTTGCTGGACTGCTGGAGGGGTTTTTGGTGCGGGGTTTTGGCTGGAATTCTTGGGCAGTATGGGCTTAGGGTGGCCGAAAATTCTGAGGGTCAAGGAGATGAAACTCTGTTTTCCTTTTGGCTGAAATCAAGTCCTAATTGGTTAGAGTTTCCTTAGCCAACCCTAGCCAGGTTTTGGGAGTGTTTTAGGTAAGTTGTCTTTGCCCTATGTGGCGGCGGCTGCTAGGAGGGAGTTTTCCAGAAAACCCTAGAGAGGAATTAGGTTATCTATTTAGGGAATAGATTAATTAATCCCCTACATTAATTTGAGTACTTTTTAAACAGCTATTAAATAGCTATTTGGTAAGGAAATTTCTGGTTTCCTAATCCTTGTACCTACTGAATTTTCCCCTTCCTTTTCCCCCTTCAACATTTCGAAACCCTTGCTCAATCCAAGGCCCAAACATCTCATTTTAATCCAGCTTTTAAAAATCTAATCTAGTAATCTTTAAAATTCTCTACCAGATTATGATAGGATATTAGGAACAAAAATTTAATTTACTAATTTTATAAAATAATTTCCAAGTCAAAGTACACCCCCAATTCTTAGGAAATTGGTCTCCAAACCCTTAAGGATTTCGGCCAAGGCTAGGGAAATTAGGGTAGATGGAAAATAAAACAAAGGAGAGAATTTTGAGATAGCTAGGATTCGAACTCAAGCCCACCAAAGAACATACACCAAGCTCTATCCACTAAACCACATTAATTCTTGGCAAATATTCTCCTAATAAATTCCTTTAATTCTTACTCACTTACTCCACCCTTTTTCTAATAAATCCCCTTCAATAAAATAAAACTCAACTACCTCAACTACCACAACCACTTCAAGAGCAAATTAATTCATGCAACAACAAATTAATATTTTCATGAAAATAATTCAAATCATCAAATGTGGTATAACTCAATATGACATGCATGACTTTTCCCGACTTACTAAAGGTGGTCTAATATGGGGTATTACAACATTTGTACCACGTCCATCATTTTAGCTGTCCCTGCTGGCTTGCTTTTTTTCTAGAAAAAGCTACCCTTTCCAAAGAAGTATGATTCAGTTGATGCATTTTTAGGTTTTCTTGTGTTTCATATCTGGTATAGAAAGTATTAAATTTAATCCTTGCTAGCGGTGTACTTTGCTTTATTGTTTAAGTTCTTGTGCATCCATCTGATGCCTAAAAGCTGTGTTTACCTTTATAAATGCAGCACTCTCAGTCCTATACTTATTGATATTTTTTACTTTCTGTAAATTGGTTTCGACTTAATCCTTACAGTACATGATAATAAAATTAAACCTGCAGCATTCCATTAGTCATTAAAGATCTTAAGGGTTTGTCTTTATTCAAAGAAATGATAGCAAGATGATTGGTACCTTTTTTTTTTTTTTCCTCTCTATCTCCTTCTATCTTTGAACCAATTGCTTTATTGAGGGTTATTTCTTTTTTATGTCATGTAATGTTGTCTCAGTATTGCTATGATGGTTCAGCATTTGCGAATTTTCTTAATCTATCAATATGACCTTAAAGGATTACACAGGGCATTGGAAAAGCATACAATGAGTTAAAACAAGGAGAGCCAGCAGTTGTGCGCTTGTTCAGTTTGACAAGTTTCACATCCCAGGTTTACTCTCAGTTTGACCAACATGATATACATGTTTTATGTTATAGATGTGATCCTTGTGTATTATTACGTTCCTTGTCCAAAACCTCTTTTCACACTTATGATCACATTCTTTACCAGAATGTTTTCAGAGCATTTGAAGATTTATATTTCTTTAAGGTGATTAGAACATTGTATCAACAACAGAATTGGTCATATATGAGCTTATTAGTTTAAAGACTTCTCGAATTAGAGTGAAATGCAGAACAACCCAAACTGGGAAGAGTAAACAGGCTCATGAAATGGTGAACTGTATAATCATATCTTCAAAAGTAGCTTAGAAATAAAAGGGCATGATTCCTGGTCGTCATCTTTTTGCCACGTTTTCATTCTCATTTTATTGACTTCGCTCATTATTTTTGCCATTAAAGTTCTTTACCCTTCTTCCTTGTTACCTAGGCTCTATTTTGACAGAGATGCTTATTCAGTTTTTCATATAGGTAATTGAGAAGCCAAATTCAGTTGATTTGGACAATGTTCTTGGGGAGGTGGAATTTTGTGGCGTCTCTTTTAAATATGGAGAGAGTAGGCATCTTATTTTGAATGGATTGGATCTTCACATTAAAGCTGGAGAGACTGTTGCTCTTGTTGGACCATCAGGAGGAGGAAAGACTACTATTGTGAAGCTTCTCCTTCGCTTATATGATCCTCTTTGTGGTCAGTAGTCTGTCATTTCACAATTCATACCCCATACTTCTGGATTTTTATTCAAGATTACTAATACCATAGCTTTCTTTCCATTGTTTGGCTGAAGCTTTCTCCTTCTGTATTAATTATAGGTAAGATAATGATTGATGGCCGTGATATTGAAAGTATAAGACTGGAAAGTCTGAGGAGACATGTTAGTCTTGTACCTCAAGATACAGTAAGTGATAAACTTTCCTTTCAGTTTGCTTGAGCCCTGGACTTGGTCATACATTTTTATTTTAGATTGCTTTGCATAGTGAATCACCTTGCAATATTGGGTATGAAGGCTTTGGAAATGCCGTGATAGTTGATCTCCTAATTAGGAAATTACCTTATAGAAAATCTGGAAAATTACCTTTTCTGGGCAAACATGGAGTCCTCAAATAATCATTTTAACTTTTGTATGTATCGTTGAACATGAGGAAGATGCAGATGTAGTGTTAGAGATGTGCGGAAATTTCCATTAACCTTTTCTTGGGAAAATGCAAGAAGTTTCATTTAATTTCTTCTTTGATTCAAAACTGCTTTGAGAGAGAGAGAGACACAGAGATGCTGGAAGTTCCTATGCAACCTTTTTATTGATTCAAAACTGCTTCAGTGGCTCAACTATATATGTACACTTCTATTAGATGCTCTTTTCGGGGACAATTGCTGAAAATATAGGGTATAGGGATCTAACGACTCAAATCGACATGGAGAAGGTCAAACTCGCTGCCAGAATTGCAAATGCTGATGAATATATTGAAACACTTCCCAATCAGTATCAGGCCTATATTGGACCACGGGGCTCAGTTTTAAGTGGTGGCCAAAGGCAAAGGTATGACGATGTTCTGTTTCCTATATTTGATAACTAGCAAGTAGTCAAGACTCGTTATACATGCAGAAAGATGAGAATCCTTTTTATGATCTAGAAGGATGAAATTTCCAGTGTTATATTTCCTGTTTGAAAGGATGGGAGGAAAAACTATTAGAAGCTCAACTCCTTTCCTTTCAACTTCCACAGTTTCTGTTCCTATAGGTCCCATTTACTGGTTTTGTCTCAGACTCTCTATTGCACGGGCAGTTTATCAGAATCCTTCCGTTTTGATTTTGGATGAAGCTACTTCTGCTTTAGATAGCAAGTCTGAGGCATTGGTCAGACAAGCTCTGCAGCGACTAATGCAAAATCGTACTGTAAGCAGAAGTAAACTGATTTTTTTTGCTCTTGCTATTTTCATGATATCGATATATGAATTGGCTGTTCTTGCTTATGCACATCTACTTGCAGGTGCTAGTCATAGCCCATCGACTGGAAACTGTTCTCATGGCTGATCGAATATTACTTTTAGATGATGGTATGCTGCATGAGCTAAGTCGATCATCTCTCTTGGATGCTCAGAACATATCACTAGCATCCATGTCTCTTGTAATATGATATCTCAGTGGTGGATTTTGAGACTTTCGGCCTTGAATTTGGAGTGCCATCGCCTGCCTGCCTTCCTGCCTAAGTTAGTAGCATTTTGGAGAATCCAGCCAGTGTTCTTTCGTTACGCGTTCCCCTTTTTGGACATTAGTCTTCTTTTAAACGAGGTTTCATTTTTTTTTTTTCTTATTATCTCTAAACAAAAGGGTTATGGTGGATTTAATCCAACGTGGGTACCCTTGTCGAAACTTAATCCCTATTAAACGAGTTATCACAGCAAGTTATATATATATTCACAATGATCACTCTTTCGTACACATGTTTCTCACAAGTAGTATATTGACATGAAATGGTATTATTAGTAATTTAGTAATAGCTAATTAAAATTAACGGACATCAATAGTATAATTGAAAACGTTATAATATTTTATGGTAATTATTTTTTAAGTAGTTTTATTTTCTTTAGAGGGCTTATTAGAACATTATAATATTTTATAGTAAGTGTTTCTTAAGCGACTTTATTTTCTTTAAAGGGCTTATTAGAACATCCTGCCTTACGTAGGAATTCTTCATATTCATATCTGCACTATCTTGGAGCAATGTATCTTATGTGTTGCAGAAACTTAAGATTCAGTTAGCTATTTTTGTAATCACTTGTTATTATATTTAATTTGTGAAGAACACTATATTTTTTAAATCAAGACACTTTGAAGTTTGATCCAAAGTCAGTTTTTAAACAAATATATACTTTTAGTTGAAGAATATTTGA
Organism: Voacanga thouarsii; assembly: GCA_026120185.1. Lineage (NCBI taxonomy): Eukaryota > Viridiplantae > Streptophyta > Magnoliopsida > Gentianales > Apocynaceae > Voacanga > Voacanga thouarsii. Next base: position 10,112,368 of record JANUWF010001287.1, on the reverse strand, counting down.
ACGTGCATTAAAATGCCTCAAAGAGTATAGCGACCTGAGATCTTAGAAGAAAGACAACAGAAGGGTGGCGTTGGCTCCGAGGAGGTTGAAATCTAATATAGATGCAGCATGAGTTCACGAAGGTAAATTTATAAGTGTTATTGTGCGAGAACAATATTTGTTGTAATGTCACGTGATATTGATAGAAGGATTGTACTTCTGTCTGTCTAAGTAAAAATTTATAAATGTTACTATCAAAAGTGATTGTGAATTCTTGATTAATAGGATGGGGTTTAATGAGAATGACTTTACAAATTTTGGCTTATTAGTAGCATGGCTCAAAGGCTGCTTACAAGAATGCTATTAAATCAATGCATCTTTTATTTATAAATTTAAAAATTATTTAACTGTTTTATTTATTAAATGTCGTTTAATATATATGTTAAAAAATTTTATGTATTAAGTAATTCTATTTTATTTAATGTATTATTTTTGATTTTGCACGAAGACATTTTTATAAAGCATAAATTTTCTTTTCAAGAAAAAAATGTAGCTCTATTTTGCAAATTAGTGGCATTAACGGGTTAGTGCACTTTCCTTAGGGAACAAAATATGGAGAAAAAACACGGTTTAAATTTTGACGGCGTTTGAAGCATGGTAGCCGGATTCTCTCAGATTTCAACCCAAAACCCTGACCCGAACCGCTCATACACGATGTCGCGCGGGAGATTTTACCGCCCTTTCCACCAGAAGTTAATTGGAAAAAGAGACCAACAAATAGAAGAATTTCCATCAGAATTCTTTTGGTTAGGTCGTTAGAGCGTAGACATAATCTCCGGCAACTGACAAGCTGCGAAAATAAGCCAACCACTTCACTACTGAATCCAAAGGAAGAGGTAACATCTGAAATCCCTAATTTTTTGCTATGCTTACTCGGCAATGAAGAATTGCTCGAGATTTCTCCGTTTGTTTTGAACCTTGTATGGCGGAAAATGGAGATGTAATAGTTTTTTTTTCTTTTTTTGGGTCTTGTGAAGGAAGATCGATGGATATAGCGAATCCGGCAGTATTTGTGAACGCCGGGCTGTTGCGAATGCATGTTGGAAAAAGGGTTCGGGCAGTGATTCAAGTTCTGCGCTTAGATGGCGGCTCAGTAATTGGAAAATCCACAGATGAACAACAGATAATTGTGAAAGGGCATCCACCAGAACCACATACTTCATTCATTGAAGTGATTGGCATTGCTGATACTAATCAATCTATCCGTCCTGAAATCTGGACCAACTTCGGTGATACCTTAGGTATACTTCCTATTTTATTTGATTTCTTTTTCCCTTAACTCTTGGACTTAGTTTTTTCCCCTTCATGTGATATTTATGTGTTATTCAGGCTCTTTCTGATTGTGTTTTTAGTTTTTAGTTGGATTTGGAGTCTGCAAAGTCACTGGTTATATTCGATTGTTTGTTTTTTTGTGAAAAATGGAATGAGTTTTGTAGGGTAGAAAGGTGCCTTTTCTCATCTGGATGGTTTGATGATAAATTGCCGCTACTAGGTTATTGGTGTTTCTATTTTCTAAATTGTCAGCAGATGTATTGGTCACATAGGATATGCTTGGTGACTTTTATACTCTTTTCAGCATGCCACACTTGTAGAAACTCTCATAAATCCCTTATCTAGGTTTGAATTAGTTACATTGGAGGCTTTTACAGAATCCTATGCTTTGTCATGATGGTATTGCTAGACGCTGGGTGTTGTTTTAGTGTTTATGCGGCTTTGTCTCCAGATCCACTAATGTAACTGAAGGACACTGATCTGAAAAATTACTAACTGGATGTTTCGTACACAATGTGTGTTTCACTCTTATATCCATGTGCATATCTGCTGCCGCCTATTAATCACAAAAACGACCTGTTTTGTGTGTTTGTTATCTAATAGAACTTTTAAGCTCATCATTTTCCAATTTTCATACTTATTGAGCTGAAGTCTATTCTTGTCTTTAGGCTGGAGAATATAAGCAAACAGGATCAATCTCACTCACCAAATAGCTTCATGAAAAAATGCACTTCTTTTTGTATTATATATTCCTTTCGTTTTATATTATTTAGCTTTTTAGCCAATTTACATACAAATTAAGATTGCTGAAATGAATAAGTATATATTTTTTTTGTTTTCAAACTTACCTATAATAGATATAATGATAAGTAATCATTTATAAGATTTTTTATCTTTTCATTAAATATAGTTTGACTAGGATAATATTGTAAAATATTAATCATTGATGTATGAGAATGTGTAAACAGTCAAATAGTATGAAACAAAATACAAACGTTAAAATGCCAAATAATATGAAACGGAAAGAGTATTATTTATCTCCTCCTTCTAATAGTCCAGCTAGAGGTGAATTCCTACCATTTCTTTCATGTTTAGAAACATTATTTGGTGCAAACAGTAAGCATCTCTTATCAAATTATCTTACTGTTTTAGATTTTCTTGACATATGCAAGTCTATTTATGTGTCGATTCTTATGTTAATGGGGTATGCGATTTCATGAATTTTTTATTACAATTAGATGTTTGTCCCTGCTAACTAAAGTCGGGGTCTGCTGCTGAATACTGATGGAACGCAATTTTAGCTTTCTCTTTGTGTAGAAAAAAGCCTTCCCCCTGAACAGCAGAATTCTTTTATCATGTTGAATTTATTGACCATTGCGATTTGCTTATTTGATTTGTTTTGATCTTACACAATTGGTATTGCCTTGTTCTTTCTTTTTTTTTTTACATGGGTTGATGTCTTTTTTAATTTGCATTGTTTTTCCTTCCAGATACACAAGCCTACAATCAAATATGTCAACTTGCTAATGGGGAGTTCAAACACCTGTTTATTTGAGATATTAGGATACGAGACCGACATCACCTTTATCTCTATCTTTTTGGCAATGCATATGAATAGCATATATCAGCAATCGTCAACTTTGAATATTTCTTGGAACTCATTATGCGTTTTGGAGATTATAGTTGCGTATTTGTGAACTTGATAATCAGATATATAATTGCAAATGTGCTTGTTTTTGTATTTCACTCTTTAATTTCTATTGTCTGTATATTAAGTGCAGAAAACCTTTGGAGCAGGTACCTGTTTGTGTGCTCTGATGGTGGTGCTATCTGTCGGTAGAAAAAATTTCATGTTTATATGCCTGTTGGTTCCTTGAGATTAATAATGAAAATGTACCCTTGTAGTTTTCTACCTTTTCTGGATTTAGCATATATAAAGAAAATGGCATGGAGATCTTTCCACAAAAATTATAAAAAAGGAAAAAGGAAAGGATAGAAACATGTTTGATTATCTCCATCGGAAAGCATGTGAAGCACAAGTTAGGTACTTGCATACTACACTTGGGATAATCAAGCATAAAATAAAATTGGATTTTGACTGAGGGAAAAGGACGATAAATAGAACACCACAAAATTTTTTATTCTTTTGTACATGAATTATTAGAAGCAAAAGTTTGCTGTAAAGATTAAAAAATTGGTCCCTACTAATATAAAAAAGGTTTGCAATAAGGTCGGAAGTATTTGAATTAAATTCTTATCCCCCCTTTTATACATGTTTACCTGCACGATATGGTCAAAAGTAAAAAAATAACATTCAACTTAAGTTAAATATTCCTTTATATTTGTTCATGTAAATAGAAATCATTAGTATATAATCTAATATATACTAATAAATAGAAAGAAAAAACTTTAGTATATAATCTAATAAATAGAAATCATTCTTTATACTAATTTGGTTAAAAGAATGTAGGAAAATGATTAATTTCACATTTTACCAATGACTGTTACATATCAAGATCAAAATGCTTTGTGCACTAACACTAATAAATTTTTACCCCATGTGGTTGATTTTAATTTTACATATTTTTATAATTCAATTATATTTGAAATACACTTATAAAAGTATTGGAACAATAATTTTATTAGTTTTAACAAATATATTTATTAAAAGTTTTTAGCCAAAATAAAAGGGTCAAAGCACAAAATTTAAATATATCATACAATAAAAAAAGAATTTAATTAAAATACGATTATATAAAGTATCAAATATTCATCTTTAATTAGATTATTAGAATATGCAAAAATTTAGATCAAGAAGGAAATATAACGTCTTCTTAAAATAAATTTTATTTAATTATGAAATTAATAGTTTTAAAAATTAAATGATATTTTTTATATATAATATTAATGTTACATAAAGATATAGATTCAAGAACTATAAATATAGATTAGTGCTTCAAAGAGCCCTTCCAAAAATGTAATAATAATATGTATTTGCCTCCAAATAAAATTACAGCAAAGTAAGGGGCTTTACTCGAAATATTTTAGCCTTTACAGTTTTGTGGGACCCAGAACAGCACAAGTGCGCAAGCGGCCGAAACTCGATTGTCCAGTGGTGACGCGAGAAGTTGGGGCAAATTGGTCATAATGATGCCCTTTAACAGCTAACAGAAAGCCAGAAAATATCCCCAAATTAATCAAAACCCTAGACATCACCAAAATAAAGCCAGTCATTCTAATCTAGGGTTTTTAGACACAGATATATGTATAGGCCACCAGTCCTCTGCTTCCTTACGACTGCTTGAGTCAGCTTGAGACATATTTTCTCAGGTAATTTTTCAACTCCCTGTTTTGATGTTCTCAATTTTCGGGATTTTTTCTAAGCCGCAGTTCGTAGAGCGCTTGCGTACATATGTTATTTTCTATGTTTGCTTGAGTTGGTACGAGTTTCATCTTTATCAATGCTTTCGCATCCTTGGAAGCAATCCATGGACGGATAACTCAAATGATTCTGCTAGCAACTGTTCTGAGTTTCTCTCTATCTATACGTTTTATTTTATTTTTGGGAGCTAGGGTATTCAGTAGGATTTTAGAATCGAAAGACTTTAAATAGGTCATCATGAGATATAAATTAAATTTATGAATCATGAAGTACGTATGAGCAGCTTATGTATAATAAAAGTCGAGACTTTTCCTAGAAGGTTTCGTTTAGTATGTTATTGTAACTTGTTATGGTAATAGAGGGTCTTGGACGTTGGGTTGCCTGTTTGTAAGCTCGATTGATGTGGGTTAGGGTTTGAACTCACTTACTGACATGGGTTCTATAAGATACACTAATTATAGTATGTGTTCTGCTGTTTAGTAAGTAATTTATGCATCCACAAATAATTCATGGCTATAGGGAGGGTAATTGATGGTGAATGTGTATGTTTTATTCTATTCAAAATCTAGTACAAGCTAATAATCTGTTTAGACAAGATAGCTTTCATTGCACCTGATTTGGCTGAACAATGAACCACACTACTGTAGAAATTCTGTAGTTAAGAGCTTGTTCATTACTTAACATAATTTTGTAGGTGTTCTTTGAGATGCTATGAGCAATATTTGCTTAAAGAATTGGACTCGGGTGTAAAATGCTCTGTTTCCAAACTAAACTGTGTTAAGAAAAGTGTTTACCTAGTCTTAGAATATATATAGATTCACATGTTGTTTTGGTTCAACAGAAAAATACTGATATTGCCATGGGTATGATACACAGCTTTGAAGTGCATTTGTATTTGCGGAGTATTTTATTAACTAATTTTTTGCATTGTCCTTTAATAGGTAATAGAGCTGGTTCTGACTGTTATTGATGTCAAGCAATCCTTTTGTAAAATATGCATGGTTGCTTTTTGATAAGTACATTCACCGGATGTGCATCAACTTACTGCAGGAATCTTTCTATTACTGATTCGAGGCATGAAATCTGGAACGGGGGATTTTTTTTTTTTTTTTTTGTGGGTTGGACAATTTCTTGATGTTCAAACCTGTTTAGCTTTCTTTAGATTGTTTGGAGAAATATTCCCCATTATTTCTTCTGCTATTGCTTGGATAATTGCATAGAATGCGTACCTTTCCATTGTTTTATTTCCTGTTTTTCCCTTTCTCGTTCCTTAATATTTATCATTTTCCTTTCTTTGTCTTTCTTGTCTTTGTTGTGATTGCTTGGTCCTGATGATAGTATAGACTGAAAGTCAGACATATGACTTCTTGGAAATCAAACATATCTAAATTTCAAGAAATTCATTGATTCATTGTATTGGCACCTATTGAGCATTATCATCCTCTCACTATCTTCAAATTCTCCCTTGACTGCCTTTGTTTGCGTTACTATATTCTGTCATCTCTTTGTCGGATCGAATTGAAAATCCTTGAAGCCATACTCTTATGGCAGAAATTCAAAGAAGATTCTTACTCTCAAACTCCTTTTGGCCTTTCATGTTGTTTCCATCTGTCCATGTTTCTCTTCTCGCTTTTGCAAATGTTTCTGGCTTCTTTGCTTCCACCAGAGTTGCAGTACAAGCTTCTCTTCTAAGATATTTAAGATGCCGCCAAGGACAAGGGCAAATGCTGTGGCTCCTAAATCAGTTGAAACAAAGAAGCCTGTTGAGTCTGAAGATCATGTCAACAATGATGTAGATAATGATAATGAGGAGACATTGGAGGAAGAAATAGAATATGAAGAGGTAGAAGAAGAAGTGGAAGTGGAAGAGGAGGATGAAGAAGAAGAAGAAGAGGAAGAGGTGGAAGAAGAGGTGGAAGAAGAGGAAGAGGAGGAGGAGGAAAATGATGCCGGAGTTGTTGCACAAAAAATGCAGACTGATGAGAAGATGAAAGACTCAGAGACAGAAGAGGAAGTGGATAAGAAGCATGCTGAGCTCCTTGCACTTCCACCACATGGTTCAGAGGTTTATCTAGGTGGCTTTAGTCAGGATGTTTCTGAAGATGATCTGAGGCACTTGTGTGAATCAATAGGGGAAGTTACTGAGGTAAATTATTTCTATGTTGGTTAGACTTGTGAATGCTATTTGGCTTTCTCATTGACAGATATCTTTTCATGCAAATGGCAGGTGAGGATAATGAAGGGAAAGGGCTCAAATGAGAACAAAGGATATGCCTTTGTCACCTACAGAACAAAGGAAATGGCTGCTGAGGCCATTAAGTCACTTAATAATACTGATCTAAAAGTAAGTAGAGTACCCTTCAAAATCTCTCTGTATCAACAGAATAATTTCTTTTCACTTTGTTATCCTATGTTGTTAAACAGTTCCTTGGGATGTGTTCATATATTATCATGTTTATGGATCCACTTTTTGAGGAATTTACTAGCTCAAACTCTTTATCATTCTCTTCTTGTGAATATGCTCTCATGTTGTAATCAGGGAAGAAAGCTGAAGTGTTCTACTTCTCAAGAAAAACATCGGTTATTCATTGGTAATGTTCCAAGACATTGGGGGGAGGAAGACATGAAGAATGTTGTGACCAAGATAGGGCCTGGTGTCATTAATGTGGAATTATTAAAGGTTAAGATCATCCATGAATTAGGAATTGTCATCTATTATTTCTAAAATATTTTTCCTGTTCTGTATTGGTTTTTTCCTCCCATGACAGGACCCCCAAAACTCTAGCCGAAATCGTGGATTTGCATTCATTGAGTATTACAATCATGCATGTGCTGAATATTCTAGACAAAAGATGTCAGATTCCCAATTTAAACTCGATGAAAATGCCCCAACTGTGAGCTGGGCTGACCCAAAAAACGTAGAATCTTCAGCTGCTTCACAGGTGCTCCTTTCCTAACTTGTTTAGCCTTAAATGTTCGTTATTTTGGAAAGTATCTGTTTTTCTGGTTTATGTTCTTAGTTTAAATGAATTTGGATTTATTATATAGGGGAAGTGAAGACTTTTCCTTCCCTCTTTCCTAAGATTCCTCCAATATCCATTGGATATTTATGCATTTGCATTTTGTAATGTTCATACCTAAACTTTTGTGCCACTGTACCATCGGACAAAAATAAACAAGAAGGTAGGTATTTGGGTCTTTTTGGACATTTTATACCGGATTAAATTGGTTGTGCATCACCTTCATCTTGTGGAGGTGTTGATCTCATTTGTTTGAGTCCTCCATTTCTAAACGAATTACCACTTTTAACATAGCACAAAAATTTTTGGAAATTATATAACTTTGTATTATTTATCACCTTGTTCTTGATGAATGACTATGGACATTTTGTGCAGGAATGGTTCCATATGTTCCTTTCTTTTCAAAGTGAGGGTAGTGTTGTAAATTTAAATTGAAAAGTAGCCAGTAAGGTTATTTTTAAGAAATTGGGCAGTATCTGGGAACATCCCAAAATGGAAATGAATGCAGTTATCTTGGGACAGACGGACCATTTGCTTGGCCCTATTATACATATTCATATGATGCCAAAATATTGATTAGATGCAATTAAAGTACGCTGATCAATTCAGTGTGATCTTTAAGTGGCAACTTTATCTATATTTCTTGTTTGAATGCTCCACATCCGCATTTGTTGGTGGTTGTCTCCGATAAATTAAGACACATAAAAGGATTTTAATTTCTTTCTATTCTTGATTTACATTTCCTCATCTGCTATTTCCCTTTCCTTTGTCACTCTATAGGTTAAAGCAGTATATGTGAAAAATCTGCCCAAAAACATAACTCAGGATCAGCTAAAAAGAGCGTTTGAACATCACGGGAAGATCACGAAGGTGATTCTTCCTCCAGCGAAACCAGGGCATGAAAATAGCAGGTTTGGCTTTGTTCATTTTGCCGAAAGGTCTAGTGCAATGAAAGCTCTAAAGAATACTGAGAAATATGAGATAGATGGTGAGCATGGCTTCTTGTTGTTGTATGTGATTCTTGTCCTTTGTGACAATAATTTGATGTCAAGATGACTTTGGCTTTCCTAAATGGCAGGACAAATTCTGGAGTGCTCACTTGCAAAGCCACAGTCGGATCAGAAATCTTCCGGAGGATCAAATTCACAGAAGGCAGCTGTACTTCCAACGTATCCACCTCCTGTTGGGTATGGTTTGGTTGGTGCCACCTATGGTGCTTTGGGTTCAGGTTTTGGCCAAGTGAGTTCTTCTAGTCCTCCCCTCCGCCCCCTTCTTCTTTCCCACCTCTTCCAGTTTTCTTATTCTCTAGTATATAGTTTATTTGCAATTCACTCTATCAGCCACAACGAGCGCCCTGTTCAGACCCTCCTTCTGTTCACTGTTTCCAATTATGTTATATGTACCATTATAAGCTTAGCTTGTAATTTTTTGGGTAGTATGCTCTTATTTGCTCGAAGAATACTGATCAAAAGAAGAAAATCAATTTTCTTCGTTCATGTGTTGTTTCCTTTTAATGAAAAGATTATTATAGAATCTTAAATGTGATGGCTTCCTTTTATAACATATACATCAAAGCCTTCCGTTTTAGAAACTTGTGGAACAAATGTATTTGCATATAGGAGGACAAACCATGTAATACTTGCCTGTCATATTTGATCAGCATGCACCTTTTGATGGTTTTCATATAGGAGGCCAAACCATGTAATAGTTCTTGTCATGTTGGTTATCACATATCTTTTGGTGGTTTTAAATGAGATATTTTTCTTACAATCGTTGTGCTTGATATCTCAAGAGAATATTGTGTGCAACTTTTCTGGTCTAGTTTCCTTTCACAAAAGTGAAATGATCATTCAACTCTCTTTGGTTCATTTTAGATAGAATTGTTTCTCTTCTCTTGTGGTTCAAAGTGTAAACTGAAAATACTACAGAAATTCGAAACTGCATGCAGAACATTCATAATGCACGTGAAATATATTGCTATTACATCCTGTAATTATGTGGTTAGATAATTGCTGATGTACACAGTAACTACTACTACCAAAATAAAATACTATATGTATCATGGGTTTAGCAGTCATCAATTTTGGAGAAAGTATGGGTAAATGCAACTTTTGCCTCAACAAATTCCAGGAGAAAGGATGCTTGTGATGCTTTAGTTTCATTGAACTTTCTCTGCTTGATGTATAATATTTACCAACACGTGGTATATCCATAGCCTGTGCGTAATAATTTAACTGTTTGAGATACTTGGTTTACAGAACCCTCTTCAGGAGAGATTATAAAGGAACCCTTGAAAATGTTTCTTTGAAAGATTTCTCCATGAAGTATGGTTTAATATGGATTCAGAACTTGAATATGTATGTGATTTCTTCTTGCAGCCAATGGTCTATGGAAGGGGGTCAACACCTGCTGGTTTGGCAATGATTCCAATGCTTTTGCCCGATGGAAGGATTGGATATGTACTGTAAGTATATAGTTTGTGTTACTAGTTACGTCTTTGTTGATTGGTGTAGCTAGGAGGGAGTTGAAAGTCCTAGATTATTGAATATAAGACCCTAGGGACAATTAGTAATGACCAAACTTAATATGGTGCGGCAATCATGTTTTTAAGAAGAAAGGCCAAAAAAAATGATCATTAAAAGGATGAGTTGATGTAACAATTTATTGCACTGACATGGAAGTAGTGAGGACAATTTTAGCGCGCACACACACAAACCATCATGAATTTTGGAACATAATTCCTCTATTATTTCTTGTGGTTCAAATAGGCAACAGCCAGGAGGCCATCCACAAACTCCACCACCTTCACGAGGGGGCCGCACAGCTGGGGCTGGAGGTTCAAGTGGGGGAAGACGTGGAAATGATAGAGGTCGTGGACGCAGCCGTTACAACCCTTACTGAACTTGAATTGTTTGGCTCATTTCCAGGGGGAATTGATACCCCTTGGAAATGTTTCTTCTCAATTGATTGGTTTGAGTGCATAAGTCACTGCTTGACCACCGAACACCCCCTAGTTGTATAACTGGAGAGTTGACTTGCCTGTAAAATATATTTGTTTTCTATAGCTGGCTGGGAAGGTTTTGTGCTGCTTGTAGGCAGATACAAAAGGCGACTCTCGAGCCCTACGACTACTTCCGGTATATCCTTTGTATTGTATCTGCCGGAAAACCACTTTATGAATAGGTATTTTCGTTGGTCGAGGAGTTGGATCTGCTAATACATTATCTACTTTGCGTTTAACCCTCTCCCATGCATTCATCATTAAAAAAAATTATGCCAAAGTTTTGAATTGTACAGTTTATGTAACTTGAAGATCTGAAAAACATTGTTAAAATTAAAACGACAGTTAAAGTGATCTGATGCCTTTGCCAACATGGAGGAAATTACAGACTTACAGCAAGGGAACTGCTGGTTCAAACTACTATCACAAGATACGCATAACTAAATATAAGGTCTGAATCGAAAGCAGAAACCAATTTTTCCCCCATGATTTACCCCAAAATAAAAAATCACCTTAATTTTCTAACTAAGAATTCTGTAGTTTTTGAGCAATAATTGAAGAAACACCAGAAGAATAATGGGACACCGTATGTTGGCATGATTATAGAAAATATTGTGGTTTAAGATTCATACTTGTATAAAAACGGCACCAACTTCATTCAGGTAGCAGAAGAAGATAGAATCATTATTCAGCTAATGGCAATGCAGCTACGTCAGAGATGCTATGATATGCATGGTTTTTCTGAAATACCGCTTATATCCAGATATCATGGTAACGGTGCAACACAAGTTTATTTAATCAGTACAACATATGCATAAAATATCCTAAGAAAAACTAGATATTCTACGATACATACCCCAAAGAGAGTCAAGTTAACAGAAACATCTAATTTGGCCAAGGAGTCGGAAGCTTTCAGTGCAGTAAAATCAAATAAACTGCAGAACTAATTACTCCTGCATATCCAGTACCCCTTTTCCTGACTTGTACTAAGAAAAATAAATAAATAGTAAACGAGGACCAAAGAGATGAACTTCTCTGATGATGTCAAACATATCAACACTACATCTGTTCTGTTTGGCAGCATATCTTTAAATCTGGAAGGTGAACTTCTGAATGAAGATTTGAGAACCTTCAACACCAGCAATGTACCTGAGAAAATCAAGCTCTTGGAAAATTAGGCCCCTTACAATGAGGAACATCCACAAAGTACAGATCTCCAATCAAATTACTGAAAGAAGTACAAAAGGTTCACAAGAATGGAAGCTTGGTCATGCAGTAACATTAAGGTTGATCATACAGAGAATGTATACCAACATTGTACCCCTGGAAGACGGAAATAAGGAAAAGCAGGGGAAAGAATGAAGATACGGAATCATTAATCTACGAGAAAAAGGCAGTTCAAGGAGGACCCATCTCCACTACAAAAGATTTCCCTGTTTTCCTCATAAAGTCCATGTTCAAACTACAATATGAAGGTACCAAAACTACAGCCGAACATGATTGATAAGCTGTATTCTGATAATCTGATCACTTAGGTTGCCTTTTCGTGTCTAGCAAATTGCAGTGGCCAAGTCCGGCTCCTCTGCATGGAGATGCTGTAAAGTTTAACGGACCGTAGTGCCAGATCTGGTGCCACTTGGATGCATCTCAAACTTCTATATTTGGATTTTGAGATCCTGGATTGTTTACTTTTTACTTCCATGCCACACACACAGTCAATTGGAAAGTTAGAAAAGGAAGAAGAACAAAGTTTTTGTCAGGATTAGTATTATTTTCATTCCTAATTCGTTAGTCGGGAACTACTGAAGGGTAACAGCTCAATTTGGAGTCTGTAGAAGACAGATTCTTCCAAAAAATTCCTTACAATAGCCTATAATAGCTTCATTATCGAATAATGAGAACTTGATGGCAAAGTTGGGATATGATGTAGCTCAGGAGATTAGCGTCCATCAGAATGAATAGGTTGACTTCATCCTAAAGATGGGCAGAGATTAGAAAATGAAGGATATGAATTATGAATTGCAGCTTGATACCTAATCCCAGGCTTTTGCTCCTTAACAAATTAACTTGAAGTTTGATGGTAACTCCAAAGCATAATAGACCATCTCTTACCCTTCCCCTAGAGTATTGTAGACATGGCAGCAAGAAGATTAGATACCAAAAACTATTGCTTTGAAGCGATAACCACTCAATGGAATATGAATTAGAATTATGAAACCATACCGCTCAGAAATTTACCACTGCTTTTAGTAATCCAGAGAAATACTGATCCTTATTCTGAAGAAATCTCTTTGGGCTCCTAGACAGAGACCATGGCAGTGCTTGCTTGAGGAGAGACCAATAATTCCCACTTTCTTGTCAAAGAAAATTTTCTTGGTCAAGTGCCAATAGTGCTTTGCAGAAAAAGGTAAATACACTGATAACATACAAGCTAAGAGGGATTAAAATCATAACCATAAAGTAACTGCGGACAGCAACCTTCCAGCTTATTCTCATCCACCTCCCTCATAGTATAGGACTAAATTTTATCATATGGCACCAATAGACTATTCAAATAGGACTATATCATATGCTCCATTTACAGATTGTGTTAGAGCAACCATTTCTCCAAGCTTACGACAGCTAACCTCTTTTCTTGTTATTGACAAGCTGTAGGAGATAAAGTCCTGTACGGTTCTCAAAGGTTGATATCCACCTATCTCAATAAAGTCTATGTAGTACCTAGAAGGAGAAAAGTTACCAAATCAAAGGTTACTGCATATTTGTTGCAAACAAATCTTGCACTTGCAGCATTTTGGACAAGTAGTTATTTGTAACTTGTCCGTCACAAGTGAACAGATTAAAGCAAACAACACCATTAGCCAAAAGATAAGCAAAAGCATCCTCATTCTCCAGGAAAAGATTAAAAGATGAATCACAGATGACAAGTTTACAAGTCCGTATACCACTGGACTCTATCCTGACAGACATGTCCTTAAAATAAGACAAGAAACAGTTAAAGCTTGTAGATAAAGAACTAAGTTACCTTTAATGAAAGCACTAATCACTGATTCACTCGAAACCTCCCAGATACAACAAAATATGAGTGGGATACAGAAAGGGATAAACCTTGAAGGTAGAACTACTTGCTCAAAAATACATACCTATGACATCAGTCTTTCTACACAAAAGCTGAAAGGTCTTCGGGCGATTCAATCCAAATGCTACCAAATGGATCTTCTTCTCCCCAGTCATAGTATTGCTTCCTTGGATAGTATCTACAATCATCAAGGGAGTAAGATATGCAGTGTTTTCCATAAAAACGGACTTTAGAAAAGTAAACACTGTTCCTCATATCCCCAAGAAGATCCGTCTTTACTTGTGAGGACAAGAAACTTGCAAAGAGTGTCAGACCTCCAAAAGTTTTTATCTCCACCCATTCTTTATTTGTTTTATCTAATTGGTAAATTACTGGATTGAACTCAGCAGAAGTGTATACAACAAAAATTTCTCCATTGTGCTCAGCCATAAATTTGCTTTTCCACCAATTCTTGATGAAAAAAGTCTCAGGGCATCTGGGAGGAGGTAGCACATGAATAGCCCAAGTTTGCTTTTGTGGATCATAAACTCCCAACCAACCAGTAAGACTCAAACAATAGAAGAGGCCATCACAGAAAACTAGCTTGTTCCAAATGCTACTAACAAACGGCAACCGATTTCGGAAATTAGCCGTGGTCCATTTAGTTGCTCCAGGATAGCACGTGCTGACAGCAATGGTTGTAGGGCCAACATGCTTAACTGTAAAGACAATACAGCAAGCAGATGTGGGAGCAGCTGAAAAAGCAACTACTTGGTATGTGACTTCGAACTTCGGCAACTTAATCAACTGTCGGGTATAAGGGTTAATGAACATCAGGCACTGAGTTCTGGGCTTGTACACAAGCAACCAACCATCCTTAGCATAACAAATCCTAGCACCAGATAGCTCAGGTAGTTCAAGAAAATAAGATTTACGATGCAAAGGGTCATAGAATTCGACTAAGTTCCCAGATTTTGGACAAAACATTAACCAAGGAGGTTTGTTCACCACTCGTACAGAAGTAGAAACAGCGAGCCACTGTTTGCAAACAGCAGAAGCACGGATATTATCAATCAGGGTTAACCGTGAGATGATCAATTCCAACAGCTCAGTTGGGAGCTCACGCTCCATCTGCTGCTTATCTGGCTCATTCTCTTTATCATTTGTAACTTTTCCATTGCCTGTCTTTGGCCTCGGTAAACTGCCAAACATGAAAATAAGGAGTCATTCAAGCCAACAGCTACCGGCCAAAAACAGCAAAACACAGAGATTAAAAAGAAACTACAAAAAGAAAAAAAATTATATAAAATCTTGAGGATGACTAGAACAGGAAAATAAATGAACAAGACTGTGCTGCTTTAGCATTGCTTACTGATTAAACTTCCAATGAAATAACACTTGAACAACTCCTATGAATGGAAGGATAAGCATATGGGACTTTGATTTAACCATCCCCATCCCCACTCAAAAAAATAAATAAATAATAAAATACTATACAAACAAATTTACAAAATCTGGATCAGCAATGAGCCAGTTTAAATGAAAGCCAAATTATACTGCAGAACATGAAGCATTAGTCCCAAGAATTTATTAAAAGAATTATAAGAAAACTGAATTTTAATCATACTCTACCCACTAGGAATGTAAATTCTGCATGATTGCACCGGAAGCTCATTCTAATTCCAAAATGTTGGAATCATCTTCAAATCTATTAACAACTATTAGAGGCAGCCCAATTTGCACTAACAATATTCAGTTCTCCTCCAGACACCGTCATGAGGTGTCTATTTAGGTGCCAAATAGACCCTATCGTGGATTTGAGATATTGATAAGGTGAATATCCAGCCTATTCAATGCAAGGCATAATGAGTCTAAGGGCCTCAAAAAATCTCTTTTCAACCTATGAACTTTAGTGTATGAAGTTGCATATTTCATTTTGTAATCAGAACGATAGAGACTTCATTTAACTTAGGTTGATCTAGGCCAGAGGCAGACCTACGTCAAGATAACCCTACCCTCAAAAGACTTTGGTAGTGTTCTTGAATCAGAACATGAGGATCCCAACAGCACAAATTAAAAACGATTACTAATAAACCCTGCCAGCAAAATTCAAAGCTCTACCGTTAGGAGTCCTTGGCATTGGTCCCCCTAGAAACACCTAATTGCTGCACCTAAAAGACTAGCAAATGAAACCAAGAGCCCACAAATATCGGAGAAAAGGAAGGCAAGTAAAAGACACTCACAACCACTCAGATAAGGCACATGATTGAAATAGGTTTCACACTCTTTATCCCCAAAATTTGATTATGTCTAGAAAAGAAAAAAATAAAATAAAAAATTCCCAAGACCGTTCAAGACTGGATTTTTATTTCGGCCTTTGAATCGTAACACTGCTCACAACTAGTTTTTTCACATGATCTCAATCCTAAAACAAAACCCAAGAGAAAAAATTGATGAAACCTGCTGTCTACTCAGCAAAAGATAAAACAACACAAACTCCACAAATCAACAAGTGAAATTATCTTTGCAGAAGCAAATAAAATTCCGAACAGTAAAAAGATTTACCATTTCAGCCGCCTCCTTTTCCTCCCCGCCATCGAAGGAATTTAGTGAATTTCACTGTGTGGATGTGTCTCCCCAGTTGTAGTATATGATTGCCAGCAGAGGGTCAGAGAGAATTGGTTTTTGGGGTTTGGCAAAGATACCTTTCACAGCGGATGGCTTGCTGACCTGTGACTACAACACGTGTAGTTTGCGTTTGTTTTTATCATGTGTTCCGCTGCCTATAGCAATGCCCTGTAGCACTAGCCGCTACTGTATTGACAAGTCACACCGAAGAAAAATGTCGTTTGCAAGTCTAACCAAATCTTGACGTGGTGACCTTTCATTGGCCAGGAACATTTAAAACTAACCCCAGCATTTCCAGGAAATAAAAGCTCGGTTCATGTACCGGAATCTGAAGGCTATGAATCTGCGATTGGGAGAGTCCGTGGATTTAGACCCAGAGACTTAGGTGAGTGGCAAAGGTACGAAAAATTCTTATGAACTATAAGTGTATTAGTAGTTTATATCTCGTATAATATAAATTATACGATATAATTTATTAATGTATTTGATTTACTGATGTAAGAATTATTCCAAAGATAAAAAGTTTAAAATTTTGAGAGGTTGACTTTTCGAGTTCGAATTTTTTTGCAGGATACATAGTGAGGAAGGCTTTCCTATCTTTGGCCGAAATATGTGCCCTGATTTACACTCGTTTCATGTTATAGAACTAATTGGTGCAAGTCAGTATTAACTTCCAAACTTATACTTTTTTAAAATTCATAAATTTACACGGTAGTCGTACGTCCGTAAACAACAACTTACAACATTTGTAATATTTTTATTACCACCGAGATTGACTTGACTTAAGCACAAAATTTTATCTAAAATAAAAATTTTAATATAATAATATAATATGATAAAAGTAATATATATATATATCGTAATACTTTATATTAAATTTAAATATATAAAAATAATATATAAGAGATATATTGATTATTTTATAATATATAATATTTTAATATTTTTTTAATGAAAGTATCAATTTTTTAAAGACATTTTAAAATAATAAGTAGATCAATTTTTGTTGAAGTATAAAGAATAATTATTTTTCCATTAATAATTTAAGAAAACTATATATTAAATGTGGATCATTTTTTAGAATTTATATATACATATATATATATATATAATTAAAAAAAAGACTAAAATTACAAAGTGAAAATGGTAACAAATGGAAATATATGGTTAGTTTGAAAATTTTAGAAATTGTATGGTTAACTTAAAAACTAAAAATTAATTAATATTATAGTTTAATAGAATAATAAGTAAAAATGATACAATTAAAAAATAATAAAATACATTCCTAATTTCACAACATTCTAAAGAGTGATTGATATTTGATAAGGATTATTGAATTATAACTTTAATGAACATAATACATGTTAGATTAGATTTAATATTTACTAGATTTAGTGTGTCTTTTGTTCCCTCTTTTTTTTTTTTTAAAAATACTTTTGTAAATCGGATGTATAATGATTTGATAACACAACTTAACGAACAAAATATTTCCTTTTCAATATCTAATATTATATTATCCCCCCCCTGCCCAACACCCCAGTAAATATCTCTTTAAGAATAAAGTGCTTCAAATCATCATTTCTCGCACTATTAAAAAATCTTATGGTTGGTTTGATTGGGCTATTTTGTAAAAATAAATGAGGAAGAAAAGTAAACTTGGAGGTAAATACTCTTTTGGTTAGATGTAAATATGGAAGGCAAGTAACTTAGGAGGAGGTACTATTTTTCCTCCATATTAACATTTTCTCCCCTCTCAATTTGGAAGGATTGAGAGAAAGAAAATAAAGTGTGAAGTAATAATGATAATATTAACCACATTTCTAACATTAAAATTTTAATAAAATAGATAATGAGAAATAAAATAATAAATTAAATTAAGTATTCTCTCCTCCTTCTCTTCCTGTTTTCACTTCAACCAAATAAGATAAAAGTAAATATATTAACTTCTCTTAGTGTAAGTAAAATGTATCACTCCTCCTCTCCTTCCATCTCCTCCTCCCCCTCGCGAACCAAAACAAGCCTTGGTAATACTTTGCTTAGTAGTTTCTATAAATTCACACATCGAGCAAGGCCATTGAGTGAAGGATAAAAACAACTATGATCATATTTTAAATCATAGTTTTTCTATCAAAAAATAAAATAAAGTAACATAATAATATAGTATAGCTAAAACGAAATTAACACAGAGAAAGATTAAAATAATAAACGGAAATAAGAAACAAAATAAAGAAGAAATATATTATTACATCTTTTCATAATATAAGTTTTTTAGATTTATATATAAAAATTAAGAATTTTAAAAATAATATACTATTTGATAAGTTAGACTATATAAAATATCCTAATCAAGCAATTTAAGAATTTAAGAGAGTGATAGTATTTAAGATAAGAGAATTATAACTAAAATTAAATGAAATTTAAGTAATATTAAAAAATCATTAATGCCAAGTGAAATATCAAAAAAAATTATATTTTGGTAAGAGGAATTAAAATTTTAAATGACTTATACTCTAAAAACGGAGGATGAAGTACTTGATTTACTCACAAAAAGAAAGAAAAATGCTGACAAGACATTATTTACTCACAAATGAAAACTAAAGGACAAAAGTGGGTCTAGACTCTAGCACGATCAAGGTCATGATTACACATAAGAAAAGTCTAATAATGTATTAGTATTATTTTATGACATAAAATTTTATATATCAAATTATTATTGTGCATTAATTTTTAATTAGTATTTATATATATCAATAGTATGATTTGAACCTTCGTATAAATCAGATCTTTTTAAGTACGCATTGAGTGAAGTTCGTTTCGTAATTTTAATTGTTACGTATAATTTAAACTATTAAATTCTCCTATTCGCAACCTAATAGAAAGAACAAAAACTTTTTTTCTTTATTTCTCTCAAAGAAAATGCATTTACTCCATAGAATAGCATTGTAGGTAATCAAATTCAGCTTGCCAAATTTTCATACAAATTACAGAGGCAGGAAGCAGAGAAGAAATCATAATTTGATCACTTCCCATTGACGTACAAAGGAAAGTGTGAAATTTCAAGAACCCCACAACAACTCCTACAGCATTCCTTTCACATCAGTGAGGTCGAGCCAAAACATTCTTGATTTTACTACTGTCCCATGAAAATCACAGACGGTGAGAAAACATAAAAAAATTATCTTCGTTTTAGCAAGCAGAGTATGCATGCCTTCTTCTGTTATCCAAATGCTATTTCACCACCATACACACCACCACAAAGTCAAAGACAAAACTAAAGATTACAAGCACTTCGAACTAGGACCCTAAAGAAGTTGGGGAGGAAAAGAGGGGGGGGGGCGCTGGTTTCTGAAACCTACTTCAGAATCCTCAAAATAATTTGAAGTCTTTTCCCCATGTTGAAGACTTCACCTTAGACTCTACAAATAAAGTCAATCCGGAAAGACCCAAGAGGAGTGGGTGCTACTGAAACATACTTCAGAATCCCCGAAATAAATTGAAGACCTCACCTTAAACTCTACAAATAAAGCCAATCTGGAAAGAATCACAAGTCAGCCAATGCTCTAAGAATGCAAAATATGAATGTTAACCTGAGTAAATTAACAACAAATTGGACATTGAATCAATCCATTCTCATTGCACTCTCCACACTTCACTGTCTTTTTGCCATCTTCACCCAACACCTTACAGCTGCCGTTGCAATCCATACACATTACGAATCGAACCCCGGCACAGCCCTCGCAGATGGCAACTGCCGGTGGGATGCCATTGAACAAGATTCCCAGTTTACCATCTTCTTCCAACTTCACCATTTCTTCAGCACCGCCAATTACCCTTCCCTTTACAAATACAAGTGGAACTTTCACCTCTTTTTTGCCCATTAGTCCTCTGAGTTCCTCCTTGAAAGCAGAGTGCATCGATATGTCTCGTTCAAACATCTGAACGTGGTGTGATTCAATGGTCGATCTGGCCGTGTTGCAATCCTCAAATGTCTTCCTAATGCCCCTCAGGGTCGTGGTATACATTACAACTGCATTTTCACCTCCCGGAGGGCATTTCTTTTCAAATTGTTCAAGAATGGTCTCTGAATCCCGTGCAGTCTTAGTTTTGCGAGAAGTGGGAGTCCCCGAAACCATTTTTTTAATCTGTTCTTCCTCTTGGGACAATTCTTTCTCGAAAGATGCGACCAATTCTGGATCAAACAGTGGACCTAAACTCTTCCTCCTGGACGAAATAATCGCAGAATCGACCCTGAAGCTGTCACATTTGACACCATTTGGACTATCTTTCCGTAAAAATCTCAACTTTGGAGAAACTTTCCGACAACTCTCTGGCAAATTACCCGCTTTCAAGACCGTTTTTGGGCTCGGGCTGCAGTCGGACCGGCCACTGCCATTAGCAAAACCATTAGCCCTCCCTCTATTCTCTTTTCCCCCAAATCTCTTCAACTTCCTAGGAGAACCAATCTGATTCAGGAACTTCAAAGGGCTTCTGGCATCTAAATTCAGAAACACGCTGGCTTTTGGGCTTTTCTTGCCGGGGACCATAACAGGAGCTTCTTCAAGACCTTCCATAAGCTCCCAAGCATTTATAACCTCCGGCTCTTGTCGAGGCGGTGACAACTTCTTCACTTCAGTCACAAACTCTTTGATGCTATGCAGCTGCAGCTGTTGATCGTGATGATTTTGTTTGTCGAGTTGAAGAACTCCATAGGTACTGGAAGTAAGAGAAACCACATGGTTGGGGCAGTCTCCGTTCCCAAACAGAATGTCTTGCTTCAGCTCTTTCCTAAAGTGTTTGGAGGAGACACAGCCCATTGATGTGTGTGAATTTTGGTTAAGATTTTTCCAGGTTTAACATAGGCTTTTATCCGTAGAGAATTTGAAGCCAAGTGTTAGAAGAGGGAAGTGGGAGTTTCATTTTTTTTAAAAACGTTTACCGTTACTCTCCTCCCAACGGGCCCCAACGGTCCAAAAATTCGAATGGACCTTGTCTACCTTAAACTAATAAACTGTCCGACAAGTCCCCATGTTTTGTATTATTCATGGAATTGCCCCTATTTTTTGGGTTTTGACACATTTACACTCCTTACACGTTCGGGATGAAAATAAACCAAGTTAGGCTAGACTTTGGTTAAATAGACGTGAGCCTACATTGTAGGCTTAAGGCTCAAGCCTTACTTGTTAGCTTATATAAAGATTTTTTTTAGACTCAGATCTAACATATTTAAAAGTTTGTTAATATATAATTTTTTTAATTTCAATTTAGTTTAGGTTGATATTAATTTTTATATGTAATATATATAAATAAATTAATAATATGTTATATGTTAAAATTAATAAATTTTATATATACTTTTTATTTTATATATTCAAGATAAGTATTATATAAAATACTTATAATGCTATATATTACAATTAATAAAATATATAATAATTATGTATATATAATATATAAATAGGCCAAGCCTGATAGACTTCATGTCATTCTTTTATCAAATAGACTCGGTCTTTTTAACTAAACATGTCTAATTTAAGACTCAAATCTGACTCATTTACTAAATTGGCCTAAACCAGGCCATGCTGTAAGTCCCTATTAAAAACTTGACTTATTTGCATCCCTAATACACGTCCTACATAGGCCTCACAAAGATTTAAAAAAAGTACTATATCAAATTTTTTAAACGTATTTTTTATTAGATAATAAATTTTCAATTCAATTAACTTATTCCTATATTTGATATATAAAAATTAATATTTTATTTTATTTTATAATTATGTTATTCCCAAAAAGTAGAAAATTCAATACCAAATATTGATCCCAAAATGAAATGTTTTGACTCCAAAAGAAGTTGAAATATGACTATAGTATTGGGACTTAGAAATGATAGTTATTTGGTGAGCCGTTACTTCGTGTAATTACCAAATATTATACTGAATAATTTTAATTATATGTAGTCAATTCTTATCAATGAGATGTCATGATTTAGGAGGTGTGAAGAGTTACAAACGATGAGTAATGCTTTTCGTTATTGACTTTTTTTTTTTTTTTTTTTTGGTGGGGTAGGGGAAGGAGGGGAATGAGATTCCATAAAAGTTAACATATAAAACAAAAACATCACAGGTTATATAATTTGAAGATTGCCATTTTAAGCATAACATTGTAGATTTTAAAGGTATATATGCCTTCAGTTTCTTTGATTAGATGCATTGAAATGGTCTAACAAGTGGATTAAGTGAAATTACCTTTAAAATCATTGCCCTTGTTCTTTAGGTTGAAAAGGGCTACAGACATTTGGAGTGAATATCAGACCTTGAAACACCCCACTACACATGTACTTAAAAAGGTTGAGATATTGTTCCGTCTAAAAGATCAGGAGTTTTTATAATTAGATAAATAAAATAGCTAAAGCAGAAAATAACTTAATCTCATTACAAAGGAAAACAATGTCCACAAATCGTTCAACTTAAACAAAACATATAAGTGGTAAAAAAAAAAATATAAATATCAAATGAAGCAATCTCTCAGTCGAACCCAACCTTGTCAGTGCTAGCAAGTCTTAAAAATATGATATAAAAAAAAGTGTGAGAAATACATTTCAATAAGTCCTGTGTGTGCTCTTACATAATTAAAAGAGATTTTGTGTATACACTTTAAAATTATTTATCAAAAATTTATTGCAAGTCAAGCGTTTTCGAAAAATAACAATGAGTGGTATTTATCACATTTACATCAGAAAAACTCAATTACATAATTTCATAAAAGAAACTATTCAAAATAAATGAGTTATGGAACTCTGCATCATAGCCATTGTCATAAAACCTTGCATCATAACAAATCATTGTGAAATCTTGCATCACAATATAGTGAGTGATTGGCCCATTGGGTAAGATACTCCTCCATCTCTTACCTTAACTTTCTGGTTGTCCATTTAGGGATAACAGTCCACTTTGATTGAGGTGCTAGCTCGGATCAGCCTGACCCCTTAAAACTGTCACTTTCTCCAAATAGAGCTAATCTCTCGGGGGTAGCTTCCTGCTAGAAGACTTACCTTATCCATTGAAGGTTAGCCCTGGAAGTCTACCTTTATTAAGTACTCAACGTATTAGTAAGATTTAAGAGCCATCTTCAGTATAAACACAAATAAACATTTTGGTCTCATAAATATGGTTTTCACATAACTTGCTGTAAAATCCTTTTATAGATAAAAGGAAATTTTTAGTTAAAATGACTGTTGGATTGAAACTTTTTATAAATTTGTTCATGCTTGCATTCTAAGTAATCTCATCAAGAGAATATTCAACAATTACATTTGACTTGCAATTCAGATCTTAGATATCCAAAAATTTAATGCAAAGACTTACTTGATATGGTTAATCAAAAACAAAATATCAACTATTTTGATCTCCCACTTCAATAAAATCCCCTATCTAAAATCATATAATATATCACAGTCACAATATATCCTCATACTAGGCATAATCAAAATCTCTTAAGTCGACCAGATCTATGATTATCATAAAGTCATATATACAACCGTCTCAACTAAGCACAAAATCCACCAAATATTATTCATAGATCTTAAATTGTCCCTAATATTTATACAACCATGTTTACATAAGTCAAGCCAACCATTAAAGACTCCCAAATCAAGCAAGTGAGCAAATAGTTACAATCTCCCTTCCATATACTATCAATTGCTCCTTTAAATCACGAAGATAAAATATCTACATAATTTAAGTCTTCCTTGATAATATGGTCGACAATACATGTTCATGCATATCAAAAGATCATGTCTTATTTGGCACATGCTTGGAATCTCTAAGTAATCGAATGGTGACTCCTTTGTTAGCCGGGTTGAATCTGTTGAGAGAGAGCAAAACACCTCGCCTAGAGCCCTTGGGATTTTTGTGTGGTTGTGAGTGGAAGAGAAGGGCAAATTAGCCCTTTTTCTTGGCTATTAGAAAAGGTAATAATAGAAAGGAGAAGAGAAAAAGAGAGAAAGATCACTACCTTCAAGATGAGTGTCAGCTGCTTATGGTTTGTGTTTGTGTTGTGGACGAAATTGGGAGCTTTGAGAATGTGATGATTTACTTTGAGAGAAAAATAGAGGAGATCGATTAATCTTGTTTGTGTCTCGGTCCAAAAGGTTTTCTTGATGATGCTTAGTTTCGTGTAGTTGTGTGTGGCCGAGAGAAAGATCAAGTAGATGGGAAAGCTGTTGTTTCTCAGTTGGTGCTTAACTAAGGTGGTCGGTTGCTTTGGCATAAGTAAAGTAGGGTGTTCGGTTTTGGTGTGTGTATACGGTGATGGCTGAAAATTACCAAGGAGTGGTGTCTTGGTTGTTGGGATGCCTTGCATCCATTCGAGTTTGTCCCTCATCGGATACCAACAACAATAGCCCTCCTTTGAAGCCTTATAAATATAAGGCCTTGTTTAGCTTTGTAAACAAAACAAACAACACTAACCTAAGAGTTTGAATAGCCATTGAGGCATTTGTTCTTTGTAATAAATTTATTCTGTATTAGTGGTGTTTAGTGGCTTAGGGACACTTTTCTTAAAGTCTTATAAATTGTCTTTTTCAAGTGAAGTTTTGTTCTGCCTCTACCTATAGACATAGGTCATTTGACCAAACCACGTAAGTTATTGTGCCTCTCTCTTTTATTTCTTTTCTCGTTATTTATTTTTCTCCACGTTATTTTTCGTTATTATTTATTTGTTATCGTCTTATGTGGTTTTGCCATTGGAGTTTTGGTTTATTCCTGTGGCCTATCCCTAACAAACTGGTATCAAAGCTACTAACTCTTAACTCTATGGCAATGACGACAACAAAGACTAAGGAAGACAAATTCTATTGGAGTGTCAACTTTGGTATGTGGAAACTCAAAATGGAGGCTATCTTAATTCAAAATGGGGTTGATTTAGCCTTGAAAGGAATAGAGAAGAAGCCAGCGGAGAAAACAGTAGCGGCATTTGAAGACCTGGATAAAAGAGCGAGATAAGGTATTATTCTAAATCTCTTTAATGAGGTTTTAAGAAAAGTTGCTAATGAGACTTCAGCCAAAACTGTGTGGAAAAAGTTAAAGGATTTGTATATGAAGAAGACAGTTGGATTTCATAAGCCGTTCAAGGAATGCCTGAACTTGATTGGCGTTCACTGTTCGTGATTTGTGGTTTTTGGACTTTTGTGGAGACGGTGGAGCAAAATTGCTATGTTTGAATTTGGGATGCAAGTCAAGGTGGAGATTTGTTGGGATGTCTTGCATCCATTTGAGTTTGTCCTACATCAAATACGAACAACAATAGCCCTCCTTTGAAGTCTTATAAATATAAGGCTTTGTTTAGCTTTGTAAAAAAAACAAACAACACCAACACAAGAGTTTGAATAGTTATTGAGGTATTTGTTATTTGTAATACTCTTATTCTATATTAGTGGTGTTTAATGGCTTAGGAATACTTTCTTAAAGCCTTGTAAATTTTCTTTTTTATAGTGAAGTTTTATTCCGCCTTCACCCGTGGACGTAGGTCATTTGACCGAACCACGTAAGTTTTTGTATCTCTCTCTTTTAGTTCCTTTCTCGTTATTTATTTTTCTCCGTATTATTTTTCGTTATTATTTCTTTATTATCGTCTTGAGTGGTTTTGCCATTAAAGTTTTGGTTTGTTCCTGGGGCCTGTCCCTAATATTGGGGAAGTCATTTAGGTAGATGAAAATTCTATCCAATAAGAGATGATAGGAGTTTAGAGTTTTGGTGGGACAAAGAGTCTATCTCCTCCTAACTTTGTACTTTCAGCCAACTAGGGAAGAGAATGAGAAATTTCCAACTTATGATGGTGGCTTTTTGGCCGACTAGTTTTGAGAGAAAGGAGCAAGAAGTCCTAAATAAAAGAATAGAAGAATATGAAGGTTTTAACGGTAGGAAAATTCTGGTTAATGGAAGATAGTTATATGTTGATAAGTCTTCCCTAGATTCTAGGTTAACCTCATATGTTTGAGGAGGAATGGCTCAGCTACTTTGGCTGAAGAAGAGAAAGGTTTTACAACTGGAATTGTCCTCACTATTTTGGCCAAGAGAGGAGAGGAGAAGAGAGGTAATGGCCAAAAATATGGAGGAGAAGAGAAATAGGGCTACTCGAAATATTGAGGGAGGAAAAGAGATGTTTTGTTTGAGAGAATTTTTGGTTAATTGAAAAATAATATTGCAAAAATTTTTATAAGAGTTTCCAACTTTCTTCAAGAGTTTCATTTGAGCTAAACAACTATTAAAGGTGGCGGCTGGAATTATGCTGAAGAAATATGAAATTTTAATTTGTAAAGAGGTTTTATTGGAATATAATTTTGCTAGAAAATAATTAAAGATAATCATAATTTCTAATTCTAATTATCTTAATACTTAAAATAATAAATACTTGGAGAATTCACCAATTGAGTGGCGACTAGAATTTTATCTCCTAAGCTGATTGAAGTCCCTAAAGTATATAGGAGGTTCATACTTCAATAAAAATCTACTTTAGTAAATAAAATATACTCCATCTGTATCATATTATTTGGCATTTTAATTTTTATATTTTATTTTATAATATTTGGCTATTTACATATTTCTATACATCAATGATTAATATTTTTTAATATTTTCCTTAAATTTAGTCAAATTATATTTAATGAAAAGATAAAAAAAATCTCATAAATGATTACTCATCCTTATATTTATTAGGGATAAATTTGGAATAAACTAAAAAATATTTATTGATTTCAACATTCTTAACATGTGTGCAAAAGGCCCAAATGTCAAATAATATGAAACAGAGGGAGTAATAGATATTTAATAACTAGAAGATAATAGGTAATAAATAGAGAGTATTATCCTAAAATTTACAATAACTCTTGTGTCCATAAATCACAACCAAACTCTCTTCACCTACATTCTGGGCATCCTATGTGTCAAAATAAATTATAAATCCAACATTAAATTTATCGAACTCAACCATAGCGTTACTATAAGCTCTCTAGGTCAACACTTTCACACATATCATCACAAGAACAAAATATAAACATTCAAATTCATATAATCATCAAACACATATATATGTATTTATAAGTTAATATGCACATGCAAAATACCATATATTAATACCCATATTCTGCATAGATCTAGGGTGGGTGATGCCTATTTTTTAGCGTTGGAAAAATTAACAATAAGGGGTCACAATCAATCAAGTTTTAATTAAAATGCTAACCAAATCATACATACGGACAAGTATACCCATCATATAATATAGAGAATAGCAAGTATCCATATGAACATAGGTTTTCACTTTACTTTATCCAAATCTTTATTATTTAATCAATAAAATAAAGAAAAGAAAACAAATAACCTACTAGCATAATATACTATAGAATAAATCAAGTTCACCCAAGAAAAGTTACAAGGAATATCAAGGAATAAGAATAAGGATAAAGACATGTAATGAAGAAATCCTCCAAATCTATGTCAACTAAAGAAAATATTTTAAATCTATTAAATCCTAATTCAAATACCAATGAGTTTAAAATAAATTTCACTCTCTTTCGAGTTATGAAATTCTATTCTTGGCATAATCAAAGGGTATCTCTGCCTTCCTAATTAAATTCAAGAAGTATTAAGATTAACTCAATTAAACAATTAATATTTCTATCTCTAGGTAACACTAAAGTCTTTATGGAATAAATCAATAACCCTATCTCTAGGTGAAATTGATCTCTCTTTGAATACCTAGTCTTTATCATTAACTTCTCTCTCGAGTTAATTAAAATATAACAAGTATTGAATTAATCAGTTTATACCTCTCTCCTAACTTCTCTCTCAAGTTAATTAGAAAAGAACCAATTAACTCAACAAAACAATAAATTCAAGTAACCAAATATTTAAAATTTGGAATCACTATATCAAAAGAATTCTAACCCAAGAACGTAAACTTAGGATTCAATCCTCAAATACAATTAAAATATTGTAAACTCAAATTATCAATAAATTATAAAGAAGCAAAAAAGAAACTACTCATAAAAAAGTAAGCCTTCTTCTTCTTCCTTGAAACCTTCTTGATCAACCTCCTTTTTTTCTCCAAGAATTCTTCTTTGATCCTCCTTAATCTTGGTGTTTCTTTATGAGTTTTTTAAAGATATTACATTAAAAAAATGAAAATTATTTTGTACAATATTATTCTCTTATATTTATAGGAGTTTAGATTGTCAAAAAATGTATACAAGAATCTTAATTCATTCCCAAATCAGTTCCCAAAAGAGTCCCCGCAGAAGTTACCAAATTCTGCATTGAAAAGAATTTCCCCCGATACTATATCAAGATAGAGTCAACACCGGTTTAGATGCTTGGGTTGACGCCGTTCCAACTCTGTCTGCCTCCGAAATTGCTGTGTTTTGCCCTTATTTTTCATAATTAAGTTAGGGCTAGTTCAAACTCCTTAGAGGGGTGCCGGGTTAGTCTGAAATTATACAATTAAGCTCCAAATTCTTTAATTTTTGCATTAAATCAAAGAAAAACTTTTTTACAGGCAAAATATCAAAATGTAAGGGATTGGACTAGCTATTGCATAAAAACATCACAAAATCACATTAAATAGTTAGAAAAATATAAGTATATTTAGTCTCTATCAGTAGGATAAGTCAGGATATTACAGACCTTGTATTTGTTTTTTCAGGTTTTGGTCTAGAAAAAATGATTCAACTTTCTAATAAGCAGTAAGAAGCTAGCTTTTTTGTTTTTTGTTTTTTTTTTTTTTTGGTGTGCCTATAATGAATCTCTTTAGCAGCTCTTTTTGATGGAAATAGACCACTTCAAGTTAGGTTTTGGCTAAACAGACTTGGGCCTGTATTGTAGGCTGAAGGTTTGAACATGGCTTTTTATTATTTATTATTATTATTTTTGTATGTGTGTGCCTACAATGAATCTCTTTTGCTCCTCATTTTGATGGAAATAGACCACACCAAATTAGGTTTTGGCTAAACAGACCTACGACTGTATCGTAGGTTGAAGGTATGAATCTGACATGTTAGCCTATATAAGGCTTTTTTTAAATTCAAACTTGGCCTGACACGAAACTTACTTAAAAGTTTGTTAGCATATAAAAATTCTTACTTTATTAACCGCATATAAAAATGTAATAACTAGAGTTCTATAAAACCAAATTTAGTACTGTAATTTCGGTTCAAACATAACATGACTAGAGTTAGCACAAGAGGTCATAGGTCCCTGATAATAATATATATATATATATATATATATATATGTATATATATATATATGCCATACTAAGCTAGGTTTTTATGAAACAAGCTTAGCTTATTTAGCTAAACAAACTTGGTCCAAAGTTGATCTATTTTCTAAACAGGCTCAAGCTGACGGTAGTGGTGCTTTTGACGATGAGTTATGCTAAGGGAACTATTATGACTATATTATATAATGTAGTAGCAGTATGAATTTGGTCTCTTACAAGTAATTAATTTTGATAATTTTAAGCATTATTTAATTGGCACATAAAAAGTAATGTCACAAAATATAGATTTTAAAAAGTAAATCCAGAATATAATTCTAAACATATTACATTCCTTTATTCAAAAGATTTAAAAAATATAAGTTATTTTTATTATTTAAAAATAAAATATCATACAAACAAATTTTAAATTATTTTTAAATATCTCTCATTTTATTATATAATTTAATTATCTTTTTTTAAATGATTATAATAAATGAAAATAATTTAAATAGTGTTATTATATATTTACATATATATATTGTTTTATTTTATTTAATATTATATTAAGTTCATATCTTAATATTAATAAAAATAATATTTAATTATTATCAAATTAAAGTATTCACAGAAAGTTCAATAAAATTTCTTTTTAGATAAAATATACAATCGTAATGACTTTAAAATTAAAAGTTTACAGTTAATCTACTTAGAGTGCTGAGTTTTTAAGTTTTTGAAAAGAAAAATTATAGTTAGGAATATAAAATTTTTTAATATACACATAAGTTGAGAGAGGTATGAAGAGAGAACGATAGGTGATGTGAAATATAAATATACAAATAAATTTTGTATTTATCTTTATTTCTTTAACTTTTTTTTTATCTTTTACTGTTAAAATTTTGGTGAAAGAATTACAATACTATTTTGAGAAATAATTTTTTTCAATATTTTATATTTATTTTTTTAAATCTCACGAGTCAAATTCTTTTCCTAAAATATAAGTAATAATCCCAAATTATATTTAAAAAATGAAGGTTATGATTATTTTACCACTTTACTTTCTTTGAAACTCGGATGTAACTTTTACTTTTGAACTAAAAAATTATTTTGATCGTCTTCAAATTATTATATTGTCAAAATTTTATATTTTTGTCCGTTAATTAATAGTCAATTCTCATTTTCATGAATCACGTGACATATATTTTAAAAATATGTTAGTAATTTTACATTAAAAATTTAATATATTTAATTATTCTATTTTAATTTTTTTTAAAAAAAACTTCTTTACCTCTCTTCTTCCATCCTTCTCAATTATTCTTCCAGCTTCGGCACCCCTTCCGGAAACATCATCTAATTGCTCGATTATAATATAATTAAATTCTAGAAACCTTAAAGAAGCCACTGCCCAAAAAGCATGTATATGCAAATCAGGTAGTGTATAGTCCAATTTGACATGCTTGAATCGTCCAATGACAAAACTAAAATCACCAAGAAAAAACTTCCCGAAATGCCTTTTCTAGTTATTTCTAGTGCTGTTCAGGTATAGATTGAATTGAAAGTAACATTCTCTAGTGTTTTTAAATTAATTGTACGTAATTCACTATCGCAATAGGAAAAAGAGTGTTAAAAACTTAATTATTCAGACATATTATGATTATCATACATAAAATTCAAAATTTTTCAATATAACTATTTCTAATATTTTCTTTTACTTATAATTTTAATTTATTTTATTTTAATAAAAATGTTACCAATAATTATTCAAAAATAATAATTGTACGTACACTTTGTGTTTTTAATGAAAAGTTTACAATATTTCAAATTCGGCAAAGAAATAAGTCTGACTATTTTGGTAGGAACAATTCTTACATAAACTATATAATGGTAGATTAAGTTTATAAATGAATTGTATCGTATAATTTATATTAGATGCGGTACAAGTTATTAATATATTTAATCTATAGACTATTGGTCTATATTAGAAGTTTTTTTTGACAAAGACCATCTATTTTTAGTATCAGAATAAAAAGGATAACGACCAATTGAGATGTGTTTGGTGTTATTTGAAATGTATATACTTTATAATATGGTGGCATTTTATAGTTGTGAAATATATGGAGTTGGCATTTTAGACAAAGACTAGTCTTTGTGTGTCAAACACGAGTTCAAAAGTATTGAAAAAAATAAAGAAATTATAGTCCAATTTTACTGGAATATAATAAAAAGAGTACGGAAATAGAGATAATTATCATTCGAAAAAGACAAGACTGTTCTCCCACACCAGCTTTCAAAGTTTCCTGGTACAAAAATACTACTATGATAAGAAGAAAAAAGGCGGCAGACCTTGGAAACTTCTGCTGATGAGTCATCACTCACGATTCACGTTGTATGCTGGCTGTTGAGGACGGCGGCCGCCACCGAAACCAGGAAACCAGCGGCTGGACACGGACTGGGAGGCAGGCATGTCCCAAACGAAGCAGCCGGAAATTTCCTCCAACGGCAAAAATAGGAAGGTTTCTAGAAGACGGTGATGGGTAGTGCAAAACAGTGTCATTGGCTGTTACTTCAGTGATGACAGATTGCCTAATGAATAATGCATTTGCTTTCTTACTTTGCCAGTCAAATAATAAGAGACAAATTTTTAAACCAAACACGGCGTTTGTGATGAACTTCTCACTTCGTATGACCTGGCATTTTAAGACCATCCTTATCCTCTTTCTCGGTGTTCTAGGCACCAAATTGAATGAATCCGAACAGCCCAAATTGTATATAATTAAAGATAAATAAAATTAAAAATAAGTAAGCAAAGTAAATGATTAAGTTGAGATAAGTTTATTTATATTTTATATATAATAAAAAATTATTTTAGATTGAGATAGAAATGAAATCTAAACACACCCTAAAATTGATACATGAATTTATCGTATGTGTTATTTTTTTCAATTATATTGTCTTGTCATACAAATTTCTGTATATAAAATTATATATAAGATTATGTCATATATATAAATTACTATACGATCTGAATTCTTAGGTATTTTTAAATCTGTAGAATTTTAATATTACTATAAGATTTAGGATGAATCAAGTTAATGAATTTCCTTTCCCTTTTTTAATATTACATTTTAAAAAATTATTATCTAAATAATTGTATGAAACAAAAAAACACTTATATAAGTTCCTTGAGTCGGTTGAGAATCCCACTGAGACATGTCTCGTATTCAAATCTCTTTTGAGATGAACCCTTTGTGCATCTTTATATAATCGTTGCAAATTTTATTGTCAATTTAAAAAAAAAAAAAACACTTACATTAAACATTTTTATATTAAAATGATAAGAAATGAATTCAAGTTGAAAAACTCATTTAATATTATCAACGTTCATCTATAGAGTCAAAATTTATTGTTTTCTTGTATGAAGAGAAACACTCTCCCCTTACATTTTTTTTTTGTAAAAAAAAATAATATCACACGTTATATTTTATACCCTTTTATTTGAATTTATATTTATTTTTTAAATTACATTTATGATATTATACCATCAAATTTGGACGTCTTTTATAAAATAAATACAAAAATTACTTAAATATTTATAATTAATCTCTTTAATTTAAAAAAATGTTATAAAATTAGGGTAGTGTTAAAATAAAATCTTCACACTACACACTAATAAAACTCTAACTATTTTGTATAAGAATTTCTTTTCAAACTTCTCTCTTTCTTTCTCTCACAATTCTTTCGCTAATCTTTCTTTCACTAATCTTTCTTTCACAAAATAATGGTGTATTACAAGCTTAAAGAATAGCTCTAATTAGTGGAATACATCATGGCATACATCATCTTCCACTAATCTCAATTAGTGGTGTCTCCACTAAATTGTGGACATCCATAAAAATCTTCTCTAATAATTCACATAAATCCATAATTAGTAGAGCCTCCACTAATTAATGGAGATTCCAATAATTCATAACACTCTCCCTTGGATGTCCATCCATTACATAAAGAATATGCCTCGTTAAAACCTTACTAGATAAAAACCCAGTGGGAAAAAAAATATAGTGAAGGAAAAAGAGTACACTATTCTATATGTCTATTTATTACTCCCCCTGATGAGATGATTCATTTAAATCTTTAAACCGACGCATACCGATTTTATATCTCAACTTCTCAAATGTTGCAGTCGATAAAGTTTTCGTGAAAATATCTGCGAGGTTATCACATGACCGAATTTGTAGCACATCAATTTCACCTTTCTTCTGGAGTTCATGAGTAAAGAAGAATTTTGGTGAAATATGTTTTGTCCGATCTCCTTTAATATATCCTCCTCGTAATTGAGCTATGCAAGCTGCATTGTCTTCATAAAGAGGAGTTGGAATATCTTTGATCGATGATAATCCACAACTTTCTCGGATATAATGAATCATGGATCTTAGCCATACACATTCTCGACTTGCTTCATGAATGGCTATAATTTCAGCATGATTTGAAGAAGTAACTGTTATAGATTGTTTCGTAGAACGCCATGATATAGCAGTATTTCCACATGTAAATAGATAGCCCGTTTGAGAACGTGCTTTATGTGGATCAGATAAATAACCAGCATCTGCATAACCTATCAATGTTGGACTGGTTTTATTTGAATAAAATAATCCGAGATCAATTGTACCTTGGAGATATCGAATGACTTGTTTAATTCCATTCCAATGTCGTCGTGTTGGTGAAGAACTAAATCTTGCTAATAAATTGACAGCAAAAGCAATATCAGGTTGTGTATTATTAGCAAGATACGTCAATGCACCAATTACACTGAGATATGGTACTTCAAGACCAAGGAGTTCTTCATCATTTTCTTGAGGTCGAAAAGGATCTTTATCCACATTTAATGATCGGACGATCATTGGAATACTCAATGGATGTGCTTTGTCCATGTAAAATCTTTTTAGCACTTTTGCTATATATGTTGATTGATGAATAAATGTTCCACTTTCCAGATGTTCAATTTGTAAACCAAGGCAAAATTTGGTTTTACCAAAATCCTTGATTTCGAATTCTCTTTTTAAATAATTAATTGTTTCTTGGAGCTCTTCAAGAGTTCCAATAAGATTAATATCATCAACATATATAGCTAATATCACAAATTTAGAACCAGGTTTCTTAATAAAAACACATGGACATACCTAGTCATTTTTAAATCCCGCTTTCAATAAATATTCACTAAGACGTGTGAATCACATGCGCCCAAATTGTTTCAAGCCATATAATGATTTCTGCAACTTGATGGAGTAATTTTCACGAGGATAATGTTTATATGCTTCAGGCATATGAAATCCTTCGGAGATTTTCATGTAAACATAATTTTCTAAATTTCCATACAAGTAAGCAGTGACAATATCTAATAGGCGCATATCTATCTTTTCATATACTGCCAAACTGATAAGATGTCGGAGTGTAATAGCATCAACAACAGGAGAATAAGTTTCATCATAATCAATACCTGGTCTTTGTGAAAAACTTTGGGCTACTAATCGCGCTTTATATCGAACGATTTCACTCTTTTCATTGCGCTTTCGCATAAATATCCATTTGTAGCCAACAGGTTTTACACATTCTGGTGTTCGAATTGCAGGTCCGAAGACTTCACGTTTTATTAGTGCATTTAATTCCGATTGAATCGCATCTTTCCATTGCAGCCAATCTTTTCTATGCCGACATTCATCAACTGATATTGGTTCAGGATCATCATTATCCTGTGTAACATCAAGAGATATATTGTATGCAAATATATTATCAATAACAGTTTCTATCCGATTCCAACTTCTACCAAAAGTGGTATAATTGATATAAATTTCAGTGTTACTTTCATCAACTTTTGGTTCTTTGTCATCAGTTCTCTCTTGATCTTTATCATTCTTTTCTTCAATATGATCTTCTGGATCATTTAATTCTCTTTTCTTTCGAGGATTTTTATCTTTAGAACCAAGAGGTCGGCCACGCTTCTGGCGTGTTTTTGACTCAGCAGCTATAGGTATAATATTTTGTTCTGCTGGAACTTCAATTCGAATAGGAGCATTTATAGCTGGAATGTGCGATTTTGTAACTCTTCTGGAGTCAACAAAAGCGTCTGGCATTTGATTTACAATGCTTTGCAAATGAATAATCTTTTGAACTTCAAGTTCACATGCGCTTGTGCGCGGATCAAGTTAATTTAATAATGTTGTCCAAGCAAGATCCTTTTTATACTGTTTTGGTTCTCCCCTAATTTAGGGAATAATGATTCATCAAAATGACAATCAGCAAATCTTATTGTGAATACATCTCCTGTCAGGGGTTCAACATACCTGATAATAGAGGGAGAATCATATTCAACGTATATCCCATTTCTTCTTTGAGGACCCATCTTTGTACGTTGGTTTGGTGCAATTGGAATATATACAGCACACCTAAAAATTCTTAAATGAGCAATATTTAGTTCTGACCCAAAAGCCAATTGCAAAGGAGAGAATTTATGATAACTAACTGGGCTTATACATACAAGTGTTGAAGCATGTAGAATAACATGTCCCCAGGCAAATGTTGGGAGATTTGTTTTCATTAATAATGGTCTAACAATTAATTGTAATCGTTTAATCAAAGATTCAGCAAGACCATTTTGTGTGTGAACATAAGCTACAGGATGTTTAACATTAATCCCAATTGACATGCAATATGCATCAAAAGCATGTGATGAAAATTCACCAGCATTATCCAAACGGATATTTTTAATGTGATGGTCAGGAAATTGTGCTCGTAATTTAATTATTTGAGCAAGTAATCTCGCAAACGCCAGGTTGCGAGTAGATAATAAACATACATGTGACCATCGGGATGATACATCAATTAAGACCATAAAATATTTGAACGATCCACATGGTGGATCAATAGGTCCATAAATATCTCCGTGAATCCGTTCGAGAAATGTAGGACTTTCAGCTCCTACTTTTACTGGTGATGGTTTAACAATTAATTTTCCTAGGGAACATGCATTACATGCGAATTTTTCTGATGTTAATATCCTTTTTATTTTTTAAAGGATGACCATGTGTATTCTTAATGATTCTTCTCATCATAGTAGATCCCGAATGACCCAACCGGTCATGCCAAATGCTAAAAGTAATAGAATCAGTAAACTTCTGATTTACTAGATGATGAATTTCAATTGTACGTATTTTTACAAAATATAGGCCAGTAGAAAAAGACGGCAGTTTTTCTAATACAGATTTCTTACCCAAATGCATTTGAGTAATATAAAGATGCTCAATCTCATTTTCCTCATTTGTTTCAACATGATACCCATTTTTGTGGATATCTTTAAAACTCAATAAATTTCTTCTGGATTTTGAGAAAAATAGTGCCTTATCAATAATAATTGTTGTTCCTTTAGGCAACAATATACTAGCTCTTCCGGAGCCCTCAATCACATTTGCACTACCGTTTATCGTATAAATATTTATTTCTCCCATTTTAAGATCAGAAAAATATTTCTCATTTTTTAGTATGGTGTGTGTAGTTCCACTATCAATAATGCATACATCATCATTAACAACAGCCATCTGAACACAAATATATATATGCAAACGTAAATATTATTAGAATAGAATGAAAATGAAAATACAAAAATATCAGAGTGAGACTTTAGTTCTTCTGGACACTGTCATCACCAATTAAATGGTCTATCCTACCGTCTGGGTGTTCAAAAAAATCCGATACATCCATATGGGTAATATTGATATTAAGATCTTCAGGATCAATATCATCATCCTCAGCATTATTTATTGGATGTTGAGAAAAACTTGCTTCCACATTTTTATTTTTCAATGAAGTTTGATACAATTCAACTAAATGCTTAGTCGTACGACAGTTTCGTGACCAATGACCTTTCATGCCACATCTATAACATATACCCTCATGCTTTTCTTCAATTTCTTTTTCTTTTCCCTTATGATCTTTTCTGTTCCACTTCGGTGGTCAGTATTTCTCACAGTTTGATTATGATTGTGATAGGGGAAATATCGAGCGTGTCTACGACCATAACCACGACCACGGCCACGATGGCTTCTGCTGGAGCCAATAGCATTCACTTCTGGGAGTGCTGTTGAGCCAGTTGGTCTGGCTTCGTGATTTCTCAATAATAACTCATTATTCTTCTCTATAATGAGGAGTGCAGTAATTAAATCTGTAAATTTTGTATATCATTTTTCTCGATATTGTTGCTGCAGGACAATATTCGAGGCATGAAAGGTGGAGAATGTCTTCTCCAATATATCTTCATTAGTCACTTTTTCTCCGCATAATTTTAACTGAGATGTAATTTTATACATTGCGGAGCTATATTTATTCACGATTTTAAAATCTTGCAACCTCAGGTGCAACCATTCATACCGTGCAATGGGTAGTACGACCATCTTCAGGTAGTCAAATCTTTCTTTTAAATTTACCCACAGGACATATGGATCTTTTTCGGTAAGATATTCCATTTTCAAATTTTCATCGAGATGACGACGAATAAAAATCAAAGCTTTAGCCTTGTGTTGTGCAGATGCACTATTATGTGCTTGAATAGTTTCACTAAGACCTTCAACATTTAGATGCATTTCTACATCGAGAACCCATGACATATAATTTTTTCCAGAAATATCAAGGGCTACAAATTCGAGTTTAGCGAGGTTAGTCATAGAGATCAATAAATGCGTACCTGTCTTCTGGCTTTGGTAACGGCAAAAACTCGTGCTTAGTCTTCTAACTTTTGTAACGGTAGAGATTCGTGCTGATAACGTGTTATAAAATTAGGGTAGTGTTAGAATAAAATCTTCACACTACACACTAATAAAACTCTAACTATTTTGTACAAGAATTTCTTTTCAAACTTCTCTCTTTCTTTCTCTCACAATTCTTTCTCTAATCTTTCTTTCACAAAATAATGGTGTATTACAAGCTTAGAGAATAGCTCTATTTATAGAGCTCTAATTAGTGGAATACATCATGGCATACATCATCTTCCACTAATCTCAATTAGTGGTGTCTCCACTAAATGGTGGACATCCATAAAAATCTTCTCTAATAATTCACATAAATCTATAATTAGTTGAGCCTCCACTAATTAATGGAGATTCCAACAATTCATAATAAAAAAGTAAAAATTTCGTAATAATTGAAATATTATTAAATATTTTAAAAATCTTTATATCGAGTCGAGATAAAGAAGTTATTAAAAAAAGGACAAAAAGTAGACTTGTTTCTCTGTCTTTCACCATGAAAAGCGTCAGAAAATAATTCCTTTCCTCATAGCAAAGGAAAACTCCACCCTTGTGTGCACTGACCATTTCCAGATGACTAAACCCAGTCAAGGGGTAATAACACTGACCATTTCCAGATAGGGATTTGTAGAAAATTGTGCCTATGCCTTGTTCGTCATGGCAGGCCTCCTCAATCTCAATGCGTCGTATTTCTCAAGCTTATAATTGATTACGTAGTTAGCAATCACTAATGACTCATCCAACCAAATAATGACAATTCCATAAATCAAAAGTGAAAACTAAAAAATAAAATAATATGTGATAAATACTTTTCATAATTTTTGTTTTATAAGTATTGTATCTTAACTAACTAAAAATATTTCGTTGTTTATTGAAGGAATTAGAAAGGGGAGAGAGAGAGAGAGGCATCCGTCTTGCATTTTTATTAGAAAAATTATTTTTTTAAAAACTTTCATCATTCACTCTTAAAAAATTATTTTAAAAAATGGCCAATGGGCATTGTAGAATTATTGGGTCAGAAATAGGTAAGATAATGCCGTCAATTAGATTTGCTCACTAAAATAATTCCTCCAATATCTTCCAACTAAAGATATTCGTATGATAGTCAATGTTCCCTCCAGCATTCTTACATCCTTAAAACACTAGAAAGGGCAACCTTTTTGGATAATCAATGATCTCATCTTCTGCTACGTACCTTAATCTCCGTTGCGGGTGTTTTACCAACCCAAGAAAAACTGAAAGGAGATGACGAATTGAGGATCAGATCAAGGCAATCTTGATAGAGCAAGAAAATTGAAAGCAACACCACACTTCCGGGATTGAATTGAATGCCTCATGATTTTGAGGGTAATATGGTCATTTTAAAAAATTTACTACTACTACTACTTTATATGGAGGACAACATCACTGGTACTAGTCGTTTTGTCGGATCAGTAGATGGAAATTAATAAGGTATAATGTGATAAGATTGTTAAATGTGTTTTCTTTGAGGATAAATTTTAAATTTAATTCAAATTCTTATCTCTTTAATATATATAATACTAATATCGTTTAAAATTGAATATTCATTTTCTTTAAATGAGCATATTTTATATCTAAACTTTCATAGTTATTTAAATGATATTAATTTCATTAACTTATATTTATTTAACAAAAATACAATGATAACTTACTTATAGATCTTCTAAATATTTGTATGAAAATAATATAAGGCATTCACTTTTAAACAGAGGGGGGAGTACTACGTGACTAATAATGAGAGGTAGTTGATAAATGAAAAACCCACTTTCAAATGGATACCTTGTTCCCCAACCCTCTAAAAAAAATAAATAAATAAAAGGAAAAATAGTGAAAATTTTCATCAAACTATTTATATTTCATGATTTATATCCTTAATTTTTTTAGTATTTTTTTTATATTCTTAACAAATTTTGTATACTTTAAAATATCACTCCACAACTTTAAATAAGAATTTTTTAATGATAATTAGCACACATTCAATAAAAATTCTCACAATTTTACTCTTAATAACTTACTTACGTAATTAATACGCGTCAATTCTCACTAAAAATTCTTATTTAGATTGATGGAATAATATTTTAAAATATATAAAATTTATGAAGGAATAAATAATATAAATAATGAATCACAAATAGTTTGATGGTATTTTTCTCAATTTTTCTTAAATAATCACATTATAATTCTTTGTTGCATGCATAGAATCAAAGACCAACACACAAGCAAGATCAATAGTAATAGTTTAGGCAAGCTAATGCTATCAACAATTAACCAAATGCATCAGGACCGTCACTAGTTGGTAAGGTGGTAATGGCCGACACTGCAAGATTTCATATAAATAGTTAATTGGGGTATCTAAATCTTGATTAATTAATCGAAAAATCTTATTTTTTAAAAAAATTTGTGAATAAATTAATATGGATAGATAAAAAGGGATAGAGGGAGTATTACAATTCAAATAAAGTTTTTATTCTATCTCTATTAAACTAATGATAACTATTGGTTGGTAAGAATTTTTAATAAATAAGAAGAAAAAAGAATTTTAGTAATTTGTGTTGTTGATTCAAAGTAAATTAGGGTAAAATAAAAAGAAACTAATAATTAGTTTTAGAAATAATATGAACATCTATTTTGAAATAAAATAACAAACTTTCATAAATATCTATTTTAAAACGGAAGGAATAATTCTTTTAATATGAGTTTGTTTATAATAAAAAAATTATAAAATATATAGAGTTAAAATAGAACCAAAATGAGGTTAAAAAATATGATAACGGTGTGAATATATAATAATTTTTTAAAAAAATAAAAATTATTTTAAATTAAATTAAAGATTTGAATTGAGATTCTTCCCAATCAAATTACACCCTAGCAGTTTGGTTTGTGATTTGGTGGCAGGCAGGTTTTGTTGTCCTTTAACAATTGTAATTAAGTACTAACGTACGTTTCTTGTTTTAATTTTGTCATCTTCTCCTCTTTTATAATTGTAATGTATTAAAAATGAAAAGTCACATCTACAATAATACTAAAATAAAAAAAAAGTATTTGATTGTAAACAAATTATTGTCTTATTTTTAATAATTAATTAGTAAATTTAAAATTTAAAAATATACAATATATTTTATAAAAGTCCATTTTTATTGAAAAATATCTCGAGGTAAAAAATTTGATATTTAATGAGATGGAAAGATGGCAATTATATATTTCAACAAATTGAACGGAATTCTTAGACGAAAAAGAAAAAATCAAACTGACGACCCACCAGAATTCGCTCGCCTACCTATTTGATGCTACATTTGGTCCTCTGAGATTAGTAAAGGTGTCATCAGTGATTCGATGAAGAAGAGGAGAAGAATATATATATATATATATATATATATATAGATAGATAGATAGAGGCAGGTCTACATAGAGGGTTGGAGGGTCATGGTCTCCCTAAGAATTTTTAAAAAATTATATACATATGTATAATATATATTTAAAATTTAAAATAAATTGGTTCCTCCAAATATATAAAATTATTTTTACAATAATGTAATAGTAAAAAAATTTATTGAATGTGAAATTTGATTGAAGGTGAAATGATACAATTAAGAATGTAATTTGATTATTTTCATTATGTGGTATGAATTGTTGATTTTAAAAAGTTATCTATTATATTTGAATTGTATTAATGGATAGTCAAGATAATGAAGTTTAAAATTTATATATATTATGAAATAACCGTTGTTCTTATTTTTAAAATTTTCACAGTTATAATGAAATAATTTTTTTCAATTATGAATATGGTAAAAATCAAGTCTCAAATTAAGATGGAAAACGATTTGATTGAAGGTGAAATGATACAATTAAGAATGTAATTTGATTATTTTCATTATGTGGTATGAATTGTTGATTTTAAAAAGTTATCTATTATATTTGAATTGTATTAATGGATAGTCAAGATAATAAAGTTTAAAATTTATATATATTATGAAATAACCGTTGTTCTTATTTTTAAAATTTTCACAGTTACAATGAAATAATTTTTTTCAATTATGAATATGGTAAAAATCAAGTCTCAAATTAAGATGGAAAACGATTTGATTGAAGGTGAAATGATACAATTAAGAATGTAATTTGATTATTTTCATTATGTGGTATGAATTGTTGATTTTAAAAAGTTATCTATTATATTTGAATTGTATTAATGGATAGTCAAGATAATAAAGTTTAAAATTTATATATATTATGAAATAACCGTTGTTCTTATTTTTAAAATTTTCACAGTTACAATGAAATAATTTTTTTCAATTATGAATATGGTAAAAATCAAGTCTCAAATTAAGATGGAAAACGATTTGATTGAAGGTGAAATGATACAATTAAGAATGTAATTTGATTATTTTCATTATGTGGTATGAATTGTTGATTTTAAAAAGTTATCTATTATATTTGAATTGTATTAATGGATAGTCAAGATAATGAAGTTTAAAATTTATATATATTATGAAATAACCGTTGTTCTTATTTTTAAAATTTTCACAGTTACAATGAAATAATTTTTTTCAATTATGAATAT
The DNA here is from genome assembly GCA_026120185.1 of Voacanga thouarsii. NCBI lineage: Eukaryota > Viridiplantae > Streptophyta > Magnoliopsida > Gentianales > Apocynaceae > Voacanga > Voacanga thouarsii. The sequence goes on along the minus strand of JANUWF010001287.1, from coordinate 10,069,352 downwards.
GGTAAAAATCAAGTCTCAAAGTAAGATGGAAAACGATTTTTTTTAGATTTTTAAATAGTATATATTAAAAAAATTTGATGAGAAGACATCGATTGACCCCAATGAATTAGTCCGACTCCGCTCCTAAATATATATATATATATATAATATATATATATATTATGTACCTCTTCATTTAACATATTGTTAATAGTTTAATAATTTAATTCTTAAATTGTAAATTGAAAGAATAGTAGTCAAGCTTTATAATTTTTCCTTCTACCCAGAGATTAAGAAGGATAAAACAAAAGAAAAAAAATATATCACTAAATCGCTTGACATTTTTTTAAATTATATCCTTATTATTTATTACTCTTTTAAAATTAAATAAAATTATAAAAATCCTTTTCCAGTTGTAAGGAAGGTAAAAAGGTTTTAATCAACTAATCACAATTAGTACCTTATCTCAAAGGATCAAATTCCTTAATTGACCACATAACTCCCATTTTGTTCTTGACATTGCCACAAACTCTTAATCTTACATTATTAGCATATTAATTGGAAGTGATATTCTTCATAAATTATATCGCTTAAAAATTCTTGAATTGATTTTACTACTGAGAGAGTATCTTTCTTAGATGAGCATTAATAACTAGAACCATTATTCGCTAGAAAAATCAAATATCGGGTCGGGTTCATCAAAATTTGATTTCAACCCTAACAAATATTAATAAATCGGCCAAACTAGACCTAATTTTGAAGAAAGGGTGGCCGCTTTCTTCTTTTAGGGTTCCCTTGGAGTGAAACATTTCAAAAAAATATTAGTCTAGTTATATTTTGACTAAAAAATAAATTTTATTTTTAAAATATTAATAATTTTATTATTCATATGTAAATTGTTAAAATTAATCTTTTTTTAGTTCAAAAATTTTTAATAAAGTTTTAAATCGTACTTACATAATATTTTTAAAATAAATATAATTCTAATTCAAAATATACCTTTAAAATAGATAAGGTAGCTTTTGAAAAAGGAAAACGACATCCACGGCTAGGGATGGCAATTTTCTCGCTTAAATCGGGGATCCGACTCGGTCCGATCTTGATTGGGTCAGAAATTTCTTAATTTAAGTATGGACAGGCTTCATTCCTCGGCCCGCCAATTGGGAATGGGCCGGGGATGGGGATTGCATGATCTCCGCCCCGACCCGCTTTACATATTATATATATATATATATATATATATATATATATATATATACACATCCACATACACACATATATATATGTGAATTATATATGTATTGTATATGTATATATATTATATAAATTATAGATAGATTATATATGTATATAAAATAAAATAGAAAAAAAGAGCAAAATAAAAAAGAAAAAAATTATAAATTATAAATTATTAATTTTACTTTTACTAATCTAGTGATATGATAAATATGTGAATTATTGGAAATTACTACAAAAGTTTCTATATGATTAAAAAATTTTGAATAAAAATATATTGGAGGAAAAAATTTTTTTATAATTATTTTCGGGTCCAAACATGTCCCGCTTCCCCGCTTTCTCGGGTTGAAACCGGGGATTGTTTTGTCCCCGACAGGCCGAAAGCGGGGATTCTCGTCTTTTTCCATAGCGGGGACGGGTCAAAAATAGAAATACGGGAACATATACGAGGACGGGATCGAGATTTCTAGTTTTCGACTCGGCCCGAACCCATTACCATCCCTATCCACCGCAGCCTCCAAAAGGTCAAATAAAAAATTTATTTTTTAATAAAAAATGCTTTAATATACTTTTGACAATAACATATTTCAGTCTAAAAGGAACAAAATAGGAAAGAAAAGAAAAGAAAAAAAAGAATTTCTCAGCTTCTACCTAGGCCTTCTTCTTCTTCTTCTAGAGGACAGGTATGCGTCCAAAACCGCTAAACCCCACACGGCCAACATAGTCAACAAGTTGAAACTCCCTCCAAAGGAAAACCCAACACGCAGTAAAAACAAAATTAAATTAAAATATAAAAGAAATTCATCATTTTTTTTCCCCATAAAATTTTGTCTTTTCATGCCAAGGTAATTATTTTTCTTTCTTTTGAGACAGAGGAATAGAGAAGGGATGAGTATACATGTTATTACGTGTCCTAAACTCAAGATTTTTAGATTTTGATATAAAATGTTGTATTAATTAAGCAACTATTTTTATTATATTTGGCTCGTGAAGGGGAAAGGGCATGAGAAAGAAAACAAATATTTCATATTTTCTTTTTTGTTTGGCATGAGAGGAAGGTGCGCAGAAAAAATAAAAAATTAGTAACTTTATATTTTTTTATCTTTATTATTATTTTATTTTATTTTAAAAGTAAAAAGTGAAGATAAATGTGCCATTTAATCACACTATCTTCTTACTCCTCCGGTTGAGGAGGGATAAAAATATTAATATAGAAAAAAAGTAATGCATCAATTTAATAATATAAATAATAATATTTACGTTCACATTTATTTTATTTATTTTTAACTAGACAAGACTCCTATTAATATGACTCTTATTATATTAGTTAGTTATTGAGATAAATTATTCAATAGAACTTTTGTTAAATTAGTGAATTATTTATAAAAAATAAATAAGATATAATAATAATTAAATAACAACCATTGATATATATTTTATCATTATTAGAAGGCTAAAAAATCTTCAACGTTAGTACTCTACTAGATTGGAGAGGAGCCATTCCCTTGTTAAGCATACATAAAAAAAACTAAGAATTAGGCACATTGTTTTCATATTTATCTTAAGAAAAATCGTCCTCTTTAAATATGTCCTCCGTCCTGCACAAGTCATTCTAAAATCCCTCCGTTCCCATTAATCAACTACGATAATCCTTTCTCTTCAACACGCACTCTCTCTCTCTCTCTCTCTCATCCCCAAACTTCCATTGAATATTTCTCTCTATATACAATGCCCCAGGTTGATTTGGAAACACTAGTTTCGGCCTGCGCAGGCGGAGGCAGTGATCGGAAAATTACATGCGAAACACTAGCTGAAACCGGCGCTGTCGAGGAAGAGGGCTTACCCGGGAAAGATGACCACGTTCCCGTTGAAGAGGTTCCACCGGATTTTCCACCGGAGTCATTCTGGCTTTCAAAGGACGCAGAATTTGATTGGTTTGATCGTAATGCTTTCTTTGAGAGGAAAGAATCCACTAAAGGAATTTCCATTTCCACAAACTTGAATCCGATTCCAGGCTCTAATTCCAGTTCACAGCGGTTTTCTATGAACTTGAAGTCCAAGACTTCGATAATAGGACTGCCGAAGACTCAGAAGACTAACTATCTCGATTGCAAGCGGAGGAATAACAAACCGGCGAATGTGCAATTGTTTCCGAAAACTTCACAGTCTGTAGGAAAGTCTGCCGTTGGCGTGGCCGAACCGTCGTCGCCGAAGGTTTCTTGTATGGGAAGAGTGCGATCGAAGCGGGGCCGCCGCAGATCGACAGAAAATTCGAGGAAGAAAGAAAAATCGGTCGGGAGGTCAAGAAGCGACGATCATGAGAAGCGACGGAAAGGCTTATATTCCCGCGTAATGTCAATGTTTACGGGCCGGCGTGACAAGAAAACTGGTCGATCGAAGAGTGTGAAAATAGAGGCAGAGGATTCATCGGTGAAGGAGGCGCCAAGAAAGAGCGCTGCGCTCAGAATGCGTGAAATTCCTGTTGATATCGAACCGGCAGTTGAACCGCCGTCTTTGGGAGGGATGAAGAAGCTCGCATCCGGTCGTCGGTCGGGGTCATGGACCACCGACGATTTCGACGGGGCACTAGCTGAATCGAGGCGCAGTTGAATTTAGAATCGTGACACGACATGTGCCGAGCTCGAAATCTCCGGTAGATATTTTCGGATCATTGGATGGCAGTTAAATAACGGTTTCCTCATTTTGGAGGTAATATTTACTGCAGCTTATTACCGTATTTATCTCTTTCTTGGTTCTTTTGCCTTTGCCTCTCCCTTTTCTCACCATAGAGTGCCGCTGTAAATACATGTGATTTTGGATTTAGAAGTGTAAATTTTTCCTCAATTTTAAAAGCCGGACTCCATATGAGTAAAGCTTTCGATTTGGTTGTGCATTTTCTCCTCCATCTCATATGACGGATTCGATGCTTTTTTTATTTTTTATTTACATCTTCATAAGAGTAATAGATAATATGCTTGCGGGTAATTTCATGAGAAATCATATGTAATTATCTTGATTCGTAATTCAAATTCAAAATACTATGAATGGAACTAATTAAAAAAAAATACCAAATTGACTTTGATATTTGAATTAAGACAGTAGTTGTGACTTGAATACAATAATTGAAGGGAAAAATTTGAGTCAATTTCTTGTGCCGCGGATGTAGAACTAATCTTATGTGGCAATGGCAACATTAAGCATATGTAATGCTTCCCCATTGCTGTAGATTGATAAAGCCAATCATTGAATTCATTTTCTATGTAGAGGAACAATGCATAACCTTTTATTTAAATTAGAAAAACATCTGCGAAGTAAGTCTCAACTTGATAATTTACACCCACCTTTGTTCTCTTGGTTGAAATGAAAAATTATTATATGAACGGTAGATTCGTGAATGTATTAGTAAATTATATTATACAATTTATATTATATATAATATATATGAATCGAGTCCATGATAAAATCTTGGGGCTGAAAAGGGTTCCTACGCGTATTCAGGAAGAGAAAAACAAGGAATGTGTCATTTTTGGAAAATCAAGTCCGGAGTACACTGTACACTAGACTTGAATGAAGTGAGAGTTTACACCGTAGAAAAGAAGGTAAAAAGGATGAAAATATAAAGTTTGACTTCATTTGAATGCGATGGGCAGTGGCTTCGCTTCTTGCTTTGGCATTTTTTGGCCTGTGGCCACTTGCAGGGGTCATTCTGTGGGGTCCTCCTCTTACCAGTCAATCCTTCATTAATTGGGGTATTAATGCACGCCAAGACGAATTCAATAGAGACAATCAACCACTCCATTGATTCGTTCGCTCTTGTATCACAATTGCTTTTGGGCAAAAGGCTACATGTTACAGCTTCCAACTGTTAATTGCATATACCAAATATATGTATGTAATAATTTGCAAATCAAGAAAATATGGGAAGATTATATCCCATTATACAAGGTGAAGTTGGTTTAGAGTTTAAAAGGAAAAAAAACACAAAGAGCGAAGTGGTGGGAGTTAGGTTAATGTAAATATCCAACGACTAAAGCAAACATGTTCACATTAGTTCTCGGTCTTTGGTTTTCGGATGGCAGCTGGAGAATAGGCCAAGAAGTCCTGTTTGTGCTCCGGGAGTTGGCCACCATCATTGACTCCTTTGATGGATTATATGGAAAAAAAAAGATGCAAATGAGACTTTGTTTGATGCAGTTATCTCGTGGCAAGGATTTTAGAATCTTGGGATTATTTAAGCATTCACAGTCTGAACCGATGATGACATTTCTCCTGCACCCATCACAAACGTTAAGACGCAACCAATTACGGGTAAAAGTTGCTAATAATTAATGGTGCAAATTCTCTTTGTGCAAGTTGGTCACTAGCGTTGTGAAAATCCAACTTCGGTTATTATCTTCTCGGTGAAAAGAATGCCAAATGCTCCCAGCAAAAAACGTCTCTATTTGGGATATAATTAGCAGGAAAAAAAAATAGATATTCTCTCGCACTTAGAATATGGCCTATTGTAACTTTAACTTACTTTTTGATATATTTATGCCATTGTTCTTATAAGTACATATTAATTTTAGAAATGTAAAAGGATATTCACTCGATGACTCATTAAGAAAGATGCGAATTAATTCACCTTTCACCAGCTACTATCATCCTTAGATGATGATTAACTGTACAAACTTTCAACCCTAAATGTCCCCTGCGGGCTGCGATCACTTGTTCGTGTCCATTAGGTAAATGATACGTGTCATTTCGTTCTGTTCAGTTTCTTAACTGGAAAACACGGATAGAGAGAGAGGCTTACCAAGGTCAAGGTAGGAAGGAAAATGAAGGAAATTCGAATATTCTCATAGGTAGATTACCTTTCTGCAGATTAAGCAAAAGGCTTACTTCCATTATACTTTCTCTGCGTCTTAGAAAGATATAAAATTTTTTTATTTTTATTATATCAAAATACATGTCAATTTTATAGAGAAAAATACATTTATTACGTATATTCCTAATTTACTATTTCTTCAACTACTCAATAAATATTTGATTCATTCAATATATGTGCATTTTTAATCTAATTAATAAAAATTTACTTTTATTCAAGAATATAATAGTCATTTTTTATTATAATTATATAAATTTTAATAATTTCTTAATTTGTGCATAATTTATTAAATTGACATTTTTTTTTAAAACGGATGAACTATTTTAATAACAAGGCCGCATCGGTGACTAGTCTAATGAGCATTGTGTGCCGCCTTGCAGCCTTGCTTGCAGCGGGTTGGAGAATTTATATAGTACTCTATTCGTTTCAAAATATTTATTTATAAAATTTTTTATATATAGATTAAGAGTATTAACAACAATATTATTATAATTTATATAATTTTTTTAATTTATCTATATTAAATACACGATAATTATTAATTGGTGAAATTTTTCAAGAAATAAGAAGAAAAAAGAGTTTTAAAAATTATATAGTTGATTTAAAATAAATAAGAATACAATAAGAATAAATTAATTATTAATTTTAAAAATATAAATATAAATAAATATTTTAAAATAAAATAAAATAATTATAAATAAATATTTTAAAATGATGTGAATATTATACAACTATTTTAAACTATAGAATGGAATCATGATTTGCGCAAGCTTTCAAGGCCAATAATTGGGCCAACTGCAAGGTGATTGGTGTACCCACCGCTTTCTTACGCCTGTCAGTACCAGCACTCTGCTTCAGTTGTCGGCAGGGGCGCTCATGTTTCGAGAATTTAAAATTTTTTTATACTATCTCTAATTTTGAATTGTAATTTCGAGATAGAAATAAATATTCGAATTTTCGGTTATAACAAAATAATTTAGTTTGATTTCTAAATATTATTTATTATTTAAAAAATATTTTTATTCATAAATTTAAAAATATTTATTAATAATTTTTAAATTTTAATCTAAAATAAAATTAAAATAACTTCTATGACACTGACCAATCACAATCTTAATATAAATTTTAGTTATAATAAATAAAATATACAAATTGATTTTAAAATATTATCCTAAAAAGTATTACATTTTTCAACTAATTATATATATATATATATATATATATATATATATATATATATATATATATATATAGTGATTGGCACACAGACGCACACACCCCACGCTAGGCTATGAGAGATTGAAAGAAAATCGAGGAAGGTTTAGCGTAAGTTGAGTTTATATCTTTATAAATTTAAAAATAAGTATTTGTTAATATAATTTTTTTTAGCACCTGTATTTGTTAATATGTTTTAAAGATTTAATACTAAAAAAGATATATTTATCTAAATAAATACTTAAACCTCAGATATTAATAGACTCATATTTAATAATATATATATATTAAAATGTAAAATACTATATTTGATAATCAATTTACTTACATATTATTAACATTATTATTATTATAAACTTATAAATATTAAGTGAAATAAAATTAATTTTTTCATTGACAAAAAATTATTTTTTAATATTATATTTTAAAATTTTTATTTAGTATAATTGATTTTTATTTTTTAGGCCAAAATAATAAAAATTAAAATTTTTATTAAAATTCTAAAAAAACCTTACCATTAAAAAAAAAGAATTAAGAACATTATTCTCATCTTGTAAATGGTACAACTGAAAATGATATATAAAGTTTTTGAAATAATTTATAATTAAAAAAGAGATTGATTTTCATCGATTATATTGAACAAAGTGTTATTAATCTAAAAATAGTAATATTAAATTTCAATATATTTTTATATATCATTTAGTTATAAATCTTAATTTTTTATCATTAAGAAAAAATTAGAATTGATGCTATTATTTCTAGTCTTTTATTCATTAGGAAAAAATTAAAATTCCTTATCTTTCTTTGTGTATATATATATATATATATATATATATATATATATATATATATTTGTGTGTGTGTTATGAATGCATTATTCGGAACTAGTTTTGATTCTTTAGTTTAGTACGGTTCGAGACGGTTTTAATATGGTTATTACAAAATAATAATAATAATAATAATTCGGGACCGTTCGATTAAAAAAAAAATCAAAAATCAACATTTTTTTTTAGTTATGGTTCTTTTTGATTTGATTATTCGGATTGAATCGGTTATTTTTCAATCTCATGAGCAACCCTAGTTGTTGGCATGTTGCCCAGTGAAGGATGAAGAGGGAACCTTTGATAAATTGAATCTAAAGACCCATATTTGAATTTTTAAGTACTTAATTTTGAAAATTAAAAATTAAAAATTGAAATTTGAATTAATTATAATTTATTTTTATACTATATTTTATTAGAATTTTAGATTAGGTATAAAAAAATTAATATTTAATATAATGAGACTTAAATAATTTTCAATTCATTTAAAATTTATAATAAAATTTCAATATGCCTTAATCAATTAAGTGTTATCAAATATACTTAATAATTAAACATTTAATATTATCTATTATTAACCCACATAATGAAATAAATATTTGATTAATTAATTTTAAGTACTTAATTAGATTACCAAATATGGAGAAATACTTGGGTGGACTGATCCACTATGGACCATCGCATCAAGTGTTATATTATATGTATTGAAAGTTATATACTTTTAAAAATGTATAACACTTAAAAGCAATGGTCCACGATAAACCAAATCCACCCAAGTATTTCTCACCAAACATGAACTTGGGTAAAGTCCTTTTTAAAGAAATCTAGATGCTTGATACAATCCTTTGGCTAAAGGGTCAAATCCTCTTTTATTGAAGATTTTGAGAAATTAGCTAAAGGGAACCTAATGGCCTTCGAGAAATACTTGGTTGGACTCGGTTCATTGTGGATCACAACTCCAAATATTGTATTATGTGTATTGAAATTTATATATTTTTAAAAAAATACAATACTTTAAAGTGATGGTTCACGATAAACCGAATCTACCCAAGTATTTCCCAATCTCCTTCAAACAAGGCCAAATAAGATACACTCACAAGACTAGAGCTATATTGAACCATCAAAGAGAACACTACGTTACAGAAGATAGGCAAGCACCACAATTTGGATTTGGATTGTTTTCCTTCATCCTGAAATTGGGAACCCCCACCGATCCTGGGTCTCTAGTAAACTTGCTTCACTTACCCAAAAGCCTTACAAAGATTTTCCCTTGTGAACTTTGTTTGGTGGAATAACCTCCTTATATAGTTCGATTTGGCGTCCATTAAGTGGTTGCACTGGTCTTGCATTGTTCTTGCACCCTGGATCTAACGGAACTTGTAGAGCGTCAATTTGTTTCTTAGATATTGATTCCACCTGTTCGATATTAAAACTAGCTTGAGCATATGGAACCAAAAAACTGTCAATCTAATAAGGAGAACTTCAAGGTCGATAATTAAATACCTTGCTAAGGATGTACCAGGTAACAGTTTCGGAGCACGGAGGAGTGGTGAAAGAACCATAATACTTGTAATACTTGCGCGCTCTTTTCTGCAGTTGCTTCATGTTAATTTTCCTTAACGGAATCTCATCGTGATATCCATAACCACCAGTGTGCTTAGCCAGCTCAGGCAATTCCTTTTCTATCTGTCACCATCAACCAAGCATTTTGAAGGCAGACATCAATTTCTATATGTGAAACTTGGCTTAGATCGGTAACGAACTCTTATTTTAAGAATATATCCGCATCCCTTAATTCCTAGGAATTGCTATAAACTTTCAAACTTATAAACTTGTGATGTTACATAGCGGGACATATAAGCAAGTATGTATTGCACATACCATACCAACAACCGGATCTGCTTTTCCTAGACGGTAGAGTAATCCGACCACCGCATAGGTGCCATCGTCGGCGAGATGAACAAGATGTAGTTCAGCATCATAGCTGCAAATGCAAAATGGATTTGCAGTCAATATATTGGAAACCGAGATGAGATTAGATGAGAGAAACAGAAGAGGGCAGTGCAGTGCATACCGGACCCCGTCAATGCTGTGCTCAGAAGGAGTATGCCAGTGCATTTGTTTCAGTTTGTAAGGTTTACCATCTGAAATCAACTTCCCACAGTGTTCACCAAAATGCAGCTGCGCAGCAAAGAAATTGCTGACAACATAGGCACTGTAACATCGAAAGCACAAAAACTAAGGAATAGTACACTAACCCCTATGTTGACAAAGTTGTCGGCTAAGGTAACGTTAGAAGGGTGGTATTCTCTGATGAGGGGCTTTAAGTCCTTGTTCTGCACAGCTTTGGATTTCGGAATATCAATTGGCGACTGTGATTTACCCTTTGCGCAGAGTAAGAATTTGGGGTCCAAGCTTGCCCACCTCGAAGGGCCAGTATCACCTGAGTAAGAGTACTTGACGTCTACAATTTAATGTAGAAACAAGCAATACCATGTTAAACATCTACTCGCTCTGATATCAAGACGCAAAAGTTTACAAAATATGTAGGACTTCTAAACTTAAAAATATTTCTAATCCATTTTTCTTGAATAGATTTCTTGTAGGACTTTAAAACAAGTTTATAAGTTAATATAATTGTGGTGCAAGAAAAATTTTCTTTGAAAGGATCTAAATTTTTTTTTTATTTTTTAATTTAGAAAGAGAGGGAGAGAAAGACAACGACGGGGAGAGAATATGGAAAAAGATGAGACAGTGTTCATGCAACTTACTTCTTTAAGTAATAATTTTTCTAGTATTAGGATTTGAAATTTAGAAGAGAATGATATAATGGGAATTGAAACAAGAGGGACCTCATTTTCACCAATTGGAATAAAAATCTTTTCCTTTATTTTTATACCTCGACGAAATATTCAAATTATTATTTTATTTGAATGACACGATCTTAAGAGGATCTGAGTTCATGGAAATTTCTTTTGTATAACGTCAGAAAGCCTGAGAAAACGATCAGCCATCGCATGCAGATGGGATGCAAACAACGTTTGTAGTTCCACAAAACTACAATCGAAAAGTTAAGATAGCAAAAGACTCCAGACTTCATTTGTCACATATATGTATACCGCGGTGTTCTTCACAAAACTTGGCTTTTTTTTGTTGGGGGGTGGGGTTTTTAACGATAAGCCTTTGAATGCAAATTCTGAGGAATGTATAGACAGCAGATAATGCTAAATTTCAAGAAAAATAAAGACAAAATTTGAAAGTCTATTTTGGAATCTGAATCAATGGACATTTGGACTCCATCTTGCAAGTTCTTTGATGATTATGTATTTGTCATTCGAATGGTACTTGAGCTTATATAGAAGATGAAAGACAGAAAACTTCAAGAAATGCAGATGAACACCAAAGAGAAAGACGGTAAAGATCTTACGTCCTGATGAATCAGCGCCAGCCTCGGTAAGGATAGCGGTGAAGACAAGGAAGGCAATCAGCGGAGAAGCCATGGCTACTGCGGCATCAAGAGAATCCGGCCTCCGCCTGCCCATTGGCCAGCTTAAACGAAATTATACAACGTTCCCTGTCGTTATAGAAGTTGTTGGGTTAATAGGAACACTTAATTGAAACATATACGTGGACGAATGAGTGGTTATGGAACGTCCCCGCCCAACACTGACCTGCAGCTGCGATGAACGGTCACCTCCCAAAACTCACCAAAGCTTGTTCGAAATTTCTGGCTCACCTCAACTTTATGTTGGGGTCAATTTATAGAGGCACTATTACACTACCCCCCCCCCCCCCGCCCTGCCTCGCCATCCCAGTATTTGATCACTTTTTTAAGTAGATATACCGTAAGAGAACATTTGTTCTCTGGTATCATGGATGCATAAGGCGTTATACAGTTGTTGACGTCAGTTTTGCCCAGTCAACATAACGGCTACTTTGAATCAATATCGATTGGATAAATTGGGACGAGTCGATTAAGTCAACATTTCAAGCAGTCGATGGTCATGATCAACATCGGCACTACGGAACCGATAGGAAGGAAAACAGATTCCTGATCTTTCGACGCAAAAAATTTTGCACGATCGATGGAAGTATTCTTTGGCCGGAAGAAACTCCATGATCTATTAGTGGCTCATTTACAGCAAGTATAAAATGTGGAGCGTCACCCAGAATGAAGGACAACAAATCAAACCATCAACCAGCCGAATTTAATTTTCTTTTACCTCATCATCATTTCCAACTTTCTAGTCTAGAATCTTAATTCTTTACAGCTTTCTTACTGCTCTGTTACAACTTCTCTTTACCAGCCTTGTTTACAGTTTTTCTTACAACTTTTCTTACAGCTTTCTGTTCATATTTTCAATATCGGACCTTTTTCTGTATCTTCCATTAAGTCAATTAATACAAATATCATTCTATTCTCCGAAAAAAGTCCTTCCTTTTAGCATTCTCAGCCGACCTTCTTGAGCCATTTCTATAGTAAGTTTAAGGAATCCAATCTCTTATTCAAAAAAGATCTGATACCATTTTCTATTCCACCACATCGGATTGTTTGCGTTTGTCGGATACGAAGCTGATTTCCATTTGCATCGGTTCCCTATTTTAACAGCAACAACAGTAAAGTACTTTCTTTTAACGGTATATTCCTGCACTAATTTTAAGGTTTATTGTAGAAGTTGCAAATCATACATTCCTATGATTCTCATCAGTAACATTGTGCCAAAGGAGTGATGTTTAACTCTGCATGCGATTAAGTTTGTCTCTGCATGCAATAACTCTTCTTCTTCCTCTGAGAAATTGAACTGAATTACAGGCAGCAGCTGGATCTATCTTCTAGCAACGTGGGACTGTTTACGTATTAGCAACGAGTCATTATACCTTTCCCTTGGTGATAACGCATGAAAAATTTTGATTTTATGAACTACAAATTAAACAATTTATTGCTTTACTTTAACGATGGTTTCAGAGATTCTCATCTGATCAGTAAGAAAACAAAATTCACTCACGACAGTAATTGACTAAATGATGATCAAGGACTCGGCAAAATGGTAAGCAGAAAGACACAAAAGTTGCCTTGTTGTTTACCTGGTGTTCAAACAGAGTCACAGGAAATTCATTTGTAAAAGGCATAAACAACAGACCGATAACAGGAAGAAAAAGGGGGGGGGCGGGAGTGGAAGAATGAATTGATTAGCTTAGACAAAAAGGTTTGCCAAATGCCAAGTATCTGTTTTCTTGAAACACTAAAGATGTGAATTTGCTGTGGAATCATAGAGATGCAGAGGGTGCAAGTGGTGGAGAGACCATTCTGAAACTCAATCCTCAGACCTTTCTGGACAAACTTTATGTACCCTCTTCCAGCTTGGGAAATTTGGAGGTATACGAAAGCAAAATAAGGGGTTCCATTGTAATTATCTAGCAAAATTTGGGTTCAATCTTCCTTATTATCTTAACAAAAAACGCGATCATAAAATAATAATTTAGTAATTCAATACTTAATTCATTATTTTTTTTAATAATTTTTCTTATAAAATAAATAATATAGTGATAAATTAATAATTTAATAGCCAAATACTCAATACAACAGAGATTATATTGCTTAACTTAAACTTCGACCAGAAGACACAGACCATCACTCAAGCCAAATGAGCAGCCAACTGCAGACATTGCTAGACAGGGCCTGATGCCTAGAGTTAGACAAACACTGCACCACTGAACAATTTATTTCAAGACCAGACTTATCCTGTCGTTGCTGAGCCAGGGAACAAATTTCAAGGTCAAATCTTTCCTTATCTTTCCAAGTAGCCAAAAAAAACTCCCAGAGGAAAGTCTATTTCCAGTAGAAATTTGTTCCAGGCGGTGATTTTTTGTTCTCTTTTTGTCGAGCTTTGATTTGTAAATGCTGGACAGAGTTAACAGCCAATAATGCCCTCTATGATATTTAGGTCCTCTGTGCACAAAAGGACTTGGTTGATACATAGCAGTTTGAAGAAAATCACAGTCCATTACTTCACCTAATGCTTGCTCTAATTCAAACCTTTTAGACTGCGTCAATAGAAAAAGCTGATTCATAGCACCAGTTTTGCAGAACATCACATCCACACAGAATGCTGGTACCACAAGATAAGACACCAGGGCCTATTAAAGTTGTGGCACAAGAAGGTCCTTTTTCCCCTCCTGCCCAGTGATTTTCTGCATCCGTCCAACAGAATTCAACCTCCCATACCAGATAGTGGTGCATTTTGGGTGGTGCCGTTTCAAAGGTTCTTCTCACTTTCAATCTTGTAAATTAAGAGGTGACCTGTGCTCCATCAGATGTGGCGGCCAAACAATGAAAAGAAATTGCCAAGGTCCACTAAGATAAAAAATTTCATTTAAACAAGTTATATTCTCTTTGTTTCAATATAATTGACCTATTTATTATTTTATAATATTGTAAATATTTAATAACTTTTTATTAATATATATATATATATATATATATATATATATATATATATATATCCTGATCATATATTGCTTATGTTTAGAAATGAACTGTGTACTTCAAGGAGCATAAAACGTGTAATGTAAAACGTTAGATGATGGAGTTAAGAGTACAAAGGGTTTACTGTCTCAGATGCAGTTATTGCCTTGAACTCGAGTATCTCTAGTTGCTAACTGCTTTAGCAGCGGAGGAAACCACAACTACATCTTCCATATTTCTCGGGGAAGGGAAAGGATAATAGCAATCCTCCATGCAAAAGGAGAAAGAGAATGCGGAGGACCATCCATCAGGATATACCATTAGGATAGGTTCAAGAATAACCGGCCAATATAATTCAGCTTGCAGCTATCGGCCTAAAGAGGAGGAATTATATGCAATGTCGCAATCGACTCTCCAAAGAAAGCTTCACCTTTTGAAAAGATGACAATGGTAGGAGATGGTCCCATATCACCATGGTAACAAGCCTATATTCCAATTTCCACACAAAATGGCTGAAGAAAAAAGTAGCAGAGGGAGAGGATAATTCCGTGGGATCTTGTGTTTGTTTGTGGCCTTTGTGCCCGAGTATGAGAGGAGATTCTCCAGAATCTATATATGAATGAAAACAAAATAAAGATACCAAATATATATAGCTTAAGAGAAAATTAGTAATGTTGAAAGGATAAGAAGATGACAATATCGGCCACTACCCAAGCTTTATTCTCTACTTCCTTTAAAATAAAAAGTTTAATGATTTAGAGATTTCACATGATTTTAGATTAAAAAATGCCCATATATACTAACAGAAGGCCAATATCTGATCTATTAGTGAATCAACTAGGGTGATAGAATAAATTGGTGATTGTAGTTTCTAAAAAGATAGCTAATAGTTATCTAAATCAAAACAGAACACCTAAACCAATGAAAATAACAAGATCTTGATAGAGTTTCACCCACATCTCATCCATAACTAATGGTGTTCTCACGTTACGGTGACGCATCAATCCAAAATAAAATGTCAGTTATACCATCACATTCTAGATATATGATTCAAGTTTGACCATTGGAGAAGATGACATCCTGCAATACATGATACATCTCCACATTCTCCAATAGAGGAAGAGAAAGTACCACAAAACCACTTTATCGTGTTATTTGAACAGTCAATTAGCAAAATTCCAAATACTTAAAGCATCTGTTGGTTCAAAATCCATTTTCTGCCGATGTCAATTGAAGCAATATATTGGCTATGATGTTGCAAATACTAAGGACTCTTACTAGCAATTTGTATAGTCACAAAACAGTTTATCTCTTTCTTTTACAAAAATAATCTGGCTCTATTTGAATATCTCCTTAAGCAAAAAATTCTCAGAAAGAGAGACAAAGAAGAAGACATATGATGAATCCAGATTTATTAATACATCATTTTCCTAATTACTTCAAATGTAGAACTATATATATATTGTTTTCATCCGTATATACAAATGGCAAAAATATAGAACTTATAAATCTACTTGGGAATATAGGAACTAAGACAGACAAAACCACTACAGAACCAAACCTGGAACAAAGAACGAAAGGGTGCTTCTTAAGGCACTACTTGCTCTCAAATAATTCCAAATTCTGGTAACCTCCAGCACTTGGTCGAGTATTTGAATCTACGAAACTGCATTTCTTTAGGTACACAAGATAATGTTGAGCTCAGATGTTTTATGAGAACCTAAACCTCAAAAAGCAGCTAGAATGCTCTGCTTCTCAAACAGCATAAGTAGCCCTTAGATATTCCACAATTTCGGCACTCTCAAACATTTGAACCCCAGTATTTGGATCTTCCAAGTAGGGAACCTGAAAGAATTGCAAACCCTGTAATTCAGTTTCCACAGACTGATTGACTGAACTGCATATTCAATGCGCATAAAAAGAATATGACCTGAAAATGCCCAGCTTTCTCAAAGAGCAGCTGTCGTTTTGGGCTGCCACGAGCACAGCTGTAAAACAGAACTTGTAATGAAGCTTCAAGGCTTCGGAAGAATAAAGAAGGAAAATAAAAAACTAGACGAATTTAAACTTACAATAAAAAGAAATGCTTCATATTGAAATGTAACAGCCCAAACACATTCCACCACATTTAGTAATAACTAAAACAAATTTGCCACATCACTTCATTGGCTTCGTTCTACAATTTTTAGAACAGTAAGATGTTCTAAATCAAAAGAACTTTAATTAACATTTTAATTTGAAAATTAAAAAAAAAAAAAAGGTTGCAGGTTTTTTTCTTGTACCAAGCCTATGTTCAAGATATCTATTCTCAGTCTCTATTATTATTGGCAAGGATTTCATTCATCTAAAAGCAAAGGAATTGGCTAACTTCCATTCAAACAAAACAACAAATATAATCATTTTTCTGGGTGTTTCCAAAAAGTTAGACTAAGTTGTTGCATTACCAATTAAAACTATAAGATTAGGTCTGTGTGTTGAACCATCATCAACGCTAAGAATGCAAACTACAATGGCAAGCATTACATGTTTATAGATTGCTAAAAAATGTAACCAGGTGTAGGCTTTACCTGTGAAGAATGTGACGTAACTCTAGTTCCACAAGCACTTCCCGAACAACTTTGCAAAATGGAGAAGCCTGTATCAAGAGACTGACATTTTCATCTATGCAAAATTCAATATACATCACGTTTCTATACTTAAGCAAGAGCTGAATGATCCAAACTGTAAAAGCTATGCTAATTACTCCTTGAAAGAAGCATCGCATTTTCTCAAATTAGTAAACTCTTGCCTCATATGCCCATAACTCGAGAGGCTTTGGTGGCAGTTTTGATGGCTTATAGGAAGTTCCCTGCAATAATCATTAAGGACCCTTCAGGCCAAAGCCCAGCCAATGACTTTAACTTCTTCTTGGTTTGATAAGCAGGTGAGTCAAAGATATAAAAAATTCTATATTTACAATTGATAGCAATCTATAAACCTTATAATCACAATAATATTGGTTAGATCTTCTTCTTTGAAGCTTGCAGAGCTTGCATATGCAAATGACACAGACACAGGTATTTGAATGCATAAAGACAGAGTTACACATCATACCTTTCCCATGCGACCAATCATTGCAAACCCTTCAGTTAGTGTCTACAAGAGAAACCATCAGCAAGTAACAAAAATCACTCTGTTCAACATTTTAATTGGGTTGGGAACCAAAAAAAAAATGATATTGCTTACTGTAATTAGACCAAGAGACAGCATAAACGGGACATTTCCATCACCTGCACAGAGAGTGAAAAAAATTAACAGAAGTATGGACATGGATTATTCCAGAAGAGTAGAATGGATTACAGGGAGGGAACACTATCCTAAAATTGTAAATCTCATTCAAAAGTTCACGCTTGTCACAAATTAAGTTTCACCAGGTAAGAAAATCAAATAGAAATACAATGAGATATAGACAGCTCCAAATAACTTTCTAAAATTTATGGACACAGTATTATGATATTTGATAAACCAGAAAAAAAGTAATGATACAATTGAAATAACTATCAAAATCAATGGAAGGTACAGAAATAACATACCATATTTATTAACCAGGTATTTAATTATTTCATCTGATTCATACATAGCGACTCCTGTATTTGGATCAACCTAGACCACAACAAAAAAGAATTGTTAGCCTCTAGACTTTGACAATGATCTTGACTTTAATTACTCCATTCATGCATCTGTACATTTTATCACTTCATCTGTACAAAACTTCATTTGCTGTGACTAGTAACCTGAGGTTATCTTTGTGGCTCTAAAATGATGAAACTGCACAATAACATACATCGAACTGTGTCTTATATTTGAACTGCAACAAGAATCAAAACAAAGAGAACATCTAATGATACACACATCCGAACAATCATACATATACCCAAATTTTTTTTTCAAAGAAACTTGTTTACAGACTTGAAAAGCATGACAAATTTTAGATTTAGGAAATCATAAGGGAAGTGAAAGCAGATACTCATGTTTGTGGCCTTGTAACAAATTTCAAGTTTTGATTGAGGTTTAGATTCACGTTATTTTAATACCATTTATCCAACAAATAAATGCTACATAGATTTATAGGATAAAACATTCTAGTTTATATGGAAGGAATTATTTTGCTTTTTTTTTTTTTTCAGAATTATCCTTCTAAATAAGCTAAGAATTCCAAGTGCCTTCAATAATGAATATTTAAAAGTTTCAGCTTCTTTACTAGTTTCATATTCCCTTTTGGATACCAAATTATTCAAGTACCAAGCCTGGAGGACTTTGCCATCAAGGATATGACAGTCAACTTCACATCAGAGAATCCACTTTGATCACAAAAAAATCAGTTTAGCAACTTTGCATTGATATAGTTTTGCACATTTACGAAACCTGGAGGACTTTCCCATCAAGTCTTGAAATTGATATGGTTTTGCACATTTACGAAACAAGGAAAAGAAAGCAAAGAAGAAAAGAGTATCTAACCATATAAGGAAATTGCTGCTTTCCACCCATCTGAGCTACCTTGGGACGAAAGTTTGGACCATTTCTTGGACAAGGATAGAACAAGACATCAAGATCTAAAACTGAAATAATTTCCCGAACCTGTCATGACTTAGAAGCACTCAGTATATTTTACACGTATTTCAAGGAAGTCTACTATTCATCAATATTATGCACATTACAGAAGTCTTAAAAGTGAAGAGGGACCATGCACATTCAAAGAGAGCAATGTTGATTAAGTAGCCAAATATTGTTTAAATTTCAGTTATCAAGAGTAAATCTCAGACTCCAGATATCAAGTGGAAAGTGGGGCTCCACTAGATCTAGAATGAATTTCGGCTTGACTTGAAATATTCAGATGCACAATGATGACTTATTTTAACTGCTTCTGTTGGAAGAATGAAAAACAACATTTTGGGAATGTCACCATGATTTAAAGCCATTCCACATTTTCATAAAATAATAATAATAAGGAACGATAATACGACCGAATGAATCAAACAGACCAGTTTTTACCTTCCTACAGAACGGGCAGCTAGGAGAAATTTCCATGCAATCCATCATCACCCGCATTAGAAGAGAACAACAAATGCATTAAGTCTTCATATAGTTGTACATGAATTAAGGGAAAACAGAGAGGAAAAAGGAAGGCTTAATTGTCTTAAGCAATTGCATACCCATTTACTACAATATTAAAGAAAGTCCAGAAATAAAAATTTTAATTTACTTGTACATATCTTGAGATTAAAATACCTTTCAAATTCATATATTTCAATAGGTTTCTCAGGGCGTGGACCTAACTTTGAACTTTCTTTGACCTTGAAACCTGTTTAAAATAGATCAGCTTAGAGCTACAACGAAGGGGAAAAAAATCTTCAAATTGCAGAAAAGATATGATTCCATGTTTATTATTATTTTTTTTTTTCAAATTACGATTTAGAAGAATTCCAAAATCATCCAGAACAAGAAGTTGTCCCCACACTGGGAGACCTAGAAAGCTGTTGCTTGAAAGGAGTCAATGCTAGTTTGCTTTACATGCATGAATTTTATATTGATGATATCAATATCATGTTAAAAACAAACATAATATCGAGGTATTCAACCAATTTAAGAGATTTTGTAGATTTGAAACTTATAGTACATTTAGCTAGATGATTTCTAAAAGTTTTGCAACTTTTAGAAAGTAATATTAGGATCTGGTTGACCCAAATGCAAATGTTTTCTTTAAATTCACATGTAAACAGTGGAAATCTTAGTTCCCAGATGTAAAATATTTTCAAATCAAAATAAGATAGGGAAAAGATAAAGTATAAATACTGATGTCCCCTTTTGGGGTGTTTTCAGAAAATGACAAGCAAAAGTATCACCCTCCAATTATTTTTATTTTCTTTCTTCAAATGAAGAAATAAAACAAAGCATCTTTTCTACTTTTCAGAAAAAGGTTGGCAAGTGCATGTGAGATATACAACAAGAGCAATGGTAGTTACCAGCTACTTCAAGAGCATACTGATTAGATGGAATCTCATTCTTTGGCACAAAAGAAGTAGAATACCTGCCATTAAAAATAAACTAAGTAAATGAGGACTAATGGCAAAAAATAAAGTCAACTTATGAGATGAAGCAACAACTGTTTACTGTAATGGCTGAGCAGATCAGCGTACCAATCTAAATGGATTTTGTAATAGTTACAAATTACAGAACCAAAAGATGGGGTGCTCTTGATTTCTTTATATGAACTCTCGGTTCAAGTATAGATTCCTCATAACTATTTTGAACGGTGTCAACTACGAAGAGTAAGAGATGAAGAATTTTGAATAATTGCATGCTCTAGAAATCCATCTTCACTGTGCAGTACTAAATCACCAATCTGCAATGAGAACCAGCTCCAGATTTAGAGTCCACATATATAACTAGTCTGCTTGATGCCAGCCAATGCCATAAAGTTGCCAAAGGTAACACAATTAGCTGACTCCATCTTATCCTTGTGGTGCTCAAAATTTCTGTTCATCCCCAAAACGGGCCTTATGACCATACTCATAGACATTGCCTATCTTTTGCAAACAGACATTGCCTATCTCATAGACATATTCTGTTCAGCCAAGTGCCACATCTGAACTCTGAATTGATTTGCAAACAGACTGCAAACGTTTTGCTCATTTATTAAGCATCTTAGAATCTGTAAATTGACTTTGAATTACTAGCAACATTGATTGGTTTCACAATGTCCCCACTGGTAACTTTCGAAAACTCCCAGGCTTCTTGTACTATCTTAGCCTAAATAAGGAAGTCTATAACTCTAGGACAGCAACTGTGATTTTAGAAGAGTTCAAGAAACTTGCGTACCATTTTATAATTTTAGAATTTGACACTAGCATATTTTCAAGATTCAATGGGAACACGTAGAACATAGAATATATTGCATTTGTAATAAAAAAAAAAATTAACCAAGTGAAAATAAATAAAAGACAGCATTCCATTATTTTACTAGAACAGAAACAAGGGTATGGGGAAAAAAATAGCTAATTCATACCCAGAAATGAAAGCACCAGTGCCAAGACGGAAAATCAAGGCAAGTGAAGCCCCAAGTATATCCAAAATCTTGTCCGGTCTAACAGAAAAAGGCTTAGGCTTCGGTGCCTTGAAATTGGGTGGCGGCGAAATTGAAGGGCCTGAGGGCTCTCCTTTCGTGCTGACCGAAGTGGAAGCAATAGGGGTTTCTGAAGATTTAGCTGATAATTTTACAGTGAAACCTCGTTTATTTGTTGCTTTGATCGGCGAGAATGGACGGAGCATGGGAGTTGCTGCGGAGTTCAGAACGCCGGCCATGATTTCCGGCCAAGAGGTGGCCAACGGCGCAAGCTAGAGTATGTAGCTGTAGCGGCCCCGATGAGGTTGTAGTGGTCCGCTGCAAAGAGCGGTGGTTGTGGCCAAGATGTAGGACAGGTAATTCAGTTGCTCTGAGAAATATTTTTTAAAAATAAAAAAAAGGGAGGCGACTGAACAACAGCATATCCTGGAAATTAGACGGGCGTGTATTTTGATATACGTAAGTTGTACAATAAATTATAAATATATTTTATAATTATATAAATATCACACTATTATGAATTATTTGAATCTTTATTAATTAGTGGAGGCTCCACTAATTATGGATTTATGTGAATTATTAGAAGATTTTTATGGATGTCCACCATTTAGTGGAGACACCACTAATTAAGATTAGTGGAAGATGATGTTTGCCATGATGTAATCCACTAATTAGAGCTCTATAAATAGAGCTATTCTCTAAGCTTGTAACACACCATCATTTTGTGAAAGAAAGATTAGTGAAAGAAAGATTAGAGAAAGAATTGTGAGAGAAAGAAAAAGAGAAGTTTGAAGAGAAATTCTTGTGCAAAGAATAGTTAGAATTTTCTTAGTGTATAGTGTGTAGATTTTATTCTAACACTACCCTAATTTTATAACACGTTATCAGCACGAGTCTCTGCCATTATTAAAGCCAGAAGACAGGTACGCATTTATTGATCTCGCTAAATTCGAATTTGTAGCCCTTGATATTTCTGAAAAAAAATTATATGTCATACAAAAATGCATCTAAATGCTAAAAAAAGGAGATCCATATGTCATGTGGATAAAAAGAAAGATTTGACCACCTGAAGATGGTCGTACTACCCACTGCACGGTATGAATGGTTGCACCTGAAGTTGCAAAATTGTAAAACCGTGAACTCCGTGATGTATAAAACTACATCTTAGTTAAAAATTTTACGGAGAAAAAGTTACTGATGAAGTTATATTGGAGAAGACATTCTCCACTTTTCATGTTCTACGGTAACAATATCGAGAAAAATGGTATCCAAAATTGACGACTTTAACATGAGTTATTATTGAGAAATCATGAAGCCGGATGAAGCGGCTCAACGAGCACTCCCGAAGTGAATGTTGTTGGCTCCAGCGAAAGCCATCGTTATAGTCGTAGTTGTGGCGGTGGCCGTGGTTATGGTCATGGACACACTCGATATTTCCCTTATCACGGAGAAATACTGGCCACCGAAGTGGAACAGAAAAGATAATAAGGGAAAAAGATATTTCCATTAATAATAAGCATCACATCTTTTATTCATATCACTAGTGTTCATATGAACTTGAGGATACATGCTTATAGTTGCTCTTTTGTAATTGAGTGACAAATGTAAGATGAAGGTTTGTAATTGTTCTTTTTCAATATTTACATTAGAGGAAGACAAACAATTAGTAATTATGGACTTCGGCTCCTCTTTTTCGACATCCTCCTCCTTTTCTTTCCCCTTTGAGCCGACATCGAGACTAGCGAGAGAATTAGCAGTAAAATTACTGCGAAATGAGTCTTGGGATTTTATGATCTCCTTAAGTTTATTATAATTAAATTTCTTATTATATTTGGCCTTGAAGCATGCTTGTCTCAATTTACGTGTTTGGTCCTCTAAGCTGCGTATTAGGACTTTCTTCCACCAATTGTTTTTCACATTCCAGTATCGCAATGGCTTCTTTCAACTTCTTCTCAACCATATGTCCTCCTTCTTATTTATTTTGCATCTCCTGTAAATCGAAGTGATATCATCGGTTATTTACTTATAAATCTTTCATAGTTTCATACTTGTAAATTATAAGTATATATGAGAGAGAACCTGAACATTCTTGATTATGTTCTCCAACCTCACCAATTTCTGTGAGGCCATCGACGAATTCCTAACTCCCTACATCTTTTCTTGAGACGGGTTATGCCAATATTCAATTCTTTGGCTGCGCTCTTGATTGGTAGGTAAAAGTACTGCGAAATTGTTTCTCTTGATAGTGTCTGAGAGTTATTGCCCTTCTTCTCTCTCTGCCTCTTAATCATCTTCTTCTCCCTAGGAATTTTGTCTGCAATAATATCTTGAACTTCGATATTATGCATTTCATGAGTACTTACTCCGACTTCGTTGCCAAGACCACTCAGTATTTCTCCTAGAAAAAGAAAATAATATCAGTAAAGGTAATACCATTCAAAATCCATGTTTAAATGTATAATAACCTGGAAACATATTACGGCTTTGTTCAAAATCCATTAGAGAGTAGAAAGGATCATGCACAAGCATATCCTCATTCAAAGGAATAGTATCAAGAGGAACGAGTATCAAAAGCGATCTCTTGTAGAGGCAGATCAACTTGGTCCAAAGCAGTATGTTCAAAACTTCCACTGATTTACATAAAAAACAAACCAAAAGAGAGTTTCATTATCAAGCATACTAAAAACAAATGAAAGCCCTCAAAGGTATCTCACCTGAAATTAGGAGGAAGCGGTTGGTTTGGAAAGGAAAATACATCAACATCTGCTGTAGAAATCGAGTCAAAATTTAACCATGTCTCAAATGAATTATGAGTCTCCATATCTGCTTTGTGATTTTTGTTTTTGATATTTACTAATGACTGATAACTGAGATATATATCGATACATATATATATATATATATATATATATCTGTATGAGGAAGAAGAAGAGGTAGATGATAGGTAGAGGGTCGGAGGAGAAGAAAAGACAAGAGAGGAAGAGGAAAAGTCGGTACCGGGAAGAGTGAAAAAAAAAATGAGATATTTTTCTTGGCATTTTCTGCTTGTCATCATTTTCTTATATTTCTTTTCTTATTCTCTTGTGAAATCATTATTCCCTAAATTAGGGGGAGAACAGAAACAGTACAAGAAAGATCGTGATTGGATAACATCATTAAATTATCTTGATCCGCATACAAGCGCGTGTGAACTTGAAGTTCAAAAGATAATTCATTTGTAAAGCATTGCAAATCAAATGTCAGACGCTTTTGTTGACTCTAGAAGAGTTACAAAATCGCATATTCCAGCTATAAATGCTCCTATTCGAATTGAAGTTCCAACAGAACAAAATATTATACTTATAGCTGTTGAGTCAAAAACACGCCAGAAGCGTGACCGACCTCGTTCTAAAGATAAAAATCCTCGAAAGAAAAGAGGATTAACTGATCCAGAAGATCATATTGAAGAAAAAAATGATAAAGACCAAGAGAGAACTGATGACAAAGAACCAGAAGTTGATGAAAGTAACACTGAAATTTCTATCAATTATACCACTTCGGTAGAAGTTGGAATCGGATAGAAAGCTGTTATTGATAATATATTTGCATACAATATATCTCTTGATGTTACACAGGATAATGATGATCCTGAACCAATATCAGTTGATGAATGTCGGCATAGAAAAGATTGGCTGCAATGGAAAGATGCGATTCAATCAGAGTTAAATGCAGTGACAAAACGTGAAGTCTTCGGACTGCGATCCGAACACCGGAAGGTGTAAAACCTGTTGGCTACAAATGGATATTTGTGCGAAAGCGCAATGAAAAGAGTGAAATCGTTCGATATAAAGCGCGATTAGTAGCCCAAGGTTTTTCACAAAGACCAGGTATTGACTATGATGAAACTTATTCTCCTATTGTTGATGCTATTACACTCCGATATCTTATCGGTTTGGCGGTACATGAAAAGATAGATATGCGCCTATTAGATGTTGTCACTTGCTTACTTGTATGGAAATTTAGAAAATGATGTTTACATGAAAATCCTCGAAGGATTTCATATGCCGAAGCATATAAACATTATCCTCGTGAAAATTACTCCATCAAGTTGCGAGAAATCATTATATGGCTCTGAAGCAATGCGGGCGCATGTGGTTCACACGTCTTAGTGAATATTTATTGAAAGCGGGATTTAAAAATGACCAGGTATGTCCATGTGTTTTTATTAAGAAATGCTGGTTCTAAATTTGTGATATTAGCTATATATGTTGATGATATTAATCTTATTGGAACTCTGAAGAGCTCCAAGAAACAATTGATTATTTAAAAAGAGAATTCGAAATCAAGGATTTTGGTAAAACCAAATTTTGCCTTGGTTTACAAATTGAACATTTGGAGAGTGGAACATTTATTCATCAATCAACATATACGACAAAAGTGCTAAAAGATTTTACATGGACAAAGCACATCCATTGAGTATTCCAATGATCGTTCGATCATTAAATGTGGATAAAGATCATTTCAGACCTCAAGAAAATGATGAAGAACTCCTTGGTCCTGAAGTACCATATCTCGGTGCAATTGGTGCATTGATGTATCTTGCTAATAATACACGACACTGATATTGCTTTTCTTTGTCAATTTATTAGCAAGATTTAGTTCTTCACCAACACGACGACATTGGAATGGAATTAAACAAGTCCTTCGATATCTCCAAGGTACAATTGATCTCGGATTATTTTATTCAAATAAAACCAGTCCAACATTGATAGGTTATGCGAGATCTTGGTTATTTATCGATCCACATAAAGCACGTTCTCAAACGGACTATCTATTTACATGTGGAAATATCTGCTATATCATGGCGTTCTACGAAACAATCTATAGCGACTACTTCTTCAAATCATGCTTGAAATTATAGCCATTCATGAAGCAAGTCGAGAATGTGTATGGCTAATATCCATGATTCATTATATTCGAGAAAGTTGTGGATTATCATCAATCAAAGATATTCCAACTCCTCTTTATGAAGACAATGCAGCTTGCATAGCTCAATTACGAGGAGGATATATTAAAGGAGATCGGACAAAACATATTTCACCAAAATTCTTCTTTACTCATGAACTTCGAGAAGAAATGTGAAATTGATGTGCTACAAATTCGGTCATGTGACAACCTCGTGAGATATTTTCACGAAGACTTTACCGATTGCAACATTTGAGAAGTTGAGATATAAAATCGGTATGCGTCGGTTTAAAGATTTAAAAGAATCATCTTATCGGGGGAGTAATAAATGGACATATAGAATAGTGTACTCTTTTTCCTTCACTAGATTTTTTTCCCACTGGGTTTTTATCTAGTAAGGTTTTAACGAGGCATATTCTTTATGTAATGGATGGACATCCAAGGGGGAGTATTATGAATTATTGGAATCTTTATTAATTAGTGAAGGCTCCACTAATTATGGATTTATGTGAATTATTAGAAGATTTTTATGGATGTCCACCATTTAGTGGAGACACCACTAATTAAGATTAGTGGAAGATGGTGTATGCCATGATGTAATCCACTAATTAGAGCTCTATAAATAGAGATATTCTCTAAGCTTGTAACACACCATCATTTTGTGAAAGAAAGATTAGTGAAAGAAAGATTAGAGAAAGAATTGTGAGAGAAAGAAAAAGAGAAGTTTGAAGAGAAATTCTTGTGCAAAGAATAGTTAGAATTTTCTTAGTGTATAGTGTGTAGATTTTATTCTAACACTACCCTAATTTTATAACACACACACAATTATATCATCATTATATGTGATTAATCATGAAAACATTACATATAATTTAATAAATAAATTTTAAAATAATTTATTTAAAA
Source organism: Voacanga thouarsii (assembly GCA_026120185.1). Classification (NCBI taxonomy): domain Eukaryota; kingdom Viridiplantae; phylum Streptophyta; class Magnoliopsida; order Gentianales; family Apocynaceae; genus Voacanga; species Voacanga thouarsii. The sequence goes on along the minus strand of JANUWF010001287.1, from coordinate 10,041,816 downwards.
AATTACACATAATTATTTTTAATATCATTTAATTTTTGTAATTTTTAATTTGAACCGAAAAATAATTGCATAATTTAAGTCCTCAAATTACACAGCTCCCAATCCAAACTGGAAATTTCAGCTTTAATGCATTTTACTTTCTAGTTATTTTGCAAATTGCAATAAGGAAAAAAATAAACAAAATAGACAAAATAAATTTAAGATTTTTTTTTTTGGGGTTATTTAGTATGGATATGGATTGCCGTAGTCTCTTACTTTGACTAAAAAACCAAAAAAATAAAATATTTCATAAATAAGAGTATTATCTACTAGTTGGAGCAACTTTTTGTAGACTAAAGAGAGTAACTTTCTAAATAAAATTATTTAAATAAGTTATCATGGATTGATTTTTGTGAACTTTTCATCACAAATTGGAAGCCACATACTACTTGAAAATGAATTACTTTTATCTATGGTTTTAATCAATAATTGCTAGCTCAAGGTAAAAAAAAAAAAAGATTATTTATTTCTAGGGGTGACAATCGTGTCGTGTTCGGGTTGGTGGGTCGTGTCAACTTGAGATAATTACACTTGACAGGCCAACCCGAACACGACCCGATTAATAAACGTGTCGTGTCGTGTCAACCCATTTATTTTCGTGTCGTGTTCGTGTTATAAAACGGGTTGACACGACATGACACAATTATATACAAAAATTAAATAGATAATTACTAAATTCGTCAAACCGAATACCTACTAAACCCGCCAATCTGTGCACCATTACACAAAAAATTTGAAAAAATCAAATCAAATTATATAAAATTAAAAACTAATAAAATAGTCCGTAAAGTCATAAATAACCAATAAAATAACAAACCATCCTGCTAAATATTTAGAGATCTTAATAAATTCCTAAGATTTAATCTTAAAAATCTAAACAAATGTAATTTTGCAATAAAATTGGATTATTCAAAAAATTATTTTCTCTAGATATTTAGAACAACAATTTTATCGTAGCATGCCAGGAATTTTAAAGAGCAAATGGAGAGCAAAAAACGAGCACGAAAGGAAGGCTTGTCCTTGTAGGGGGTAATTCAAATTGTCTTTGTCCCAATGTCGAAATAGCATAGTATACTGAACTCGGTAAATCGATGCTTGAGTGAACCTTACCCTCCGGTAAATGCACCACACGAGCTTCTTTTTATTCTATATTCGATTCGACCTGTAGGCATATTACATACGTTATTTCCTAAAGGTCTAACCTTCCCCTTTAGACTTGCGTAAGGTCGTTGCTTACCAACTCGTACTAATATTATTATTATAGACACTAAATAATAATTAATTAAGAATGATTCATTTACTATATATCAAGCAAATAACCACATTAACATCATTTATTTTCTTTAAGATGTCTCATATAATTAAACAAAATAGACACACAAACAATTTAATTAATTCATATAATAAAATTTAATTCAATTAATTCATGTAAAAAATTAAATTATCTAATTTTCTATAGTAAAATTTGTAGGGTATTACAAAAAGTATTAAATATAAATATTAAAAAAAGTTAAACGGGTTAAAACAGGTTGAACCCGTTTATGACCTGTACACGTTTAAAGTTAAACGGGTCGACATGTTTCGACCCGAACCCGCGAAACCCCAACCCTAACTCGCTATAACCGTGTCGTATTCGTGTCGTGTTGACGTGTCGTGTTCAATATTACCGCCCTTATTTATTTCCCTAGTACGTTTTTTGATGGTTCTGCTTTTCGGACAGAAAAATGGGCCTTGAGTGACCTTCCGCAGAAAAATGGTGAGTCACAAGAAGCCCAATTTTCTTTGCCAGTAGAAGGAAGATTGGACTCAGAAAACTATTGAAAACTATTGGGCCACTATCCAGCAGCCTCCTTAAACATATGGGAAACGAATTTTCGATCGTTCCAAATTGCCGTATAGGCCCCATTGCAATGTTCCGCCAGTTTCCTTCCCAAAATTTTATGAACCGGATTGAATTGAGTTGGATTTGTTAAAATTTAATAAAATATTATGAAATATATAAATAAATATAGAGTTTGATTATTAATTAGAGAGAAAATAAAATATGATGTGTTATTAGTATATGACTGTTCCCAGAAAATAAAAATTATTTAAATTAGAATTTTAGTTTAGATTGAGAATAAATCTTTCCAAATATAAGCCTAAATCCACACACTTTGAACCAAATCTACACCTCTATTTATTAATATTTATTAATTAAATAAAAGTTTCAATTTTCTCTTTTTATTTTGAAATTTTTGTTTCATTTTTTATTTTCAACTTTTAAACAAAATTATTTTTTAAATAAATATTAAATTAATATAAGTACACAAAACTATATATGAATTAAAATTTTAAAAATAGTTACTTGTACAAAAATTGAATTTCATATATTGAAAATTTTATTTCTCCTAATTTCTCCTTTATATTTTTGTGAAAGTATACAGTAATAATAGTGTAAGTTTCCATTTGATTAAAAACTCATTAATTTTTTTTTCATAAAATTATGTATTTTATTAATAGATTAGACATATATATATAGAGAACTTATCAAAAAATTAAAAAAAAAAGATTATTAAAGATAAGCATTAAGATAGATAAATATAATTAGTAATTGTTCAACCTCTATTAATTATTTATTATTAAGATAATTAATCTACATACATTAAAAAAAATGACATAATTGATTGGAAATAAAAATAAAAAAGGACGTCTTTGTCTAATTAATAAATATTAATAGATAAGAGGTGTGGATTTGGGTTGGAAAGGTGTGCATTTAGATTTTTCCAAAAATTATTTATATTTATAGTAAAATTTTATAAAAAATAAAAAGTAATGCAAAAAGATCATGTAAGATCCATATATAAAAAATGAATGAGAGTTTGCACAATAAATATAGATAAGAAAATTTATGCCAAAAATAAAAAATAGAAAAAATTTCGCACAAAATAAACACTTATATTTGTATAAATATATATATATATATATATATATTTATACATATATTTATATACATATATAAAATATACATCTATCAAACATATATATACATAAATATTTATATATATATATATATATATATATATATATATATATATATGTATATACGTAAATGAATATAGTGAGATTGTTTACCTTTGAGAAAAGGAAAACGGAAAAAATTGAAAAAATTGTTAAATACCAATCTTTAATTTGGTAGCCGTAATAATATATTAAAAAATATATAAGCATTTCATGAACAATACAATATTAATATGAAAAATATAAAATTGTCAACCTGTGAGAAAGAGACAAAAGGATCCCTCCACTGATATATATTTAAAAAATTATTGTCAGAAATAAATTTAATAATAATAATAATTAATTAATTAATAAATAATGTTTTTTTAGAATTGAAAACATATTAACAAATGCTACAAAATAACAATATATATATATATATATATATATATATATATATATATATATATCACAAACTACTAAATTGCAAAATAGTTTTTTAGCACATATAAAATATTAAAGTTTAAATTTATATAAAAATATATCAAGTAACACTTATATGTTTACTTAAAAAGAAAGAATAAGAGACTATTGCAAGGGATATACGAGGAGACCCTCTTCCTCTACGTTTTAGTATATATAGATTTAAGCTTCAATGCATCAGAATGCGATTACTTATATTCCAGACACTCCTTATCACGCCTCGTGTCTGTGAACTCGGGAGCGTAATTATGAGTTTAACAGCACCTATAGTCAATTATTTGATTGCTGTTCTCATTGGACCAAAATGAATATTTCAAATTGACAATGCGTACTTAAACTTATCATTCTATACCATTCACATTTCTCATCTCAATCTCATGTGGAATTGAAGTATCACATTTATCCATTTTTTAGGCCCAAGCGTCCTCAGTTGGGCCCAAACCCATGTGGGATTGAGGTATCACACTCCTTTCCAAAAAAGAGTGAAATAAAATAAAATAATAATAATAATGATAATAATAAATAATAATAAATTAAGTAGAAGAAGAGGCAATTTAATTACCTCAACACTTTGTGAAAGCTAATTTCAAGTGATATATCTGAATTATCACACAAATTTCACTTCTTATACATCCTCAAAAGAAAATAAAGAAAAAAAAATAAAAGTTTCTATGTGTTGTTGTACAAAAGGGGAACCAATGAAATTGGCGATCGGCTACTCCTCCGATGAACATAAATAGTCTGATGAAAGAATGAATGTAAGAGTCGGACCTTTTAAGAGACGTGGATTCCTTGAATTTACTATAGAAATGGTCCAAGAAGGTAGGAATATTGCATGCAGAAGCCAATAAGGATTGGAATCAGTGTATTTCGATTAATCTTGACAAAAAGAAATACAAAAGTATTATAATTTGAAACCAAAGTAAATTGTAACAGAAAGTTGGTAATAAAGAAAATAAAGGAAACCTCTGAAAACTAATCAAAGTTGTAAATAAAGATAAAGACAAAAAAATGCAGAATAAAAAGGGAATTGAAAACTAGAAACTAGTAGTCTTGTAGGTGTGTTTGTTGGTTCTTTTCGTTCTGAAAATCCTTACCCGTTTTATACTTGTTGTGGTGTTGTAACCGACTATCTGTACATGAAAAAAAATCTTGCTTCATAGCTCATCTTTAGAGATTAGGAACCGTAGTGCTTTACCGATCGTGTCAAGATTTAGGGATGATGACTCGTCGGCTCCTGGTTTCGATATTAACTGGGTACATTGACTGAAAAATTCTTGACGTCATCATTGGCTTGGCAAAATTCTTATAGGCTTCGCCTCAAAGTTACCGTTGCAACGTATCGGCTAAAGTTAACATCAACACATGCTCCCCTGAGTCCCGTTGCTTTGATGGCGCGATCAGGTGAAACGACGGGAATCGTACCTCTTTTAATTTATAGCTATTCTTTTCCTGACAAAGTTAGAAAGTCCCGATTGTTGTAGAAGATTTCCAACTCCTCGGCTTTGAAACCCGCGAACGGCTAGTCTTTAAATTTTACTTTAAATAGCCGTAGTCCTCATTACTCCTTCTTCACCGATACGCAATCTTTCTTCTGAGAAAACTCTACCTCGATTAGACTTTCATCATTCTTGTGAATTTTGAAAATATTTCCTATACTTCTTTTATCAACGATTTCTGAATCTTCATGGCCGCTCCAATTGATAACACCCCCTAGCTTAGTTTAAGCCGAAGCTAACCTGTACGTCTTAGGTCCTCGGCTATTGTCAACAAAGGTTACCTTTGATCATTTACGATTTGCCCAGCCGGAGGATTTTGTCCTCCCATTGAACTGGAATGACTTTTTTTCGGCCGGTCTCCTATTTTCCTTTTGCCATTGGTTGCGCCCCCAGAAGAATTACAAAGAATGGCGTGATCGCTATCACGTCAACCTATTCGCTGCTGTTCTGGTCCTCGGCAATCAACGGCTTCATATTCTCTCAAGGGATGTTTTCCCCGACCATCTTGGATATTTGCACTATCCTGGGCTTCCGATGCTACGGAGATGAGATTCCTAACCTCTATGATGCTGAGAGTATGCCTACCATCGAGGTCCACCTAGACAAAGCCACTGTCTCCTATGGTAATTTCATAGCTGCCTAAAGGGGTGTAGGTGGTGTTCCGTCAGAGCAAGAGCAAGCCTCCTTTCTATGGCTATGACTCTGCAAGTACATCCTCTGTTCTCATTCGGCTAGAATAAGCAACGAATACCGATACTATATATCGGCTATGCTGAGGAAGAAAAGGCATTGCGACCTGGCCTCCTTAGTACTGGCATTAATTTATAGGATGATAAACCAAATAAATTCGGCCCTATTGGCTGGGAGCGACCCAATCGACCTTGACGGCCCTCTCTGGATTATGCGACTGTGGCTTTACCATTACCAATATATCCCCCAATTCGGCATTAACAACCTTTCAGGGGATTCTGCTGACTCCTCCACCCATACCACTGGCTATTGACTGTTGAGAACCCCTTTGAACAAAATTTTCATCGGTACCATTATGTCCTATTTTTATCAGTACCGCCTACAATACATGCATCACTTCTTCCCCTACTTTGCTCGAGAAACTGACCCTCTCGGATTGATGAATCTTGCCGACGCATTGGAGGGTTCCCCAACAGACCATCTGGGCCAACATGTTATGTCCCGGGGAGCTCCTTTTAGGGGCCAAACCAGGTGCACGAAATGCCAAATTTTCCTACGAATGGTACAATCCTCATTACTTCTCTCGATAATTTGGGCTGATTTAGGACATCTCTGCTGATCCTGGGCATGTATTGTCCTACACTTCATGCCCACTCTATCGGCTGAAAATGTGCACACTTTAGCCGATAGGTTCCTAACCATTGTCCGTTCTTTTAAGTATTATCATTTTCAGATCATCAAGGAGGCCACACCTAACTTCAACTTATGGTGGCGACTGCTGACTGAGATACTTTTCTCTGTCCCTGTGAAAACGTGGTTGCTTAGGTTGGCTGGGTCAGCATCGATGGTGGTGGAAACATCGGCGCCAAAGAAAGGTAAACAGGGCAAGATATCTGCTAGTCCGATTGCCGCGCCGTAATTTCAAACGCCACTAGTGAATAAAGCCCCCATTCTTTCACCTGCTGATGAAGAAGAAGAAGAAACAGTCCTTCCTCTGCTTAGGCGATCCAAAATGTAGCAAGCCACCCACACCCCGACAATCACCAATGTTTGGATCTCCTACATTGAAATTTTTTCGATATTCTTCAATTTTAGACCCAAAGGCTAACTCCTTATTCCCCTCATTTGCAGAAACAAAAACCCAGTCGATTGGTTATTTCTGACTCTTCCTCTGAGTCGACGAAAGTCATGCCCCCTTTATCACCTGAAAAGATAACACCAGCCGAGGAGGGAACTTCGGCTGCTTCTCCTTCAACGACTGTTCCTCCAACATCTGAAATGCCCGTCTTAGAGAAAGCGGCGGTTGACAAACCTGTTCCACCTTCTGCGGAATCAATTTCTGAGCCCTCTTCAGTAGAGCCTCCAAAGGAAACTGCTCCTTCTCGACCTATAACATCTGAGGGAGCTGCGCTAGAACTCTTGAATAACCTAATTGAGGCCACCCCGCCAACCAACCAACTTTCCCAGGACGCAATTGTTGGAATGTCTACCCTCTAAACTAGGTTTCTGATGTAATTATCAAATTTATTAATAAAAAAATTTATTCTCAAAAATTTATTTGTAAATTTACATTTTATTTGTGCACGATTTACATTTGAAAAAGACCTATTGTATTTAAGTAAGTGATCCATGTGAATGGTGGTCTTTCACAGTAAGGTATGAATCACGGGTTACTTAACACATAAACGTTTGTTCTTAATCGATTGATGAGAATGAGAATCTCATCATATTTAGATTATTGTGTTATGAATTACAAATGGAGAATGACTTACTTTTAGCTAATGAGTAGTCCATTTACTTCATAACATGAGCGTATTTCGAATACACAGAATATGACCTGTAATAGTGGTTTCTAAAAGTATTATTTAGAAGAAACCCAAACTATTATTGCTACAACGTGGACTAATACTCTACCACTTGAGCATGAGTTGGTAATCTGATGAAATTGGAAGCATGTATTTTGATATGTTGTAGTTGAGGTTCTATCGTAGAGCCGATATACTTGTATATTGGGTATATGTCACTAGTTAGTTAAGGCAAACTTATACAAGATAGCTTCTGCGCTAAATTATCCCTTGTGACTGTTCGAATGATCTAAATATCTAGGGTCTTGAGAAATATGACTTGGATGTTTACTTTATGGTAACTTCCTTAGAAAGTGAAAATATTCTAGGAGTCATGGATCATTGGATTAGAAGTCTAAGGATGATAGATGTCTTTTAGAGAGGTGTTAATACATTCTTCCTCTCTAAATGTACGGCGATACATAGAGGGGTATTTTAGTCATTACACCTGTAGGTCGAAGACTTTGCTAATGCAACATTATCTTTGGGGCCAATATTTCATTATGGTGATATTAGAAAATATTTAAAATGTAAAATATAACTATTTATATAGTAGGGGTATTTTGGTCATTTAGTAACCAAGGCGATGTATTTTTTGGTTCTCGGAATAACCCTTAAGTCCTGATAGATTTGGGTTAAGGAATTGGTCTTGATAATTATGTGTTTTATTTTATTTAAGTAGTCTAATTTATTATTGGATTAAAATAAAATAAAAGGCCCGAAAGAGAGTATACATTTTATCTAGTTTAATTGATTAATTAATTATTCAGGGCTCAAGGCCCAGATTGAATAATTAAAAAATTAATCTAGATATAAAGTAGATAAAATGTATGAAATTTTATATTGGTCTATTTGGGTTTGTTAATTATTTATTGGACTGTTTAATGAATCCCAAAAAATAAATAATTGAGTCTTATTATTTATAAGTGTTCAAGCCCAAGAGTAAATAATTTTATCTGACCCAATGAATAAGACCAATGGTAGAATAAAATTAAAAAAAAATTAAAAAATAACACAAGATGGATCTCGTATGTATTTTGCGTGAAGGATAATAGAAAGCATGGTGCTTTCTGTTTTCATGCTGTTGGTCTTTCTCTCTCGGTGAATGACATGAATTGAAAAGGAAATCAAGCAGTTAAGGCTTTAGCTTTTCATTCGCAAAGGAAACCCATTTGACAGAAAGATAAAGGTTAAGAAAATATAGAGAATCCATTTCTGTGAGCTTCACTGGCAGAGAAAAGGGCACCATTTTAGAAGTTTAAAAGTTTCGCGTGAATGAGACGAAATCGACGTTTACAAGGACGTGATCTAATTGCTTCAAGTATCCTTGTACAAATATCTTTTTCAGTGCCAATAAGGACATTCAAATACAAAGGTAAATTTTTTATTCTGTAAGTATGCTTTCGGTTTAATCATTTTTGCTATTTTCGACCTTCAGCAATCAGCCGAGCCTTCCTGCTACTTGCACAATCGTCCGATTCCGCCATTCCTGTTGAATTAAAGCGTCTATCAGCTGATTACCTAGGGTATATGAGTTTCACTCAACGCTTCTTCTCAGACACCCAAAATAGAAGGGATGAAGCTTCTCGTCAACTTAAGGCTTTAGAGGTGCTCCAAGAGTAAGAAGCTTTTTTGCAATCACATCGCCAGGAAGCCTCTACCCGCCTAAGCGTCCTTCGAGGAGCTGATATTTTAAAAAGGGTTGAAAAAATTGAAGGACTTGAAAAGCAATTGCGAGAGCTCCAGGCGGAATAAAATTCCGAGAAGAGGGTTCTGGAAGAAAAACTTGAGGCCGAAGGCGTCTATCAATAAACGGCTTCCTCTGCAGAAAAGTCAGTAGCTAAGTTTCGGGATAAACAGCTCATGTTGGAGGCAGATGAAGAACTGCTTCAAATGGAACTATAGCACTTAGTAAAACTGCTGGCCAGCATGCAATTCTCGTGGGATAATTTTCAATCCTACCTGACCACCATTTTCCATCATCTCGATGAGACTGGCCCCTCGGATATTCAACCTGGAGATGCCGAAGTGTTAGGATTCGTAGACTCCTAAAAGCGAAAAACATCCACAATTCCCTTCCGAGGACTCAAGCCAAACGATTAAGACAATTTAGGGATTACAGAATTACCTCTATTCGGTGTAATCAAGATCCTTGAATTCTGATTTTGCTGTCGTACATACAACTTGAACGATCACCAGACGCTACAATGTGCGAACGCCCTCTATCGGATATACATGGCGAACCAACTCGTTACTCCGGAGTACTAGCGCCTAGAATTTGAGAGGCTTGAATTTTTCTGGTGAATAAAGGCACGAATATTAACAGAGAGCACCCTTGAGAAGACGACTAGGGTTTTCTTTTAAAACCACCCGAACCTTTTGGAGTAAAACTCTAATAATATATTATCATAATTTATTTTAAATTCAAATTAAATTAAAACAAATATTGTAATACCCCCGTATTAGACCACCTTTAGTATGTGGGAAAAAATCATGCATGTCACATTGTTTTATATTACATTTGATGATTTGAACTATTTCATGAAAATATCAGTTCGTTGTTGCATAGATTAATTTGTTCTTGAAGGGCTTGTGTAATTTGAGTTAGTTGAGTTTTTATTTTATTGAGGAGAATTTATTAGAAAGAGAATGAAGCAAGTGAGTAGGAATTAAGAAAATTTATTAGGAGGATATTTACCAAAAATTAATGTGGCTTAGTGGATAAAGCTTGGTATTTAATTCTTGATGGGCTTGAGTTCGAATCCTAACTATTTCAAATCATTTCCTTTCTTATATTTTCTCCTTCTCTATTTTTTTTTTTTTAGCTTTGGCCGAAACTCACTAAGGTTGCCGCCACCTTGGAACCAATTTCTTAAAAATTAGGAGTGAGATTTATCTTGGGAATCATTTTATAAAATATTTGAGAATAAATTAAATTTTTACTTCTAATATCTTATCATAATCTTTTAGAGAATTTTAAATATTACTAATCTAGATATTTAAAAGTTAAATCTAAGTGATATATTAGAAGATAAAATATATGAAAATCTATATGTATTGTGTTAATGTGGTAGCCGCCACTTTTCAAGAGATAGGTCTCCATATTTTAATTTTTTTCAAATAATTTTTAAAAAAGGAAAATAAAAGGATAAAATTTGAATTTTAAATGTAGTATTTATCTCTTAAGATTAGGATAAAGATTTTCAAAAATTTGGGGAAAAGGAAGAAGAATTTCGGGTAGCTTCAAGGGAATTAGGAAACCAGAATTTTTCTCATAAAATAATTGTTTATTAGCTATTTAAAATTACTTAAATTAATATAGAAAATTAATTAAATTATTCCTTAACTAGATAACCTAATTTCTTTCCATATTTTTCTGGAAATCTCCTCAAAGCTGCTGCCACACACATAGAGCAAATATAGCTTAACTAAAACTCTCCAAAACTTAGTTAGGGTTAATCAAGAAAATCTTAACCGATTAGGACTTTATTTTAGCAAAAAAAACACCAGAATTTCCTCTCCAATACCTTCAGAATTTCAGCCACAACTAGCACCATTCTGCACAAAACTTTCAGCTTAAAACCTACACCAAAAGCCTCTCTAGTTATCGAACAAAAACAGCTACACAAAGACTCCTTTTTCTTCTCTTATTTTCGCCATCTTGGAGCCCGAAAAACCAACCAAATTTCTTCCCACTTTCTGTCCAGATTTTCGGCCATCCTAAGCTTCAAAAATACAACAGCAATCAGCGCTCAACTTCTGTCCAGTTTCGGCTCCCAAAGAAGAACTAAAGCTGTCAAACTTTTCTCTTGTGATTAACAAACCATAGCAAAGTAGATCTCCTCCAAACATCTAAACCCCAAACCCTAGACTTCCCTATCCAGCAAACCACAAAATTCCTACCCTTTTAGCCCCTCAAACTCATGAAACATATAGCCTGCAACCTGCACAAAAATTTGGACAACCTACTCCAAAAACAAAGCCAAAACCGAAACTCTCCCTAAGGTAATTGATCTTTAACTCTTCTATTCATCTCTTACTTCATTCTTTTCCTTTCTTCTCCATTAAATCACATCCATAAGGGACTGATTTTATCCCTTTCTTGGGAAGCATCGATCAAGGTCATCTAAATGGACTAATCTCTTCAACTATCGATTGAACTCAAGCTAGTCAATAAGGAATTGCTGTGTTTTAAGTCTAGATCGCTAAAAGGTAATCAATATCCTATCTTTACTGATTTAAATGATCTTAATCTTTAAAATATTGACTTATGAATGCCTATGGAGTCTAGCATGAAAGCATGAATAAACTAGATTGATGGATATGTCGATGTAAGCCATAGACAATGCATGTATAAGATAGGATATTGATGTATCTTGACATGATGAATCTAGATCTATGCTAAATAGGTAAATATGATATCTTTTAATGTTTATGGGGCTATTTATGATGATTTTATACTAGTTGAATATAGAAGTTGTCATATGGGGAATTGATCTAGATCAATGCGTGGTTATGATCAATGAAATGGTAAAGAGAAATTATACATGTGATTTAATGAATTAAAGTACTTAGATATCATAGATGAATTTGGTGATTAAAGAGATCATGGAGAGCCATATTGTATGAAATAATAGATGGAATAAATAAATCCTAATTATGGAATTATTTGCTCTAGATAAGGAAGAAGTGGAAATAAGAGCAATCGATTGAGTTGGGTCTAGCTATTGATTTATCCAGGTAAATTCCTGCATAACCGTTTTGATAAATGTTACATGTTTGCAAGCAATTGTTATAATATTGTTTGGAATTGATATCAATATGATATTTTGACAAGAGGATTGAAACATTTGCCAAATATGGTGAGTTACACTGTGTTTTGATACTTGGATTGAAAACGTGGATGTTTTACTTTCTAAATGAGTTTATCAAATTTCAACTATTCAAATTCAAAAATGATTTCTTACACTATCACTAAACGATTTGGAAACGCTATTACGAAAAATCACGTTTTACAATCAAGCTAATCAAAGACTTTCGAAAAAGGAAAAAATGATTCTGCCCCTAAATGGGGAGTGTTGAGTACTCAGTGGGGCTAGACTAGTAGTACTAATTTTGAAGAGTAAAAGTGAGTCTTTTGGCAGAAGGCCACCTCCAGAAGATGAACTCAACTTGGAGAGGCAACAGTACTACATAGTCAGGCCGTCCAAGCTAGCAAAATTGATTCCTGTGGACATTGTTTATCTGGACTGGACAATCGGAATGTTGGGTGTAGAGATGGAGGAGTATCTCACCTAGTGGAATGATCCCCCATTGCCCATTGTTAAAAGAATATATTGGGAAGCTATCATGGTGGTAACCATGGTATGGATTGTGTTACTATATTATTGAATCATTTGCTGATCCCTACTTAATGAATTATGAATGTGATGAAACGGTGATTTATTATGAACTATTTTGAATTTATTGAGTAAAACTCCTTTGTATAACTGTTATTGATGAAATTGACTTGCATACACGAAATGGTTTCAATTGACACTTGCACACACGAGACTTATTGAGATGTCAATCTCACACCTTTTATATCATGATTTCAGGTGATTGCTTATACTGAGCAGGGTGAAGCAATAGGAGATGAACTCCAGTTTATTTATTTATTTATGTTTTGAATTTATTTCAAGAGACGTTTATTAGTTTTGATTTTCGAGACTTGTATAAGTTTTGCTTCCAGATGTAATGAGATTATTTCTTTAATTTTATTTAACCGTCTTTTCATTTTGTACCTCATTATAAAGACCTCCGGTCCTTTGGACGGGGCGACATCCTACCCTATCTAGGTTCCTAGGGTGTGGGGTGTTACAGATATGATAAGATTCGTCATTATTCGCTAATTTAACTAATTAATTTATCGAGTCAAATTATTACAATCTGAACATCATCCAGATACATTGAATGTTGATATATTTCCAAATTCATTGTATCTGGTCAATTTTCTAGATTCGATTAATTTAGACATATTTTCAAATTCATCGAACTTGATTACCAGAAGAATAACCTAACAAGTTCGCTTACTATGTGACCCTATAGGTTCATTTAACACTGACAGTGTGCCCAAATTACATTTAAATGGCCTACAAGTTATAAGCGATTTCTAACAAAATATTATAACTATCCAGGTTAAATGAAGATCACTGGTCTCTTTGAATCAAATCACAACTTTATATTTAGTCATTTTGTTACACGATATTCAGATTAAATATAAGGCACGAAACATGTCATACTTATTAAGTTTAATCAATTATTTCTTGATTTCATAATAGACTGTTCAAACAAATGATATCAATATCTCAGATTGATATATTTGAGCACGACCATGCATTTTAACAGTCTAACTTATCAAAAAGTCCATGTATATCTCTCTTATAATTGAAAGGGACAAATTCCTTCACTATCAATCATATTCTTCTCATTGATTTATTCTATATTCAACAACAGTCTAATTTATTATCTGGTTAATGACAACTTTAGACAACGTCAAAATATAGAATTTATCAAGTAGGAAATTATGATGAATTCAGGTCGAAGGACTTTTAATATCATTATGGCTAGAAAGTATTTATTACATGTTCCATGAAGTACTCTCACAGTTAGTCATATCCAATACAATGTTCTCTAATATTTATTTATGTTTTGACTTGATATCACATATATCTATGACCAGTAAAATATAGTCATCAAGTCACAAACATACTAATCTTAATTTATTATTGTTGCACTAATAAAAATCGATCAGGAACAATTTAAGAATATTCATTGTATTGATCGTAGGGTTTTACTATCAAGTCACATACTTGATGACCACAAAACTAAATGCACTATTCATGAAAAAAATACCTCGTATTATTACATAATATATAACGATACTAATATAAGTACAATTTGACTCTAGGACATATCCCTAACACGAAGTTCGTCCGCCTCTAATGAAAAGAACGACTGTCGAGCCAGAAATGACCCAAGAAAAGACGACTAGCCAAACGGAGGAGGAGAGGAAAATCCCACTGGAGACAACTCTGCTTGAGGAAGATCCGAATCAGCTTACCATAATTTCGTTTGCTCAGCCGATCAAGACGCCTCATACTCCATCTGAAGAGAATTGATTTGCTCTTTTTCCTCTTTTTTTTTTTTGTGGAATAGATCTGGTTCAATTTCAAGTGTAATAGCCATCTGATCAGCTCTTTTGTGATCAGATGTTTTCATGAATGTAAATATTTCTTTTTCTTCTTTTGGCTGCTGTTATTTTATATGCATTTTTTTCCTTTTCCTCTCTTTTTTTTTTCTTGCTCTTCTCCTACCATGGTTCCCTCCCAAAATGTAGGATAGAATTTTTTTAAATATTTTCCGTTTATGGCATTACTTACCTTTTTTCCCGCGGGTGTCATTAGTCGATAAGCCCTTCCATCAAAAACCTGCGTAACAAAAAAAGGTCCTTACAAAAAAGCGGGCCACTTACTATAGCGTGGGTCTTTTGGTGTAACTGGTAGTATGATTTTCTAAACCATATCTCCTTCCTGAAAGTTCCTCTCCCGCACTTTCCGATTATAGACTCTTGCTACCTTCCCCTTGTGCCTTCATATATTTTTTAGTGCTACCCATCTATAATCTTCTTCCGATTATAGACTCTTGCTAACTCACAGCCAAGGCTAACTTGTAATCCTCAATTGACAAATAATGTTGGTAAGCTACTTAAGCCAATCACAATGATAACTCAGCAGGTAACATCGCATCATATCCATATGTTAGCCTAAATGGCGTGAAACTTATAGCAGTCTTAAAAGCATTCCGATAAGCCCACAGTACCTCTTGAAGTGTTTCGTGCCACCTTCTGGGATTATCCTCCAATGACTTTCGGAGCATGCTAATCAAGGTCTTGTTTGTAGCTTTAGCTTGACCGTTGGCCTGTGCATAATTCGGGGATGAATGTAATAGTTTAATTTTGAATTGAATTAGAAAGTTGCGTACCTTATCTCCTGTGAATATAGTTCCTTGGTCGGCCGTTATTATTTCAAGTATGCCAAACCGAAACAGAATACTTCACTGAAGAAAAGTGATGATGGCAGATTGGGTTACTCTGGTTAGGGCTTGTGGCTCTACCCACTTGGTGAAATAATCTGTTGCCATTAAGATAAAAGTGTGCCCTTTAGTCGATGGCGGATGAATCTTGCTGATAACGTCTAGAGCCCAACCTCTGAATGGCCACGGCTTGATGATAGGATGCAGTTCTATGGAAGGCGCATGTATTAAGGGACCATGCTTCTGACATGCCTCACATCCAGCTGCATAGGCTACACAATCTATAGTCATAGAATGCCAATAAAATCTATGATACTGCAGTGTCCATTTTAGCTTTGGACCTACCTAATGAGCATCTCATAGGCCTTCATGCACCTCGGCTAACACCTATGACGCTTCTTACTTTGACAAGCATTTCAATAGAACTCCTAAATGGCTTATTCTGAATAAATCATTTCTGATCAACACAAAGTTTAACGCCTTACATTTTAACTCTTGTGATACATGACCAGTAAGTTTTCGTAAATGAAAAACGATATTAGAGCGACAATCTTCTTCATGTTTCTCTCCCAATATTTTTTGGCACATTACTACCCCGGCTCTTTTCCTGAATCCTGAAACCATTTGAGCTAAAGCATTTGCCCCCTGATTCTCAACCCGAGGAACATCAGTCAACTTGACTTTCGAAAAGCATTGCAGCAATGCCTTTACGTCCCGTAACTTATCTAACAAAACAGGGTTAGTGCATTTGTACTCACCTAAAGTCTGTCGGATAACAACTTAGGAATCCCCGATTATATGGACCACTTGTGCATCCAAAACCTTCAAGACTCGAAGTCCCAAAATGAGAGTATCATACTCTGCCTGATTATTTGAAGTTCCTTTTTCTTAATTCAAATAGAATTCTTCCTTGTCGTCCACAATGGGCTTCAATGATCAAACCGACACCTGTCTTAGACTGGGAGCTAGATCCATCAAATTGCATCTTTCATGGTTTGTGTGAAACATATCCCTGTGCTTCTTCCTTTTCAGGTTTGGGCATTTCTAAACAAGGGCGTTCGGCCAAAAAATCAGCTATGATTTGACATTTCGTTGCTTTTAAAGGCACGTGAGTTAAAGAAAAAGCATGTAGCTTAATCGCCCATTTCATCAAAGTCCTTGCAACAAAGGGCGGTTCAACAGAAATTTGACTAGATCAATTTTGCACAAGACTTGCATCTCCCTAGGTAGCAGATAATGTTCTAGTTTCATGCATGCATAGTATAAAGATAATCATAGTTTTTCAATAGGAGAATACCTTGTTTCGGTATCTGTTAGGTTTCGGTTGAGGTAGTACACTGCTCTTTCAATCCTCTATGCATCGTCTTGAGCTAACAGGCTTCCGATAGACTCCTAAGCCGCCGAAATGTACAATTTCAAGGGTGCCTTATCATGTGCCGGTATCAAGATAGGTAGTTGTGTTAAAGCCATTTTGATTTGATCAAAAGCCGTCTAATGCTTTAGCTGCCAGATGAACTCTTGAGACGACTTTAAACGGAGTAAAGAGAAGAACATCTTTTGCTTTCCTACAACATTTGCTAAAAAACGTCGCAGGAAATTAATCTTCCCTATGAAAATTTGGAGTTCTTTTTTGGATAGCAGCATTGCCTGTAGAATATTCCTTACTTTATTTTAGAGCTGAATTCGAACCGAATGTTCGCGAACAAAAGCTCGTTCGCGTTCGTTCGTGTTCGATTAAGGCTCATTTATTTAATAAACGAACGAACTCGAACAAAATATTATGTTCGTTTATTAATCGAACGAACACGAACATGTTCGCGAACATATTCGAATGTTCGCGAACACATATATTTTATAAAAAATAATTATATTATATTTATTATTTATATTTTATAATAATAATATATTTTTTAACATCAGTAGGGTTAGTCTTCTTGTTGAGTCTTCTCTTTTCTTCCATCGTAGATTCGCAGTCGCCGTCTCACTCGTCACCTCTCTTCAGACTCTTCAGTCTTCACCCTCACGGCCTCTCTTCTCTTCAGACTCTTCACCCTCATGGTCACCTCTCCTCAAGACTCTTCGGCCGTGAGTCACGTGACTTCATCGCTGTCTGAGAGATTGAGACCAACAACTGTGGACACTCCCCCGGCACAAACTTGTCTCGTCTGAGACGAACAACAACGCGCTCTCCCCCGCTATTCTTCTCTCTCACTGCTACCAGAGGCACGGCTGAGACGAACAACGGCGCACACTTCCCTGCCATTCTTCAACATCTCTGATACCGGGGGCACGTCGGATTTTACTTCCATTTTCTAGTTTGTGCTTCTATTCCTTAAATCCTTTTTGTTCTATTCCTTAGATATACAGATCTGTATTCAGATCCTGTTTAAATTTTGGGGCAGTTGGATCTTTTAGGAGCATGTTAGATTACTCATGAATTGATGTTTATGAACTGAGGTTCCATATGATTCTGGTTTGCTTTACCAATTCCCTTTAATCTGCCATTTGTATTGGAATTGTGATTGATGAGGTTGGCATTAACTGAAGAACTTGGTATAAGGATTATGTTGTATCATTTGATCTGAAAAAGGATGTTCAAGTTCAAGATTTTAGTAGTGTACTGTTAGGATGTAGTGTTTGTTTTATATTATCATCTAAATGCAGTAAATTTTCAATTTTTCTGTCCCCTTGTATTTGGTGATAAATGGATGTTTTTATCTTTGTTTGAGTATCATTTCATATGTCATTTATAAAGCTTGTTTTATAGTTCTATTCTTGTTCTTTGGACTTTGGTTCTTCATTTCTTAATATCTTTCATTTATACCATAATTTCACTATAGAATGACTGCATTTTACTCTCTAACCTAAAACGGTGATCCAGTGGATCTTTCAAGAGCATGTTAGATTACTCATGAATTGATGTTTATGAACTGAGGTTCCATATGATTCTGGTTTGATTTACCAATTCCCTTTAGTCTGCCATCTGTACTGGAATTGTGATTGATGAGGCTGGCATTAACTGAAGAACTTGGTATAAGGATTATTTTGTATCCTTTGATCTGAAAAAGGATGTTCAAGTTCAAGATTTCAGTAGTGTACTGTTGGAATGTAGTGTTTGTTTTATATTATCATCTAAATGCAGTAATTTTTTAATTTTTTCTGTCCCCTTGTATTTGGTGATTAATGGATGTTTTTATCTTTGTTTGAGTATCATTTCATATGTCATTTATAAAGATTGTTTTATATTTCTGTTCTTGTTCTTTGTTTATGAAAATCTAAAATGATTAATTTGAGCTCATTTATTGCATGATAGGTATGTCAAGTCCTCCATTTTCATCATTTCAAGGTTCTTCTACAAGTCCAGGAATGGCCAATAGCTTTTTTGATGATGGGTTACTTCAATTAAATGAGATATATATGAGAAAAAATGACGAATATGCTAGCCAAAGCAAAGAACAAATGGTAGAAGAAGGGGTTCAAGAACAAGAAACTAATGCATTTCAACGGAAAAAAAGAAAAAAAGTTGCTGCTTGTTGGAAGGAAATGGAAGAAATTGTGGACAGTAAAGGTGTGAAGATGGCTAAGTGCACCTATTGCAAGGAGTCATGGCCTTTAAACATCTACCACCACTCAACTAAACCGACACTTGGCAAATTGTTTGCAAAGGAAGCTTGCCCTTGGTCAAAATCCAATGATGAAGCAACAAGTACTTTCTTTTACTTAATCAGAGAATGAAGATGTGAGTTCTATTGCTAATTTTTCGTATGATCATTCTAAAGTTAGGGAGCTTGCTGCACATATAGTTTTAGGTCATGAATATCCTTTCTCAATGATGGATCGTGTGATTTTTAATAAGTTTATGAAAGCTGCATCACCCTTTTACCAAAAATAGGTCAAAATACTGTGAAGAAGGATTGTATATCAACTTATGAGATTGAGAAAAAAAAGTTGAAGTCATTATTAAAGGATGTGAGAAGAATTAGTATTACTACTAATTTGTGGAAGTGTTCTGGACAAAAAATTCAATACATGGTTGTCACTGGTCATTTTGTTGATTCTAATTGGATGTTACAAAAACGTGTCTTGAGTTTTAAAAATGTGCCTCCCCCACATACTGGTGTTCTTGTTGCTGATGCTCTTAATAAATGTCTTCTTGATTGGGGTATTGAGGATAAAGTGGCTTCTATTACAGTTGATAATGCTTCTTATAATGATGTTTGTATTAGGAGATTGAAAGAGGATTTTGCATTGAGGAAAAAGTTGTCTCTTGGGGGAAAGTTATTTCATGTTAGATGTTGTGCTCATATTTTAAATTTGCTAGTTCAAGATGGGCTTAATCAAATTGGAGAAGTGGTTGAAGTTTTTAGAGAGGGAATAAAGTATTTGAACAATTCAGAGAGTCGCCTTAAGGAATTTGCTAAAATTGCAAGACAACTCCAATTACCTTCTAAGAAATTGCTTTTGGATTGTCCAACTAGGTGGAATGGAACTTATTTGATGTTGGCTGCTGCATTAGTGTTTAAAGATGTTTTTTCTCGTTATGCTGATATTTATGTTGGTTTTAGATATGTTCCTAGTATAGTTGATTGGATGAAAGTGGAAGAGGTGTGTCAAGTTCTAGGTGTTTTTCATGAAATTACAAACATCATTTCTGGTTCTGAGTATCCAACTGCAAACCTCTTTCTACCTGAGCTTTACAAAATAAAAGAGCTATTGAATGAAAAATCTTCTGATATTTCTGATCACATAAGGGCCATGGGTTCACGAATGACAGCCAAATTTGACAAGTATTGGGGTGAATGTAACTTATTGCTTTCCTTGGCTGCTGCTTTGGATCCTAGATATAAAATGGTACTTATTGAATTTGCTTTTCCTGTGATCTATGATAAAGATGCTGAAAAGAATATTTCTTTAGTTAGAAAAGAATTGGATGATCTTTATGAAGAGTATGTTAGTGCTTATAATGAATCTCAATGTGAACATGGACAAAGTACAAAAAAGAGTACAAGAGGAGAGAGTACTTCATCTAATAAATGCAGCATTAGTTCTCAAGGAATTGGAAGGAGTGTCATCACTGGGAAGGATAAATTTGAATCATTTATTAGACAAGTAGAGACTGTTCAATCAGTGAAATCAGAATTGGATATTTATCTTGAAGAAAGTGTCTACATTTGTGATTCAAGTGTTCATTTTGATGCCTTAGATTGGTGGAGGGTAAATCAATCAAAATATCCTAGATTGGCTAGGATGGCATGTGAATTATTAGCTATTCCTATTACTTACTGTAGCTTCTGAAGCAACTTTTAGTGTTGGGGGTAGGGTTATTGATAATCGTCGGGCCTCAATGTCTATTGATACAATAGAGATGCTCCTGTGCTCATCTGATTGGGTACGAAATTTTCATGGACTTAAAAAACGCTCAAAGGTTAGTGTGATAAAAAAATTTTATAGTATATTACTCATATTAAATATACTAATTTATATGTTTTTTTGTAGGATGATGATGAACAAGCTTCTTTTAAAGAAATTATGCTTCCTGTAGTAGTGGATTAAAGTTGCCATTTGGTAAGTTATATTTGGTAAATTTTGTTTAATTTATATATGTAATTATGTTATGTTCAAGCTGATGTTGGCACATCTTACCTCTGTTCATTAAATACACAATTGTGTTTGTGCTTGTATAGTAACATGATTTTGCTTACTCAATTTTATGTACATAGTTTTCTTGAGATGGATTGGTTTTGGAGAGAAAAACTCTGGGGATATTGTTTTCAAGTATAAAATCTGAATGCTGGAAAATGAATATATATACAAAACTGTGATTAGGAAGAGGAAATCACTTTGTTCACTCTAGATATGCTTCAGTAGACTTGGTATCATAAAACTTTAGCTCTCAATTTGTCCACTAGTTAATATTGTTGCTAATTTTGTGTAGATTCTTTATTCAAAGAGTTGGAATTTTGTGTTGAATTAATGCTTTTAATTTCATGAAATTTCAGAAACTATAATGCAGTAGAACAAGTTGTTTCTTGAAGAGTTATGGTGCCTATGTTTGAAGTTCTTTTTATGGAGTGTTTTTAAGAGAGATTTTTAATTATTTTTTATGGCTATTAATTAATTTTAGTTTGTTATAATTTTGTTGTGGACTAGGGAATTATGTAATGTTAAAAATGTTTGTAATTTAGTTTTGTTTTATTTTGTTGTATTTTAATAATGTAATTACTGATGTATTGTAAATGTTTAACTTTGATTTTTTTTAATGAATTTTAGAATTATTATTTTTTAAATTTTAGAATGAAAAATACAAAATAAACGAACAATTCGAACACGAACATTAATCGAGTTTTTCGAACTCAAATTCGAACGAACACGAACATTATTAAAAAATAAACGAACGAACTCGAACACGAACTCGAGCTCGATTAATAAACGAATGAACTCGAACAGTGTTCGAGTAAGTTCGAACTCGAGCTCGAAAATTCAATACTCGATTCGTTCGTGTTCGAATACAGCTCTACTTTATTTCGATTAACTTCAATTCCTTTTTGATGCACTAGAAATTCAAAAAAAATTCCAACTAAAACTCTGAAAGCACATTTGGTGGGGTTGATTTTTAGTTAGTACTTGCGCATTCGGAGAAAGGCTTGCTCCAACCACCTCAGGTGTTGTGAGAAAGTGAACGACTTAACTAATAGATCATCAATGTAAACTTTCATAGTCTTGCCGATGAGGTCATGTAAGATGAGGTTTATGGCTTTCTAGAAGGTAGTTACAACATTCTTTAAGCCAAAGGGCATAACTAGCCATTCAAACAAGTCGATAGAACCCGGACATCGAAAAGCTGTCTTTCGTGTATCCTTTTCGGCTATAAATTTCTGATTGTAACTAGAGTATCCATCCATAAAGCTTAAAAATTGATTTTCTGTTGTCGAGTCTACTAACATGTCGGCTATTGGCATAGTGTATTCATCATTTGGAGTGACCAAATTCAAATTTCTAAAATCAACACAAACTCACAACTGGCCGTTTTTCTTGATGATGGGAACAATGTTGGACACCCAATTTGTATATCGATAGGTACGGATGAAACCATACCGAAATAATCTCTTGATTTCTTCTTTGATTCTGGGTAAGAGTGCAGGATTAAAACGCTGGGCAGGCTGCTTATGAGACTTAAAACCTTTCTTAATTGGTAAACAATGTTCCATAATGCCTCTGTCCAATCCTAGCATTTCATGATAAACTCATACGAAACAATCTTTGTACCTACGAATCAGAGCTATTAAGATATTTCGTTGATCAAGAGTTAATCATAAAATTACCTTTGTAGTTATGTTTTCTTCAGATTCTTCGATATCCACCTCCGTTAGCGGGTCCTAAGCGATGAAACCAGGTGCACGTCGAACATCAGGGTCCTCTGTTTTCAAACGTCTACCTTCTAACCATTCCATTGTAATATGATTGTGAGCCATGGTGAGCTTGGCGTACTGGCTCGGATCAAAAGTAGAGCAGTAAAATATAGCCTCATTTATGTGCACTTCTGCTGAGAATGGATTGGGGTCGGCGAGTATCTTTTCCACTCGTTCTCCATCCCAAATTAACATAATTTGGTGAAGTATTTATGGAACACAATGATTTGCGTGAATCCAATCCCTACCTAGTAAGACAGAATAAATCGGCTTTATCGTGATTATAAAGAAAACAGTCTTATTGACTTTAGATCCAACTGCTACCTCAAAAGTGATGACCCATTCTGCTTTGGTTGCGTCCCGATGAAATTAAGCATTTAGATATCTATAGGAGATAAATCGGATTTGTCCTTACCCAAGAGTCTTAAGTTTGCCAACGGCATTACGTTCAACACAACCCCTTCATAATGATAACCCGAGAGAAAGGCTTTTAGTTGATATGCGCCGTGATGTACAACGGCTTGAGGTGATTGGTACATTCTGCCGTTGGGATTAGGAAAAACATACCTTCCGATGGCAACTTGAACTCAATGAGTTCAACGATAGCTTCTTCTGTTGCATAGTAGTCTTTCTCCACTACTTCTTATTCAGCACTTACTTGGAATTGTGATGGGAGAATGCTAAGCATATTTTAACTCGAAGATGCACACACCTGCTCATCTAACCATTTCCCAGACATTTATCTCTACTGAGCCCGTTTCCTTTGTTCTCGTCGTTTTCTGAGTTTTTGTAAGATGGGGACGATAATGCAGAAAAAATGGCTCTTTATGAGGTACATATGCTGTAAACTTCTCATATTTTCCATGAAAGTGAGCTGTGAGGGTTGGAACAGTAAGCCGAGTAAAAACTGACTACCGATCGTCTAGCTTTTGGAACGTAGTTCTTTCCCCTTCAAAGGTTTTGGACTGTTGTTTGATGAAAGAATCTCTTGGTCTATGCTCCACATCTTCCTTGCAAATCTGTACCATACTTGCATTAGTTGCTGGGAACAGGTCTGTATCGACTAAATCTTCCTCACGTTTGTCAGCAAATCTTACCCTTTCTTCTTACAAAGCCTTTTGAATTATGTTCTTGAAAACCACACAGCTATTAGTATTATGAGAAAACGAATTATACCACGTACAGTATCTCTTATCCTTTAACTCCTCTGGACTTGGGACTTTATGGCCGAAAGGTAAACGGATCTGCTTGTCCTTGACCATCTGATCAAAGATTTGCTCGGCCTTTGATACGTCGAATGTATAAGTGGATGGCTCCGCTGGAGAAACCTCCTCCTTTCCCTTGCCAAGTTTAAAAAAAGGACAAGTATAAGATGCACCTTTCACTAACTCTACAACCATCACCTCCATCAGCTGTTCCTCCTCACTGTCCGTAATATCGTCCATAACTGATATCATAGTTTGCCCATGAGAGAACTTAACAGACCGCTTCTTCTTTTTTTCCTTTATCATTTCCTCTATTCTGACGGCATGAGATAAGAAGTGGAACAAATCAGAAAAGTTCTGAAGAATGAGATGATCTTTGAGTTATGGATGCATTCTGCTAATAGCTATTCTGGCACACTCCATTTCTGGCAGTTTAGTGGTACATTTGGCCTTAATCTATCGAAAACGCTCAATGAATTTTGCTACACCTTCGGATGACTTCTGTTTGACCGCCAAGAGATCTGCTATGGAAATCTCAGGTGTTGGTTTGAAGAAGCGCTCATGAAAAATCCGTTCCATGTCTGCCCATGAATACACAGTATTGGGCATCAGATTTGCATACTAAGTAATGCCGCTCCTATTAAAGACAAAGAAAACAATTGCAATTTATGCCAGTTACTGTTCTCGAATTTTCTGCATTGCACCGTGAACCTCTCTATATGTTCCATGGTTGACTTGTTATCCTCTTCAGAGAATGTAAAAAACTTAGGAAATTTAAACCTTCGAGGTAATACTGTCATAAAATCTACCCATTTGGGATAAGATTTTTGATAAACTGATCGATCCTTGGCTTGTTGTCGCAATGCTTCCATTATTGCATTGACGGCGGCTGATGGTGCTAGCTGTTGATTCTTCATGGGGGGACTTAGCATAATTGCTGAGAAACCTGTCCTGGGAATGAGGTCATCTCAGGGTATCCTACTCCCTACATCAGATAAACTGTCGCCGTGGCAGGATATATGGAAGGGACATTTGTAGCGTAGCTCTGTGGCCCTCTATACGGGGAACAAATGCTTCCGTTAGGAGTAGCCATTTGGTCGTAAGATACTTGCACCCCCATTGGTGCCTGGACTCCCGTGACTGAGTATGTTGGGGTTCTTCCTAGGAAAGGCTCTGCAGGAACCACACCTTGTGTAGCTAATCCCAGACTCCCTTGGTGCCTCCTGGGTATCGAAAATGACGGCTCTTTGTGCAACAATTATACTGACCCATATGACAGTGCACCAATAGTCGAGGCAGGAGGATACACAACTGCCTGAGGTATCCTATGAACATTTTACCTCTGTTCAAAATTATGGAACTCGTTCTGAAGTAGTGGCCAGAATACTGTGGCAAACTGGGGAATAAGACTATGAATAAGTTTCCCTGTACATTACTCCATGACCTGTCGTATGGCAATTAAGGACGTGGGTATCAACTGAGACACTTGGGGGGTTGACGAGGATTGTGCTCCCTGTTGCTCAGGAAGGGTGACCTAAGCATTACTGGATGTCATCACCGTAGGATCAAAAGTTCCCCGTAAAACCTAAACTGTAGGCTGATCGGATGAATTCGATAAAGGCCTTGAGGACTACTGTTGAGGATTTGACATAATGCGTCCTGAGCGCAGTTGCATGTAACGACTACCTTGGGTCCCACTGAGCGTGCCAATTTATGTTGTCGTATAAAAGGAGAGCCGATGAAACTGGCAATCGGCTACTTCTCCAATGAACATAAATAGTCCGATAGAAGAATGAATGTGAGAGTCGGACCTTTTAAGAGATGTGAGTTTCTTGAACTTACTATAAAAATGGTCCAAGAAGGCAGAAATATTACATGTGGAAGCCAATAAGGATTGGAATTAGTGTATTTCGATTGATCTTGACAAAAAAGGAATAGAAAAGTACTGGAATTTGAAACCAAAGTAAACTGCAACGGAAAGCTGGTAATAAAGAAAATAAGGAAAACTTTTGAAAATTAATTAAAGTTGTAAAAAAAGATAAAGATAAAGAAAATGAAGAATAAAAAGGGAATTGAAAACTAGAAACTGGTAGTCTTGTAGGTGTGTTTGTTGATTCTTTTCGTTTTGGGAATCCTTACCCATTTTATGCTTGTTATGGCATTGTAACTGATTATCTGTACGTAGAGAAAATCTTGCTTCATAATCCTTAACGATTAGGAACAGTAGTGCTTTACCGATCATGCCGAAATTTAGGGGTGATAACTCATTGACTCTTTGTTTTGATATTGATCGGGTACATCGATTAAAGAATTTTTTACGTCATCATCGGCTTAATAAAATTCCTATCGACTTCGACTGAAAGTTACAATTGTAACGGATCGACTAAAGTTGACGTCAACACTATAAAACAAATAACTAATAATTTGTAACAAAATGATAGCTCAAATTGATTAGGAAAAAAAAAAAAAAAACCTTATTAGCTCATATGTATTGAATTTAACTTGTATCCGCATTTCTTAATGCACCAAAAAAAAAAAAAAAGCGAAAATTTATAATTTAATTTTATCATCCCTTTTATTTTTAAGGAATTTATGCTCGTTGCATATTATTCTCCTAAGAATATTTAAGAACGAAGTGATATATCAGCATAAAAAATGATTAGTGCCGAGAATGGATGGAAGAACCTTTGGTTGAGAATTTAAGCTAACAAAACCTTGTTTTGAAAAGGAGTATGATCGATTCGAAAAATGGATGGTAGAACTATGTTTGGGATTTAAGCTGATTTAAAATCTAGAAAGGGGGTGATACTCCTTTTCGCTTCTCCAAGGGTTGTTTATATATATATATATATATATATATATATATATATATATATATATATATATATATATATATATATATATATATATATATATATATGTATATATATGTATATATGTGTGTGTGTGTGTAATTCTCATATTTTAACTTGCTTTTACTCTTCTTTTTCCTCCTTAGAAGTAAAGGAACTATCTTAAGGAACCTCTTTGTGCATAATCAAAAGCGCACAATTTAATAAGCGCAAATATATTTTAGGAAGGGGTTAAATTGATATTTCTACAATTTAAATCCATACTTTTATTTATTAATATCTATTTATTAGAAACTATGCTTCCCCATTCTTACTTTAAATTAATTCTGCAATTAATTTTCTTTTTTATAGAGTGATTGCTTTAATAACAAATAACTAATAGAATTTTAACTATTATTAATCATTTTTTTTCTCTGACTGTGTATTTCCAATAGTTTTTCTTTTTGCTTTAATATATCAAATAAAACACACAGTTTTAAAAATAAATTTTAATGATTTTTTAATCAAATAAAATATTAGATTATGATATACTATATATTTTTAGAAGTTAAGAAAAATTGCAAGAAATAAAACTTTAAAAATATGATAAATATATAAATTTCAATTCTTATACAAATTACTATTTGTTAACAATTTAAGTCATGCATAGTTTCATATATTATTGGTGTTGTATTTACTTGATTTTTTAAATTAATTTGATAGTTACTCAATTTTTATTTTTATTTTTTGGTTTGAGAATTACAAGCACAAGAAAAATGAAAAAAATCTTAAAATTGGAAAAGAAGAAGGACATTTTAATCTAATTAATATATATTAATAGATAAAAATATATTAGAAATATGTGAATTTATCTTTGCTTATAATTTATCATCTGTCATAAAGAAGAATGACCTATATATACTTACGGAAAATCAAACTTCCAATCTACTCGTTAAGAAATAGGAGCTCTAACCATTTAAATAAAATCTCATTCGCAAGAATACTCCAATTTTGAAAAAACTTAACAAAAGATTTGACCCCTACCATATGTTTGGTTCACAAAGGAAAGGAGGGAGAGGGAAAAAGGATGGGAAGAAAAATTTTTACTTTCATTTAGGAGAATAAAATATAATTTATTTTTATTTTATTCGATTGAAATAAAAAAAACAAAAAATAAATACTATCTTGATTTATATTTTAATTTATTTAAATTTGAACGGACTATTTTTTTGACATACAAATAACTTTCTTCTTTTTAAGTTATTTTCTTTTAATTTTTTCTTCTTAACTAAACAACTTAAATCATTTATTTACGTCTACATTTATATTTCCTTATATTTTTAAAAAAAATTCATTTTCTAAATATGCTTATAGCCAATAAAAAGTTTATATAGTTAAATCAATTTAAGTAAATCCTGGCCGATCGATTGATTAAAAATTTCTCCTTTCAAGAATTAAATACGTGATTTTATGACTAATAAATCTGACTAATTAGACGGTATTAAAATTCGATTCAAACAACTCTCCAGAAGACACATGCGAGGGTTCGCGTCTCAATTGCTGACAAATAACGCCAAAAATCCTCCCATCCTCTGCCCACTGCTACCAAGATACTCATGAGGACGCCAGATGTCTATTCTTGTTCCATTTCTATCTCTCGAGTTTCGGCTTATTTGGAGGGATTAAAAATGGTTGTCTAATAATCATAAGGATTCGAGTAGTGTGCAACTAATCCTGGCAAAGCATAAACTACGCATCAAGCATCAGAAGTATTTGACAAAAATCACGGTACTTACCAGGACAAAACACAAAGATTATGCATGTTGAGAGGAATCTTAACTGTGTTAAGATTTAAGGATAAAGGAACCCATTTTTTGTGGCCTTAAGTGGAAAAGAATAACCAAATTCTTGACTTGAGAATACGACCCATTGGCTTTAGCTTGAGTTAAGATTCTCAAATTCCATATTCCATCGAATCACCACTTTTTAAGGCGCCACCCTTTTCTATATTTTTCAACAAGGAATATCATTCCGTGGTCATTTCTATCTTCTTATTTTCATTTTTATTTTTTTACCCCATTCTATCGATGTTGTCACGTGTGGTCAACTTTCACCACAGCTGAACCAACTAGGGTCGTGTTTCTCTAAGCAATGATTGACTCTTGCACACTATTGGCGCACGATGCCTCCTTTAGGATGCATGATAACATAATTAGCAAAAAAAAGGGATGCATGATAATACTTTCTTCGTTTATTTGAGCCATGAATAATATTTTTTTCGTCTCATAATATAAATTATTTAACTTAATTTTATATATATTAAAATTTTTAAAAATAAAATAAATTTATATTTTTTTTTCTAAAATATTCATATTTAAATGTCTTGAAAATAATAAAAGAGAGGAAAGAGAAAGAGAGAGAAAAAAAATAATAAATAAGGATAAAAATAATTTAAAAACTTTCTTGAAAAGTCCATAATAATTTATAATTTGAAATAATAAAAATAATTTCTAATAACTTATATTATGAGACGGATAGAGTATATTACAATGTAAATTTATTACATAATCTTATCAAAATGTTAAAGATTACAAAATCTTTTATATAAATATTTGACTGTCAAACTATTATTATAAATGAATTTAAACTCAATAAATTAAGTTATAAATTTAATGATTTAATATTCTCTAACTACTAATTACTGTGTTGACGATAGTAAAATTCGATTTTCAAAGGCTATGTGCATAGGTTGTTCCTTTTTTGAAAAGTCTCTACATCACTTCCCATGGAGTAAAATTATAGTATTAACGCTAATATAGAGAACTCCTAAAAATGAGAAGGCAAAGTACTCCAAGGAACAGACTCATGTTCTGTTCTCCCTCCTTAAAGCGGGGAATATTATTCATTCACACAAAGAAACAACAACAGAAGTTTGATTGCAGTGGTAAAAAGCTAAATGTTCTCCTTACCGTACGCAGAAGAGAGGCAGGGCTTGCTTTATGGCAACATCAAAGAAAGGCAACTTAAGTACTTTTCATGTACCATTACTGGAAAGATAATTGGGTCCTGCTCAAAGACATGAACAGTTACAATGTTTTTTACTATTTATGGTGGGATTTAACCACATAACAATTTCTAATGATTTTTTACATCATTACATATTGACAGAAGGAAAACAAACATTATCGCTCAAACTGCTACAATATGGCAATCTGCATGTGTTACTGTTCTGACCAGTAGTGACAAGCCACTATGATCATTATTCTGCAAGACATTTATGTTCCTTTCCTCTATAACACCGTCACAGGAGACAAAGTAGTTGTTTATGTTAATCAAGCAATCAGAGTTGCAAGAATAATAAATTCACCAATTTTGTAATCTTAAAGCAACAATTAGATTAATCAGTAGCTTTTGAACTGTTGCAGTTTCAAGGGCAAAGAATCCTACCCATCTGCTATTCATTCCTATCCACATGCCAGCGGAACTGTTGAGGAATTTTGCTTTTCAAACTTTACATAAAGGCTTCCATAGATTCTTCCAAACTGCATAAAATATCCTAACATATCAGAATCATTTGATCTTTCCTGAAAAGGTCAGTTGGAAGACGGGTGCAGATATTGTTTAATCACAGATACTTTGCTTATGTTGCATCACATGATAATCAAACTTGAAAAAACTGAAAGTCATATAATTGTTTAGTAATCTCAATCCTTTCTTTGTTGAGGCATTAACAAGCATTTCTTAATGGGCATCTGCATATCAGTATTTTTCCACAATTTGTTCACCAGGTTTAGTTGTCAATATTGAAGTAGGCACGAGTTGCGTAGTTGATCTCCATTGCTTCCTGTTAGAACTTATTCTGCACTACTGCTTCTTTTATTTATTTTTATTTATTTTATCAAATAAGATGTTGACATTATGCCATATATATATATATATATTAATTACATATTTTCTGTTTTGATTCTTGATTAGGGCCAGACTAGAAGATGCTATATGGCAGAAGAACAGCCATAACAGAAGATGCACTTCAGAAATCACAAAAATGCACAGCAATGATAACTAAGATGGAAAGGACAAGAAAGTGAAATGGAAGGAACAAACAAAGTGATTTTTTGGCACCAAATCTGAGCTATAGATTGGATCAATCTGGAGGTTTACATCTAAATGTATCACAAAGAAACAGTCAAGGCCTTGCCTAAACAAACACAGTTCAATTAATCAACCATATACAAAGCAAAGAAGGTTTCTTATGTTTTATCCATGCAAGTACATACAGACCGATATACAGTTTAACTAAGTTCATACATGTGCATTTGTAAACATCCACAAAAAAAAAGGGTTTATTTAGTACTGTGAGAGGGATATGTAGATTCATGCCAAGTATCTCCAGAGCCAATTAAGCTCAAGTCAAGGGCAAGTTATCAGCTATCAGCCATGACTTGTCATGTTTTCCATCAAATGTAAGTATAAAAGAAAGTACAATGCTATATTTTCCTCACGGCTTGGGGTCGGTTGTCATATACCATTTGAAGAGTGGAAAGGTTTTCAATGGGCCCTCTGTCTCTATTTTATTTCTGTATAGGCTGAATAAGTACCAAACTTACTGAAGGAGACAAAATGGAATGTGTTCCTTATTCCATTCCTGACCTTCAGACAAAGTGAAAGAGAAGAATCTCTCCACTATTTTCCCTATCATTCTACCGTTGCTCAAGTTCAATATTTTAGAGATATGTACAGATGAAAATATCACTAAATGCATGCAAGTCTAAGAGTCTACCAAATTTTCAGAAAGATGTGACAAAATTTGTTTCCTGTGCATTAGGAATGCAACTGGCATGAGGGAGCATCCTGTCTGCAAAAGCATTGTAAATACAATGGGCAAAGCACAGTTCGAGCACTAGATATCAACAAGAGACAGTTATATGACGTCTAAGAAGGATGACAAGATAAAAACAAGTGCTTAAGGGGATAGGGATGAAATTCAATCAAAATATGAGTCTTAGTATTTTGTTGGATGATCTTCTTATTTCCCAGTCAACCTGAAGATGATCCAGGTTCTTCTATCCTCAGCTAATTAAGCACCCCATGACCATGTAACTAACTGGAATTAGACCGGAATCTACTGTTATTCCCATTCTGGCCTCAGACACTCTTGGGGGGAGGCATCTCTCCCACCATTTCTTACCTTTTCTCTTTTATGTATCTAATGCAAAGTTCTAGATGCTCCGGTCAACAGAATCTTCCATGAGAAAGAGAAGATGGCTTTGAAGCTTTCAGGACATCATAGATAGTGGATTCCTCGAGTCAACATCAAAAAATATTCCATTATTAGTTCTGAGAATGAGGTTCCTAAACTTTGCCGCAAAGAATATGAGTGCACAGGGAAAAACGACTCTGTTGGATCTATTCTTGTACCTATTGTAAGGTGTCAAGAGTTTTGGGAAGTTATGGTACAGAGGAATATTAGATGGAAGTGCTGCTGTCTGAGAACAGTGAAGAGGAATTGCATTAGAGGACCCACAAATGTAAAGAACTGGAAGGACAAGATCTCTTTTTCAGACGCTGCAAAGATTGGATTGGGTCCGGTGCTCAGATGACCCTGCCCAAGATTCTATGCCTCACTTGGTACCCCCACCCTCTACCTCTCCTTATTTGCTTATAAGTAGATCTAGTGTACATCCTTAGTTTGTGAGAATTGGTCAAAGAGAAAAAAAACAGATAGATAAGAACTGTGGTAGAGAGTTTCTCATCAAAGCATCAGGGCCAAATAATACTGTGCTATATTGGATAGGATCAGAATTCACATTTCAAGTGTTGAAGCAGATTAGGCCAAGCAACCTAGAAGCTTTCAGGTAAATTCACAACTCACAAGTATTATAAAAAGATATGTCCTTTATATTATTAGCATGAACCTAACACTGAATTATTGAATTGAAGACAAAGAGATGTATCATCACCATCATCAAGGAAAGAACATCCATGCTTCCTCAAGAATGTCCATGCATCCTGAGAGGCATTTGTTCCTGCAAGGTGGGAATGGCCCTGGAGATTCAGGACTTGTTCTCTCAACAGATGCTAAGCCAAGATTGAAATGGACTCCAGACCTGCATGAACGGTTCATAGACGCAGTTAATCAGCTTGGTGGAGCAGACAGTAAGGATATGCAACAATTATGGTTCAACAAGCTTGAAAAATATATTATCCAGCTGGCTAACTTGGTATCACATTTTCTGTCACAGAAGCTACTCCAAAATCAGTTTTGAAACTTATGGGGATTCAGGGGCTAACTTTATATCATTTGAAGAGCCATCTTCAGGTAATGTAATCCTCAAAATATGAGATGTAATACTACAGAGGAGCATACACCATCATATTATGGCCATCTTCGGCTATTATCTTCCCCCAGGAGCCTAAGAATTCCCAAATTTTCTATGTACATAGATGTTACCTTGTATATTTGCTTGGTCATACCATTCTCTGTTATTAAAGGATGTGAAAACGATGGGTGGTAGCTAGGTGATTGCTTTTAAAAACAGGGAAAAAGTAGACTTACCCTGTAAAATTTGTGCTTACAGAAATACAGACTCAGCAAGAATCTCCATGGACAAGCAAACAATGGAGCCAATAAATCTCGTAAGTAGCCAAAAGAACTTCCAATCAAATATTCTACTATGATGCCTGTTATTGAGATGAAAATTCACTTCTGTGGCATAAAATGATTGCAGCAACAGCAGCAGTAGCAACAACAGGAGAAAGGATATCTGAGGCTAATGGAACTCAGCCGAGTAACTCAAGCATTGCACCCCAGACAAACAAGTAAGAGATTACACTGCCTGTTTCTTTGACTATCATGATCTATTTCCATGCTAAAAGCCTTCTGGTTATGATACCTATGTACAGAAACTTACATATAAGCGAAGCAATACAGATGCAAATTGAAGTGCAGAGAAGGCTTCATGAGCAACTTGAGGTAAAGATACATTCAATTTCTTATTTTTAACAGTCAACATGACATATATTTCTTTTTTCATCCCTGGATAGATTATAGAGAAATTAACAGACATTGCCACAGAAGGAACAAATAAACCTTTGCATCCCAAACAATCCATCCCGTTCCCTCTTTTCACCAGTAGCAGTAATAGTAGTAGCAATGATATTTGTAAGACCAATAAAAATTGGGTATCCCATTCACAAACATTATATTCTCCAATGAAAGAATGCCTTCACAACATAACATAATTTTAGATGCAGTACTTGCAAATGAAAACTGTTATCCAAGTTGGTATCATTTCAAGAAACAAAAGCTGCAAAAAGGTTTGGGAAGCCAATGTCTTTCTTGCCTGCCTGTAACCAGTTTGATAAACTCTTTGCAACTTCTAAATTTTTCTATTCAATAACATAGGTGCAACGACACTTACAGCTACGAATAGAGGCTCAAGGAAAGTATTTACAGGCAGTGCTTGAGAAAGCACAGGAAACACTTGGAAGACAGAACTTGGGGTCTATGGGATTAGAGGCTGCCAAGGTTCAGTTATCAGAACTTGTCTCTAAAGTCTCCACACAGTGCCTGAATTCTGCATTTTCAGATGTGAAAGAACTTTCTGGTCTGTGTCCCCAGCAGATACAAACACCCCAGCCAACAGATTGCTCAATGGACAGCTGCTTGACCTCATGTGAAGGTCCTCTGAGGGACCAAGACATGCCTAATAATCAGGTGGTAATAAGACCTTTAAATTTTAGAACTGTCATGGAGTCCCAAAACATCAGCAACGAGACCAGCCTACAGCAGCCTGAACGCAGATGGTGTGAAGACCTGAAAGACAAGAGAAGGTTTCTCTCAGCAGTGAATGAGGAAGCAGAAAAGGCATGCTCTATGGAGAAAAGCTGCAGTAATTTGTCCATGAGCATTGGACTTCAAGGAGGAAGATGGAATACCAATAACGCCTATTCAGAGAACAGAGTTAGAGAAACAGACAGAGATACCAAATTCTTTGACCAACCTTCCCATAGGCACGATGCTGTTGCAACTGAGAAGCAAAGGCCTTCGCAAGAGTATAAATTGCCTTTCTTTGCACCTAAACTTGACCTAAACATTGATGACGAAACTGATGCAGCTTCAAAATGCAAACAGTTTGACTTGAATGGGTTCAGCTGGAGTTGAGAGTCTTAAATTTCGGAAAACAGAAGGAACAGAAATGGTACTCTGATTTTGATTCTGCCAGAGTCAGACTGCATAATTTGAGCCTACAAACCAGATGTTAGGGATGTATTAATATGAATGGATGAAATTTCTTCTGCAAAGAAATCACTAGCAAGACTAGATCTGCAGAGATTTGATTTTTCAACCTAATATTTTGTTCACTTTTTCAGTTTTTAGCTAACGATGATAAGTTCATGAGTTGAACATTAAGTTTAAATTCAAGAGTAGTGATTAGACATGAATCAGATTATAACATGGGAACTGTGGCAACTAAGAAGCTTATATATCAAGAATTTCAGTGTTTTGCTTTGCTACTTCATATACATGAACACCGGACAATGATCACTACAACTTGATGCACAGCTATACAATCAGAGACAGAAACTCTGCAAGCGTGTCAAAGACACAAAACCAGTAAACTTCAGGGAATGCATAATTTCAACTACTTTGTTCAGATGATATTTCGACTATGGAAGAACAAATTGTATTTGAGGCAGGGGCTATAACCGAGTGAAACATTATGGATATACTAGCTTCCTTCATAATCTAATGTTCCAAACAATCTGGACCAGGTGACTAGACAAAGTCCAGAACCACAGTGACGCAAAGATGATGGTTTGTGATTTTTTTGTGGAAGTTTATGCTTCAATCTATTTCTTCACCCTTAAACTGTAAGTTAACTTCCACAGACGATTGGATTGATGACCTCAAAGGGCTATTTTGACACCTCATTTGCAAAATATGAATCCTGAAAACCATAAGCTTCTATAATACTGTGTTTGGCAAAATTAGGTGGTCATTTTTTATTTTTTATTTTTTTAAAAAAATAACCGTTTCTCAGCATTCGAATAGTCTCTGTTACCAAACGATCCCTAGCTGAGCGAGAATTCGGATTATGATCAGAAAGATCAATGAAATATCCTGAAAGCACAACTCATAATTCATGAATCAATACAGCAATTACATTATGAAACTTCCACAGCTCAACAAGAAGTGATTATTTGGCTTCAATATGAAACAAGAAGCTCGAAACTTTTGATCTAAAACTAACAGGATCACTTAGTTATTAGCACATAACGAGTATAAATCAACGAAAGTTAAATCCGTGTTCGTGCATTGATAAATTACATGGAGCGTCGACGGACAATCGGTGGAGTAAATTGGTAATGAGTTCATCGTAATAGCGGCCAACGGTGGTTAATGGTTACGTACCTCTTACGCGTACAACTGTAGCGGCCAACCAGCAGGAAGCGGCCGGCGGAGTGGATAGCGCAAAGCAGTAAGCAGTTAGCACAGTGGAGGCAGTCCTGGCGCGCTATTTGGACATTTGGTTTCATGAGAATTGCTTGGCTACGTAACATGCAGTAACTTTTCCAAACGTGGAATGGGCGCCCATTTCGGGGATTTGGTATTGGGCCAATAAGTCTCCATTTTTTAGTAGATATTGCACCATTAATATGTTATTATATAAATATTTATTCTAAAAATAAGAGTATTATTACTATTATATAGCAAGAAGGAAAATAAAGGTTATACTTGACATTTTAACTTGCTCATTAATAGCCTTTAGCTCTTGTTATTCGGTAAGATATTTATTACCCATCTAAATTGACATTCAGTCTAGAATTCTTATTTTTTGAAGGCTGTCTAAGCTATTTATAAAATTGATTTTAATTATTTTAAAATTATTTTGTAAATGTTGTGAATTTGATTTAAAATAAAATCAGTAAATATAAAATTGTAAAGTAAATATATTAGAAGATGGGAGAAGAGAGAGAATCGCTTAGAACAAATTGAATCGCTTAAGAAATAAATTTAATAACCTTAGAAAATAAACAGTCACAATATACGAACAGTTACATTATCTTTAAGAAAATAAATAGAGACTTAACATTTCATATTTCATAGCACTCCCCATTGGATGTTCATTTTCAACCACTTCGAAAAATACTTCGTTAAAAACCTTCATATAAAAAATCCTATGGGATAAAAACCTAGTGAAGGAAAATAGTACACTTTCCGTTCTAGAGGGCATACTGTCTCATTAAAAACTTGACTAAGAAAAACCCCAATAGGAAAAAATCTTAATTAGGGAAAAAGAGTACAGGATACATACTCTCCCTCTTAATAACATCTTCAAGATGGTTTTATATCTTTCAACCGACACATTTCAATTTTATGTACTAATTTTTCAAATGAAGTAGTCAGCAATGCCTTAGTGAATAAATCTGCCAGATTATCACATGATCGAATCTGTTGCACATCAATTTCACATCTCTTCTGGAGTTCGTGAGTAAAGAAAAATTTTGGTAAAATATGTTTTGTCCTATCTCCTTTAATATATCTACTTCTTAATTGAGTTATACAAGCTGCATTATCTTCATAAAGAGGTATTGGAATTTCCTTTTCAGAAGGTAATCCATAATTTTCTCGGATATAATGGATCATTGATCTCAACTACATACATTCTCGGCTTACCTCGTGAATAGCTATAATTACAATATGATTAGAAGAAGTAGTTGTTATAGATTGTTTTGTAGAGCGCTATGATATAGCAGTACCAACACATGTAAATAAATAACCAGTTTGAAAACGTGTTTTATGTCGATCGGATAGATAACCAGCATCAGCATATCCAATCAACATTGGACTGGTTCTATTTAAATAAAATAATCCAAGATTTATTGTCCCTTGGAGATATCTTAGGACATGTTTAATCCCATTCCAATGTCGTCGTGTTGGGGAAGAACTGAATCTTGCTAATAAATTCACAGAAAATGCTATATCAGGTCTAGTATTATTTGTAAGGTACATCAATCTCCAATTGCACTGAGATAAGGTACTTCAGGACCAAGTAGTTCTTCATGATCTTCCCGAGGTCGAAAGTGATCTTTATTTATATCTAATGATCTCACGACCATTGAAGAACTTAATTGATGTGCTTTGTCTATGTAAAACTTTTTAAGAACTTTTGTTGTATATGTTGATTGATGAATAAAAATACCATCTTCCAGATGCTCAATTTGTAAACCAAGATAAAATTTAGTTCTGCCAAAATTCTTTATTTCAAATTATTGCTTCATGCTATTTCTTGCCTTTTGGAGTTCTTTTGGAGTTCCAATAAGGTTAATATCATCAACATATATTTCAAGTATCACAAAATCAGATTCAAATTTCTTAATAAAAATATATGGATATAGTGGATCATTTTTATATCCTGATTTCAATAAATATTCACTAAGACGATTATACCACATGCGTCCAGACTACTTTAAACCATATAATGACTTTTGTAATTGAAGGGAATAATTTTCACGAGGGTTAGAATTATATGCGCCATGCATACTAAATTCTTTTGGGATTTTCATATAAATATCATTATTAAGGTTCCTATACAAATAAGCAGTCACAACATCCATTAGACGCATGTCAATCTTTTCACGTACTACTAGACTCATAAGGTATTGGAGTGTAATTACATCCACCACATGTGAATATGTTTCATCGTAATCAATACCTAGTTTTTGCAAAAAATCTTGTGCCACAAGTCGTGCTTTATATCTTACGACTTCATTATTTTTATTTCGCTTTTGCACAAATACCTATTTATAACCAATTGGTTTTACACCTTTTAGTATTCGGATTATAGGTCCAAAAACCTCACGTTTTGCAAGTGAATTTAACTTTGATTGAATCGCATCTTTCCATTTTGGCCAATCATTTCTATAACGATATTCTTCAACTGATGTTGGTTCAAGGTCCTCATTATCTTTTACCACTCCAAGTGCTATATTGTATGTAAAAACATCATCAACAGTTATTTCCATCCGATTCTAACTTCTACTAGAAGTTATATAATTAATGGACATCTCACTATTCTGTTCACTATTTTCAAATATTTGGATCTTTTCATCAGTTTCCACTTGATTCCTTTTTCCTAATTTTTCAATTGGATAATTCTGATCATTTAATCTTCTTTTCTTTCGAGTATTTTTATCTTTTGAACCAATGGGTCGTCTACGTTTTTGACGTGTTTTTGATTCAGTAGCTATAGGAATTGTATTTTGTCCTGCTGGGACTTCTATCTGAATAGGGGCACCTATAGCTGAAATATGCGATTTAATTACCCTTGTAGAGTCAGCAAAAGAATCTGGCTATTGATTTGCAAGTCTTTGCAAATGAATGATCTTTTGAACTTCTAGTTCATTTGCGCTTGTGCGCGGATCTAAATAATTCAATGATGTTGTCCAGGCAAGCTCCTTTTTATGTGGTTTATGTTCTCCCCCTAATTTAGGAAACAAAGTTTCATTAAAATGACAATCAACAAATCTTACTGTGAATACATCACCTGTCAATGGTTTAACGTATCTGATTATAAAGGGAGAAACATATCCAACATATATCCCCAACCTTCTTTAAGGACCCATTTTGGTACGTTGATTTGGCGCTATCAGTACATACACGGAACATCCAAAAATTCTCAAATGAGCAATATCTGGCTCAGAACCAAAAGCCAATTGTAAGGGAGAAAATTTGTGATAACTTATTGGCCTTATACGCACAAGTGCTGCAGCATGCAAAATAGCATGTCCTCAAGTAGTTGTAGGGAGATTTATTCTCATTAATAATGGTCTAACAATTAATTGTAATCGTTTAATGAATGATTCAACTAGACCATTATGAGTATGAATATGGGTTACTGGATGTTCAATAGTAATACCAATTGACATGCAATAAGCATCAAAGGCTTAGGAGGAATATTCTCCAGCATTATCTAGTCGGATTCTTTTGATAGGATAATTTGAAAATTGCGCTCTTAAGCGAATTATATGGGCAAGCAATCTCGCAAACACCAAGTTGCAAGTTGATAATAAACTGATATGCGACCATCGGGTCGATAAATCAATTAAAATCATAAAGTATCTAAATTGTCCACATGGTGGATTAATTGGTCCACATATATCACCATGAATTCTTTCTAAAAATACTGGAGACTCAAATTCCATTTTTGTTGGAGATGGTTTAATAACCAATTTCCTTTGAGAACATGCAACATATGAAAATTTATCAGATATCAAAATCCTTTGACTTTTCAAAGGATGACCATGCATATTTTCAATTATCCTTCGCATCATAATAGCTCCTGAATGACTCAAACGGTCATGCCAAATGATAAATGTAGTAGGATCAGTAAACTTCTGATTTACTAAATGATGCACTTCAATTACATGGATTTTTGTGTTATATAGGCCAGAAGAAAGAGATGGTAGCTTTTCTAATAAAGATTTCTTACTTAACATTATTTGAGTAATTCAGAGATATTCAAAACTATTTTCTTCCATTATCTCAATGTGATATCCATTTCGGCGAATATATTTAAAACTTAATAAATTTCTTCGAAATTTTGAAGAAAATAATACTTTAGGAATAACAACATTTGTTCCTCCAGGTAATATAATATTAGCTCTTCCAAAGTCTTCAATCAATTTTACACTACCACTTATAGTATTAACATTTATTTCTCCCATTTGCAGGTAAGAGAAATATTTTTTATCTTTCAATATGGTGTGTGTTGTACCACTATCAATTAGACATTTATCATCAATGTCACTTGTATATCTAGTAAGTGGAATAATAGCCATCTGGGCATAACAAAACATTAAATACTCAAGCAATAAAAAATTTTAAATGCTAACTACTATTACAATGCAAAAAAATATAAAACATAAAAGGAACATATTAAAAGTAAACTTCTAATTTCTACTGGATATTTTCATCACCAATAAAATGCTCAATTCTTCCTTTAGGATGCTCAAAGAAATCAGCCACGTCCAAATGAGTTACATCAACATCGTCAAGGTTGGTATCATCATCGTCACGAAGAGAATGTTGTAGAGTAAAATTTGCTTTAGCATTTTTGCCTTTCTTCTCAATAGACGCTTGATACAGATCAACAAGGTGTTTTGCAATACGACAGGTACGGGGACCAATGACCTTTTATGCCACAACGATTACATTTATCTTCATAATTTTTAGGAATAACATCATTTCTTATTCCTTTCTTGTTAGTTTTTGGCCACTTCTGGTGGTTGTCATTATTTCTTATAATTTTGTTTTGACTATTGCGATCATAATAAATATTTTTATCACGACCATATATACGTCCACGACCACAGCCATATCTACGACCACGACCTCTTCTAAGGCCAAAATTACGAGTTCTAACACCATTCACTTCTGGGAATGGAGTAGAACCTGTTGGTCGAGCTTCATAATTTTTCATTAATAGCTTATTATTTTGCTTAGCTACGAGAAGGCAAGATATTAATTCTGCATACTTTTGAATCCCTTTTCTCGATATTGCTGCTGCAGGAGCACATTCGAGGCATGAAAAGTAGATAAAGTTTTTTCTAACATATCCTCATCAGTAATATTTTTTCCACACAGTTTTAGCTGCGAGCTAATTTTAAAAATAAACAGAATTATACTCACTAAAAGATTTAAAATCTTGTAATCGCAAATGCATCCAGTCATACCGTGCCTTTGGAATAACGACTATCTTCTGGTGATCAAACATTTTTTTTAAATTAGTCCACAAAATAAGTGGATTTTTCACGGTAAGGTATTCAACTTTTAAGTCATCATGAAGATGATGGCGGAGAAAAATCATAGCTTTTGCATCATTTTATGATGATGATGGATTTCCTTCTACAATAGTATTTGCCAGACCCATTGCAGCTAAATGTATTTCAGCATCTAGTGTCCAAAATAAATACTTTGTCCCAATAATATCAAGAGTTACAAACTCAAGTTTGGTGGGATTTGCCATGTGAATACAAAATCAAATAGGAAAAGTACCTACCTTTCTCTTTTGTTATAGCAAACTTCAATAGTGTCACCGTGATTATAACTTTCAGTAAAACAACTTCGATAGAGTTTCGTGTTGATAACGTGTTGTGAATTTGATTCAAAATAGAATCAGTAAATATAAAATTATAAAGTAAAGATACTAGAAGATGAGAGAATAGATAGAA
Source organism: Voacanga thouarsii (assembly GCA_026120185.1). Classification (NCBI taxonomy): domain Eukaryota; kingdom Viridiplantae; phylum Streptophyta; class Magnoliopsida; order Gentianales; family Apocynaceae; genus Voacanga; species Voacanga thouarsii. Next base: position 9,999,527 of record JANUWF010001287.1, on the reverse strand, counting down.
TCACTTAGATACAATTTCATTGATTATTCGTTTGTTTACATATGACTCATATTTATAAAGATTTCGATATAGAATCTGAAAGGTTACAGAATCTGAAAGGTTAAGAAATGAATTAAATAACCTTAGAAAATGAACAGTCACAGTATACAAACAGTCACATTATCTTCAAGAAAATGAATAGACACTCGACCTTTCATATTTCATAACAGTAAATGATAATTTTATACTTTATCCGTCTCTATTTATCTGTCACAGTTAATTACTTCACACAATTTAAGAAAAATTAGTTAGTCTCTTAAATTCATACAACTATATTTATATATTTCAAAAGTACTATTGGATTTAATGTTCTCCACAATTATGTTTTTTATTTGTTTGCTCAACTCTCTTTCTAAAGTTATTACACTTTCGTTTTTCAAAGCTATTTAATATAAGAGTATAGTAGTAGAATTAACATTAATGACACTTAAATTTTTTAATATAACAGATAAAAAGGGATATCAAAACTTTTTATTTGTGACAGATAAATGGGGACGGGAGAAGTATATAGTAAAAAAAGATATGCTAAATATTACCTCTATAATTTTTTCTAGTTGTGACTCACCCTCTTCGACATTTTGCACAGATTAATGTCGCCCTCAATCATTGACACTCCAATTACAATCTGCTAGATTAAAGTTTTGGGGATATTTTTTTTAAAAAAAAATCAAAGTTAGTTAAATCATTTTCCACAAATTATTTAGGCTTTAGATTTCCATGAGTTCTTGCCGTTGAGCTTCACTAGCCCATGTTTTCATTTTTCAAACTATTTGCGTGGAAATGTTCAAAACGTATATAATGAAGCCCGAAATTGTACTCCGACAATAAGATCGGAACCTCTCAGGAAGAGGCCCAAAGATCAAAGGAAGCCGAAGCCCCATTTGTTAACAGGCCAGTCACCGACCCCATGACATACAGAGGCATTTAGGACCGCTCAAAGCTCCGTTGACCTTTTTTTTTTTTTTTTCTAAATAATTCACCCAAAATCTTTGTCGGGGAATATTTCTGAGTCCATACAGGAAATAATAATAATAATATTTATTATTATTATTATTATTAGTCTTTCCGAAATAATTCACTTAACAAAATAAGTGGTTTTTCAACGCTAAATTTTGCATTAATCAATTACAACATTCTTGCTTTATTAGAGTGATATCAGGTTTGAATGATAGACTTTTATTTTATATATATTTTTTGTTGAAAATTTGGAGCCAGGATTTCTCCACTTCCCACTATTAACTAACAATAATAAGGGAGTTAAAAAAGAAAGTAAAATATTTTAGATTACCTTTTTCTTTTTTTTTTAAGTTCTTCCTTACTGTACTTTCCTTTTTGTAATTAGGGAGTTCTTCCTGTTATATTTCATTTTGTATTACCTCCTTTTATAAGAGGGGTATATCTCTTTTTGGGTGAAAGGGTTTGTTGATTCAAAATAATATTCTGAACTCAAATAAATGTCATCTTTGTAAATTTTTATTTATAATTATTTGTCATTTTATAAAACAAGAATATATTTATTATTTTTTAATTATATTATTATTTATTATATTCTTAAATTATAACAAATTTTCAAATTAATTTTTAAAACTTTATAAATATTAACTAAATTTTATTTTATGTATATTTTTTAAAATTAATAATTATTTAAAAATAGAAAAAGTACATAATTACCAAATTTTCTAGCTAGCCAAAAAGAACTGGACATCCAAAGGAAGTTCTCCACGGCGGTGGCCGACCAACATTATGACGACAGGTGTCTTCGTGAGCTCTTCTGGACTGCTCATGCTTCTGACTTGCTGGTCATGGTCCCCAAACTTGCACTCTTCTTGTCCAATTCCAGTCTAGAAGCCATAAAGTAACCCAGAAAGGGAAGATTTTTGCGAGGAAAATCTATGTCAGTTTGGATCGAGGAAGGAATATAAGATAGTGACTCTTTTGACTATTTTGCGGTCTAGTGTGAAAGCAGGTCCTGCTTTTCCATTTTGGGTTCTTAAATAGTGGCCAATTCCCTGTACTTAGACAACAGAAATGATCAGAGCAAAAACAATGTTAAGCACTGAAAGGGACCCTTTTCTCTTCCCCCTTTTCATGCCTTTCACAGCTTATTGATTTTATGGAACACTTGCAAACAAAAATATTGATTTTAAAATGCCTAAAGAATCATAAAAAGAGGCGGCGCCTGCCCAGGAGCATACGCAATGCAAATCCAAAAGGAATGGCTGTCTTGTTTTTGTTTACTTTACTTGATTTCCACCAATGCAATTTCAAGCCAAGTTCCATTTTTAACCACCCAATAGGATTAAAAGAGATAGAAAGCACAAATATTTTAGGTTAGTAGCCTTTGCCTCGCTCATCTTCCAACTAAAATATAATCAAGGAAAGATTTAGAATCTTCATTTCACTAATTAAATCATGTATTTAACCTTATATCAATCGTGCGTGTGAATAACATCACACAGCACTGAACCATCGGTTTCCACTACCCTCTATTGATACTTGGCGCTCTAGTGGGCAGCCGTCGCATTCATGCCCTCATTTCCTCCTCCATTAAAACATGAAAAATTTCATCCGCAATAACTCTTTCATTCAGCTTCCCCTCCAAATCCCACTAACAGCCTCTTTCTTTCTTCATGAATCACAGTAAAATCCAGCAAAGTTTAGCTAAACCAACTTGCAGCATGAAATGACAAGAGAGGCTTAATGAATCCAAATTGGGTACAACTTTCGGCTGTGCATATAAGCTTAAAAGCTCCTCTTAGCTGGGGAAGACTTCGGCCTAAAAGATTATACAGTGCAGGGTTGCATACAACTAGAGCATATCTAGTCCATTGAAAATTGCAAAAAAATAATGGCCTCGGACTGGCTAGCGTAGACTAGATCTCTTTTTACTGTATGGAGATGTGTAATGTTTCTTTTTAGTTAACCCATGAGACGTCAAACAAGACGATAGTAAATATTTAAAGAAATGACATGAGAGAAAAAAAAAAAAAAAATCCAAAGAACCCTGCAAGAATGTAATTAACTCTATCTTCGAAAACAGATATTGCAGAAAAAAAGGTTGGAAAAAAAAAGAAAAAAGAGATTGCAGAGATAACAAAATATTGCCGGAGTGGAGTCAACTAGAGTTACCAATATGCACTACATGGTAGTCAACCACTAACGAGACCTTCAGTCCATCTTGATTCATCTTTCCCTGTGTAAATTGTGTTTGGTGATGATCCACTCAAACCACCCGTCAGAATTACTGTATTAACAGCTTAACACAAAAGCACTTTCTTCCTGTTCAAATAACATGATTTACTTAAGAGATATAAAAAATGAATTTAGCAAATGTAATTATTAGTGCATTAGTGAAATGTATCATTTAGGCGTAACTAAATTCTGCAATTATGAAGGAAAGCAACATCAGCAAGAGCAAGGTCGGGTCGGGCAGTAGAAAAGCCAACACGTTTCTCACACGATTTTTACAAAATTCACTTATTGACTCAGTCACTCAGCTGATTGCTCTTACAGAGTTTTGCACAGGGAAGTGTCAAAACGGTCATGATCATCCAAATGAGGAGGTCATGACTCTGAATTGGTCAGTTGCACGCTTACAAGCAAAAATCAACCAAGTGGGGTTAAAAGTGCCACTAGGTTCTGCTGTAATATAGACAAACTACAAGGGCATCCTCATTTAGTTTCTCTTTAAATACAACCAAAGATGCTCCCAACCACCTTACTCAAAAGACAGCAATCTCTACTCATAACATATCTGAACTTTTAAAAGTGTCTCAGTTCAGTTTTGTAAGCAGGATCATGGGAAATTGCATAGTTCTGCAGAAGAAGGTAATCAAAATCATAAAACCAGATGGGGAAATTCTTGAATATAAAGCTCCAATGAAAGTCCATCAAGTGGTAAAAGAATTTGCTGGACATGCAATATCTGATACACTGCCAGTCGGTCAGCATCTACATCCGGATGCTGATATGCTTGGTGGCCGTGAGTACTATCTTTTGCCTCTGCCAGTTGTTCCTCCACATTCAGGGAAGAGCACAACCACGTTTTCAAAACCAGATGTAGCTGAAGGGCAAGGAACTGGAGTAGTGAGAATCAAGCTTGTAATCAGCAAGCAAGAGCTTAAGGCAATGTTACAGAAAGGAGGAGCTACAGTTGGAGATATGATTCCCAAACTTCAGAAGGAAGAGAGAACAAATGGGGTCGAAAGCTTCAGAGTGGATGATAAGATAACCTCCACAGGATGGAAGCCCTTGCTGGAGAGTATTCCTGAAGGGTATTAGCTCAGCTGTCTTTTATTTTTGTCTTTAAAACTGTACAAAAGAAACTAGTGGCCCTAAAAGTTATAAAATACAGTAGCAACCTCTTCCTATATAGTTGTAATTTAACGCAGAGATGTTACATCATCCGCAGTTTGACTTGAGGCACAAACAAAGGCAATACAAATAATTTTACCTGTGTACTCTTTTCTAATGCTTGATCAGGAACTTCACATCTGTAGATAGACCTAAGGAGGCATAAAGCGGTTTATGTGAAGTAAACGTGCAGAGCCAGTTTCATGCAACAAGGATCTTTAAAAATTTTCCTTCACATCCCACCGACTCAACCATCGAAAGCCATTCACAAAATAGAAATGTATAGGCCAATTTAATTAACATAAAAAGCCACCGGACCGAACAGCTGAATTTCATTAGCTGACACTTTTCCTGTTGCCAAGCAGAAAGGGTATGGGAGAAGGTTCCGACAAACTTAAAAGAGGATTTTGAAGAAAAAAGTGTATATATTTTTTTGTGAACAATTCCCTTTATACTAATTATAAGTTGATTTCTAATCCCCTAAAAAAACTATATACATATCTATTTACATATTAATCAACATAAAATCTGCTAGCTTTAAAATGACTAGCTACATGGCTAAAAATTAGGCATAAAATCAACTAATTAAATCAATATAAAATCAACTAATAATTAGGCATAAAATTAGCAGAAAATCAGCTAATTCTTCTAATATTCTCCCTCAAACTGATGCAGTAAGTCTACAAGTATCAATTTGCCAATTAGAAAATTGTGCCGCAGATGGGTTATCGATCTGGTGAAGATATCTGCAAGCTATAGAGTGATGGAAACATATGGCAGAAAAATAATCTAACAGTCATAGGCTTCGCGAATAGAATGGGAATCAACTTCAATGTTCTTTGTATCATCATAAAAGAGAGGATCAGCCGCAATTTGAATAGCATTAGTGTTATCAGCATGTAGTGGAGTCGGTGTAATTAGTGAAAAACCAAGGTCGGTGAGCAGATCTTAATTATAACAAATAATCTCAAAGCATGCAATTGCATGGCACAATATTTGGCTTCAATGAAGGACTTGGAAACATAAATTTGTTTATTGCATTTCCAAGATATAAAAGCATCACCAAGGAACATGCACCATCCCATGGTAGATTTCCTAGTGTCCCAACTACCTACCCAATTAGCATCATTATGGGCTTGTAGACATAGTGAAGAAACAGTATGAAAAAATGAGTCACGACAAGAAATGCCAAGGATATATTGGATAATGCAGTGGATTGTAGAAAGATGCAAATGCCAAGGAGACTGCATGAACTTGCTAACTGTATGTACATTATAAGATATATTTGATCAGGTAATGGCTAGGTAAATAAAATTATTGACTAGCTTCTTATACAAAGTAGGATTCAGAAGAAGCCCTCCTTCAACAATGCGATATTTGACATTATTTTTTATTGAAATGTTAGCTAAAGTAGCACTTTTAAGGCTATCTAATTAAATGAGATCCTGAGTTAATTGCTGTTGTGTGAGCCCACGACCTATTATTCCTTTTGGGCCTTCTATTTTTGGAGGGTCCATTACCTTTTTGGTGGGCTTAAGACCCAAGTCTTATGGGGTTAATCGTATTATTAGGAAGTTAGAGACCTTTTCGTAATTACTCTAAGAGCCCCCTCTTATTCAGTAGCGTCAGTTATTCATAAACTCCAGACATCGTTGTTTCAGTTCCTGCACCAGGAGAGGAGAAGAACGACAAGGGAGGAAAGTCTAGGATTGAAGCCAAGCCAGAAACTACGGATTTGGGTAAGTCTTGGCCTTCTTTGACTATGATTAGGGATTTAGGATGTTCCTAGGTGTCCAATTATTATGATTATGGGATTTCAAATGTAGGGTTTTGAATTAGGGATTTCCATTTATGGTTTTGATGAATGCTTGTAGATGGTTGTTATGGCCCTGACTAGGGGGTTACAATACCTATCTTATGTATCACCCTTGCTAGGGGGTTATAGTACCTAGTATCTGTATAACCTTTCTCCTAATGAGTTATAATAATTAGGAGCTAATATTAGTAAACCAAGCTTACCCTAAGCATGAATCAATTCTGAATGAATAAGTGAAAAGATATGTTTTGATATTAGTATGATGAAAAGCTATATTTTGGTATGAGTATGATATTAGAATCAAATCCGTCTCCGTTAGAGCATGGTCGGTGCCGGTCGTGACCCACGGAACCAGCGCAGCTCCATTTTGGAAGAAATAGAGGATTTCGTCGTCAACAAAACAAAGCACAACTGGGCGACCAGAGCACTACCAGTAGGAGTTGGTGGCGGCCCTAGACTGTCCCATGTAGGCGAACTTTTCCAATTATGTGCGGATTTAGTAATTTCTCAGAAGTTTTGGTATTTCTCAATCTCTATTAGGCCCAAATGTAACACCCCGCTACCCACGTACCTAAAAAAGATGGGGATGTTACCTCGTCCAGAGGACTATGAGTCTTTATAATAAGGTATAAAAGAAAATAGCTAAATAAAAGAAAGAAATAATCTTATTACAACTGAATCCAAAACTTATACAAATTTGAAAATCAAAACAAACTATTGTCTCTCAAATGAAATACAGAATAAAATAAAACAGATTTCAATCTTTAAGTCATCCAACTTACTCAATAATAGCTCTCTCTTGAAAACATGATATAAAAACGGTGTGAGATTGTCATCTCAATAAGTCCCGTGTGTGCAAATAACATTTTAAATAGTTCATGTATGCAGGTTTATCAATAATCACAAAATATGTTTGCAAGTTAATTTCATCAATATCCAGTCACTGAGTGGAACAATACAAAGCATATCCAAAACAATTCTCAGAAAGCCATGCACTCATTGATACAACAAAATCATATAGGGATAAAATGATTCAACAATATCAAAGTCCATATCATGAATTCCATCATGATAGCTTCCCAATGTAACCATTCACCACTGGCAGTAGGTGATCTACCCACTAGGGTGAGATGCTCTCCCATCTTTACACTCAACATTCCGGTTGTTCAACTCAAAAAATACTCTACATGGACCAATATACTGGCTTGGATCGGCTTGATTAACTAGTACTAACGTCTCTTTGAGCAGAGTTCGTCTTCGGGAGGTGGCCTCCTATTAGAAGACTCACTCTAACTCTCTAAGACTAGTACCACTAGCTGTTAGTGTTATGTCCTAGAGATAATCACTTGTTTGTTGTATATGATACGTTTTATTTTAATAAAAGGCATTATTTATCTTACAGTTTCTTTTGTTTACTTTTATGTAATATAACTGTTAGATAAAGTCCATAATACAACACTGTATTAAGGAAATCGTAATAGATATCATGATATGTGATTCCTACTACACTGTATAGTGTTAGTACTTAAATAGTCCCTAGTCGTAGTATTAATGAGACAAGACATCATTAATGCGTTAAGACTAGCATGTGTTAGATTTTCTGATTTGATCAGGTGGTGATTCTCATAACCGTGAGTATTGAGATACTTAAAGTTAACACATGGATGCTTGTTAATGGAACAAGTACATTGGATTACCTAGCTATGAGATAATCACATGAATAACAATTTAGTGTCAGTGATATAATCTCAATATAGCAAACATGCAAGTGTCCTTAGATTTGAGATTTCCAAAGTACTTTGTTTGCTGAGCATTGTGCTTTGATTACAATCTCTGGAGCCAGATCGAGGGCCACTTATGAGATGTATATTGGATACATTGTGAGGTAAACGAAAGTAATTGAGAGGGTCAATAAAGGATTCACCACTCCTAATAGTAGGGGCGAATATCTCACGGCCACTTGTAGGAATTACTACTCGAGAAATCCTTGGCCAAGGCGTCTGTGCATTGGAAATAGTTTCAATTGATACACATCTAGAGTAGTGGGTTCTTGGTACAAGTACTATTATATTCGGGTCAGAATTATTATATTCTGGAGGGAGTTGGCACTAATTTCGTACTCCAAACCAAATGAGATATTGTATGATAAAAGGAGTTAATTGCACTGTAATTTGTTATTGAAGGGTTCATGTCAAGGCACTTGACTTCTTGGACTCTTGGGTGGTCCTGATGTGTTGTTAGATACTGCTTATGATATGTGAATATGGGTTTATTAATTGATGAATTAAAAAATTAATCTTGATTAGAATTAATATGATTAATTCTAATTAATTATAAATTATTAATCTCAAAGACGTTTAGATTAATTTATGTTCGCTACAAATTGACTGGGAAACCTAATAGGTCATATACAATAGAGGATTATATACTTAAGATGTTATTTGATAATATAGTGGGGTTAATTACGAGAAAGAGAAGTTGTTGTAGCCAAATTATAATTAGTTATAATTTATGATCCAAATTGTAATTGTGAGAACTTGATATTTCCAATTACAATTAAGGAATTCTAACTGTTTTAGAATTCTCAGATGGAATGATTTTCATCAGGATTTTTTCGTGCATTATATAGGATATATGCACAGTTCCTCAGGGAGTGGAATACACACGAAAAATCCTAGGTCAACACATGACTTCTCTTCTTCTTCTCTCTCTCTCTCATTTTTCTAAAAAACAAGAAAAACCCTAGCCGCCACTTAGTTTTTCTGCTAGCACAGAAAACTTCATGTTTGAGTGTGATCCTTCGTATGGATTTATATTAGAGATAATCACACACTATGATTATAGTGGTTAGATATTCAATTCTCGTAGTGTTTGATCAAGAGGATTGCTGGATTGCGCCTCAGACTTGAAGAAGAAAAATTTTATTTTTCAGACGCTCAAAGAAAGGTAAAGCTGTTATCTTTGTTTTCTTTATGTCTTGTTTTCCACATATATGCAGATTCTGGGTTGGTGTCTCGTTCTTATTTTTCCGCTGCGCCATATATGATATGCGTGAGAGATACCCAACACTAGCCTACCCCTATTGAGTACTCAACACTCACCATTAGGTGCAATAATCATTTCCATTTTTCACAAACTCTGAATACCTTAGCTTTGCAAAACGTGATTTTCACCTCAAGTTTTTCAAAACGTTTTAGTCATAAAAGAAGGAAAATCATTTTCAATTAAAAGTTGAGATTTGACAAAATTATTTAGAGATCAAAATAACCACATTCTCAATCCAGATATCACAATTCATCAATAACATTTCATTATCATTTCGACATCATTTCAATCATCCTGTGCGAAATACTTGCAAACATGTACCATTTAACAAAATAGTTATGTAGGGACTTACTTGAATAGTCAAATAGTCAAACCAAAGCCAATGCTTGCCCTCACTTCAAACTTCTTTTTTATCTAGAATCAATGGTTCTATAATTAGAATCCAAATACTACACATTGCCTAGCCACTATCGTTTCATGCAATCATGGATCCCCATGATCCCATTATTTATATAAATCTTCCATGGTATCTAAACAGATTAATTCATTAATCTATATCCATAACCTTCCCTTGATATGCTACTCATTATCAAACATGCATATACTCAATTCAAATAATCAACATGGTAACTCCAATATCTAACTATCATTAAATCCACATAACAACCCCATTTGAATCAAAAGGTCCCAACTTTAACCAACACAGAATAGATCTAGGTCCAACATAGCAAAATATAACAATACTTTTAATCCAAATAAACCTAGATCAATATTTGCACCATTGAACTCAACAATCCCAGCTATTCATGCTTTTCATGCTAAACTCCATACATAATAACATCACTATAAAATCAAACTCATTTAAACCAGTAGGGATTGAGTCTTAAATACCTCTTAGCGAGATAAAATAAAGAAGCATGGTGACTCCTTGGTGATTAGTTTGAGTTCACTTGAGAAGAAGAGATGGTTGGTTCGCCTTGATCTCCTTGTTCGAAAGTCACTAGCAATAAGGAGAAGTTAGTCCCTTTTGACTGTGATTTAGGAGAAGAAGAACAGAAGAGTTGATGAAGAGTTGATGAAGGGTTGAAGAGTTGCTTACCTTAAGAATGGAATTTGATTTTGGTGGAGTTTGGGTGTGTGCTGGCCGAAATCTTGGAAAGGATGGGAGGCTGCCTTTTTCGTGTATTAGAGAGATTTAGGGCTTGCTAGGTTATTGATTTGATGAAGAGAAATGGTTAGGTTTAGGTATTTTGATATTTAGAAGAGTTCCACTTTATTTTGGACTCTTGAAAAAACAACACAAAAAATGACAGTTTTTGCCTCTTCTTGGTTTGGCCGAAATTGTGCAATGAGTAGAGTGACATTATGGCCTTATTTTGGATGTTAAAGTGGCCGAAACAAGAGAGAAAAGAGAGAAGAATAGAGGTTGGTTTTCGGTCTTGTTTTTAGCCGAAATTGAGAAAAGCAAAAGAGAGGTCTTGCAAGTTGTGTTTAGGCTAAACAACAAGAGAGTTTGAGAGCATTTAGGGCTTGCAATTTTCGTGCATATGTGAGTGTGTATTGTGGCCAAAATTATGGAAGAGAGAAAGGAGAAATTCTGGCATTTTTTTGGCTAAAATTTTTTTGATTGGTTGTAGGTTATCTTGGATAGAATTATTTCAAGCTTGAAGAGTTAAAGTTGAGCTAAACTAGCTATCAAGTGGCGGCCAAGCTATATTTTTTTCTAGAAAATTCAAGTAGAGAAAATAAGATATTTAATCAATAAATAATTTATTTGATACCCTAAATTACTTTAAATAAAATTAAGTAATTAGAGGATAATTATATTTGGAGATAAAAATCTGGTTTTTAATAAGATAAAGTTGGAATTTCTTTTATTCTTCACCATATTTTCGAAAACTCCATAAATCCAAGAGATAATTGCCTCAATTAAGAATCAAAATTATCCCTTTTATTTTATTTAAAATTATTTTAAAAAAATTAAATTATAGAGACTTATCTCCTAATTAAATGCGACGGCTACCATAAGCATTCAAGATAAATATTCCTATATTTTATTTCCTTAATAAATCACCAAGATAATAACTTTAAGAATTCAGATTTTGCAATATTTAAAATTTCTTAAAGGATTAAGATAAAATATTCAACTAAGAGATAATAGGAATTTAATTTTTTTTAAATTTTTTTTATCAAATACCCAAGATAATCACACTCCTATATTTTAGGAGTCGGGAATCCAAGATGGCGGCAACCCTAGGAATTTCGGCCAAGAGTAGAGAACATAGGGAAAAAGGAAATGAATTAAGGAAAAGAAAGAAAAGGCTTACAAGAGTTAGGATTTGAACTCAAGTCACCAAAAATTAAACACTAAACTTTATCCATTAGACCACAATAACTATTGTTCAAATATTCTTCAAATAAATTCACTTAACTCCTACTCAATTTTCTTCATTTCCCTTCTATTAAATTCTACTCAATAAGATCAAAAGCTCTACCATCTCATTCAACATAACTAAATCCAAATAAATAAATTCATGTAATATCAAACTCATGAATCATATATACTTCATGAAAATAATTCAAATTTATTAAATACAATATAAGATGCTATACTATACATGACTTTCCCTATGAACTAATGGTGGTTTAAATCGGAGTATTACACTAGAACTCTTAGGGAACGAATTTTGGCCTCTTGGAAGCCTATTGAAACAAGAAAAAAACATAAGACAAATGTGTGAATCCAAAGATTAAAGTTTCCAATCACTCAAAAAATGAGAAGATTCATCATTCAAATGGCATTATTCAAGAAGGTTTTCAAGGAGAAGAAGAATGGCTTGTTTATGAGTTTTTTCTTTTACCTTTGTTTTCTTTTTCTAAAATGATGATGTAATTAATGTTTTCATTATAATTTGACATTATTTTTGGGATTCATGATTTCTTGAGTTAATTTAGACTTTTGATCAATTAATTATTTATCTTGGGATTTGATTATTTGTTATTATGAAGTTAATTGGTTAATTTTTGTTATTAACTTACTTAAAAAGGGGTTAATAATGACTTCAATTAATTAATTTTATATTTGTTATCTCTTAACTTGTTTAAAAAAGGGATTAATTGTTAAGAACTTGGGTAATAAAAAGTTAGTTGATGATTGTTAGAATATGGATTTATTGACTGATTTCATATTTTAAATCATCTAGAATATAGAGATTTATATGAAGATTGATTTTAATGCATCTTTTAGGTAAATTGATTGAGACATATTATGTTCACTAATTTGACTAGAAGATAATGATTCCATGAATTGCAAACGAAGTGAATCCATTTTAAATCCTTCATGAGACCAAGATGATAATTAATTGTGATATTTGCTAAGTGATTCATTGTCATGTTTTTAAAAGTATTTGTCTAAATTATATATTTTTACATCATTGAGTTGTATATATATTTTTTTATTTTTTATTATCTTATCACTTTATTAGGTCTGTTAAACAATGAATGAAAAGTAATTAGTGTATACTTATTCATTTGAGGATCAATACTCGTTAATTCCCTATGCTATACTTGCGATGGGTATACTTGCTCATATGTGTAATTTGGAATTAGTGTTTTAATTAAAACTTGACTAAGGAATGGATTTAAATTTAATAATTTTTATACACCCAAAATTTATGCATTAATGTGTTAAACCATTTTTTTGGCTGAGAAAACCCTACATTTACCTTGTGGCTTTTCATATGACTCGATTATGATCCTCTTTGGCTCCTGAAATGCTACCAACTCACCAACAAAAAGGGTATTTTACTATGTATGCTTTAAAAACCCAAAACTCTTTTGCAAAGCCATTAAGTATGTGTAACATGCTCATTCCCAAGCAAAATCCTATTTTCTTATTAGGCTAGTAGCTTACCCCTTTCTATCATCTTGTAGGGACCTAGTTATGTGATGAGGAATTGGAGGAATGGTTTGAGGAAGATTTTGAGTAGTTTTTTATGCTATGTCTTGTTTTGTTATGCAAGTTTGTAATTTGGAGTCAATGATTATATTTGTTTTAAGCTAGTTTTTCTTCTTATGTTGTCAGTTAGCACGATGTAATTCGAGAACTATGTGTTTGAGGTTTAGTTAATTAATAGCATGGTGTGATTATGGACATAAGTTATGTTATGGGTTCAACATTCCTCTTTGGGATGTTACTATGTTATCTTTGGACTCGGGGCGTGACATGTTGATTGGTAAAAATACCCAAAGACCAATGATACATTTCTAACCCCAAGAAACAGGTGAGCGGACCAAGATATTTTATGTGAAATATAGAGTGCAACAATTAAAGAAGCTTAGATATGGCCTCAAGATTAGAATCAATGATATCAATGTCATCCACATAAATAAGGAGAACAACGATACCTTTAGATTTCCGTTGGAGAAATAGAGAGAAGTTATATTGACTCTGAGTAAGAGAGAACCTAAGGAAAGTAGATCGAAACTTTTCAAACCATACACGGGTACCTACTTCAAGCCATATAAAGAGTGCTTTAGTTTGCAAACATCATAAGGAGAGGAAGTAGGCATACCATACGGAAGTTTAATGCAAACAACTTCCTTGAAATCACCATGCAAGAACATGTTCTTGACATCTATTTGAAGTAAAGGCCATGATTGGAATGCAACAAAAGTTAGGAGAGTGCGTACAATGGTCAATTTAGCGATCGATGTAAAGGTTTCTTCATAATCTAGACCATATTTTTACTTATTCCAAAGAACCACTAGCTAAGCTTTGTAATAATCGATGGAGCCATCAGATTGGAACTTGATAGAAAATACAATTTTATTGCCAAAAGGTTTCATAGATAGAGGTTGGGGGACAACTTCGTAAGTTTAGTTTTCTTCAAGTACAAGAGGTTTTGTTTCAATAGCTTTCCACCAACACTTATGCTTCATGGTCTTTTTATAAAAGAAGGGAATATGAATAGAAGATAAGGTGGCTGTCAAGGTTGCGGGTAGTGAGAAACCATGCATATATGGGGTTTACTAACCCGAGTACTCTATCAATAGGGGGCAGGTGTTGTTGTTGTAGTAGGATCAGCAACATGGGAAAGAGCTTGAAGGGACTCTTGAGGGACGAAAGTCAAATTATTAATGGCAGAGGAATGTCTTTGGTATACCAAAAGTGATTTTAAATTGGTGAAATTTGCATCAGAGTTAGTAAATAAAGGTAGCATAGGAAAAGAAAGAGAAATAAGGTCTTGATGAGAGAAGAAAAATGTTAACTTTAAAAAAAAATCACATTCCTAGAAATGCGAATACGAATGTAGATAGAGATCATAACAAAAAAAAAAAAAAAAATTGATGTACAGAATATCCTAGAAAAATGCATTTAATTGATTGAATTGTTAGTTTTGTGTGCTCGTGTATTGGAAGATGTGTAACACCCCACACCCTAGGTACCTAGATAGGGCAGGATGTCACCCCATGTAAAGGACCACCAAAGGACTAGGGGTCTTTATAACAAGGTACAAAATAAAACGAAAACTGCTAAATAAAATTAAAAGGATAATTCCATTACATCTGAAAGCAAAACTTATACAAGTTTGAAAAATCAAAACTAACAAGCGTCTCTTGAAATAAATTCAACCATAACTAAATAAATAAATTGGAGCTCAACCATAGCTTCGTCTCACTCACTGAAAGCAATCTCCTGAAATCATGATATAAAAGATGTGAGATTGGCATCTCAGTAAGTCCCGTGTGTGTAAATGTCAGTTAAAACCATTTCATGTATGCAGATTTATCAAAACCACAAAATCGTGTTTGCAAGCCAATCTCATCAATAACCGTCATAAAAAGGAGCCTTGCTCAATCAATCCAAAACAGTTCACAATAAATCATTGTTTCATCACAATCATTATTCATTAAATAGGGATTATCAAATGATTCAACAATATAGTAACATAATCCACATCATGGTTATCACCATGATAGCTTCCCAATGTATTCTTTCAACAATGGGCAGTGGGGAATTCACCCACCAAGTGAGATACTCCTCCATCTCTTCACCTAATACTCCGGTTGTCTAATCCGGGTCATCAGCGTCCACATGGACTAATATGCTAGCTCGGACCGGCCTGACTAAGTAGTACTGTCGCCTTTCCAAGTTGAGTTTATCTTCTGGAGGTGGCCATCTACTAGAAGACTCACTCCTGATCTTCGAAACTAGTACTACTAGCCTACTCCCGTTGAGTACTCAACGCTCCCCATTCAGGGGCAGAATCATTTTCCCTTTTCCGAAAGTCTTTAATTAATTTGATTGCAAAACGTGGTTTTTCGTAATAGCGTTTCCAAATCGTTTGACAATGGTTTAAGAAATCATTTTCGAAGTTTGAACAATTAAAATTTAGCAAATTTGTTTTTGAAAATAGAACATCCACGTTTCCAATCCAAATCTCACAACAATCCAACATAACTCATCATTTTTAGTCAAGGCTCAATCATTGTGTCAAAGCATCATATTGATACCAATTTAAAATAATATTGTAAAAATTGCTTGCAAATAAGTAACATTTATCAAAACAGTTATGCAGGGACTTACCTGGATATATCACAGCCAAATCCAACTCAATTGATTGCTTTAATTTCCTCTCCTTTCTTATCTAGAGCAAATAACCCTGCAATTAGGATTTAATCATTCCACCCATTATTTCATACAACATGACTCTTCAGGATTTTATTATTTACCTATTGCATCCATGGTATTTGATTCACTAAATCACATATATAACTTTCCTTTACGATTCTATTGATCATGACCGTGCATTGATCTAGATCAATTCTTCACATGATCTCTTCCATATTAAACTAACATAAAATCATTATAAATAGCCCCATAAACATTAAAAGATCTCATCTTTTGCATATTTAGCATGAATCTAGGTTCATCATGGCAAGATACATCAATGTCCTATCTCATACATGCTTTGTCTATAGCTTTCATCAACATGTTCATCAATCTAATATATTCATGCGTTCATACTAGACTCCATAAGCATCCTTAAGTCAATATTTTGAAGTTTAAGACCTTGTAAATCAATAAAAATAGGATCTTGATTACCTCTTAGCGATTTAGACTTAAATCACGGCAACTCCTTGTTGACTAGCTTGAGTTCGATCACTAGTTGAAGAGTTTGGATTGCTTGGATGTCCTTGATCAAGACTCCCCAAAGAATGGGTAAAATCAGTCCCTTATGATCGAGATTTAGGAGAAGAAGACGAGAGGAATTGAAGAGGAGTTGATGAAGAGTTGAGGAGTTGCTTACCTTAGAGTTGGTTTTCAGCTTTGATGGAGTTTTGGGTGCTATTTTGGTCCAGATGTGGAGGAGGGTTGGCGGCTGGAATTTTTGAGCAATGGAGGGTTTCTAGGGTTTGTTTGAGGCTGATTGATGAAGGAGATAGGTTAGGCTGAGGTGCTTTAGGGTTTAGGTGTTTGAAGAAGTTTTGGCCTTACTAGGGTTTCTTGATCAAAACAGAAAATTGTTCAGCTTTGGTGTTCTCTAGGGCTGCCGAGATTTTGGAGGGGAATTAGGGTTGGTGGCTGCAATGTTTGTGTAGCTGAGGGTGCTGAGATTCTAGACAGAAAGAGAGGAAAAATCTGATGGGTTTTGAGTCCCTATAATAGCGAAAATAGGAGAGGAAGAATGGGCTTTTGTGCAGCTGTTTTTCTGCTTGATAGCTAGGGCACTTTTGTGCAGATTTTGTGCTGGAAATTTTAGGTAGAATAGGTGTGAACAGTGACGAAAATTCTGAGGGTCTAGGGCTGAAATTCTGGTTTCCTTTTGGCTGAAGACAAGTCCTAGTTGGTTAGAGTTTTCTTGGCCAATCTTAGCTAGGGTTTGGGAGTGTTTTAGGTAAGTTGTCTTTACCCTACGTGGCGGCTGCTAGAAGGGAGTTTTCCAGGAAACCCTAGAGAGGAATTAGGTCATCTAATTAGGAAATAGATATTAAATAGTTATTAGGAAATAAAATTCTGGTTTCCTATTCATGCCTACTGAAATTTCCCCTAAGGCTTCGAAAATTCCTAGATTTATCCAAGAGATAAATACTCCATTTAATTTCACCTCCAAGTCTTTTATTTCCATTAAGAAAATATATTTGAAAGAAGATAAAATATGGGAATTTATTTCCTTGAAAATAATACCTATATGCTTTCTTATATATGCTTTTCTTTACTAATATATTATTAAAATTCTCTAAAAGGTTATGATAAGTATTAGAACCAACAATTTAATTTGTTCTGAAATATTTTATAAAATTTTCAAATAAATCACTCTCCTAATTTATTTTTCTCTTCTTAGGAAATTAATTTTCTAGTGGCTAGTCTCCTAGAGATTTCGGCCAAACTAGGGAAAAGCTAGGGAAGGAGGAAGGAAAATAAGAGAATGAAAAGGATTTGAAATTTCTAGGATTCCAACTCAAGCCCTTCAAGGTTTAAATGCTCTCCCCACTTGCTTTGCCCTTTTTTTCCAATAAACTCTCCTTAATAAATGAAAGCTCAAGCAATCAAACTATTTCAAGAACAAATTAATTCATGCAATCCACAACTAATATTTTCATGAAAAATAATTCAAATCATCAAATGTGGTATAACTTAATATGACATGCATGACTTTTCCCTCACTTACCTAAGACGGTCTAACATGGGGTATTACAAGATGTATATAACAGACACAACCAAAGGTAAGAAGGTTAGAATAATTGGAAGTATAACCAAATAATTGAGTGAAAGGAGAGACATTATTCAATAAGGGAGAAGGCACTCGGTTAATGAGATGGACAGCAATGGAAAGTGCTGCACACCAAAACTTGGTAGGTATTGATGATTCTAATAAAAGAATGTGGAAAATATCAAGCAAATAAAGATTTTTTCTTTCAACCACCCCATTTTGTTGTGGGGTTGAGGTACAAGACTTTTGAGAAATTATGCCATGAGCTTGTAGAAATTCTTAAAACAAATGAGATATATATTCACTCCCATTATCAAACCAAAACATACGTTGAAAAAGTTTAAATACAGAAAAAACTTAATCTTTAGAATGAAGAAAATAAATCTAAGTGAAACGACTATAGTCGTTAATAAAAGTAATAAAATACTTGTAATTAGCATGAGAGGTAACAGGTGTCATACCCCACAAATTACTATGTATTAGTTCAAAAGACTGGACCATATTAGGTGTGTGAGTAGGAAAGGGCAATGTTTTACTTTTACCAAATTTAGAAGAATTACAATCAAATTGGACAGTGCTAAAAAAAAAGGTGACTTTTTATTCCCAAGTAAACTAAAATCAAGCAAATTATGAAGGTCAATAGATTTTGGATGCCTGAGGCATCTATGTCTTGATCGGTAATCAACATGGGTAAAATTACATGAGACAAAAGAAGACAAAAAACATGAAGAGAAAATAAATTGGAGAGGAAAAATATGTCCAACTTTAGGCCCTTTTGCAATCATCTTCCCTAACTGTTGATCTTGCACAACATAACTAGATTTTGAAACTTTCATTTTACAGTTATTGTTAACCAACTAACTAGCAAAAAAAAGACTAGTGGTAAGGTTAGGAGCGACAAAAACATTGATTAAAAAGGAAGAAATATCACCAGTAGCTGTTATAGGCAAACGATTGCCATCAGTAGTGTGAATCTCAAGATTTTCAGAATATTTGTGAATATTTGTAAAAAGTTGTGTATTATTTTTCATATAATTAGATGCCACCGAATCACAATTAGATAATGTAGAAAAAGGATTACGTGAGAGTTCTAGAGCAAAAAAAGTAGAGATAATCATTTGTTGAATCATTTTAAAGGTCACTGTTTGAACAGGATTTGGAGCATTTTGTATTTGGATTGATACATCCATAGAGCCAGTAGAACTAGAAGAACCAGTTAAAGCAACATATGCTGTCGTAGATATCTTGGGAGATTGAATGCGACATTCCTTGAGAATATAGCCATCATTTTTGTAATAGTTGTAGAACTTTTGAGAGCAATTTAAAGCATAATGACCAAAAACTTTGCAACAAAAATACTGAACATTACTTATATCCTTGCCTCTTGGCTTACCTTATGCTGCTAAAGCTGCTAAAGCATAGGTGGATTTATGTTGTCTATGACTGTCTAAGTGAGAAGTTGCTATTTTTCTTGAAGCAATTCATTAAGATATGCATTCAAGGAGAGAATCAAGTCTTGATTCATAAGATTAGACATGATACCTTTAAATTCATATCTCAATTTCATAATAAATTGATTTCTTTTGCAGTTTCGTAGACCGATTGAACAACACTAAGGCATTCATAAGATAAGGTAGTATAGATGACATTAGTATATTCAGCCTAACTATTCAAAAAAATCGAGTAAAAATCAGAGATAGAAAGATTATCCTATTGTAGAATGGATATTTTATGCTCAAGCTGGAATATACGAGGCTATAGAGTTTTTGTAAGTGAGTCCACATCTCAACTGCAATCTTAAAAGGTCGAAGATTCAAGACAATGTTGAGTTCAACAGATGCTACAACCATGCCACGATTTGAGTATCCTTAACCTCTCACTTAGCATATTCATCCTTTTTGTCAGGAGTAAGTTTACTTCCATCAACATGACTCCATAAATCTTTATTTTTAACAAATATTTTGAAATAGAATACTTAAGCAAAATAATTTTTGCCAGTAAAATGAATAAAAAATGAGCATACTTGTCACTTGTCTGAAGACATGAGGCTA
Organism: Voacanga thouarsii; assembly: GCA_026120185.1. Lineage (NCBI taxonomy): Eukaryota > Viridiplantae > Streptophyta > Magnoliopsida > Gentianales > Apocynaceae > Voacanga > Voacanga thouarsii. Next base: position 9,979,506 of record JANUWF010001287.1, on the reverse strand, counting down.
CGAGATCTTGATCAAGGTAACTAAGAACAAGAAATTGAACTATGGCGATAGAAAATAAGAGACACAAGAGTTTCAAGATAACTAGGGCTTTGATACTATGACAAACTTAAGAGGTGGAGAATTCCTCTTATATAGTAACTACAAGTTGATTTTTAGCTCCTACAAAAGCTATATACAAATTTTTAATTGCTAAAAAAGCTATATACACATCTATTTACATATTAGTTAGGCAAAATTACACTTTTAGTCCCTAAACTTTTTTTATTGCTATGGTTGTCCCTAATCTTTATTTTTAACTTTTTAAGTCCTCAATCATTTTTTGTTCGATATACTTGGTCCTTTTATCCAAAACCCCCGTTAGTCAACGCTGGGTAACTTTCATGGCTTGACTTTTGGTTTATTTATAAGGGTAGTTTTGTAATTTTATTGCTCTAATTTTTTTTTAATTCCAAATTTAGTCTCTAAACTTTTTTTTACCACTATGATTGGTCCCTAATTTTTATTTTAATTTTTTAAATCTGCAATCATTTTTCATTCGACATATTTGGTCCTTCTGCCCTAAGCCCCCGTCAGTCAGTCAACGTTTATGGCTTAACTTTTAGTTTATTCATAAGGGTATTTTTGTAATTTTACTATTCTCAATTTAAAAAAAATACTATAATAATTCTTTTATATATCACTCCCAGATGCCGGTACTTCCCTCTCGATAGTTGACTTCCCCTCACAAATCTTTTTGCTTAGAACCCTAGCTAACCTACCTCTTGTTCTGTTACTGTTGTTCTCCTTCTTCATCTTTGTCTCAAACAAATCCAAGGACTGGCCTCTTCTCAAAATCATGACACGACCCATTTCATTTCCATTCTGTTGATTATATGCAGGTCTGTTCAAATGATACTGCAACTCCTCAATACTAGATGTTCTCCTTAGACCATGAAATTGTTGGTCCACTTGTTGCGTGGGTTTTCTCTTTGTGTCTGATCGCTTAGGCAAGTTCAACGGCTTCTAATAACCATGGTTGTTAGTTTTTTCATTTCCAACTCTATTCCTATTAGTAAACGTGCTTCTTCGGTGATGAAACGCTAGTGGACAAACCCGAAATCTTTCACCCAAACAATCTTGTGGCCTCAAAACCTCCATTCCCATTATCCCAAAACCAAAAAAATTCCCAAATTGTTTTTGATAAATCTTTCACCTAAACAAATGCTAAATAGCCATGGCCTTGACTATTTGATTTTGCCATATCTAGGGTTCTAAGCAAGAAGATTTATGAGGGGAAGTCAACATTTGAGATAGAAGTACTAGCGTTCGGGAGTAATATATAAAAGTATTATTATAGTATTTTTTTTAAATTTGGGAATAGTAAAATTATAAAAATACTCTTATGAATAAACAAAAAATTAAGCTATGAGCGTTGACTGGCATTGACTGACGGGATTTTGGATAGAAGGACCAAGTATATCGAATGAAAAATGATTGAGGATCTAAAAAGTTAAAAATAAAGATCAGAGACAAATCATGACAATAAAAAAGTTTAGAGACTAAATGTGGAATTAAAAAAATTAGGACCAGTAAAATTACAAAAATACCTTTATAAATAAACTAAAAGTCAAGTTATGAACGTTGACTGGCATTGACTGATGGGAGTTTTGGATGGAAGGACCAGGTATGTCGAACAAAAAATGATTGAGGATCTAAAATGTTAAAAATAAAGATTATGAATCAACCATAGCAATTAAAAAAAGTTTACGGACTAAAAGTGGAATTTTACCTATTAATTAACACAAAATCTGCTGGCTTTAAAATGACCAATTATAAGGCTAAAAATCAGGCAATTAAATTAATATAAAACAAGTAAATAATCAAGCATAAAATCACAATATAGAACCTTTTTTTTTTTTTTTTGTACAGATGCTTTCTTTCTTGCCCTATCACACTCCATCTAGGACTTTGGTCTTCATTCTTCATAGTGGTTGAGACTGGTTGGGAAAGACATTCTCTTGATTCCTTATTTTCTTCTTCCTCTTTTGCTCCGTGCTCATCACTAGTTAAACTTATTTCTCAACACAAAGGAGATCCGACTCTTTTTTTTTTTCCACTTTGGAGGAGATCAAATCTCTCTCACAACCTTTCAAACTGGCACTCATGGGCAAATTTCTAAAGGGCAAACCCTCTATAGACAAGTTGCACATAGAGTTTGCAACTATTGGTCTAAAGGGAGATGAACAATATGGTGTGTTGGATTATAACTATGTTTTGATCAGGCCATCTCTTGAGGTAGACTTTATCCTGTTGTGGTTAAAGCAGTAATGGTTCCTCTCTGATTTTCCTATAAGGATATTAAAATGGACTTATTCGTTTTGGACCTTTGAGAATCCTCTATAGTTCCTATCTAGGTTTTCTTTGTAAACTTGCTATTGCAATTTTTCTCAACGGTAGTTCTTTTTTTGATGACTTCTATCATTGGAAATTCGCTCAAGATAGACAATGCTACTACTTCCTTGACTCGCTCTAGCATCGCTAGGGTATGTGTTGAAGCTGATATTCAAAAAAGGCTTCCCTTCCAAATCTGGCTCGATTCTACAGATGAGAAATTCTATTAGGATATTTCTTATGATAAGATTCCTCTTTTTTGCTCTACATGCCGCCGGCTTGGCCATGACTACAATAAGGCTGTGATTAGCAATGGCTAATAAGCCGGCCCCCACGGTTTCTGGCCATGCCGGGCAGGCCCCAAGGATCGGCCCGCGAGGAGTGCGAGGCCCTGGGACCGGCCCAGACTGGGCCCGCGGGCCGGCCCGTAGGCTTATTATTCTTTTTTTTTCCCTCCTACTTAACACAATTTTTTTAAATTATAAAAAAGCCACCTTAAAGTGTTGGGAGGTTTGGCTTAGATCCCTACCTGTTTTATTAATTAATAAAATAAAGATTACATAAGAGGGGGACTTGATGCCTAAACCTCTTAAAAATATTACAATGATTAAAATTTAAAAATATAATAAATATTCTAAAAATAAAATTAAATACATAATATTATTTATCATAAATTCCTAATTATAAAAATACTAAACTAACTGCTTGATTCACCCCATTCATCATCTGAGTCATCATCAATAATCTACGAATTAACCATCCTATCTTCAGCTGCAAATCAGCTACTACAATACATTAATATCTCCAAAGTTTGAGAAGCCAATCGAGATATTTTTTCATCGATTGTTCGAGTGCTCTCACTGAATACGCTTTCCAATGGCACTGTAGAGACTGGAAGTGTCAAAAGATCACGTGCCATTTTAGATAAAATGGAGTATTGACTTACATGAGCCTTCCACCAACCACAAATATCAAAATGTTGATCTTTATTTTCTATCAAGGGCTGCATTTCATAAATTGCCATTTCGTTGTAGGTGGTAGTCGATCTTTTTTGACGTTTCATAATATCCCATGGATTAAATACTGATGAAATTAAAGAGGTAGATTTTCACGGAGGTTGAAAGTGACTACTAGATGGTGAAGTTTGCCTACTTAAACTAGGAGAACTAGAACAAGAAGACTTAAACTCATACAAATTATACATGTCAGATAAAACTTTAGCTATTTTATCTTTTATATCTTTTATCATACATTATTTAAGTGTTTGTGATTCATCAAAATCTAATGTTTCATATAAATATTCAATAATATTATGAAAACCAGTCGTCTTTACTTTAAGATCCATACACAATGCCATACAATATAAAATAGGAATATCTTCATAATATTTTTTATATTTTTCAAACATACTTCTCGTAAAATAATCATATTGGGGATGATACATATATTCACCAAAAATATGTGCTATCTTAGCAATTGTTGGAAGAATATGATAAGTAGTGGGATAATAAGATCTCAATAAAAGTTTAGTAACTTCTTTAAAAGTAAATAAAAATGTTGAAAGTGCAATACAATTTTCAAAATAAGTTTCAGTTAATGGAGGTTGAAAATTATTAATATTACAAAACTCAATAAGTTGGTTTTGAAAAGGTATAATACTTTCAAACATATCTAAAGTTGAGTTCCATCTAGTTTTACAATCTAATATAAATTTTTTAAAAGATACACCTTATTCTCGGCATAATGCCTTAAAATTTTGTTGCCTAGTAGGGAGGTTTTAATAAATAAAACAGTATTTCTAATTATATTAACAATATCATCAATATATTTATATCTTTTTTTAACACACAAATTAAGTATATGACAAGCACACCTAGTATAAAATAAAATACCATCTAACATAAGATTCATAGTATTGTTTAAAATTGTTATGGCGGAATCATTATTTGAAGCATTATCTAAAGAAATAGAAATAATTTTATTTAAAATCCTATGTTCATGACATGTTTGAGTAATTATTTTAGCTATACTACTACCTACATGAAGATATTCAAATAATTTAAAATAAATAGTTCTTTTTTGTACTAATCAATCATGATCTATCCAATAACATGTAATGCACAAATAAGATTTATTAGTAATTGCAGTCCAACCATCACAAGTAAGAGCAAATTTCCAATTACAAGAATCAAATATAGCAATTAGATACTCTTTCATTTCTTTATATATCTTTATTATATCATTTTTTAATGTTGTTCTAGGAATTCTTTTCCATGCTGGTTGACAATTATTTTGCATATATTGTTCATAATGTGGATTTTCTGCAAAATTAAAAAGTAATTTAGTTTGAACAATCATTTTAGTAAATGCACTTCTATTTTTTTTATGATTATATTGAAAATTACCAACAATTTGACCTCCTATAGTACGCATTTTTGTTGTTGTTTAAGTAGGGTTTCTAACCAATCATTATGTGACCTTTTCATATGTCTAACTAATATTCTCATCCCTCATTCCTTCTTATGTGCATATACCACCCTACAAATTTTACATATTGCCCTGTCATTATCATTATCTTTTTCAAAAAGATTCCAAACTATAGATGTTTTTGCTTTAGTTGTAACATCCGTTGTTTCAACATCATCCTCACCTATATTAGATTTGTCAGGATTAATTGTTGGAGTTAGTTGTAATTGTGAAATACTAACACTAGACCTACTAGGACCTTTATCTTCATTACCTATTTCATTATATATTAAATTCAAAATTGGATCTATATTAAAATCAAAATGTGCATATGATTGGGATGAAGAAAAATGATGATATTAATTTGGATCCATTATTTCTTAAAAAAAAAACAAGTAATCAAAATTCAAATAAAAGTTTAAAAAAATAAAGTATTAACAAATAATGAAATAAGAGAATTGAAAAATATAAAAAATAAATTAACTTAAAAATTAAACAAATAACTAAAATAAATAAACAATTAATAAAGCCAAAATATAAAAATATAATATTAAGAAATATTAACTCGTTGATGACCAAGATTCAAGAATAACAATATTTTGTGGAGCTTTTTACTTCTTGTATCCACTATTCCGCTACTTAACAATCTTCCAAAATATGAAGACTTTCTTGAAGAATTGAAAAAGTATAACACAAAAATAAATTCTATTTTAATACCTTTTGTAGATAAAATGGAGAATTGGAGAGAGTTTGAGAGAAGTGTAGAGTATTTGATGAGTTTTGGGATGAATTGGGGGGTATTTATAGAGTTTTGGGGATTAAAATAGAGAATATAACCGTTAAAGACCAAAATGCAAAATATATATATATATATATACATACATATATATATATATATATATATTCAGCCGTTAGGGAGGCTGAAATGCAATAAACAAAAAGTGGAAAGCCGTTGGCAACGGCTCTCTCCAGGCGGCCCGGCCCGTGGCGGGCCAGGGGTTTTACCCCCTGGCCCGGACCGGCCCGGGACCTAGGCCTGGACCGGTGCACAGTGGGCGGTTCGGCCGCCAGGCCCGACACGCCGGCCCACTGGCCATTGCTAGCTGTGATACACCTATGGCTGATCAACTGAAGGTTCAAACTTCTCGCCCTAGCAAGTTGGTTCAGAGAAGGTTTTGAAGGTTGTCCCTTCTACCAGGACAACATCTCTTCCTGGAGTCTCAAATATGATGCTAGACTTTTCCTAGATTGTGAATCTATCTGAATCTACCTCACCAATAACAGATAGTATTGTTGTGGTGTTACTCAAATCGTACGCATCTCCCCAACAATAGGAAATAGTCAGTGCAATAATGTTGATGTCCCACTGAATATTTTTAATGTTCCTCATATTCATGCATCAACTTTTTTTAATCTTGAGCATCAATCCCTACTCTCGTCCCATGCTGATGGTTTAGCTGAAGTCCCTAGAATTTTGTCTTTACAATCTTCATGCTCGATTCCTTATTTCATTTGATCTATAGGGAATAATGGTGGATTGTCCTTCAACAATTGTTGAGGCACATAATCAGGATACTGTCACCACCTGTGAAGCTACTCTTCAAGCTTCCATTGAAAGGAACTCAAGGTAGAAACAATATTTAGCTGCTCTTGTTATTGACGATTCACCATTAGCCTCTATTCTTCAAATTATTAATAGTGCTAAGCAAACACATACTTCAGTTCCTACAAACTGTTCTTTTATGACCTCCTCTATGTAATTTAAAGGAAGGAATTTCTTTTCAATGGATTATATTGATCCTTTTGCTTATTATGCTAAAGATGACATTGTTCTTAGGCCACAAATTTTCCAGGACAAGGAAACTTTTTCAAGTTACATATCAAAATTTTCAACACCTAAAAAATTTCTACAGCCTAATTTTGAGAAAGAAATCTTCAAGTGGCTTAGTCATTTGTGAAATGGAAAGAAAAATAAGCTCCAATCTATATGCGAAACTGCTTAGTATGATGGTTTTGTGGACCACCCAAAAGACAATTATGAATAAATTTTTATCTTACTCCACGCAAAGGAAGGAAAAAGCAAACACCACCAAAATATAAAATGCTTATTAGACCAAAAGTAAAAAGATTTCGCATGAAATTTTACTCATAATTCACAAATAACTTTATATATAGTTACTTTATTTTTATAAATAAAAATTGAATCTCTTTTTAATAACTTTTTAAAAAAAATTAAATATAAAATCAGCTAATTCTTCTAACAAGTTCTACAGGCACAGCAGCCTTAGCAACGGAATTGACAATGAAAATAAGATGCCAAAGAATCAAAGATTTGCTAAACAGAGAGAAACCAGAGCCAGTATGGAAGGGCCCCCAAGCAAAGATCACCTCCCGAGCATAGAAATATTTCATGAAAAAGTTGAGAAATGTTATGAATTAGTGGAGAATCCACTAATTCTATTAGTGGATATGGATGTCTACCATTAAGAGTTAATGGAGACACCACTAATACATTAGTGGAAATAGATGATGAATTCCACCAAGAAAGCTCTATAAATAGAGCTCTTCCCAAACTTGAAAGATATACCATTTTGTGAGAGAATTGTTAAAGAAAAATGTGAGAGAAAAGAAAGAGAGAAGTTTGAAGAAATTCTTGTGCAAATAATAGTTAGAGATCGATTGTGTGTAGATTTTATTCTAACACTGTCAAAATTTCATAACACGTTATCAACACGAATCTCTACCGTTACAAAAGCCAGAAGACTAAAGTACGAGTCTCTACCGTTACAAAAGTTAAAAGACTAAAGGTACGCATTTATTGATCCATATGGCTAATCTTACTAAATTCGAATTTGTAACCCTTGATATTTCTGAAAAGAATCATATGTCATGGGTTCTCGATGTAGAAATGTATCTAAATATTGAAGGCATTAGTGAAACTATTTAAGAAAAAAATAGTGCATCTACACAACAAAAGACAAAAGCTTTGATTTTTATCCGTCATCATCTCGACGAAAATTTAAAAATGGAATATCTTATCGAAAAAGATCTATATGTCCAGTGAGTAAATTTAAAAGAAAGATTTGATCACCTGAAGATGATTGTACTATCAACTGCACGGTATGAATGGTTGCACCTGAGGTTATAAGATTTTAAAACCGTGAATGAATATAGCTCCACCATGTATAAAATTATATCTCAATTAAAATTATGCGGAGAAAAAGTTACTGATAAAAATATACTGAAGAAGATATTCTCCACCTTTCATACCTCGAATATTGTCCTACAGCAACAATATCGAGAAAAAAGGTATGCAAAATTTATTGATTTAATTACCGCTCTTCTCATTGTAGAGAAAAATAATGAGTTATTATTGAAAAATCATAAAGCCAAACTAATTGGCTCAACAACACTCCTAGAAGTGAATGTTGTTGGCTCCAGCAAAAGACATAGTCATACTCATAATCGTAGTCGTGGCCGTGGCTGCGGTTGTGGTTATGGTCGTGGACACACTCAATATTTCTCTTATCACAGCAATAATCAAGTTGTGAACAATATTGGCCACCTGAAGTGGAAAAAAAACGATAATAAGGGAAAAGAAAAAGAAATGCAAGAATGTTATAGATGTGGCATGAAAGGTTATTGGTCACGTAACTGTCGTACGACCAAGAATTTAATAAAATTATATCAAGCTTCACTGAAAAAGAAAAATAAAAATGTTGAAGTACAATTTTCTCAACATCCAGTGAATGATGCTGTCGACGATGATATTGATTCTAAATATCTTAATATCAATATTACTCATATGAATGTATCTGATTTTTTTGAACACTCAGACGGTGGGATAGACCATTTAATTGGTGATAGTAGTATCCAGAAGAACTAATGCCTCACCCTAATATTTCTGAATTTTCATTATATTCTAATAATATTTACATTTGCATATACATATTTTTGTTCAAATGGCTGTTGTTAATGATGATGTATATATTATTAATAGTGAAACTACACACACCATACTCACAAATGAGAAGTATTTTCTTATCTCAACTTGGGATAAATAAATATTTATACTATAAACAGTAGTACAAATTTAATTGAAGGTTTCGGAAGAACTAGTATATTATTGCCTGAAGGAACAATAATTAATATTGATAAGACACTATTTTCTTCAAAATTTAGAAGAAATTTTTTGAGTTTTATTCGCAGAAATGGGTATCATGTTGAAACAAATGAGAAAAATAGTATTGAACATCTTTATATTACTCAAATTAATTTGGGTAAGAAATTTGTATTAGAAAAACTACCATCTTTTTCTACTAGCCTATATTTTGCAAAAATATGTACAAGTGAAATTCATCATCTAGTAAACCAGAAGTTTACTGATCCTACTACTTATAACATTTGACATAACCGATTGGGTCATCCGAGATCTACTATGATAAGAAGAATAATTGAGAATACACATGGCCATTCCTTAAAAAATAAAAAGATATTGATATTAAAAAAATTCTCATGTGTTGCATGTTCGCTAGAAAAATTAATTATTAAACCATTATCAATAAAAGTATGAGCTGAAAGTTCTACATTTCTTGAACGGATTCATGGAGACATTGTGAACTTATTCATCCACCATGTAGATCGTTCAGATATTTTATGGTCTTAATTGATGCATCATCCCGATGGTCACATGTATGTTTATTAGCTACTCGCAACTTGGTATTTATGAGATTACTTGATCAAATAATTAGACTACAAGCACAATTTTCTAACCATCAAATTAAAAATATCCGTTTGGATAATGCTAGTGAATTTTTATCACATGCTTTTGGTGCATATTGCATGTCAATTGGGATTAATGTTGAATATCATGTAACTCATATTCATACACAAAATGGTCTTACTGAATCTTTTATTAAAAGATTACAATTAATTATTAGACCATAATTAATAAAAACAAATCTCCTAACATCTACCTAGGGACATACTATTTTATATACTGCAACACTTGTACATATAAGGCCAACTAGTTATCATAAATTCTATTTTTTGCAATTAACTTTTGGTTCAGAACCAAATATTGCCCATTTAAAAATTTTTGGGTGTGCTGTATATGTTCCAATTGCACCAAATCAAGGTACGAAGATGGGTCCTTAAAGAAGAAATAGGATATACGTTGAATATGATTCTCCCTCTATTATCAGGTATGTTGAACTCCTAATAGGACATATATTCACAGCAAGGTTTGCTGATTGTCCTTTTGATGAATCATTATTCTCTAAATTAGGGGGAGAACATAAACAGTATAAGAAAGATCTTGCTTGAACAACATCATTAAATTATCTTAATCTACGCACAAGCGCATGTGAACTTGGAGTTCAAAAGATAATTCATTTACAAAGCATTGCAAATCAAATGCCAGACACTTTTGTTGACTCTAGAAGAGTTACAAAATCTCATATTCCAGCTATAAATACTCCTATTCGAATTGAAGTTCCAACAAAACAAAAGATTTTACCTATAGCTGTTGAGTCAAAAGCACGCCAAAAGTGTGGCCGACCTCTTGGTTTTAAAAATAAAAATCCTTGAAAGAAAAGAGGATTAAATAATCCAAATGATTATATTGAAGAAAAGAATGATAAAGATCAAGAGAGAACCGATGACAAATAATCAGAAGTTGATGAAAGTAATACTAAAATTTCTATCAATTATACCACTTTCAGTAGAAGTTGGAATTGGATAGAAACAATTATTAATAATATATTTGCATGCAATATATCTCTTGATGTTATACAGGATAATGATGATCTTGAATCAATATCAGTTGATGAATGTCGGCATAGAAAAGATTGGCTACAATGGAAAGATACGATTCAATCGGAGTTAAATGCACTGACAAAACGTGAAGTCTTCGGACCTGCAGTTCGAATACCGGAAGGTGTAAGACTTGTTGGCTACAAATGGATATTTGTGCTAAAGCGCAATGAAAATAATGAAATCGTACGATATAAAGTACGGTTAGTAGCCAAAGGTTTTTCACAAAGATCAGGTATTGATTATAATGAAACTTATTCTTCTGTTGTTGATGCTATTACACTTCGATATCTTATTAGTTTGGCAGTACATGAAAAGATAGATATACGCCTATTAGATGTTGTCATTGCTTACTTGTATGGAAATTTAGAAAATGATATTTACATGAAAATTCCCAAAGGATTTCGCATGCCCAAAGCATATAAACATTATCCTCGTGAAAATTACTCCATCAAGTTGCAGATTATTATATGGCCTGAAACAATTTAGGTACATATGGTTCAATCGTCTTAGTGAATATTTATTGAAAGCATGATTTACAAATGACCAAGTATGTCCATGTGTTTTTATTAAACAATCTGGTTTGAAATTTGTGATAGTAGCTATATATGTTGATAATATTAATCTTATTGGAACTCCAAAAAAGTTTCAAAAAATAATTGATTATTTAAAAAGAGAATTTGAAATAAAAAATTGTGGTAAAACTAAATTTTGCTTTGATTTATAAATTGAACATCTGGAAAGTGGAACATTTATTCATCAATCAACATATACAATAAAAGTTCTAAAAAGATTTTACATGGATAAAGCACATTCATTAAGTGTTTCAATGATCGTTCGATCATTAGATGTGAATAAAGATCATTTCCGACCTCAAGAAGATGATGAAGAACTCCTTAATCCTGAAGTACCATATCTCAGTGCAATTGGTGCATGATGTATCTTGCTAATAATACACGACCTGATATTACATTTGCTGTCAATTTATTAGCAAGATTTAGTTCTTATCAACACAACGACATTGGAATGGAATTAAACCAGTTCTCCGATATCTCCAAGGTACAATTGATCTCGAATTATTTTATTCAAATAAAATCAGTCCAACATTGATAGATTATGCAGATACTGGTTATTTATCTGATCCACATAAAACACGTCCTCAAACGGGCTATCCATTTACATGTGAAAATACTACTATATAATGGCGGTTTACAAAACAATTTATAGCAGCTACTTCTTCAAATCATGTTGAAATTATAGCCATTCATTAAGTAAGTCGAGAATGTGTATGGTTATGATCAGTTATTCATTATATCCGAAAAAGTTGTGGATTATTATCTATAAGAGATATTACAACTCCTCTTTATGAAGACAATGCAGCTTGCATAATTCAATTACAAGGAGGATATATTAAAAGAGATTAGACAAAATTTATTTCACCAAAATTCTTTTTTACTTATGAATTCTAAAAGAAATGTGAAATTGATGTGTTACAAATTCGGTCATGTGACAACCTGATAGATATTTTCACGAAGACTTTACTGACTGTAACATTTGAGAAGTTGAGATATAAAATTAGTATGCGTCGGTTTAAAAATTTAAAGAAATCATCTCATCAAGGGAAGTAATAAGCAGATATATAAAATAGTGTACTCTTTTTCCTTTACTATATTTTTTTCCACTGTATTTTTATCTAATAAGGTTTTAACGAGGCATATTCTTCATGTAATGGACATTCAAGGGGGAGTGTTTTGAATTAGTAGAGAATCCACTAATTCTATTAGGGGATGTGGATGTCCACCATTAAGAGTTAGTGGAGACACCACTAATACATTAGTGGAAATAGATGATGAATTCCACTAAAAAAAACTCTATAAATAGAGCTCTTCTTAAACTTAAAAGATATACCATTTTGTGAGAAAATTGTGAGAGAAAAAAAAGAGAGAAATTTAAAGAAATATTTGTGCAAATAATAATTAGAGATTTATTATGTGTAAATTTTATTCTAACACTATTAAAATTTTATAACAAAAAAGACATTATTTATTCTTTGAATAATGCGAAAAAAGCACTTCCTCTGGATTCAGTAAAGGGAATCAGTATACAGACATGACAGCAAATTTATTATTCAAATCAAGGTGGCAGTGGCATTGCTCATACCACTATAGAAAAATATATCAATCAACATACTGATGATGCATTCACAGACTGATCTCTCTCTCTCAAATAGGAATTATATATTATACACACAAGACAGATTACAACAAAGATGAGAACTAGAGTGCAAGGTCATTACTCAAGAAAACATATATCCACTTTCTTGACTTTATTCTTAAGATCCATGTTCATACTTGTACTCCTATTATGTGATATGAGGTTAGCTTTCTTATTAAGTCCCAGGACAAGCTACATCAAAGATTGAAATAAGACAGATAAATTTTCTGCTATAAGTTGTTCTTAAGTTCTAAAATTTGAAATTCCAGATATCTTTCCCTGGATGACACTAACCATGGCTAGTAGGATTCATAAAGGTGAAAAACCTCCAATTCATTCTAGACTAACAATGATTTCTGTACGTAGATTAAGCATGACAGATTTTAAACAATCTGGTGCTTCATTCAGTTTTGAAGGATGTCTTCAATAAATCAACTTTCTCATTTTTGGGTTTCCCCAACCAAAAAGGAAATTAAAAAAAAAAAAATTGCAGAACTTGATAGACCACAAGACACAAACTTGCAGAATACATATAGCGGGAGGGGCCAAGACGCAGAATCTCCAAGTAAACTTATAACACACAAAGTAATCTTTGATCTTCTGTAACCCTATCCAAACCTAAGATTGCAAGACTTGCAAAAACACAGAGCCGGAGATTAATGAAGGCATTGAGATGTGAAACAGGAAAAAAAATTCACGTATAAACTCGAAGGGTATAATTAGATACCGCTTAAGATGTCAGCCATACTTTTTTTCCTCCCCCTTTTTTCCCCTCTTTTTTGTAGCTAACAAGTAGTAGTGATGTCAACCAAATAAATTATTATAGAGTTTAGTATCTACAAAGGCAGGCAACCCTTCTTATTTTTTATATTGGAACTCCACCTTAAGGCCACTGATACAATAAAAACAGCAGAAGCTCAATCATTCACAAGCTCGCTGGCTCAAGACCCTTAACTTTCTCCACACGAGAAAATATCTACCTTGCAAACAAAAGGAGAAGACGAGACACAAATAATGTATCCTAAAATGGAAGGTGCTCAAAGTTATTTCATTCTCCAGATACTGATAATTCTTGTTTTTGCATAGATAATAAATCATTCCAGATTATGCCCCAAAAGGAAATGGAATCAGAATAGGATTTTTTTTTTTAAGATTTCTATTACTTCTTTAGAAAGACATTTCAACACATTATTGTAACGTATGTCAGACAATAAAGTCTTGATCAGTTCCACTCAAACCAAAAGAAACTCTTGAGCCAATTCATTGGAATGTACGCATATATCATTACCCTTCATCAAACTGAGTTACAGCCAATTAGATGGCAAAATACATTCTCTGATATACTATTGGCTACTTACATTGCCATTACATGATCGTATCTGACAAGGAAAATAGAAATGACAAAGGTTTTATAGAAATATATGAGAAAATTCATAAAATAGCTTTCCAAAGCTTGTATACTGCAGAGTAAGGAGCTAATCTTGCCTCCTTTCAACGTCAAGAGCAATCTCGTTTCGACGAGTGAAAGGGAGTGTGAATGGAGGATTATACTGCATTTGAAACAGAAGTTTTAAAAGGACAGAAGGTCATTAAGGAAAGATTCACTAAATTGTGAAACTAGAGAAACAAGAGTAATCAGAAAGTTGATAACTGATTTTATCCAGAAATCACCTGAGCAACTTCAACTGATGCACCCTCTTTTACACAATAACTTAGGTCTCTCTTTAGTGCATCACGAAGTCTTGATTCACGCTGCTTAACGTCCTCATCAGAGACAAAGCCTGGTTGGGAAAGAAGTTCAACAGGTAATATAATTCATACTCTCAGAACTATAGGTTATGACATCATATTTTTGCCAGCTTCTCATTATTTATATGCCTCAGCTAGCCATTGACAGCATAATTCACAGCAGATAAGTAGCCTTACTAAGTGAAAAATGACAGCTATCAATGGAATGTAAATTAAAAATTACAAGATTTGGTCAATTGACAGGATGTGCACAAAAAAATATGACAAATTGAAAAATGTATGAATATCATATTGTTTTGTTCTCACAGGCCTCCAAAACAACCGAAGCTACACCATATGACAACTAGTACCATTACATGACAAAGAATATTGCTGATACTTTAAAACTCCAGTTCCAGAGAAGCACACTGTTTTTATTTGAATCAGATAGCATTTTTAACTAGATAAAACCTACACTAATTTTGTGGCAAGAACAAACCTGAGAATGCAACAACCGCAACTATTTTCTTTGGCACCTCTCGGATAGTCACCTTAGAGTCCTGGGGCAATGGCAAATCCGAACCATACTTTGAGGGCATGACAAAGGACATCTTCCACTTATCTTGATCTTCCACCTAAGAACATAATGCCAGTAGATCTTGATGAATATCAAATCCAGAATAAAAGAATGGAAAAATAAAATTTGGGATATCCAAATATCCAATAGCAGGATTGATATACTTACAAATTTACATGCATTCACAAACAAACCCTTCTCTTTAAGATTCTTAAGAGGCTGTAACTGTCATATGCTATAAAAGCATAGTTGAAATGAATCTTCGGACACTTGGTAGCAAATTATTTAGTTATCATGCCTAATGCAGTCATAGGCTTCTTACATTTAGGCCTTTCTGTTTGGGATTTTAAAATCTTGTTGATTTAATTTACTTGTTAAAACAACTGACTGATAGGCAATGCAAAAGAAAACAGCTTTAGCTACTTGATCTACTAATCGACTAAATTTCAATGACAACCAGAAATGATTGAACTTCAAATGTGGCTTATATTAGTACTTCCAATTAAGTTAATAGTAATCAGCCCTGAGGGCCCTTAATACAACCAATACAATCCAGTCTAATTCCCTGCACGCTAGCACAGTAATCAGCCCAGTTATGCTCCAGACTAGCTTAATCTTTCTGTCAAATTATATAAGAAATTCATCAAGTTTTTCATATTTCTGTCCCAAATCTTAAAACATTCTGTATCATGTCATGGTTAATATTCTTGAAAGAAAAATAAAATAAAGACTACAACACTGTGTATCCCGCCTTTTTTAGTTAAAGATTATACATCACTATAGAAGTATTACCTTTCTAGTTATCACAGGGGTTGTCATATCCATTTTTTCCCCATCAGATTCGGTTCTAGTAGTAAAAACAGGCATAGTCATCTCCATTGCCTCCTTCTTTGTATTCTAAAATCAGCCAGGAAAGAAGATTTCCAACAAAAATATCGTGGTCAAATATGATTCAGGAGGTAAATCATACTTCAAATTTCTATAACTACTTTTGCTACCTTACCGAAGAGGTATTCAGCCAGCACATTGAAGGATTGTGATGCACCATATAGATCAAATCCATACCTCCCAGGCATTGTCGTCTCAGCAATGAAGTGTGGCTGCTTCCAAAGTGACAACAGTATTCATATAAATAAATGCTTGTATACAACGAAGTTCTTTTGCAATATCAATAATCCCAAATGACTAACTACCGAATAGGTATTTGAATCATTGAAAAGGACATAGCCAATCAACTCATGCAATCCACAGCAAACCAGAAGATTGAGTAGAAGCAGTCCTCAAACACATGAAGTGAAAGCAAATTCAGCAGTACCTCAACTTCTCTGATCTCATACTGATCATTGCGACTTAAAACCTTAAAATTCACTGTCTCAAGATCCGGAACTTGGAAACATTGACAAGAAGAACAAGAACGAAAATAAATGAAGAAAATTAGAAGCCATGCCACAGGGTTAAAACCAGAAACTCTAAACTTGTTATTTAAAAAGAAAAAATTATACCAGACATCAAAGCTTCCTCTAAGGTTCGAGTTTCAAACCTTCTTGACGGAAAGACGTACTTCGCAGTCTCATTAGCCAAGTCTGTCAGAACTAAAGAAGAAAATTTTCAATTAAAAAAAAAAAACACGTAATTCGCGAACGAACTCAAGAGGAGAGGCCAATTGGAAATTTTCTATCAAGCATAGAAAAAGGCTCAGAACTTAAGTGAGAGAATAAAGATTACGTCGCCGCGAGAAAGTGTTGGATTGGGAGGCGAGAGCAAGGACCAGAGAAAGCCGGGCTTCGAAAGCTGACATACTGGCGGTTGTCCTCCGCTGAGGAGTGGCACCGACTACAGCGCTCCGTTCGGTGGCCATGGATTTGATCAAAGGTTTGTGTCTAGGGTTTCTGAGAATTAGAGACTGAGAGATGGAGATTGAAGTTGGAGCCCCATAGAGCAACATTCTCTTTGCTCACTGCACGCTCTGTTTGAAATTCTGTTGGGAAAAATTTCTCAGGAGAGAGAGAGAGAGAGGGACGCGCGGACCGGATGGCTTTTCCAGGAATCAGTTGTTTATTTATTTACTTTTTCTTAAATTTGTGCGGTATATACTTTAAGTAATTTTACGTGATTTTATTTATTTATTTTAAATTTTTCTTTAATTCTTTTATGACGTTAAGAACAAGTTGAATAACTTGATAACTTCAAATTATTGTATAAATTTTGTACAAAAATCACTAAAATTACATACAAATATCATGAAAAAATTAATAAAAATAAATAAATTATTACATAAACCAAAATAAATCCAAAAGAATCCCAAAAAAAATCTAAAACTAATAGATTTTTGTTCATATTTAGTTCCTAAATTTTTTTTATTATTATGATTGATTCTTAAATTTTAATATTAATATTTTTAATTTTTAATTATTTGGACGGATTTGGACATACTTGGTCCTTCGGTCTAAATCCTCATAAGATTCATTGTCTGGCTTGTATTATATTCATAATTTTTTGAATTATTGGAATCTTTATTAATTAGTGGAGGCTCCACAAATTATGGATTTATGTAAATTATTATAGAAGATTTTTATGGATGTCTACCATTTAGTGGAGACACCACTAATTGAGATTAGTGGAAGATGATGTATACCATGATGTATTCCACTAATTAGAGCTCTATAAATAGAGTTATTCTCTAAGCTTGTAACACACCATTATTTTTGTGAAAGAAAGATTAGTGAAAGAAAGATTAGATAAAGAATTGTGAGAGAAAGAAAGAGAGAAGTTTGAAGAGAAATTCTTGTGCAAAGAATAGTTAGAATTTTCTTAGTGTGTAGTGTGTAGATTTTATTCTAACGCTACCCTAATTTTATAACACGTTATCAACATGAGTCTCTATCGGTACAAAAGCCAGAAGACTAAGCACGAGTTTCTGCCGTTAACAAAACCAGAAGACAGGTACGCATTTATTGATCTCTATGGCTAATCTCGCTAAACTCGAATTTGTAACCCTTGATATTTCTGGAAAAAATTATATGTCATGGGTTCTCGATGCAGAAATGCATCTAAATGCTGAAGGCCTTAGTGAAATTATTCAAGCAAATAATAGTGCATCTGCACAATACAAGGCTAAAGTTTTGATTTTTATTCGTCGTCATCTCGATGAAAATTTGAAAATGGAATATCTTACCGAAAAAGATCCATATGTCCTGTGGGTAAATTTAAAAGAAAGATTTGACCACCTGAAGATGGTCGTACTACCCACTGCACGGTATAAATGGTTGCACCTGAGATTGCAAGATTTTAAAACCGTGAATGAATATAGCTCCGCAATGTATAAAATTACATCTCAATTAAAATTATGCGGAGAAAAAGTGACTGATGAAGATATATTGGAGAAGACATTCTCCACCTTTGATGCCTCAAATATTGTCCTGCAGCAACAATATCGAGAAAAGGGGTATACAAAATTTACAGATTTAATTATTGTTCTCCTCATTGCAGAGAAGAATAATGAGTTATTATTAAGAAATCATGAAGCTAGACCAACTGGCTCAACAGCACTCCCAGAAGTGAATATTGTTGGCTCTAGCAGAAGCCATCGTTATAGTCGTGGTCGTGGCCATGGCCGTGGCCGTGGTCGTGGTTATGGTCGTAGACACGCTCGATATTTCCCTTATCACAATCATAATCAAACTGTGAGAAATACTGGCCACCTGAAGTAGAACATAAAAGATCATAAGGGAAAAGAAAAAGAAATTGAAGAAAAGCATGAGGATATATGTTATAGATGTGGCATAAAAGGTCATTGGTCACGAAACTGTCGTACGGCTAAGCATTTAGTTGAATTGTATCAAGCTTTATTGAAAAATAAAAATGTGGAAGCAAATTTTTCTCAATATCCAATAAATAATGCTGAGAATGATGATATTGATCCTGAAGATCTTAATATCAATATTACCCATATGGATGTATCGGATTTTTTTAAACACTCAAACGGTAGGATAGACCATTTAATTGGTGATGGCAGTGTCCAGAAGAACTAAAGCCTTACCCTGATATTTTTGTATTTTCATTTTCATTCTATTCTAATAATATTTACGTTTGTATATATATATTTGTGTTCAGATGGCTGTTGTTAATGATGATGTATGCATTATTGATAGTGAAACTACACACACCATACTAAAAAATGAGAAATATTTTTCTGATCTCAAAATGGGAGAAATAAATATTTATACGATAAACGGTAGTGCAAATGTGATTGAGGGCTCCGGAAGAGCTAGTATATTGTTGCCTAAAGGAACAACAATTATTATTGATAAGGCACTATTTTCCTTAAAATCCAGAAGAAATTTATTGAGTTTTAAAGATATCCGCAGAAATGGGTATCATGTTGAAACAAATGAGGAAAATAGGATTGAGCATCTTTATATTACTCAAATGCATTTGGGTAAGAAATCTGTATTAGAAAAACTGTCGTCTTTTTCTACTGGCCTATATTTTGTAAAAATACGTACAATTGAAATTCATCATCTAGTAAACCAGAAGTTTACTGATCCTATTACTTTTAGCATTTGGCATGACCGGTTGGGTTATCCGGGATCTACCATGATGAGAAGAATCATTGAGAATACACATGGTCATCCTTTAAAAAATAAAATGATATTAACATCAGAAAAATTCACATGTACTGCATGTTCCCTAGGAAAATTAATTGTTAAATCATCATCAGTAAAAGTAGGAGCTGAAAGTCCTACATTTCTCGAACGGATTCACGGAGATATTTGTGGACCTATTGATCCACCATGTGGACTGTTCAAATATTTTATGGTCTTAATTGATGCATCATCTCGATGGTCACATGTATGTTTATTATCTACTCGCAACCTGGCGTTTGCGAGATTACTTGCTCAAATAATTAAATTACGAGCACAATTTCCGACCATCACATTAAAAATATCCGTGTGGATAATACTTGATGAATTTTCATCACATGCTTTTGATGCATATTGCATGTCAATTGGAATTAATGTTGAACATCCTGTAGCTCATGTTCACACACAAAATGGTCTTGCTGAATCTTTGATTAAACGATTACAATTAATTGTTAGACCATTATTAATGAAAACAAATCTCCCAACATCTGCCTGGGGACATGCTATTCTACATGCTGCAACACTTGTACGTATAAGACCAGCTAGTTATCATAAATTTTCTCCTTTGCAATTGGCTTTTGGGTCGAACCAAATATTGCTCATTTAAGAATTTTTGGGTGTCTTGTATATATTCCAATTGCACCAAACCAACGTACAAAGATGGGTCCTCAAAGAAGAAAGGGGATATACGTTGGATATGATTCTCCCTCTATTATCGTGTATGTTGAACCCCCGACGGAGATGTATTCACGAGCAAGATTTGCCGATTGTCATTTTGATGAATCATTATTCCCTAAATTAGGGGAGAACCAAAACAGCATAAAAAGGATCTTGCTTGGACAACATCATTAAATTATCTTGATCCGCGCACAAATGCATGTGAACTTGAAGTTCAAAAGATAATTCATTTGCAAAGCATTGTAAATCAAATGCTAGACGCTTTTGTTGACTCCAGAAGAGTTACAAAATCGCATATTCCAGCTATAAATGCTCCTATTCGAATTGAAGTTCCAGCAGAACAAAATATTATACCTATAGCTGCTGAGTCAAAAACACGTCAGAAGCGTGGCCGACCTCTTGGTTCTAAAAATAAAAATTCTCGAAAGAAAAGAGGATTAAATGATTCAAAAGATCATATTGAAGAAAAGAATGATAAAGACCAAGAGAGAACTGATGACAAAGAACCAAAAGTTGATGAAAGTAACACTAAAATTTCTATCAATTATACCGGGTAGAAGTTGGAATCGGATAGAAACTGTTATTGATAATATATTTGCATACAATATATCTCTTGATGTTACACAGGATAATGATGATCCTGAACCAATATCGCTTGATGAATGTCGGCATAGAAAAGATTGGCTGCAATGGAAAGATGCGATTCAATCGGAGTTAAATGCATCGACAAAACGTGAAGTCTTCGGACTCGCAATCCGAACACCGTAAGGTGTAAAACCTGTTGGCTACAAATGGATATTTGTGCGAAAGCGCAATGAAAAGAGTGAAATCGTTCGATATAAAGTGCGATTAGTAGCCCAAGGTTTTTCACAAAGACCAGGTATTGATTATGATGAAACTTATTCTTCTGTTGTTGATGCTATTATACTCCGATATCTTATCAGTTTGGCAGTACATGAAAAGATAGATATGCGTCTATTAGATGTTGTCACTGCTTACTTGTATGAAAATTTAGAAAATGATGTTTACATGAAAATCCCCGAAGGATTTCATATGCTCGAAGCATATAAACATTATCCTCGTGAAAATTACTCCATCAAGTTACGTAAATCATTATATGGCTCTGAAGCAATCTGGGCGCATGTGGTTCACACGTCTTAGTGAATATTTATTGAAAGCGGGATTTAAAAATGACCAGGTATGTCCATGTGTTTTTATTAAGAAATCTGGTTCTAAATTTGTGATATTAACTATATATGTTGATGATATTAATCTTATTGGAACTCCTGAAGAGCTCCAAGAAACAATTGATTATTTAAAAAGAGAATTCAAAATCAAGGATTTTGGTAAAACCAAATTTTGCCTTGGTTTACAAATTGAACATCTGGAGAGTGGAACATTTATTCATCAATCAACATATACAACAAAAGTGCTAAAAAGATTTTACATGGACAAAGCACATCCATTGAGTATTCCAATTATCGTCCGATCATTAAATGTGGATAAAGATTCTTTCCGACCTCAAGAAAATGATGAAGAACTCCTTGGTCCTGAAGTACCATATCTCAGTGCAATTGGTGCATTGATGTATCTTGCTAATAATACACGACCCGATATTGCTTTTGCTGTCAATTTATTAGCAAGATTTAGTTCTTCACCAACACGACGACATTGGAATGGAATTAAACAAGTCATTCGATATCTCCAAGGTACAATTGATCTCGGATTATTTTATTCAAATAAAACCAGTCCAACATTGATAGGTTATGCAGATGCTGGTTATTTATCTGATCCACATAAAGCACGTTCTCAAACGGGCTATCTATTTACATGTGGAAATACTGCTATATCATGGTGTTCTACGAAACAATCTATAGCAGCTACTTCTTCAAATCATGCTGAAATTATAGCCATTCATGAAGCAAGTCGAGAATGTGTATGGCTAAGATCCATGATTCATTATATTCGAGAAAGTTGTGGATTATCATCAATCAAAGATATTCCAACTCCTCTTTATGAAGACAATGCAGCTTGCATAGCTCAATTACGAGGAGGATATATTAAAGGAGATCGAACAAAACATATTTCACCAAAATTCTTCTTTACTCATGAACTCCAGAAGAAATGTGAAATTGATGTGCTACAAATTTGGTCATGTGATAACCTCGCAGATATTTTCACGAAGACTTTACCGACTGCAACATTTGAGAAATTGATATATAAAATCGGTATGCGTCGGTTTAAAGATTTAAAGGAATCATCTCATCAGGGGGAGTAATAAACAGACATATAGAATAGTGTACTCTTTTTCCTTCACTAGATTTTTTTCCCACTGTGTTTTTATCTAGTAAGGTTTTAATGAGGCATATTCTTTATGTAATGGATGGACATCCAAGGGGGAGTGTTATGAATTATTGGAATCTTTATTAATTAGTGGAGGCTCCACTAATTATGGATTTATGTAAATTATTATAGAAGATTTTTATGGATGTCCACCATTTAGTGGAGACACCACTAATTGAGATTAGTGGAAGATGATGTATGTCATGATGTATTCCACTAATTAGAGCTCTATAAATAGAGTTATTCTCTAAGCTTGTAACACACCATTATTTTTGTGAAAGAAAGATTAGTGAAAGAAAGATTAGAGAAAGAATTGTGAGAGAAAGAAAGAGAGAAGTTTGAAGAGAAATTCTTGTGCAAAGAATAGTTAGAATTTTCTTAGTGTGTAGTGTGTAGATTTTATTCTAACACTACCCTAATTTTATAACACATAAGATATTTTCATAATTTAACATCATAGCAATTTTTTTTTTTTGAAAAAAAAAATCCAAAACGGGGGGCCGGGGTGGGAACCGAGCTCATTGATGAGTGGAACACCAAGTTCGGGACTTCGGGCAGTCAACCCTCCATTCCATCAGAATCAGAACCACAAAGCCCACGGTACTTGTGAATGCACCTGTCCAAGCACTTTTTTCCTTTTCAGGTGTAAACAATTTACGTGGCAACAACAAAGAGCATGAGCCAGACCATGAACTTGGGGGCAAGGCCCGATTTTGCGCACCACCCACGACAATAGCAGCCCCTGAGTGGCTTCTCATCTGATTCCAAATAATTTTCTCCGAATCTTTTTGTGTCCCTTTCATGTTCTCAGATCAAACTAGACAAAATAGAACAGAAAAATACGTACTTTACAACCAAAAATACCAAAAAAGAAAGAAAAACCAAACAAAATAGTAATCACTGATTCCGATTTCGCAAAGTATTGTCTCCCTCATCTTGAAAAAGTTTGGTAAGCGGAAGTAGTATTATTTGGGGAAAATCTTTAGCAATGGTTTTGGGAAGATTTTGAGTACCAAGAATTGAAGCTGCTCAATACAACTCGCTTCTGTGGTGATGGATTCCTAAGCTTGGCTGGGCCACCATATGAGTATGGCTATTTCCTCCTCCAAACTCAATAGTTCCGCATTAAACAGTTGTAAAGGTGAAAACTTGCTCAAGGAAAGAGAAAATAGGAGTAGAACACATAGTTTTTGGCTTTTGCGGCCTCAACTAAACTTTGGGACGAGAGGAAGAATTATATTAAGCTTTGGTGGAAGAAAGAAGAAACGAAGGGCATTGTTTGGCTAGACCATACAGTGAAAACTAACACAAACGAGAGTTATCTCCCTGAACTGAGAATTTCTGAGGACACTTCACAGTTTCCTTACACAAACAAGCAAGGCCACCGGTCTACAATTCGGATCTCGCGGATTGTCTCAGAAAAATTGAGATTGGGAATGGAGAATGTGAGGTGGTTTGTGATGGGAGATGATGATACGGTTTTTATCACCGACAATAGTGGATTTGGGCGCGAAATTGTGTGACTCAATTACGGCCACGATTTGAAGATGGTCTATCTTGCGGGCAGAAAAAGGCCACGCAAGAAGATCAAAATAAAGGACTCGGAGGCATCCCAAGTTAAGCCGATGAAAAACTCTTAAAGTAAACAGTGTCGATTTGATGTTTGGTCAGGTGAGTTGATGTTTGTGCACCAAACGAGACCAACTTCGCAGAGAAATTTTTTCTCCTTCATGCCACCTCTGTGAATTCCAAATCCACCGAGTTTTTTCCTCTCTCAGTCGGGCCGAGCACCATCCTCACCCTCAACCTCTTCATCCATCCCTCCTTTCATCGTTACCCATTCTCTTGCTGGTGTTGCAGTGCCTTTCGAGACCGCACAGTCTATCTTGGTTTCCATCCTCCCCGCTATTCATCTGATCCCTATCTTCTTTCATCCTTTTGTTCTCTCTCTTCATTCATTGAAAGTAAGAAAGAAAAGGTATATATTGGTACACTAACAAATATTACAATCCATGATCATAAAAAGAAAAGGAGTTTTGTTATTCGCAAAGATGGACTTCCTGATGCCGGTAAATTTTAATTTTTGTGTTTCCTAACTTCTATGTTTCCTTGTACAGTGGTGTGGAATCGTTGGGAGAAAAAGGCAAAGGAAATAGTTGATCTCGATGACGACGATTATAAGCACATGCTATTTGTGGAGGCAGCTGCTGTGTAAAAACATATCAATCTGAAGTCTGGTGGAGTGTGGAGAGGAAGACAAGAACTTTGACTGGTTAAAACCTCCTGTCGCACTGTCAGTTCAATTATTCCATTGCCTTAATTCTTGTCTTCCGACTGTTTAATTGGTAGTAAGCGTAGATGTTGGTTACATACTATGAATAAAGAAATAATATTTTGGTTTTATGTTGTGTTAAAACTTGCACATTTTATATTTTTGCCTGTGTATTTATTGTTCTTCTAATTTAATCATTTTCCTTAATATGCTCTGTTTAGATCAAACTGTGACATAGTTATTAACTTGAATTTGATACCTTCATATTTGTTGTTGCTTGTCACATATTCCTTTAATGAGAGTTGTGAGCTTTTATTGATTGGCAAAGTAAGTGGAAGTGGAAGAACAAAAATGGATTTAGCAATGATATAGTAGCCTTTGACTCACAGTTGTATTGTAGAATATGGAAGAGAATACAGATTGCAAACTCAAATTTTTGGAAGAATAATTTCATTGTAGAGTTGTTATGAGATGAAAGAATAAAGTATTAGTCACACTCTAACTGAAAGGAGTACGAAGATAAAATAATTATTGTTGTTTGAAATTTGTTCTCTTACAAGATTGCCTCATGACCTAAAATATGAACTTGGCATAAAATTATATCAAAATACAGGCTTCTAAAGCGAGAAGTGTACAGTTGGCTAGGTACACTTGAATTGTGAAAATTCTGGACTTTTTCATTAAAAGATTGTGAAAAAATAGTTGACACTTCCACGAGAAGGTTGAAGCATGAACTGGTGCATTAGGGGGTGGGTTAACTAGAGAAAGAATCAAGCCCACTTAAAGCAGTAGTTGCACAATTACGGAACAGTTTGATACCTAGTACAAGTTGGGCGTTGAGACACTGGGAATCTTTGAACTTTAAAATGGAACTAATGTATTTGTTGGGCATAGCATGAGTTAAATGTAGAGCAAATACATGTAGTTAAACTATAATTGGTTAATAGATTTCTTCAATTGAACTTCCTTGTATGCATGCTAAATCCTTATGATTTTTTGGTGTAATCTAAGTCATGGGCTAATTTTTCTTATTTGGGTGTCCACATGGATTCTGTTTCAGATCACTGCAAAAGAAAGGTGAATTGGAATTGGATAAAAAAAAATGCACAGCACTGGATCGAGTCTTGCCACAAGCTAATACACTCAAATTGTGATTATTGTTGGTAAATTACTATTATTATTATTATTATTATTATTATTATTATTATTATTATTATATGACGTATGCCAGTGAGCCTGGGTGGTGGTCTTTCTATGTGTTCTTTAATAAGCAGTTATTATGTACATTTGTTGGATTGGAATTTGTGTTTCCATAAGCTTTGGATTTTGGATGAATTTTTTTAATTGTTTCGGTGTTCACAAAGTGTCATCTTTTAAGATAAATATTTAAATTTATCAATTACATTTTGAAAGAAATTTGAAGGTGAAAGTGATTTTTCATTCGAAATTACTCATGTATGTTATTTTAATAAATAGTTATTATTATATACACAAGATATGATTGTGTTTCAATAATTTAACTTGAAAAGGAGCGACATAACTTCATTTCCAACATTTGGTGGGCTTCTTGTATGTATGGTCATTGGAGAGCTTTGGAGAAGAAAATCTAAGGAAGATATACAACTTTCATTGCTAGTAAAGAATCTTAATGATGATTAATGACT
Source organism: Voacanga thouarsii (assembly GCA_026120185.1). Lineage (NCBI taxonomy): Eukaryota > Viridiplantae > Streptophyta > Magnoliopsida > Gentianales > Apocynaceae > Voacanga > Voacanga thouarsii. The sequence goes on along the minus strand of JANUWF010001287.1, from coordinate 9,952,737 downwards.
AAATATCATGTGATTAACTAGCAGAAAACATGAGTAGCTAGTCTTCAATGAAATAATAATTGTAATAGAAAACATATTAACTAGTGAGCCGCTATCATATGCTTAGGGCATGTGTTCATGTGAACGTGTAAGGTACTCATGCATTTGTGCTAGGTGTTCATGTGTTAGTGTGGCAATGTCCATGTAGTAAGTATGACAATATGCTTCTATTTTGTGTTAATATCGTTGCATAAGATGTTCATGTATTTGTGTCAGGTGTGTATGTGTTTGTGTGGCTTGTTCATATAGTAACTAGTACAAATTAACCACATGCTTAGGGCTTGTATCTTGGTTGTATAAGGTATTCATGTACTTGTGATAGGTGTTCATATATTTGTATAGCAATGTCCATGTAGTAATTAATTATATGCTTCAGGTGTCTGAGAGTGTTCATGTGTTTTATGTGTTTATTATGACATTTTCTGGATTTTGGGTGGAAGAAACTCTTTATGTGTTATATCACAACAAAGATGAAGATGCGTCTTGCTATTGCAATGCATTGTGGTTCTTGATCCATCGTAGTAGGCTTTGCACATTGCCAACAATGCCAAGAAAAGTACTGATAGATTTCTAATATTTGGATAGAATGATGCACAGTGACATGATTTTTCCTCCCTTCTCCTACTGTATTCTTTTATCATTCGGATCTTGATTAGATAGGGTATTATCTGGTACACCCTAAATAGAGAGAGACAGGAACGGAGAACTATTTAGGGTGTACCAGATAATACCCTATCTAATCAAGATCCGAATGATAAAAGAATACAGTAGGAGAAAGGAATATGATAGGTTCCTTAGACTCAGTTCTACAATGTTCTACAATGAAATTTTGATGCAACAAATTTTGTATGTTCTGCAATATTCTCCAATGTTCTACAATGAAATATGATAGGATAGTGAAATTTTGATGCAAAAAACATGTAACAAGTACAAAAAACAGAAGATAATCCTGTTTCGCTCAGCTTTTTTTTCCTTCTCAACCGTCTATTTCTAGTACACCCACTATTTTTTTTTTCTTTTCCTTTTCCCCTCAGCAGATATCACATCCCCTTCAGCACAATTTCTGTCTTTTACTTTTTGATATGCTATATCACTGATTATGCCTTTATTTTTTTCTCTTTGCAATCTTCTTCCATTATTTATGTGTTATATACAGAAAATACATGCTTAGAGCTTGTGTTCATGTGGTTGTGTAAGTTGTTCATGTATTTGTGTCGGTTGTTCATGTGTTTGACGATATGCTTCCGGTGTCTAGTTCATATGGTTGCATAAGCTATTTATGTTTTTGTATCTTGTGTTCATGTGTTTATGTGGCTTGTTCGTGTAGTAAGTAGTGCAGTTTGACCAATGTGGTTTTGTAAGGTGTTCATGTACTTGTGTCAAGTGTTCATGTGTTTGTATGCTAATGTCCATGTAGTTACTGATGATATACTTCAGGTTCATGTTAAAATAGTTACATAAGTTGTGGCTAGTTCATGTAGCAACTAGTACAGATTGACCAAATGCTTAGGGCGTGAATCATGTGGTTATGTAAGGTGTTCATGTATTCATATATTTGTCTGGCATGTTTATGTAGTAACCAGTACAAGTTTATCATATATTTGGGGAATATGTTCATGTTATAGTATATTTCGTTCATGTGTTTGTGTTGTGTGTTCATGTAGTAACTAGTGCACATTAACTTAGGGCTAGTGTCTGGTGTTCATGTGGTTGTGCTGAGGATGAATTCTGAATGACCTAACTTGTTATGTGAAGTACCTATTGATGAATCATTAAGATATCATATATATATATTAGACAATCTATATTCTAAGAAACGAAAGGTTTAAAGTACTTATTATTTCAGTAAAACAATAACTAAATTGATAAAAAAAAAATTTTATTGTATTAGAAGATCAGTGAGACTGTGAGGAGCAACAAGGAGCTGTCATATCACGCCCCGTGCCTGCAGACTCGAGAGCAGTATTATAGGCTTGACAGCACCTACGGTCAACTATTTGGCCGCCATCCTCACTGGGCTAAAATGGATATCCCAAGTTGACAATGGGTACTTAGGCCCATTCTTATATACCATTCACACTTCTCATCCCAATCCCACGTGAGATTGGGGTATCACATTCACCCCTCCTTTAGGTTTAAGCGTCCTCGCTGGACCCATACTTTAGGGGCCAAACCTACGACCAATCAAGCGGCATGGGACTTTAGAGGTGGCTCCCACCGTGCACGGTGTAGCACTTAATTCCCATATTGGGAACTAGTTACCTGCTCTGATACCAAATATCACGCCACATACCACCGGATCCGGGAGCGCGACTATGGGCCTGACGTACCCACGGTCAACTATTTGGCCGCTGTCCTCACTGGGCCAAAATAGATATCCCAAGTTGACAATATGTACTTAGACCTATTTTTATATACCGTTCACACTTCACATCCCAATCCCATGTGGGATTGGGGTATCATATGTCAAATGTGGGATAACTTTTCTCATGATCTCAAACTCAGTGAGGAGTTTCTTTTGTTTGACAATCTTCTATTCGATGTCTTGGCATATGAAGGCAAGATACATTGTTGGGTTGGCATTCCGAGCACGTTCGTGGTCATTACAAGAGTGCATGAGTAGAAGTCGAGTGACCGACCCGGGATATAGATACCGACACTTTCAAGACTGGTTACAGGTTCTATTAGATCTAAGTGATCAATTTTGCAAAAAAAACCTTTCTTCTCCAATTGAATTTGCATTTGTTGTTCGGGAAAATACTGCAATACTTATAGTAATAGAAGACGATTTGCCAATAACCCAAACATTAATGCTATCAGCTAATATTCCATTCAATTCAACCACCAAATATTAACTACCAATTATTCAATTCAAGAAGAAATCTCTCAATCACCAAATATTTACGCCTTAATAGTTGACGGAGTGCCAGACAATCCATAATCAAGACTGTAGTTAGATTTGCTCTTAATTCGATGGCATGATAAGAAGGCAGCTTGGTACCCTCCTGCTGCAGCCGTAACTGCAGGGTGTTCACATTTTGATGCCCGCAGTTTAACTTTTTGTTAGTTGTATTTCTTATTCATTCCTACTGTCAAATAGTCGTTTCAAATTCAAATCCGGTCACTTCAAAATTAAAATCTGTTTAATGGCATGCAGTAAATGGGCAAGTTTTGGAACCTCTAGATATATATATGGAATGCATATTAGGTCATCAGTGGGTTGAACAAATCCATTCATTGCATCGAATTGGGTTTGACACATATCATTGTAGCTCCATTAGTGATCAGATAAAAGTTCTTATTAAATTCATCCGTGTTCAGGTATTTGTTAAAAATATTCATCTGATCGCATACATTGTTAATGTATTTGTTGTATGTGTTCATTCTTTTGCCAGAGTCAGTTCATGCAGTAACCTGTTGTTCACTTAGTAACTCTCAAGTTTAACTTGCTGCACTCATGGCTACCTCATGCTTCTTTTCTCGTGATCATCCGCCTGCTATCCTGCCACAATATAGACCCTGTATGATATATCAATAGATGGGAAGGCGCTGGACATTGGAGACAATCGGTGAATTTTGGTATGACATGTAACCGTCAATGTTCGAAAACGATAAAAATTATTCTACAATGCTGCTGGAGTGGCAATACCGCGTGGACGAATCCAGGAATCTTTGTCGCCAATTAGCGGTAATAGACTATCGTGCCCCCCCAAAAAAAAAAAGCTGAACAACTTAAGTGTGGTGACTTCAAATCAATGTCTACGGCACTCAACATGATTCGTGAGGAAAATAACGTAATGGCAAAGCGCCTTCTTAAGTGGGAGCATATGACACGCCTGGAGTGTACGCAATCTACAACCGTGCATGGACGATCTATTGCTAAGATAATCTACATCTCTAATATGATCACCCACATATGTCGGGAGGACCAACTTCAGTCCGATGCATGGGTGTTGGATGAGAAAAGCAGTGGGGAGGAAAACGAGTGATTCTATGGATTGGCCAGGTGAAAGAACAGCATGCAGTGGGGACTCTTCGAAAGTAGATTTTGGGATTTTTTTTTTTGCTTCTGTATTTATAAACGCCATGTTATTAGCTAGTATGTTACTTCCTACTTCGTTGATGTTGTTAATCTCTTCCAGTTGTTCATGTGAAATTATGATCCATATTTTGATAGTGTGTGACGAAAGGCTGTTTTTTCGTGTGATTGAATATTTTTCATCTCCATTGTTTGGATAGGTAATAATAATTACATCATATGGTGTTTCCTAAAATTTTTAACTTGATATGCCAAAGAAAAAAACACACAGTATTGCATCTTAGTTAAGCATAAGTGCATATCCATCCTTGCCCAGTTGGCCACTCTAAGTGAGTGGGAGTTGATTGTAGTCCAAAGGTTGCCTTAGATTCAAGTCCAGGAATTGAAAAAGATGGGTAGAAAGGTCTCAATCCTTGATTTAGAGAGGGACCCTCAATAATATCTTATTCAGGCTATCTTGGCTTGGGGGGGAGAGGGGATTACAATAAAGTAAAGCTAGTAAGGTAATGTACGTACAGATGGAATTAATATATTATATAGGAGGGCATTAATGCCATTAATTCAGTCTAATTTGCCTAGCCTAAGGCTTCGAGAGACAATTATTAATGCTAGATTAAGTAGGGCTTTCAAGCTTAAGGTCGGTCCAGCTAATATGCTTAACTAAGGTACAATACTGTTTGCTTTTTTCTTTAGCATATCAAGTTAAAAATTTTGAAAAACACCATATGATATAATTATTACTACCTGTCCAGACAATGGAGATGAAAAACATTCAATCACATGAAAAAATAGTCTTTCGTCACACACTATCAAAACGTGGATCATAATTTCAAATGAACAACTCGAAGAGATTAACAACATCAACGAAGTAGAAAGTAACATATTAGCTAATAACATAGCATTTCTAAATATAGAAGCAAAAAAACAAATCCCAAAATCCGCTTTCGAAGAGTCCCCACTGCATGTTGTTCTTTCACCTAGCTAGTCCACAGAATCACTCACTTTCCTCCCCATTGCTTTTCTCGTTTGACACCCATGCGTCGGACTGAAGTTGGTCCTCCCGGCATATGTGGGTGATCATATTAGAGATGTGGATTATCTTAGCAATAGATCGTTCATGCACGGTTGTAGATTGCGTACACTCCAGGCGTGTCATGTGTTTCCACCTAAGAAGGCGCTTTGCCATTACGTTATTCTCCTCACGAATCATGTTGAGCACCGTAGACATTGATTTGAAGTCACCACACTTAAGTTGTTCAGCTTTTTTTTTGGGGGGGCATGATAGTCTATTACCGCTAATTGGCGACAAAGATTCCTGGATTCGTCCACGCGGTATTGCCACTCCAGCAGCATTGTAGAATAATTTTTATCGTTTTCGAACATTAACGGCTACATGTCATACCAAAATTCACCGATTTCTCCAATGTCCAGCGCCTTCCTATCTATTGATATATCATACAAGGTCTATATTGTGGCAGGATAGCAGGAGGATGATCACGAGAAAAGAAGCTTGAGGTAGCCATGAGTGCAGCAAGTTAAACTTGAGAGTTACTAAGTGAACAACAGGTTACTACATGAACTGACTCTGGCAAAAGAATGAACACATACAACAAATACATTAACAATGTATGTGATCAGATGAATATTTTTAACAAATACCTGAACACGGATGAATTTAATAAGAACTTTTATCTTAGCACTAATGGAGCTACAATGATATGTGTCAAACCCAATTCGATGCAGTGAATGGATTTATTCAACCCACCGATGACCTAATATGCATTCCATATATATATAGAGGTTCCAAAACTTGCCCACTTACTGCATGCCATTAAACAGATTTTAATTTTGAAGTGATCGGATTTGAATTTGAAATAACTATTTGACAGCAGGAATGAATAAGAAATACAACTAACAAAAAGTTAAACTGCGGGCATCAAAACATGAACACCCTGCAGTTACAGCTGCAGCAGGAGGGTACCAAGCCTTCTTCTTATCATATCGCCGGATCACAAGCAAATCTAACTGCAGTTTTTATTATGGATTGTTTGGCACTCCATCAACTATCAAGGCGTAAATATTTGGTGGTTGGGAGATTTATGCTTTAATTGAATAATTGGTTGTTAATATTTGGTGGTTGAATTGAATTAAATATTAGCTTATAGCATTAATGTATGGGTTGTTGGCAGATCATCTTCTACTGCTATAAGTATTGCGGTATTTTTCCGGACAACAAATGCAAATTCAAATGGAGAAGAAAGATTTTCTGCAAAATTGATCACTTAGATCTAATAGAACCTATAACCAGTTTTGAAAGCGCCGGTATCTATTATCTTGGGTCGATCACTCGACTTCTGCTTATGCACCCCTGTAATGACCACGGATGTGCTCGGAACTCCATCGTTGCTCCTGCACAGTCTCACTAATATTTTAATACGACAAATTTTTGTTATCAATTTATTTATTATTTTACTGAAATAATAAGTACTTTAAACCTTACGTTTCTTAGAATATAGATTGTCTAACACATATATATGATATCTTAATGATTCATCAATAGGTACTTCACATAACAAGTTAGATCATTCAGAATTCATTCTCAACACAACCACATGAACACCTAACACTAGCCCTAAGTCAATGTACACTAGTTACTACATGAACACACAACACAAACACATGAACGAAATACACTATAACATGAACATATTCCTCAAATATATGGTAAACCTATACTGGTTACTACATAAATATGCCAGACAAATATATGAATACATGAACACCTTACATAACCACATGATTCACGGCCTAAGCATTTGGTCAATTGAACTAGTTGCTACATGAACTAGCCATACAAATACATGAACAACTTATGCAACTATTTTAACATGAACCTGAAGTATATCGTCAATTACTACATGGACATTAGCACACAAACACCTAACACAAGTACATGAACACCTTACCTTACAAAACCACATTGGTCAATCTGCACTACTTACTACACGAACAAGCCACACAAACACATGAACACAGGATACAAAAACATGAACAACTTATGCAACCATATGAACTAGACGCCGGAAGCATATCGTCAAACACATGAACTGTAATACCCTATCTAAAACCACCTTTATTATATGGGAAAAGTCATGCATGACATAACATTTTATATGGCATTTGATAACTTGAATCATTTTTATGGGTATTTGTGATCTATGAGTTGGTTGTTTCATGAATTTATTTACTTTGATATAATTGTGTTAGTTGAGTTTGTTGAGCTTTTGTTTTATTGACTAGAATTTATTAGAAGGAAAACTAGAATAAGTGAGTGGGAGTTGAGGAATTTGTTGGAGGAATATTTAAACAAGAATTATTATGGAATAGTGGTTAGAGTTTTCTGTGTATTCTTTGGCGACTTGAGTTCGAATCCCAACTCTTGCAAACCCTTTCCTTTTTCACTTTTAATAAACCCTTTTTCCCTTATTTTCCCTTCCCTTGGCTAAAAATCCTAGGGGTTGCCGCCTTCTTATTTTTCAATTTCTTAAAATAGAAGTTTTTTATTATTTTGGATTTTTTAAAAAAGAATTTAATATAAATTAAATTCTTAATATTCTCTAATTAATATTTTATTTCAAACTTTTAGGAAGTTTAATTATTTTATCATCTAGAATTTTTCAAGGATCTTAGTTAAGGGTTTTATTATGGAAAGAAATTATAGGAACGTTTCTTTTGGAAATCATATTATAGCTACTATTTTCAAAAGAAGGAAAATTTTTCAAAGTTGTTCCCTCTAAAAGAGTTTATTTAGAAATAAAGAAATCTTGTCCAAAACTTTAAAGTAAATAAATATTCTTCCAAGATTTATAGCATTTTCAAAAACTAGTGTTTAAGGAAAGGAAATTTCAGCTTCATTCCAAGAATTTAGATTTTATCACCTAATATGATTACTCCTCAATTAATTGTTTTTGCTTAAAATAAATTAGGACATTATCTAAATTAATTCTTGGATCAACATCCCATTTTTATTAACTGAATATTTTTAAAATAAAACCAACCCTAGCCTCTACCTTGATGAGTTTTTATTTTCTTTCAAGTTCCCTAAATAAAGGGGGAAAACTTCCCTAAGTAGTCCTAATAAATTAAGGTTCTTTTAAACTAATAAAAAAAACTAAAAATTTCCCTTTCTTCCTACCTAATTTTCGGCCACTGTTCACGCACACTCACTCATGAAAATTCTAGCAGCCTTGTCCTCTAATTTTCTCTTGTTTTAGCTAAAACAACACCATCAAAGAGCCATCACATCTCTTCTCAAATTTTTGGCCAACACAAGAACCAAAAGGCAGCTTCTTTTCTCATCTTTTCCTCCCTTATTTTGGCCACAATAATAACCAGAAAATAGCCACAAAAAATTAGCCCTAAACCCCTCTTAAACCTTGCTGGAATTCGGCTACAGCAATAGGGACAAAAGCTGTTATCTTTTCCCTCTTGTGATCAAGAGTCCGAAGCAAGATCAACTTCTCCTAAACACTAAAACACCAACCCTAACCTATTCCCTCCATCAAACCAGCCCTCAATCATACCCTAAAATCCTCTATTGCCCAAAAATTTCAGCTACCAACCCCCTTCAATAACTCGGCCAAAACAGTATCAATCTCCACTAAAATCGAAACTCAAGAGCAAAGTAAGCAACTCTTCAAACCCCTTCAATTTTTATTCTTCTTCTTCTTCTTCTTTTCTCCTAAATTTCGAACCAAAGGGGACTGATTTACTCCTATCATCTCGCGATCTTTGAATCAAGGAAACCAAGAACCATCACTCAACTCTTCTTTGCAAAGTAAACTCCATCAAGCACCAAAGGCGCCACCTTTGCTCTTGTTGTGCCGTCAAAGAGATATTTAAGGATTAAATTTATTGATTTAAATAAGGTTGACCTTATAATGATGCTAATATGCATGAAGTCTTGTATGAAAAGCATGAATAGATAGAATTGATAAGGTTTGATGGTGCAATATGGTGAACTAGGTGTATAGGGAGTAAAGTATGGTTAAACATTATTATGATGACCTAAAACTATTGTCTGTTGAATAAAGATGCATTCTTTTGTTGCAGTTAGGGTTAATATATGGAATTGATGGTAGTTGATTATGGAGGTCATTATATAGTTGATGTGAGCCGATTGTAAGCATGCATGGGTGAGACATATGACCATGGAAAGCATGGAGGTGATTTAATGAATTAATCCGCCTAAGTGTTATGGATGAATTAGATGATTAGTATGATCATAGGGATTCATAATACATGAAAAGATAAGTGGATGCATATTTGATTTCTAATTATAGAATCATTGATTCTAGATAAGGAAGAAAATGAAAAAGAGATCAAGCATCATCTTGGTTGAATATTGAGAATATCTAAGTAAGTCTTTGCATAACCGTTTTGATAAATGTTACTCGTTTGTAAGTAATTTTTACAATGTTATTTTGAATTAATGTTTTGACAAGAGGATTGAAACGTTGGCTAAACATGATGAGTTACACTTGTTTTGATACTTGGATTGGAAACGTGAATGTTTTAGTTTCTAAATGAGTTTATTAAATTTCAACTATTCAAACTCAAAAGCGATTTCTTACACTATCACTAAACGATTTGGAAATACTATTACGAAAAATCACGTTTTGCAATCAAACTAATCAAATACTTTTGAAAAAGAAAAAAATGATTCTGCCCCTAAATAGAGAGCGTTAGTACTCAGCGATGGTAGGCTAGTAGTACTAGTTTTGAAGAGTAAAAGTGAGTCTTTTAGCAAGAGGCCACCTCCAAAAGATGAACTCAACTTGGAGAGGCGACAGTACTATATAGTCAGGCCATTCTAGCTAACGTCTTGGTCCATGTGGACATTATTGATCCGGATTGGACAACCGGAGTGTTGGGTGTAGAGATGGAGAAATATCTCACCTATTAGGAGGATCCCCCACAGCCCATTGTTAAAAAAATACATTGAGACTCTATCATAGTAGTAATCATGATATGGATTATGATATTATTGTTTGGATCATTTGCTAATCCCAACTTAATGAATTATGAATATGATGAAACAATGATTTATTGTAAACTATTTTGGATTCATTGAGCAAGACTCCTTTGTATAACTGTTATTGATGAAATTAACTTGCAAATACGATTTTGTGATTTTGATAAACCTGCATGCACGAAATGGTTATAATTGACACTTGCACACACCTTTTATATCATGATTTCAGGAGAGTACTTATATTGAGCAAGTTGAAGGAATAAGCGATGATTGCAATTTGTTTATTTTATTTTTAACTTGTATTTATTTCGAGAGATGTTTGCTAGTTTTGATCTCTCAAATTTGTATAAGTATTTCCCTCGGATGTAACTAAGAGTATTTTGTTAATTTAATTAGTTGGTTTTTTTTTCAATTATTTATTATTTGTACCTCATTATAAAGACTCCTGGTTCTCCAGACGGGGTGACATCTCGCCCTATCTAGGTACGTAGGTAGTGGGGTGTTATATGAACAACTGACACAAATACATGAACAATTTACACAACCACATGAACACAAGCTCTAAGCATGTATTTTCTATATATAACACATAAATAATGGCAGAAGATTGCAAAGAGAAAAAAAAAACAAAGACATAATCAATGATATAGCATATCAAAAAGTAAAAGACAGAAATTGTGTTGAAGGGGATGTGAATTTGCTGAGGGGAAAAAGAAAAGAAAAAAAATAGTAGGTGTACTAGAAATAGAAGGTTGAGAAAGAAAAAAAAGCTGAGCGAGATGGGATTATCTTCTGTTTTTTATACTTGTTACATGTTTTTTGTATCAAAATTTCATTACCCTATCATATTTCATTGTAGAACATTGGAGAACATTGCAAAACATACAAAATTTGTTACATCAAAATTTCATTGTAGAACATTGCAGAACTGAATCTAAGGAACCTATCATATTCCCTTCTCTGTTCCTGTCTCTTTCTATTTAGGGTGTACCAGATAGGAGATTAGTACCCTATCTAATCAAGTTCCGAATGATAAAAGAATACAGTAGGAGAAGGGGGGGGGGAATATGTCACTATACATCCTTTTATCCAAAAATTAGAAATCTAACAGTACTTTTCTTGGCATTTTTGGCAACCTTCAAAGCTTGCTACGATCGATCAAGAACACAATGCATTGCAATAGCAAGACACATCTTCATCTTCGTTGTGATATAACAAAGTTCCTCCCACCCAAAATCCAGAAAATGTCATAATTAACACATGAACACTCTTAGACACCTGAAGTATATAGTCAGTTACTACATGGACATTGCCACATGAACACCTTATACAACCAAGATACAAGCCCTAAGTATATGGTCAATTTGTACTAGTTACTACATGAACAAGTCACACAAATACATACACACTTGACTAAAATACATGACCATCTTATGCAACGATATGAACACGAAACAGAAGCATATCCTTATACTTACTACATAGACATTGTCACACTAATACATGAACACCTGACACAAATGCATGAGCACCTTATATGTTCACATGAACACAGACCCCAAGCATATGATAAGGGCTTACTGGTTAATATGTTTTCTACTACAATTATTATTTCATTGAAGACTAGCTACTCATGTTTTCTGCTAGTTAATCACATGATATTTACTCATTAATCATCATTAAGATTCTTTACTAGTAATGAAAGTTGTATATCCTTCTTAGATTTTCTTCTCCAAAGCTCTCCAATGACCATACATACAAGAAGCCCACTAAACGTTGAAAATGAAGTTATGTCGCTTCTTTTCAAATTAAATTATTGAAATACAATCATATCGTGTATATAATAATAACTATTTATTAAAATAACATACACGAGTAATTTCGAATTAAAAATCACTTTCACCTTCAAATTTCTTTCAAAATGTAATTGGCAAATTTAGATATTTATCTTAAAAGATGACACTTTGTGAACACCGAAACAATTAAAAAAAATTCATTTGAAATCCAAAGCTAATGGAAACACAAATGCCAATCCAACAAATGCACATAGTAATTGCTGATTAAAGAATACAAAGAAAGACCACCCACCCAGGTCTATTGGGAGCCACCACCCAAGCTCACTGGCATACATCGTATTAAAATAATAATAGCATTAATAATAGTAATAATAACAATAATAGTAATTTACTAACAATAATCACAATTCGAGTATATTAGCTTGTAGCTAGACTCGATCTAGTGCTGTGCGGTTTTTTTTATCTAATTCCAATTCACCTTTCTTTTGTAGTGATCTAAAACAGAATCCATGTGGACACCCAAATAAGAAAAATTAGGCCATGACTTAGATTACACCAAAAGAATCATAAGGATTTGGCATGCATACAAGGAAGTTCAACTGAAGAAATCTATTAACCAATTATAGTTTAACTACATGTATCTTGCTCTGCATTTAACTCACCCCACAAATACATTAGTTCCATTTTAAAGTTCAAAGATTCCCAGTGTCTTGACGCCCAACTTGTACTAGGTATCAAACTGTGCCATAATTGTGCAACTACTGCTTTAAGTGGGCTTGATTCTTTCTCTAGTTAACCCACCCCCCAATGCACCACTTCATGCTTCAACCTTCTCGTGGAAGTGTTAACTATTTTTTCACAATCTTTTAATGAAAAAGTTCAGAATTTTCCAGGACCATTGAACCTAACCAACTGTACACTTCTCACAGCCTGTATTTTGATATAATTTTATGCCAAGTTCATATTTTAGGTCATGAGGCAATCTTGTAAGAGCACAAATTTCAAACAACAATAATTATTTTATCTTCGTACTCCTTTCAGTTAGAGTGTGACTAATACTTTATTCTCTCATCTCATATCAACTCAACAACGAAATAATTCTTCCAAAAATCTGAGTTTGCAATCTGTATTCTCTTCCACGTTCTACAATACAACTGTGAGTCAGAGGCTACTATATCCTTGCTAAATCCATTTTTGTTCTTCTACTTCCACTTACTTTACCAATCAATAAAAGCTCACAACTCTCATTAAAGGAATATGTGACAAGCAACAACAGATATGAAGGAATCAAATTCAAGTTAATAACTATGTCAGAGTTTGATCTAAACAGAGCATATTAAGGAAAATGATTAAATTAGAAGAACAGTAAATACCCAGGCAAAAATATAAAATGTGCAAGTTTTAACAGAACATAAAACCAGAATATTATTTCTTTATTCATAGTATGTAACCAACATCTACGCTTGCCACTAATTAAACAGCTGGAAGATAAGAATTAAGGCAATAGAATAATTGAACTGACGGTGCGACATGAGGTTTTAACCAGTCAAAGTTCTTGTCTTCCTCTCCAAACCTCACCAGACTTCAATTGATACAATTTTACACAGCAACTGCTTCCACACATAGCATGTGCTTATAGTTGTCGTCACCGAGATCAACTATTGCCTTTACCTTTTTCTTCCAACGATTCCACACCACTGTACAAGGAAACACATAAATACAAAAATTAAAATTTACTGCATCAGGAAGTCCATCATTGCAAATAACAAAACTCCTTTTCATGATCATGGATTGCAATATTTGTTGGTGTACCAATGTATACATTTTCTTTCTTACCTTCAATGAAAGGAGAGAGAGAACAAAAGGATGAAAGAAGATATGGATCAAATGAATAGTGGGGAGGATGGAAACTAAGGCAGACTGTGTGGTCTTGAAAGGCACTGCAACGCTAGCAAGAGAATGGGTAACGGTGAAAGGAGGGATGGATGAAGAGGTTGAGAGTGAGGATGGTGATTGGCCCGACTGAGAGAGGGAAAAACTCGGTGATTTTGGGATTCATAGAAGTGGCGTGAAGGGGAAAAAAATTTTCTGGAGTTAGTCTCGTTTGATGCACAAACATCAACTCACTAGGCCAAACATCTAATCGACATTGTTTACTTTAAGAGTTTTTCATCAGCTTGGCTTGGGACGCCTCCGAGCTTGAGCCAAAACAAAGGCAAAACAACGTCGTTTATCATTTATTTTGATCTTTTAATGTGGCCTCTTTCTGCCCTTGTAAGATAGATCCTCTTCAAATTATGGCCGCAAAAGAGTTGCGCAATTTCCGTACAGAATTTGCGCGGCCCGAATCCACATGAATCCATTCCCTTCTGAAGAAGTATGACCATAATCAGTATTATTATATTAGAAGCTTGAGTGAGAGCCATTTGTAGAATATCTATTTTTCTTAGGGAATGGCATATGGTGGCAGGGGCTTAGCAAGTAGTTGTCCTTTAGCAAAGACTCCTGAGAAAAAATGCTATTCCATAGCAAAATAGAAACAGGTGCATTCACAGGTACCTTGGGCTTTATGGTTCTGATGATAGAATGTAGGCTTGTATGGCTGAGCTCGGTGTTCCGCGGTGAGTTTCTATTTTGGAATTTTAAAAAAAAATAGAATAAAGTTAAATTATGCAAATACCCTTATAAACCTAGCCAGAGTCAAGCTATGAACGTTAACTTGGTGTTAACTAATAATAAATTAATCGGAAGGACCAAGTATATTAATTGAAAAATAGTTGATGATTTAAAAAGTTAAAAATAAAATATAAAAACTAGCCATGACAGTTAAAAAAAGTTTAGGGACTAAATATGAAATTAATCCAATTATATACAAAAGTCACAAATTTGCGCACAAGTATCATATAAAAAAAATCTGAGAAATGAAAAAATATTTGCGTAAATTAAAATAGATTCAAAAAAGATTTACAAAGTTAGAAATTTATCATTATTAAAATTTTTCAATACTAAAATATGATTATTAAATAATCGTGTATCTCAAATTCTACTCGCTATACCAGAGCAAAGCAGGGTGAACAGAGCAAAAACAGCAAAACCTGCAAAAGAAAAAAAAAACTAATTAAGATATTGTTTATCGTAATAATTTATTAAAATAAAAACATTTCATTATAATAAGCATAATATTTATTATCTTCATGAAAAAATATTTATTCTACGATAACTTAATTATTAAAATAAAATATTTTACTAAAATAGGTTAAATATATATTATTTTTGTGAAAAATGCTTATTCTATCGTTTTGATGTTCATCGATCAAATTCCAAATATTCAGTTTTAATTTCATTTTGGATTTTTCCCATAGGAAAATCTTCTCCAAAAGCATCAAACTGGATCAAAATTATTTTGTTGCTCTACTTGGTCCAACTTCCCATGATGTGGATTTGCCTGAAGTTCCGCTTCACCTGACTTTTCCAACAAAAAAAGAGAACCAAAATTGTCTTGGTCCCAGTTTCCTTGTTCTGCTTGTATGAGTCAAGGGACTGCTACAATTTGAAGAATTTGAAATTCTGGTGGATTTTATGCCACGTTAATTTCTGTCACTTCATAAAAACAAAATAGACAAATCACTTTCACCAAACACAAAGAAAGTATAGAAAGAAATCTCTTGAGCTATCTGGATTTCTTGAAACCGATGATTGAAGAATTGAAGTTCCAGAACAGGGCACAAGAGATTTTTGTTGAGCATGGTCAAAGATTTGGAGGTCTCTGTATTACAAATAGGTTAAACTGTTAAAGAATCCTGCTGGACATGCCAAGCAACAACTTCTTTGTATGCCAAGTTTCCACCAAATATATCCAGGGCACTACCCACAGTAACATCCACGCGTCCAATTCCAGCAATTTTGATCCTCTCTAAGTCAGCCATTGTAGTCACACCCCCAGCATATGTCACCGGTATCTGTGCATATGACAAAGCAAAAATTCCAAATGTTGAGAAAGAGGGAGAGAGTGTAAACCTAAAAGCCAAAATCATAAGCTGAGGGCAAGAACCTAACAACCACAACAATGCAATTCTTGCAAAAAGAGATGAAACAAGCCATTGATTTCAGGGCAAATAGAGCAGAGTTAGTACCTGACCTTCCATTTTCATTTTTCACTTAAAATGCAAATCATAGGAGCAAGCTATGGTCCATGATGTTTTTTGTTCAAATTCTACAATTTCAGCCACCTGTTTTTTGTCTAGACTGGACAGAAATAAATTTGTTTCCAGCTCAGGAAGTTGGTTCTTTCTAATTACTACTGTGTTGATCTCTACTCAGCAATCGATTTCTTAATTTTCACAGACGAAAGAAATTCAAAAAAAGGATTAAAATCATGAGCCACCTTATATGAATCAACATGCAAGGCCTTTTAAATAAATTGGATCAGAAACAGGTAAAATAGGAAGAACAATGTAGCAAAGAAATATTGATATCAACATCAACCAGATTTCCTATGACCTACCGGTGAATGTTTGCCAAGCAAGGCCACAAGCTCTTCATCAATCCCAAGCCTGCAAGAGTCAAGTGTATGAAATGAGATCAATTTGATTACAAGGCTTTAAGCATACTGGGTTTGAATTCTGATATCTGTCCACCTAGTTGAATGCATCAGAAGACTTTCACATTGAGGTTGAAGGCCTGAACTTACTTTTTGCCTTCAACATCAACTCCATGAACCAGAAACTCATCTGCATAGGCAGTAAGAAAATCCAACATTTTCTGATCAAGACATACATCACTGAACTTCCGCCATCTGTCTGTAACTATATAGTATTGACCCTCCTGCAGCATCAATGCTTAAGGTCACTATTATGAGCAAACAGAGAAATTCTGCGGAACTTGTGGATGTCATGATAGATGTTAGGTGTTTAATAGAAGGATAGAGGCAGTTATCCAACCATCGAATTAGGAATGCAGAGTCGAAAGAGTTTATTGAAGTCAAGCTGACCTAATGTGACATCTGCCTAATAATTGTCAAAGTTTCAAAATTACAAACATCTACTTAAGAAGATTTTCACGACTGAAAATAAAATTTATCTTCCAAGACAGAAAAGGCCAACCTTCTTCCGGCAACTGAGATCCAAGACAAGCCTCTGTTTTCCAACAATATTAGCAAGCTCGTCAAGTCTCTTGAGGTCCATTTGTCCATCGTTAAACACATACTGAAAAAGCATAAGAAAATAAATTTCTAGCCAAAAAATAAATCCAACACAATTACTGAATACATTTGATATGCAAATGTCATTCTCCTGCTCACTAGTTACCAAATACAAGAATACAAAAAGGGTTCCTGAGTATCCCTGCAACATCAAAAGTACATCTAGGAATGTTGGTCTATAACTCTAACGAATTTAATCGAACAGTCAAATACTCAAAGAGAATCCATATATTTAACTTCTACTAAATCTAAACTTAAAATGGATTGCAATAAATATAGCAAGAAGAAAGAATGAAGAAACAAGCATTACCATAGGCACTCATGCCTTCTTATCAGAACTTGATCAAGGAATGGCACGGGGTAAGATATACAGTTAGCTTAATACTGATCCAAAGAGGAAAAGAAGGGGAAAAAAAATGGCATGAATTTGATGGGATTCTAGAAGCTCGATGTGACAGGTTTACCTTATCTAATACAGGGAGGCTCATGTATTGTTGAACATTTATAGTCAGTGGAGCATGATCAGTTAGCATAAACTGTAAGTAAGACACGATTCCGGAACCCAACAATGCAAAATAGGAACCCTGTGATAGCCAGCTTAAGTGTCTCAATTTAAATATCACCACATTATTGCGAATGCTAAGTGCTTAAGGTTAGGATTTTTAAGACTTAAATTCAAATATAGTTTTATTGTAATCTGGTGGATGATCTTCAATTAAGCTGGAGTACATCTATTCACAGTGGAATAATCACTCAAATTTGCAACATGAATGTTATTCTAACCAAGTACTTCAAAGAAAAATCAAAATGAACATACCGATGTGACAATGACATGGCTGGCTCCTTCCTCAATGTAACTTGAAGCATTAGTAGAATTGATACCACCTCCAACTTGCAAACCCCCTGAATGTTGTCATCGTCGCAGAAGTTAATCAGAGGAAAAATATGTTAACACATACAATTAACCATAAGAAAAGACATTGACATGATTCCATACACAAATATTTACTGTATGTCCTTTTCAAGAACAAGTACTTTTAAACTCAAGATAAGTCCTTCCAAACAACTATGAATCTGGAGGGAAAAAAAATGACTTGGAATGTTATTTCAGTTCTAGATAAAGAAGGATGATATGAAGGAATATAAGTTCGAGACAACATACAATAAAAAACAGAATCCTCATTGGTTTACCTTTTTTCTTTTATTTCTTTCAGTTTCTTTTCTTCTCGGAGACTCAGTAGAGATGATAATGTCATATACCACGATAAAGTGCCAAGGATACTACTCATCACGTGAAAAGGAAACTCCCTTTGGAGTCCAACTTCACTTTTATATAAGTTAATAAGAAGTACTTCTACACAAGTACTATAACAAGAACCAGCAAATCCCTTGAAGCTGAATGCAAATGAACAGAAGACATCCTAATCTTATGATGTTTAAAAAGAAAATATTCTAATAAAAGATAAAAAGTTTATCATAGAAGAACAAAAGTGGAAATAGCAAAGCCAACAGAAAACACATAAATTTATTTCAACCACATCCTGTATATGTTGCAAGAATACAACTAAACCACAATCCTGAAAAGAAATGCCTTACAACCATAAACATTCTCTAGTCAATAAAGCATTTAATACGTGTGAAAAAAGATGCATTAGAAAAAGACCCAGAATAACATGTAGGCAGAACTCATGCCCACTGCCTACCAGGATATGCATGTAATGCTTCAATAGCAGCTGATTTACTCAAAGGATCGGCACCAAGCATGATTACATGGCCACCGGTAAGTTCATCATTTTTGTAAAGTTTTGCATAGTCTGCAGCTGGTTTTTCAGATTCAAAATTAGTAATTAGACTTGAACTTCCTTCCCTATGATCTTCAAGAGTGGATCCAACAATTTGCTTTACTTTCCCCTGTTAGCATTGCAAGACTTTGAAGTCAGAAACAATTTGCTCCACTTTCACAAGAAGGCACGCAAGAAAATATGATTCTTTGATGCTATGGATGATCATCAATTTATTGCTTCCTTGTTAGTCCCCTGCCAACCCCTCTACCCAAAAAGAAAATATAGGAACTAATAACCAACCAGTCCTTAGCAACTTTGTCTTTTCTTGTCATTCATAAATACACTTGTTTACCGTCATAGGGTAGCAACAACCAACAGAAAAAATAATAATAATAATAAAAAGAGGAAAAAATGGAAAAGAACGGAGGCGGTATGAAGTAAATTACCACTTTGGCCTATATAGGAGAGAGTAATTACTTTCTGTAACTCGTGGCCTATTAAGAAGACAAGAAATTTTGGAAACAATCCTAAAGTCCATTAATATAGCTTCTATTGGTCTGATCTGAGTGGTGATTAATAAGAAATTTATGTCAGTTATGCATTTAGAAAAACAACCAAGTTTAAAATATGATGCCATAAACAACTTGACCATCACTTGTATACAAATGAATAAAAATAGGCAAGAACGAAGAACATTAACCTATACTGTTAAATTTGCGGAGAAAAATAGTCACAAGCTTCTTATCCTTCTACCTGTATTTTTCTACATTATATTTTATGTTGTGTGGCAGTTTTCCAGTGAGAGGAGGTGGTGGGGTGGGGGGTCAACAACTTGACCAAAGCCATGCTGGACGAAAGTTTCTCATGAGTCATGATACAATGAACATCACCAACCTAATATATTCAATTTGGACAAACAGATTCAAACACTTGCACTCGCTTACTTGTAGGCATAATCTAACCATGCAATCACACTAAGGGAAAGAAATAAGTAACCTTGTGTATGTCTATGCACGGGCGAAATCTAACACCACATTGCACACAAAGCCTTCTAGGTCCTGCAGGAGAGAACAATGATCAACAGCTGGTCAGCAAAGTCATGGATCCAACTACATATTTATCTGACATTTTGAGAAAGAATATAGATGAAAAGCACATACCAGAGTCAGGTATTGATGCTGCTCTTAGAAATTGCTGCATTTTGTAAGGAATGCAGATTGCAGACTTTCTTTTGCATAGTGAATTAAGGTTCAACGTGACTGTATTTGCATGGATACTCTGAATTCCCATACTCAATTTCAGGGCATAAGTGAAGAGACTGACACCTTAAAATATGAAGAGATATATGCTGATCAATACAACTACAAACTAATACAATATCATTCAATAATTTGACGCCTGAGTGTTCCATAAGTAACAAGAAGATGGAGTCTCAGAGGCATTTTGTCATACATGTTCCAGAACTTCCAAAGACAATTTCCAACTTCCCTATCCGATTACCTTGGTAGTTGAATTATTCCGGGAAAGCATTAATAATGGATTGCATTGTACAAAAGCAACTAGGTGCAAGCATGTATAGGGCAATGCCTTACCGGGATAAGACCGCTTATGTTGTTGTAGGTTGGACAAGCCCTAAACAGCAATACAATGAGGACCTTCCTTCAAATTTAGAACTTTCGTGAACCACAAAAAATTGGCAATACAAATCCAAGAAGCCAGGGATCTGCGAGGAAAAATGGTGGTTGCTAGTGGACCTCTGAGGTGGATCAAGTCAGTTAAAGCTCAGTTGTTGAAAGGGGTTGAAGCTTTGCATCTTTAACCCCTCTTCCGTATATAAACAAATGAATACGAAAACTGGGGCCAGCAGTACAAGCCCACTTACATATACATCTACTGTACATATAATTGAAGAAAATCGCAGCTTTGGCCTTTGGGTAGGCAACAACTCTGTTCAGGAAAATGGTCTTGAAGAGGCTTCCCAGGCCCCTTCCAAAACAAACCACTGTCCACCCCTCAGCACCGCCGACGCCACTCCAGATACCC
The DNA here is from genome assembly GCA_026120185.1 of Voacanga thouarsii. Lineage (NCBI taxonomy): Eukaryota > Viridiplantae > Streptophyta > Magnoliopsida > Gentianales > Apocynaceae > Voacanga > Voacanga thouarsii. The sequence continues at coordinate 9,931,802 of JANUWF010001287.1, read as the reverse complement.
GAGTCCTCCTCCACCTTAATCTCTGCCACCAAGTCCCAGTTAAGCCAACTAAACTACCTCCTCAAAGCCCACCTTAAACCGTCCTTCACAACCCAAGACTTGGTCTCTTTCCTTAAGCACCACATCCACCACCATTCCCATCTCACTCACCTAGACTTCCACCTCTTCTGCTCTGCCGCCTCCCTCGACACATTCCGCCATGACCACTATACCTTCGAATGGATGGTACGCTCTCTCTCAACCTCCCACCGCTTTGATTCCCTGAATTATATCATTGAATTTATGGCTTCCAACCCCTGTCCCTGCGCTGATGGTATCTTCTCTTGTCCCAAAATGGAATCCATTTTCCGTTTCGCAATTTTCGCATACTGTAGAGTTGGTAAATTCAGTGACGCATTGTTTGCTTTCGATAGCATGAAAAGGTTGATTGATGGAAAACCAAACGTTGCTCTATACAATATCATGATTCACGGGTTTGTAAAGTCTAGGCATTCTGACAAGGCTCTAGAATTCTACCAGAGGATGGTTAGGGACAGGGTTAAGCCTGATGTGATCACATTTAATACTTTGATTAGTGGGTACTGTAGGAATTCTCAGTTCGACCTAGCTTTGGACATGTTTAAAGAAATGAAGGACAGGGGCTGTGTTCCAAATGTGGTTAGCTTTAATACATTGATGAATGGGTTTTTCAGGCAGGGGAAGGTTGAGGAGGGCATTGGGATGGCTTACGAGATGATTGAGTTGGGATTTGAGCTCTCAAGCGTGAGTTGTGAGATTCTGGTTGATGGACTTTGTGGAAGTGGGAGGATTATGCAGGCATGCGATTTATTGATTGATTTTTGTAGGAAAGGTGTTTTGCCTTGTCAGTTTGATTTTTTTGGTTTAATTGCGAGACTGTGTGGGGTTGGAAATGTGGAGAGAGCATTGGAGCTGGTGGACGAGTTATGGGGAAAGGGGAATGTTCCCAGCTTAATTGCTTGTACGACTTTGATTGAAGGTTTGAGGGAGACAAAAAGAATCCATGAGGCCTTCGCATTTCTGGAAAAAATGCTAGATGAAACTATTCTCCCAGATATTGTGACCTTTAATTGTTTGCTTCGTGATATGTGTGATTCAGGGAGATCTGTAGAAGCTAATAAGTTAAGGTTGTTGGCTTCTAAAAAGGGTTTGGATCCTGATAGTATGACTTACAGGATCTTGATATACGGTTATGGTAGGGAGGCTAGACGGAAAGAGGGGGAAGCTCTGGTGGATGAGATGTTGGATAGGGGATTCATCCTTGATATTGCTACCTATAATAGGTTGATAGATGGTCTTGCTAAAGGAAAGAGTTGATTGCTGCAGATTTGATGACCATAGGGAATTGGTCGAGTTAACTGTTGTAGAAGAGGAGATTAATCATCTATGCTTCATTGTTGCTGCATGAAGGCAATCAGCCGTGTGCATGAAATATAAGAAATGTTGAATAAGCATCTATTTTTTTATCAAATATTAGAAGACATTTCCAGGACCTTTGTCATTGGTGGCAACCCTGAAATTAGGATAAACTCAAAGATGAACCTATTTGAGCATATACAGAGACAACAATGCTTCTTCTGTGCTGTAAATTTGGTGAGCCTAACCTACCCATGTTTGCTTGTTGCTATTTTCAGCTTTTGTTAAATGCTTCAAATAAACAGTAGGCAAGATTCTCTCAAGTAGGTTGTGACTTCTGCAGCCCTTTAGATGCTGCAAAAAGGCAATTCAGTGGATTCAATGCTGTACTTGTTTGGCTGATATGCGATATATATTAAATGTTGTCCTTGACATCAGCAAAATTTTCAAGCTTAATCATAATACTACAAAAATTTCCCTTGTTTTATGGAGTGCAGGTCACTTTGTTTCTCTATGCCATACACTTTAGTCGCCACTACAACAGTGGATAATAGAGTTTAATCAGAATACTTCTATAAACTTCCTTGTTTACTGCAGAGTATATTGCTGCTTTTTGCCTGTATGATACACTAAAATAGATATTGGCTTAGCAGTGATTCTCCAAAATTGAACTCAAAAGGAATCTACTGCTGCTTCATGCATTTTTGTACATGCAGGGGGTAGGCAGCGTGCTCTGATATCATGCTAATAATCCAAATATAGCCAGCAGATGAAAATAGCTCCCTTTTGAGTACTGGACCATGCTAATGGTGGATTCTGAATTCTTTGTAATTGCCAGGCAAACGCTAATCTCAGAAAATGTTTAAAGTAATTTATGAGGTTGATGTTGTTACATTGTGTCCGTTATTGACCCTTTTAGTTTTTTTTTGTTTTTCCTTTAGTTGATCATTCTTGTTCCCCTCCCCAACCCAAAACGAAATAGCAATAATAATTTTGTACTTGACGTTCATTTAGTTGTTTTCAAATGGTACCTTAAGATTGGACAATATTGGATCATGCGAGGAACGAAATAGCTTCTTATGCTAGACAAGTATCCCTATTAGATAGGTGATTGTGTATTTACTGTATGTCCATTCATCTTTTCACACAAAAGTAATGTTTTATTATTTGATATTTGACTTCGTTTATCTGAAATTCAAACTGAAGATATTGAGTAATTTTATCAATTTCAAGATTCCAGGTTTGCTTCTGCAACTTCTTAACATACCATGATAACAATTAAAAGCTTGTTCAGGACTGGCTAGGGATCCAGTATGGTGATGTACTGATCTTACATGTACGATGTCTGCCCTTTTCTAGCAACAACTGATGATTATTTTCTTTTCATCTGAATGAACTTCAGATTCCAGTCTTCTCTATGTATAGTCCAACTTATTGTGCAGCAACGAGATTATCTTTTGGCCATTTGCTACTGCAGTCTCCTTTCCTCTTTTACCTTCTCACATGGTTAAACTGGTGATAGGAAAGGTAAATGCTGGCTAGGCTGTTCATTGGAGAGCAGAACCAAGTAGGCCATGTTTCTTACCGGGAGGCTTAAGGTGTAAATGTAAACAAGGGAGAACCACGAAGCTTGCAGCATTCTTGTATATTTAGTTACTTGTTTGAGAGATCGATATTAAGATGGACCCGATATTAAGATGGACCCGGTCTACGTAAACTGCATGATTGACAGATTAACTCCTATGATCTTTATAATCCTTTGTTTTACTACCATAATTGTTCAACCACACAACAAGCGAGCAAACTCGGAGGGAATACATAAAATGGAGAGAACTGGGTTTTTGTGGAGTGTGAGAGGACGGACAACTAGTCCATCTGGTCATCAGTCTCCACTCTCCATGAAGCAACCAAGCAGACATCTTGGCTAAAAAAAAAAGTAGTAATATTCCTTTTCTTTCTTGATGACTTTTCAAAGATTCAGCACAGATCAAATCCCAAACTTGTGCGTGAAAAGGCATTCCCCAACCGTTGTATACAGTACAAAGAGCGTCGCAAAAAGAAAAAGGCAAAGGATAAATACTGCAGCAAAACAGCAAAACACAATGCACAAGACTAGTTAAGACGAGCTCTTATGGCTAAGGTTAGAATCCGAAGACAATGACGTATTTTTACTAGATATCGTCCTCCCGCTCTTGCCTTTCACATTTCCACCTCTTGATTCAGTAGGCAAAGCTTGGCACCTTCTTCACCAAGCAAAACGTTTCAAACATCATTGAGTAGACTTCACCAAGGAAAGATCTTTTTGTCTCTTGAGAAGGAAAAAAGAAAAGAATACTCTTCAGGCACCACTGTTTAAAGAATCCTTTGTAGAAAACGAGCCTCCAAAACCTCTCTTATGGCTAAAACGTGAACCAATAAAAGGCTGGCAACACCTCCAAAGCAGTCAGTAAATGGCATCGATATCGACCTGCTTCTTTACTGCGACACCCAGCTACAAGGCTCACTTTAATTATTCCTCCAAACCCTCTTACCAATTCCACTCTTTAAGATCGCAAACCCCAATTTTTTCTGGCAATAATGTGAAATTCCGGTGCAATGGAGCCTGTGTTCCTTTAATTAGAGCTAGTATTGATGTCAACCCGTCAGCAATTAGGCCCGGAGCCGTTGTGGAGAGCGATAAGCTGCCGTCTGATGTTCGGAAGCGTTCGATGGACGCTATTGATTCTTGCGGGGGAAGAGTCACCATTGGTGACGTGGCTAGCAGGGCTGGGCTTCAACTGAACGAAGCTCAGAAAGCTCTCCAGGCTCTTGCTGCTGATACTGATGGTTTCTTGGAGGTTATTTATTTATTTATTTTTCAGCACTTATGGTTAAGCTAGTTTGCTTTAGATTACTTCTTTCCTAGTTTAGTAATCCGTGCTTTGCATATTAAGCAGAAAAGGTTTGAGCTTGTGATTTTTACATAACTAATTGTCGAATTGAGTCCTTGACTGCACCATTGCATGAGGTTCATGTAGTGTAGTTTGTACTAATACCAGTATGTTACCAAGGCATGCTGACAAATTACTCAGAGAATTTTCGTTGGAGCAACTGAATGAAGTGACTCTTCATCTCCATTTTGTTTTTCGGGCAAAGCACATTTTGAACATCCTAGACATTGTAAAATCCCGAAGTTTGATCAGTCAGTGTTTAGAGGGTATACCGTATCCTCAACAAGTAAAAAATAAAAAATTATTTAGTAAATGAAAATTTGGAATTTCGCATGTCATATTTAGCATCCTATTCTATTCAAAGGGCTTCATTGTTTCGGCTGTGTAGAAACTAATGCTACCACCAGTGTCCAATTCTTGAATTTTGTTTCACTTTAATGTCTCAGAAGAGGTGTAAACCAACCCGATGCAATATAATTCTGAAAGCATTGGTTGGTCTTCATAGTTTGGTTCAAGTCAGGTGTTCACGGCCAAATCCAGCTAGTGAATACACATTTAACATGCTAGCAGCACTGAAGTCTGGCGTTCCTAAATATCTCCTACAGTCTATTATGAAATAGCTTTTGTCCCACTTGAATACACTAAGAGTTGCAGCACTCAGTTTCCTTATGCTTAGAGGCATTAGTTCTTGAACTCTTACACAAGTTAGGAAAACTTCCAAACTAAAGGCTGGCAGTGTTTTATTGCATTTGCTAGGATATGTATACTGTTGATATATAAGCTTGTTGTATCATGCAGACAAGTGGGAGTTTACATCTGATAAGTTGTTCGTGCGGCTTTATTGTTAGCATTTGTTCTCATAAATTTCTCCAGCTTAAATTGAAGGCTTTGATAAAGTTGGTGCCGTTATTTTTAATTATGATAATCTAGATATCCAAGTCTCCATTTTGTGTCACCAGGAATAATTCTTTCATTTAAGCTGTTTGCAGCAATCAAGGCCGTCATTTAGTCATCCCTTTTCTAGTTATAGTAGTTTCATGATGGTTTTCTAACAGGTGTCAGGTGAAGGAGATGTTCTTTATGTCTTTCCCAATGATTATCGATCCAAGCTGGCAGCTAAATCATTTCGCATAAAAATTGAGCCTTTGTTAGAAAAGGCAAAGGTATTGATCCTTGTTTGTTATATATGGGTCATCTGTTATTGGAATTGTTGTTGTACCAGACTTTCACCTTTGACAACAGTTAATTTTTGTTGCAGCTGGCAGCTGAGTATGTTGTAAGAGTTTCCTTTGGAACAGCACTAATTGCTTCCATTGTTATTGTTTATACTACAATAATTGCCCTCATTTCTAGTAGAAGGTACTTCTTATGAAAGTATTTCAAGTCCTTGGAAGTCCTTGTTTTATTCACTGTGCTTAGGACCTGCTACATCGCAATTGTTTTATCTGAAATTGCTTTCTGCAACCTACCATTCTTACATCTCTCTATGTATGCAACAGTGATGAAGATAGTCGTGGGCGGCGTGGTGGTAGATCTTATGATACTGGTTTCACCTTCTACCTCAGTCCAACTGATTTATTTTGGTAAGTTTATATGGTCCAATGTGACTAATTGAAAACTGAGAACAAATAAAAAGAAGTAAGATTATTTTGTTTCGTCTTTGTTGAGGGATTTGGCTTTTAGGCCCAAGTGTTGCATTTTGGTTGGCTAGTCTATGTTAGTCGACATTGACAGTATGCTGCAAGGATCACTAGAGGATTATGGAAAATATTTTAGGGAACTACGTTAAAAATAATATATAACACGTCTCACTCCTCTATGTAACCTTCTGTATGGTTTAGGCATTCAAAAAATCCATGTTAAACTACTCTTTCTAGCAGAATGTGTCAACTGCTTTATAAGTTTATGTTTCCTCCACCTATGTTACTGAAAAAGAATAGAAAGTGAAAATTCCTTGTATTCTATGCCTTTCTATTGGTAGGAAAAATCGTGAAAAATGCTATTAAACTATTTATGTTTCACGATTTATATCCCTTATCTTTCTTTTTACTTTTTTATATCCTCAACAAATTTTATGTACTTTAAAATATCGTTTCACCGCCCTGAGTGGTTGTTTCCGAACATGAATTTGGTGGGAATAGGTGGAATTCTGACAATTTTGCCCTTGCTTACTTACTCACATGACCAATACGTGTCAATTCTCATCGGAAATTCTTATTCAGAGTGGTGGAAGGGTATTTTAAAGTACATAAAATTTGTTGAGGATATAAAAAAGTAAAAAGAAAGATAAAGGATATAAATAGTGAAACATAAATAATTTGATGGCATTTTCCACGATTTTCCCAATAGGTAATTTACAACCTTTTTACAACTTTGATGTAAGTGGCCTTGCAATTAATGTATCTTGTTGTGCTTGGCAAGGATCCTTTTGGTTTCTCAGACCTTGGGCACATCCACATCACTTCTCAAAGTAAATGTATGTCAAGTAGTGCAACTGATTTATATGGTGAATCAGTGTATGTCCTGGCATGCTGCCATAATGGTAGTTACAAGAACAAGTTTACGTCTATTTGATAGCTGTGGCTGCTGGAGGCTGGGAATTGACTGCAGAACATTATCTTTACTTACATCCCAAAAGAGAAAAATTTAAAAAGAAGTAACTTGTGGAATAAATGACCTCCCATATCAGACAGTTGACATTTACAAATAGCCTGCTTTATCTTACCAGTATTAGTTTCAAATACTCAACATTCATTTCATGTCATAAAGAACTAAAAGTTCAATAAATTGTTTAATCATAACAGTGCCTTGTCTCTTGTGTTTTGCAACATGTTCATTTAGTCTAACATAAATTATACCTTTCAGGTACTGGGATCCATATTATTATAGGAGGCGCCGGATAAGAGAAGATAGTGGGGATATGAACTTCATTGAATCTGTGAGTGGAAAAGAAATGAAATACTTATTTACTATACTGGTTGCATAGGAGAAAAAGAAATAATTACAGTGGGAACCTATTTTTGCAGGTTTTCTCCTTTGTATTCGGTGATGGCGATCCAAATCAAGGTATTGAAGAAGAGAGGTGGAAGTTGGTAATAATCCGTAATTTTAATGTTTACACTTCAAGTATTGATTGTGTATATTCACTTTTGCATCCTTCATTTTTATCCTTCTCCTTTAAGAATTTGGCAAACTTCTTATTGATCCCTTTAATTATTGAATTCAAGATATTTGAGATAATTGAGCTCATCTACCTGCCCCAAACATATCTCATACTTGTGTATCCTTGTCTGCCTTTCTTTTTTCCTGTGAGCTCTGAATTGAAACTTGAACAGTTTTAGATGACAAGCGTTTTGACGGAACTGCAGCCTTTGAATGTCTGGTGTGTGAGGTGGTTGTGATGCATGGGTTTTTGTTAGTATCATCAATAAAGAGACTTTGGGTTGTTCATAGTGAATTGCATTATGCTATCTGCATAAATAGATTTAGACGAAAAGTCTTGCATCTGCATCGGAGCATTGCTGTGATGAGAAGATATGGGAATCCAACTCCAGACATCTCCTACCTACCAGAAACTTGCTTTGAAGAGTTAACGTTAGAGACTTTTGTTTGTTGTGTTATATATCATTCTTGACATACAATGGGAGAAAATCTATTAAGCAATTGATTCTGGCATGTTGAATAGGAGTTTTCTTGCCTATAAACATTCTGCTGCTTTTTCCTTTGGTGAATAATCCTTTTTATTCTTTTGCTTAGAGAGTTCTGTACACAATTTACATATATATGTAGACATAATTTTATATTATGACAATTGGATGGATGTCCATTTGCTTTCTTAAGATATCTGGTAATTAGACATTTTCTTAAATACATTTCAGATAGGACAATACATTGCGTCAAATGGTGGTGTTGTCACAGCGGAAGAAATTGCTCCATATCTTGATGTGGAGACTACTGGCTCCAAGGTAATTTCATGATAAATATGAGCTAGTATTTCATAAACTATCTTTCTATTTGTTTTCTCATATTTATTATTCCTCATTGATGTGGTTTTGGTTTTAGGATGATGACTCCTACATATTACCTGTGCTTTTGAGATTTGATGGTCAGCCAGAAGTGGATGAAGAGGTATATTAAATTTCATATGGTGGAAGCTCTCAGAAATTTCCATTCTGCACTAAAATTTCCAAAATCTCCATGCAGGGGAATATCCTATACAGGTTTCCATCACTACAACGTACTGCTGCTCCACAGAGGAGCCTTAGGAAGGAATATGTGGGAAGAAGGTGGGCTGATTGGATTGGAGGGTTAGAAAAATTTTTCAAGGAAAAGAAATGGAGTATTAGGTATATGATTTCATTCCTATAGTTATGATATAGTTAACTCATGTCCCTCAGTTTCCTCACAAGTCACAGCATTTATTGCAGTAAAACTAGTAGTTCTGAGAGGGCATTGGTCATTGGCTTGGGTGGAATTAATCTAGTTGGAGTTCTTGTTCTTGGAACCATGTTGAAGTATGGTTATCTGCCATTCTTTCTTTAAAGTTGCTTTTTGTCCTAACATTTCTAACATCTGTAATTTACTTCGAACTTGAAGCAATATGACAGTGGCCCCGAGTGGCTTTATCTCATTTGTGTCTGACATGTTTCCCTTGCTTCAGGTATGAATTGATGTCTTGTTCATATACATTTTCCATTATATTTTGGTATATTTGCTTTGTGGTGGAAACCAAGGTTCAGACTTGGAGTTGTGTAATGATTCCATATAAAACTTTAAGAATGAGCATAATAATACCAATCAGAAGAAATTGCCCCTTATTTCTTCACCATGTCATTGTTTGCTTTATATCAGTTTTCTCTCTGCTTTACCCTTAATAATTAAAGAGGTTGGTGGTGGGATCTACATGTTGGCGGAACTTATTCAAAGGTTAATAGTTTTATGGAGATCCATAGAAATGTAAACATTCAAACGGAAATGGAGGCCCTTCCCAAGGGGGAAAAAATGGAGATGGAAGTAAATAGCAGTCAAAATTATGCTATAGGTTTTTTTTTTTTTTGTGCCACGAGCAGCTTTTACCCATCATGGGATTGATAGCCTTGTAATACAATGCCTAAATTCTTATCTTTCTTTTTGTTTATATGATTTTCTGGGGTCACTCCTTTTGTTCAATTTGCTTCTTTGACCCTGCAGGTCTATGCTGGCTCTTTCTTTGCAATTCCTTTGATCAGATGGTTTTTCATTCAAAGAACAAATGCTCAGATTGAGAAGAGGAATAAAGCAAGGGAAGAACGTGCTACGGCACTTGAATTGCCCAATCTGTCGCTTAGGCGGAAGGTAAATATCATGGCATGTGTCTCCATTTTTCTCGTTTCTTCCTCCCTCCATGTCCTGGAAAAGAAGTGCCAGAAAACCCCAGGTCTCTGTGTACTGATGCCATCAGGAGGATGGTTTCAGAGACTAACAGCATTTTGTGACTGTAACTCTAGTGGAAATACTGCAATCAAATCCATCACACTATTTACTGGTCACTTATTTGTCTTTGGTGATGCATGCATGGAACTTATTTGTTTTCAGATGCCTAGCCTGCATATCACTGTTAACTTTACTTTTCAATATAACAGCTTTTGAGTGCCCGGGACATGGCTCAGAAAACTTATATCAGCCAGGATCAGATTGTTTACAGTACCGACAAGGACTTACATGAACAAGATTATGAAGCCCGCGAATGGGATCGGAGATTCCGGGAGATAGAGAAGACAGATTGAATTTGCGTGTTTAAATATCATTTTTGCGAGTTTCATTGCCTCCAATCAATACTCCAGAAGTAGTGGAAACGCAGGGATTCGCATTGATGGCAGAGATATAGCAAGGTGCAACGAGTTAGAAAAAGAGTGAATTTGGGAACATTACATGACACTGTTGGTTTTTGCCTTGACAAACAAGTTTGAGGTGGAACTTGACTAATTTTCTCTCCTTGTATATTGTAGGGACATTGTTATCCGTCGAAGGCGAATGTGTTTCATGTAGTAGTGGATTCTGGTGTCGGTAACAAAAGTGACTGTTAGCCTAGTGACCTATAATGTAATGATTCTAAAAGTCATAAACCGTTTAATGCTTTGATTCTTTATATGATCTATGCTAGATCTTCTCAAATTGTTAGCAATGTTGACCATCCAATTACTTTCTTCTTGATTCTCAATCATGTAATCAACCCCTAATGCCCGAATACAACATCCTCAACTTCGCAGGATCAAACACACTAACTCAAAAAATGGCATCCATAAACCGTCCACGGGGATAAAGTCTCTGGCATATCCATTGTAAGGGTTGGGTTTCTTGCCGCAAATGTTAGTTATCTGGCCCATATGTGGATTGTAGTTACAATACTCCATGCACCACGAGGTCTCCTGTCAAAAGGGTATCTAACAAAGTGTGAGCAAAACAAACTAGGAATGAGCCTGTTGTGCTTCGGCTTGCAATTCTCCAGCTGAACATCCTTGCCAACTTGTTTGTTGTGTGATATTGACTGTCAGATTCGAACATTTTTGTGTAGATGCAACAAATAGAAGAATAGTTGAATCCAGCTTTGGGACTGCTGGACCCCCCCCCCTCTCTCTCTCTCTCTCTCACACACACACATAATTGACATGTAATTAGATATTCAAGCTCAATCCAGGCTGTCCTGTCACTACAAGACCATAGTTGACAAACACGATGGATCCAATCCCACGTTAACTAGTCGACAAAGTCAGCAACTCAATATGTAATCCAGCATTGCGCAAAAATATGCAAACTGGAACCTTGTCTTGGTCACAAGATTCTAGATGCCAGTATACCTACATTAGCAGCAGAATGTTAATCACAAGTTCTCCAAAAAGTTTATACAAATATGCTAATGCTTTTGTGTTCCTAAATTGCCCTTCCATTTACAGCTCATACAAGTTCAACTATATCTTCTAGTTGATGTGGAACAAATAGTAAGACTTCCCCTCCAAATGAAAAGGGGTGGATGTCAAGTACAAACGTAGATGTTTCTGCATGCCTTCGCCACAGAATAGAAATCAACTGCATGAGAGACTAACTGTGCAGAGCTCCACAAGAATTATAAAAGAGAAAGATCAAGAAATCCACCGGAGACAAGGACTCCAATTGAATGAGGAGGAAATGAAGAAACAGATTAAAAATGAAATCAGAATTGTAGAACACAGGCTTCAATGGTTATTCTGGGATGCATATGTAGGGGACAGAGGTATAGGGGGGATAGAAGGGATTTGGTAGATGAAAATTTTCCAGAAGAGCAAATGAATTCCAAGACCAAGAAACAAGTTTCGAATTCCCAGATTAACAAGTTCCACACTTATTTCCTCGCCAATTTGTTCATGACTTGCACAAGCACAACATATTCATTGAATGACCTATACTTGGAAGGGCAATAAAATTTTTGAAAGGTTTCGAGCTTACCTAAAGCTATTAAAGTCAGTAGCATTGCTAAGATTACAACAGCGAGATAACTGTGCCCTCGAATGTTGTTTGAAGATCGCTGGTATCTTTCCATCCCATCCCCCGCCCAGGCACAGGAATACATGATTCCTGCAAATAATTCCTGCAGGGACAATTGAATATTTCTGCATCTTTGAACTAATCTGAGGTCTCCAATATAGCTCTGCCAAAGAAAAGAAAAGGAAGGAAAAAGGAGTTTAAGAATTCAACCAGACAAGTTTTGTTCACAGCATAATCTCCCTGATGTCAAATGTAACAAGACAAAAGTAACTTCTCCGCCACCCCATTCCCTGACCAGCATTACGATTTGACGACTCTGATATGAATAAAGAACCATAAACTCATCCTAAAAAATATTTTCATAGCACAAGGAATTAACAAATAATAACCTGGGGAACATGGAAAAAATCTCTCTCAGATTGGGAATGCCTTTGTTCCTCCCCATCTTTCCACCTCTTTGTTATGCTTCTACTCCCGGCACTCCCACAAGTGGGTATGAAGTTTCTCAAAGACCTGAAGGGATTAATTTTGCTGTAGTAGCCTCTTACCTTATTCTGTTTAGGAAAAGTTTTAGCGTTGGCCTCGTTAGCCTCCAAATCCCAAATTCTTTTGTTGTGCATACAAGCATTCTCTTGAATTGAGGGTCCATCAAAGCCTATTTCTAAGCTGTCTTTCCTTAGTTCATTCTCCCTTGAATGAAAATTGGGGTCTGAATGTCCAAGACCTATCATGCTCAAGCTCTCAGTTTTCTGCTCAGCCATCTCTTCAGTAATACTAGAAGATCCAGCTGGATCAAGAAACATCCTGAACAAACTAGTATCACCTTCCGAGTCTTGGCTTCGTGCACTTTTAACGGGTATTCCTCCTGAAAGAAATGATGCTAAGCCATCTCTATCTTGTTCATTTAAGTTAATCCACACATTATTCCTGGCAGAGTCTCCTGCCAACTTCTCCATGCTTTTCTCCACATTCATTATTTGTTGTCTGATGGCTTGACTGAACTGCTTGTGTCTATAGATTACATTCTGCCTTTCCTGAGAATTATCTGCCATAGCTAAAAAGTTCACCTCTCTTTCAAAGTCTTCCAGCTAATTAGGAAAAGTAACAAAATCAAACCAAGAAGAAGAAACAAAAAGAGAAGGAAAAAACTGCAAAACGCAAAACTTTTCAATGTTACCTGCCATTTTGCTGTTTCTAGAATAGTTGCAAGATCACGCCTATGATACTTGATAGAATGCTGTAGACTTGTCTCGGGTTTGTTCCCTTTTGACAGACTTTCCTCATGCAATAGAAGGCGAAATATGGATTCCACTCTAATGTAGTTTAAAGAACAAAAAGGTTACAAAGATGGAATTATGAAACAAACACTTGCAAAGAGGATGCAGATAAGACACCATTGTGCTTGATACAGCAGTGTCTCTATCACAGAATTGACAGTAAAAACAATGTTGCCAAGAGTCTAAACCCTTCTACATTTAATGAAATAATTTCCATTTACATGCATTAGTGATGAAATCTATTTAAAAAATTAGAAAAATATAATAAAAAGAAGCAACAGCATCTTATGCACATGAATGCTGTTGCTTAACATTGACATTCGAATTGAGACAACCAAACAAAAGCACAAGCTCCCCTTTTTTCTACCTCTTTTCTTTTCTTAATCCCTCCTGGAAAACCACGAAGCGCAAAGGGAAAACAAAATAGAAAAATCGACAAAGGGGTCTAAAAAGACGGGGGAATGCAGCCACAGCATACCAGGAGGCCATCTGATAATAGGCAGTTCTACAATAGTAGGTACTATTTGAATTAACTCAATAAGCAGGAAATCGTTATACATATTAAACCGTCGTAAACAGACGACGAGAAAAGGTAATTAAGAAAGACTGACCTATCGGCGGAGTCCTGAACGACCTCGGCAGCAGCGAATAAAGGGTCCGACTCCCATTGCTGGAGGCTTGACGCCATTTCAGTTCCAATTTGATAATAATATCGATTGCCAAAGAAACAAAAAAGAATCGCAATAGAACAAGTGAAGCAGCGAAAGCGAAATCCGATCAACCAACAAAGGGCCAAAAAAACTATAGCAAATCAAATAAATGGCGGAGGAGAAGGCTCCACCACCAGGAGGTGGAGAAGGAGGAGGCCCGCGAGCTGGCTGTGTCAATATCGTAATTAGCTAGCTGTCTCTTATACGTCACGTAGAGAACTTTGTTTGCGTCATCACCATCCTCCCACCCACACAGATGTGGCATTGATGATGAGTATGCTTTGCTACACGCGTCCGCTGTGTTTTGGTAATTTCACACACGTTTTTTTTTTCCTGTTTATTCTTTGAATAATAATTATTTTAAAATAAATTTATTTAAATATAATAAAATTTATAAAAGATGTAGAATTAAGATATATTTAATTAAATAAGTACTTAAATAATTAATTATATAAGTACTTATTTAATTAGATATATTTGATAATAAATAATATTAATTATTTAATTAATTTAATATATTTGATAAAATTTTTATTATTATTTAATTAATTAAAAATATACTGAAATTGTATTATAAATTTTAAGTGAATTAAAAATTATTTAAATTTAAAGTCCGAATATATTAAATATTTATTGAATTATTAATATTATTTAATATTTTAATTTAAATTATAATAAAATATAATATAAAAATGAATTATAATTAATTCACACTTCATATTTCAAATTTCATTTTTTAAATTTTAATTTTTCTTAAAAATCAGTACTTAAATATTTAGATTTCAATCTTCATATTTCAATTTTATCAAATGATCCAAAATGAATTTAAAAAAAAGAATAAAATATGTTATGAATATATAAAAAAATTTTAAAATAATTTTAATTATAATTATTTTTAACTAAATAAAAAATTTGACTTGGAATGAGTTTTTTTACATTATGAGACTTCATATAAAATATGTCTATGTAAATATTTATTGTACCAAATGCTAGTAGTATATATAAGATTATCCAACATTTGGAAAAAAAAATTATAATTGACCTTTTCTTTTATTTTTTTATAGCAAGAAACATTTTTGTAAAATGTCCATTGAAAAAGAAAAAAATAATAATAATTCAATTAGTAAAATATAACTATAAATGAATCGTGCTATAATAAGAAGAAAATATCTTAAAATGATAAGTCTGTAAATAACGATATGATATAAAATTATAAATTTAATTCCTAACTCTACATATTTTACAATTTACATCCCTCGAGACAGGGGATCATGGGACACCTGTGGTGGAGTTATATTTAAAGAAAAAAAATTTAAAAAAATGTAAAAGGAATGGGAGAAGTCCGTTAAAATCCGCCAGCTGCCCCAGTTAGGCGGGAAGGCGTGTGCTCGATCGCTTGAATAACTGAACTCTTTCTCCCCAAAATCCAGACTCCTCCCATGATTTCAAAAACCTTCAAGGAGATCAAAGCGGCTCTTTCTCGAGATGTTAAGTCACTAAAAGATCTGAAACACATACACGCACGTCTCATCCGCAATGGCTTCAACGAAGATAATCTTCTTGTCAACATGCTGTTGAAATGCACCTTTGATTTCAATGATTCAAATTATGCCAAGCTCATTTTCCACCATGCCCAAGAGCCCAACATTTTTATATGGAATACAATGATTCGGGGACTGGTTTCTAATGATTGTTCAGACCAAGCTGTTAAAGTATTTCATTCAATGCGCGAAGAGGGATTTTTACCAAACGACTTTACTTTTCCGTCTGTGCTAAAAGCATGCACGAGATTATTGGATTTGAAACTCGGCCTCAAGCTTCACACCCTTGTTGTGAAACTGGGTTGTGATTATAATGTGTTTGTGGAGACTGGGTTGATTTGTTTGTATGGTAAATGCGGGGTTTTAAATGATGCGGAAAAAGTGTTTGATGATATTCCTGAGAAGAACATTGTTTCTTGGACTGCAATAATAAGCGGGTATATTGAATTTGGGAGATTTAGAGAAGCCATGGATATGTTTTCAAGGTCGTTGAAAATGGGTTTAACTCCTGATAGTTTGACGCTTGTTCGGGTGATATCTGCATGTAGTCAGTTGAGGGATTTGAGTGCCGGTGAGTGGTTGCATAAGTATTCGGTGGAGAGTGGCATGGGGAGGAATGTTTTTGTGGTTACTTCTCTGGTCGATATGTATGTTAAATTTGGAAAAATGGACAGGGCTCGCCTTGTTTTTGATGAGATGCCTGAAAAGGATATTGTTTCTTGGAGTTCAATGATTCAGGGATATGCTGCAAATGGGCATCCCAAAGAAGCATTGCAGCTCTTTTATCACATGAAGAAAGAAGGTTTGAAACCAGATTGTTATGTAATGGTTGGAGTGCTTTCTGCTTGTGCTAAGTTAGGAGCTCTGGAAGTTGGCGAGTGGGCAAGTGGGTTGTTGGGTAGAAATGACTTTTTGTCTAATCTTATTCTTGGTACAGCCTTAATTGATATGTATGCTAAGTGTGGGAAGATCATTCTAGCTTGGAATGTGTTTCTAGGAATGAAAGAAAAGGATCTTGTTGTTTGGAATGCAATGATTTCGGGGCTTGCCATGAGTGGCCATGTTAAATCTGCATTTAGTTGCTTTGGGCAATTAGAGAAATCTGGGCTGCGACCTGACCAAAACACCTTCATTGGTCTGCTCTGCAGTTGTACTCACGCTGGTCTGGTTGATGATGGTCGCCGATACTTTAACAGCATCTATAGTATTTACTCTTTGGATCCTACTGTCGAGCATTATGGATGCATGGTTGATCTTCTTGGACGAGCTGGGTTGTTAGATGAAGCTTATTCTTTGATTAAGCTTATGCCAATGAAGGCGAATGCTGTTGTTTGGGGAGCTTTACTGAGTGGATGTCGATTACATCGTGATACTCAGTTGGCTGAACGTGTTCTGCATCAACTAATTGAGATAGAACCTTGGAATTCTGCGAATTATGTCCTTTTGTCCAATATCTACTCTGCTGACAACAAATGGGATGATTCAGAGAAAATTCGGTCAATTATGTCTGAAAGAGGGATCCAGAAGATACCTGCATACAGTTGGATAGAGTCAGATGGAATTGTTCATGAGTTTCTTGTGGGAGATATGTCTCATCCTATGTCAGATAAGATATATAGTAAACTTAGTGAATTGAACAAGGAGTCAAGAGCAGCAGGTTACATTCCAACTACAGAGTTTGTGCTCTTTGACATTGAAGAAGAGGAGAAGGAACACCGCTTGAGCTATCACAGCGAAAAGCTTGCTCTTGCATTTGGTCTAATCAGTACTAGACCAGCTGATATTATACGAATAACAAAAAATCTTCGTGTTTGTGGTGATTGTCACGTGTTCTTCAAGATTATCTCTAAGATAACGGGAAGAGAAATTATTGTGCGGGACACTAACCGTTTCCATCATTTTGTTTGTGGGTCATGTTCATGCAATGACTACTGGTAACCTATCAGTTGAGCATAACCTATGTGAGATGATCTTTAACCTATACGAGATAAGTGCTGTACTGTACACACATTCATCAAACAGAGGAAATGATAAATATTGGAAGCAATTTTGTCAAGCAAAAGCTGGGCTGTTGCATTATAGTTGGAAAAGAAGTTGCCAGGATGATGAAATTTAATGGAGCATCTGGGAAAAACTTGGAGCTCAAATGATCACAATGCCTGGTTTTGAAAATATTGGTCACAGCATGATGTTTTGGAGCACAACTATTTCTTAGTTAATCTTATTAGATGGCTACATTTATTTGGCAAAGTTCATCTTGGCAAACAAACGACACAACTATGCATGGACAGAATTCTTTCTTTTGTTTGAAAGAAGCAGTATAACAACTTGAAATTGAAGATCCAAATTTTGAAGAATAAGCTTCCGTAAGAGGAAGCTATATGCCCTGGAAGGAAGTCGACTTGATTGCGTAGTACTCTATAAGCAGTATGTAAGTACGAAGTGGTAGGGCCAGTTATTAAGCCCAAGAATGAAGTTGGATTCACTGTCGGGAACAGTCTACCCAGTCATACTACATCCTGCACATTGAGGTATCAAATAATTTGATGGCACTTTGTTGTTGTTCATTGCTTTAAGTTTCCCAAAATTGAGCCCCTCGCTCCTTCATATAAGTGTTGATTTCCACTTGGGCCATTTCTGAAATTCATGTAATTATTGAAGGCAGAAGTGCATTGGAAAATTTTATGTGAGAGTTGAATGGAGAATTGAAAATGACACTTTATGTTACAGATTGGTGCTGAATAAGAAGCCTGCATGGCTTATATAATCAAGAGCTGTTTAGCAAAACAAAGGACGACATTGCTGTGCTCCTTGCGAGGCATTCCCTGGCTGTGAATTATTGCCACTTTGGACTGGCTTCCCGACCTCATTGCCAGCGTACTTCTTGTGTTTGAGACTCAAGTTGTTTATTGTTTTCTTTTCCTATGTCACGTTAGAATTAGTAATCTTGAATCGAATCTGAGTTGCATTCTTGATTTTTCTAGTAATGTTGCTTATTTCATTGGCTGATGCAGGTGACAGTTTAGGTTTTCCAACAATATTCACACCTTTGCTGCCTAGAAATCTATCTATTGCCACACTGGTTGGGAAAAAACAACATGAAAAGTTCATATTGGAAAGAAATTTACATGCTATAGAGAGCTGGATGTTTCTTCAGAGAGCTCATCCATCAAAAGCAATTACCAAGTAGCGTAGTTGTGGCACCTGGATTGTCGGATAGAGAGGTTTATGATACTCAGGACCTTAGACAAATTGAGCACTTCTCAGTGGCATGAAATGTTAAATCTGGAATTGGATAACATTTCTTTCCAATTAAATATTTTAATTTAAATAATTTTCCTTTCTTGACATCAATCATTTACTCATAATGATTTCCCATATTTTTTTTCATAATTTAATTTTTTTTATCCAAATAAATTCTTCAGAGAGAATTAAAATATAAATACACCAATTTTCACATTGCTCGGTTAATTCGAGCTATGTGAAAGTACCCTGAGTTTGTCAATTTTTTACCTTAAAAGTCATTCCTCTATCCTAAATCCTCGAAAGCTTTGGGAGGGTTGTCATATTCCAGGTATAAACCCAATCCAACTACATGTAATCCATCCCACATTTTTTCTTCTGGGTAAAAAAATAAGAAGTTTTGTTGGAAGCAGTAAAATTAGTGATTATTAGGACTGACAATGGGTTTGGAAAGGCACGAACTCGCTTATCTCAACCGGTCATTCCTCTCAATCTGATTTAATTTGAGATGAACGTAAAGTAAATTCGAGTCAAATCGAACTTGTGCTTAAAATTCAAGTTTAAACTTTATTCGAATCGGGTTTAAGTTTGAGCAAACTCAATTCGTTATAAATTAAGCTCAAAAGATATTTATATACAAATATTAATTTTTAATAATTATTTATTATACTCTTTTTTATAAAATTATTATTGTATTTATAATATGTAAATATTGTATGTGATTTTTTTTTTTTTTTGCATTTAATTCAACAAAAATAATATCATGATAATTAAGAACTAAGTTTTTTTTAAAAAATGCATTAAACATCGATTTTACTTTATTAGTCCTTTATTGTTAAAATATATATATATATATATATATATATATATATATATATTTAAGTTTAACGTTTTAGTTGAATTATTTAATAATAAAGTACAATTAATTAAACTAATTCAAAAATAATTTAAAAGTCGATCATATGTTATGATGAAGTTAGAAGTTTCATTTTAACTATTCTCTTGTAATAATAATTAGTATGATCAAACTTTTATTTTGTAATATTAAATATTTTTATATTTAATATTAACTTAAGTTATTTGTTAATCTTAACGTAATATATTACAGTAAAACTTTATAATGAAACTAATAAAAATGCATAAAAATTGTTTTAAGAATAGATAATGTTTGATGTTTTCAACATTAAGAAAAACTCTAAAATTGACTATATAAATATGCATTATAAATTTATTACTTTTATATTAAAAAATTTTGTACTATTATCACTTTGCAGTCAAAAAAATAAATTTTTACATAATATTTTTTAATATAATAACATTAATAATTCGTAAAATTATTACTATTTGATTATGAATATTTACGTTATAAAAATTATAATCTTTTTTTTTAAAAATTATTTCGGGTTAAAATTATCATACTCCGAAATGAGCTAAACAAGAATAGGCAGCTCTAAATAGATTTTGCAATTACCACGAAGGTCTTTTCCTGCTTTTGGCTAAGGAGTCTGCTCCTGTATCCCACTTTTGTTACTTTGCCTATCCTAGCTTCACATTTGTTGAAACGCACTCCTCATCAAGTATTAAAAAACCATCTTTGTTCCGAATCATTATCCCAAAACAAAAAACCAGCAGGTTCTGTGTAGACCAGGAGGAAAAGGGAGACTTATCAGGCATGATTTCTGCCAAATATGCAAGATTTGTAAGATTAAAAACCTTGCATAAGCTTATAGATAATCGCACATTCTTACTTATCAAGTTTCAAGTTGAAGCCTTTACTGTTTCATATTTTCAGCCTGTGTTCAAAATTATCTATGAAGCACATTGAAAACTACCACCTCCTTTTACACAAAAGAATCAGGCACCAACTAAATTCTAGCTGAAAGAGTGAATATTATGTACCCAGAAGTTTAAGAAAAGCAGACATAGTGCAGTGGCTTAGAAGCAGCAGCAACTGTCTCAGAACATCGAGGAAGAAGGATAAACGTATTGGATTTGGTACTTATCTGGTAAAAACATCTATTACAGCAAAATTTGAACAAAGAAATATCAAATGAAATACTTTACCATCTGAACCTCAATCTGTTTATACCCACATTTTTCATAAAATGGCCTATTTTCATTGCTGCAATCAAGGATCACCTTGTAACACCCCATGGAACAAGCATGATCAGTGAGGAACCCAATGACCTTCTTTCCTAGTTGCATTCCTCTAACTGAGGAATCAACCACAACATCCTCTATGTGACCAGCTTTTCCACAGTTCCTTACAAACTTCTTTTCAATAAACACACTCCCGGTTGCCACAATCTTCCCTGTCTGACCATCT
Organism: Voacanga thouarsii; assembly: GCA_026120185.1. NCBI lineage: Eukaryota > Viridiplantae > Streptophyta > Magnoliopsida > Gentianales > Apocynaceae > Voacanga > Voacanga thouarsii. The sequence goes on along the minus strand of JANUWF010001287.1, from coordinate 9,910,901 downwards.
TCAATTACACATATGACGTGTTCATCACCATATGCAGCAAGTTCTTGAAATCGCACTTCAAAATCCTTGTCAGAGACAGCATCACAAACAGTCAGCTGTTGCAGTAGCTCAATAAAGCCCTTCTTTTTATCTGAAATCTCAAGCTTCCTGACTTGGAATCTCTCTTCTCCATCGCGACCACTGCCTTGCATATCTCCCACGGAGATCTTATAATTCCGTACTAGCTTTCTTGAGACAAGAATATTACTAATTCAGGATACAAATTTGACACAACATTTCACAGATTGCTACTTTTACTCACAATTGCAGCTTAACAGCCTCATTGCATCCTAATATGGAATCAAAATGTAGAAGGTTTCTCACATGGGTTGGCCACAATCTCAAACAAGAACTTTTCACTAAAACTGATTGCTCTCACAACTCGAACTTTGCATCAAAAGTTATGAACATGAACTAATAAATCAGCATAAAATAAGTGCCAAAAACTGAAAACACAGAACCAACTCTTCAAACACATAGTATGAATAACAAGTCACCAAGGATCCAGTTTCTAGGACTAGCTACTGAGGACCAAAATCTGCCAAACATTTCAAGCAATTAAGGAAAACCAAGCAAAAATACATGAGACAAGCCAAACCCACCTCAATAAGACTGAGATCGAAACGCTAAAGATGCAGAGAGAGAAGAGAAAAACACTGCGATCTGCGAAGGCAAGAGAATCGTTCAGATTGCGAAGAGAGTAGGGATCCTAATGAGCCTATCTGGAGTCTAAATAGTTGGGTTTTTTTTTTTATTTTTTTAAAATTCTAGGGGTAGGTCCATCAGTCGGTAGTTTGGACTCGTGTTTTAAAATATGTTTGGATTGAAACCCGATGGGAGTGCTTTGCTTTGCTATCCTAAGCCCCACGGTTATAGGTCATCCGAACCGGAATTGGACCCGATTCCATATGATACGTGTATTCTGCAAACGCTACTCCACTTTCCTATCACTTCAACGGAGAGAGGCGTGACGGTTCCAGCAAGAAAGGAAGCTTTGAAGATTCAAAAACAGACACCGTTTTCTGGAACCTTCGTTTCCGATGCTGGCTTGATATCTTGAAAATGAGAAATTGAGGATATAGAACGCAGAAGGAGGAATTGAGTGAGAAGATATAGTTATGATGACGGCGACTTCGACTTCCTTGATTCGTCGACTTGCTCAGCTCTCCGCAATTAGGATTCGTCAGAACCAGCTCAGACTCCTAAGCTCATCTCAGGCATCTACGGCGCTCTGCCAAACTCCGGCTTCAGACTCTTCCTATCCATCGCCGTCGCCATCGCCATCTTCATCCCAATCTCTGGCTGCCGTTCACATGACAGACAATTGTGTTCGGGTACTCTATTTCTTTATTTTACCTTACTATATATACCTGGCCTTGATTTAAATTGATATTATTTGTTCCCGATTACTGCGTCCAATTATTTCTGCCGTCGAATAATTTTTTTAGGTGTAGCGAATGCTATTTGATTAATTTAGAGATAATGTAAGATTGGTGTATAATTACAGCTGTTGATAAACTTTTTGTGACCATGGGGGAAAGGAGGAGGAAGCTAATTGCAAACAGAATATATTAAACGTATCTGAAAAGGAGCACGTTTGTACTTAAGGAGGTTTAATTGAAAGTTTTGTGCTGAGAAATGAAATGATATGAAAACTTTTGATTTTGTTTTCATATTTCCAAAGACTTTTTTTTTGGGGGGGGGGGGGGGGGTTTGTAAAAGTCACCGTTTATGAGACCAAGCCTAATATGCAGCTCTAGGTCTTGGTTCTTACTTATATCTCCTTCTTCCCCTGTCAAAAAAGGAAAATTGAAGGTTACATTTTTAGGAAAAAAATATGAGAAATATTTTCATCTCATTTCATGGTTATTACAACACGTTCTGATATCGAATCAGAATTTTAGGCTCATTTGCTTTTTGGAGTCTCTCATAAGGTCACATACAGTTTTATTTCTAAGGATATTATTTGATTCCCTTAAGCTTGTTTTATATGCCATTCCTGACTAGATTTTGAATGCATCACTGATGCCCCTACAGAGAGTGAAGGAATTGCAAAAGCGTGAAGACAAGGAAAAAATGCTTCGCTTAAGCATAGAAGCAGGAGGCTGTTCTGGTTTCCAGTATAACTTCTCTCTTGATGATAAAAGCAGCGCTGATGACAGGTTCCTGAAATTCTCTAGCCTTATGATTTTTCCCTTTTGGCTGCAGCAATACTTCTGTACTGTTTACTTGTATCTTATCATAATGGATGGCCCCTGATTTACGTTTTTGGTTCTTGTAGAATATTTGAGCGGGATGGAGTGAAATTGGTAGTTGATAAAATCTCTCTCGACTTCGTGAAGGGTGCTACCATTGATTATGTGGAAGAGCTTATTCGTTCTGCTTTTCAGGTCTGTTTCTAATAAACTCTAAGTCTGCACTATGCGTTATTCATAATTGTGCGTATGATGTTGTGCCTTCTTTGTGGAATTTCTTCATTTTGGGGTTGATGTAGATTTGCAGCAGCTTGATGTCAATTATGTTTTAAAAGTATCAAATTGATTTTATTATCGCAGAGCTATAGTTTAATTGACTCAGGGAAGAACTAATTCTCATAATGAGTAGAAGGATTTTTAGTACGTTAATCATGTTTCTCCACACCAGTATTTTTATATATAGAAAGTAGCCTTGGTTACTAAAAGACATTATTGGTATCTGTACTCAGACATTTCTCAGCCGCTAAACCAGCTGTACCAGTGCTTTAGCCGTTTTGGCAAACATGTTGCCATTTGCATCTTATGAATCAATTTTCTATATGTATAAATGGTAAGAAAACAATGATAATCTCAAGTCATAATAGGAAGTAATTTTTAATAAAAGAAAATATAGGTGGTAACTACTTATTGTGAAGCGAGGAGTATGACTATCAATTTCCAATCTGTTGCCTTGCATATTGCGTTAATTGAATAATGACCACTGATAGAATTCTTATCACAGCCATTTGATAGGAAGAAGGTTAAAAGCACTTCATCAATGAGTTTAAATCTTGGGATATAAATGAAAAAGTGAAACTGTACTTTGAAACTGAGAGTTTTCAGATTCAGTGTAATGCAAGCAGTAATTTTAAACAACATATTCACATGTAAGAAGAAAATCTTACTTGTTCTCCATAGTGATAATTCCTAAACAATCTTATACATCTTATTGTATCCAAGAAGTCAATCTCATTGTCAGGAATGTATCTGCTCTTTAAATTATACTAAATGACCTAAATCAATGTCTGATGATCTTATGCAAACCTGGGGAATTATCTCTTGATATAAGTAGAACATGTTTTACTGACAATTTTCAAGAAAACGAAACGCCGGGTGATGTGTAGGCCTCGGTAGCTAGTGGGAAGGTTAGTGGACGTCATCCATTTTTCTTCCTGTCGTTTCTGTTGCGGCCGCTGTGTCGGGGTGGAGGGTTCAGCCTTAGCATTTGATAAATTTAAGTATTGAGAGGATAGATAACAAGAGATTCATATGTGTGGCAGCAAGTTCTTGTACCTCATGTGTTAGGAAGAATTTTAATTAAATTTTATAGATTATAATCCATCCTTCCTGACCCCAAGTTACTTGGGATTAAGGCTTAGTTTGTTGTTGTTGTATAATCCATCCTTCACTTTTTCTCCTTTTCAACATTTTAATTTGTTGTGTTACTGTTCTGGTGTTGAAGATGATTAGCGTTGCATAAGCAGTGTTGACATATTCCACAGTCTTTCTATCTCTGAGGAGTTCCAAAGGAAATTGATGGGACACAATAGTCTCTTTGATAAAATGACTGTCATTTTGAGTGATATGGATATCCCTCTTTGGGCTACTATTAAGGGTGAATTGGGTCATAAAATATGCTGTTGTTGGTTGCAATTTATTGCTTCTGTATCATCTTGAACATGAAGCAGATGTAAATTCCTTTCTCTGTGCAGGTCTCGACAAATCCAAGTGCAGTGGGTGGCTGCAGCTGTAAAAGTTCATTCATGGTGTAACCATTATTTCATACTTCCAAAATAAGATCAATGAAGTTAAGAGGTCTTCAGAACTCAACTCATTCTACTTCCTGAGGTCATGAATCTGATCTTATTTGAGGCTAATTAACATTCGGTAACACTGATTTATTGTATTTGTCTGTAAAGGAATTTTATGGTTTATTTACTGTGGAGCCATGCTGTTAATGCCTCAAACCCCGCAAGGCCCTGCATCCCCAAGAGCGAAAAGGGAATCCAAGGTTATTAGAGGATATCTTGTTTTCTGTTTTTTCATTTTTACACTGAGTACTTAATAAAACCCCAAGAGAGAAAAGGGAATCCAAGGTTATTAGAGGATATCTTGTTTTCTGTTTTTACTTTTTACGCTGGGGTACTTAATAAAATAATTGCAATTTTGTACGGGCAGTGTCAGTTGGAATTTCGTCTCTTCTGATATGTCTTGGTGGCTTCTCGTCTTAAAAACATTCTATGTTTGATCAATTTGTAAAAACAGTGTTGAACTTCTCATGTTGGACATATGGGCAGTTTTAGCATGTTAGCACTTTTACTTCCCCTTCCATACTGCTACTCTCTGGTGTGATTTATGTGTTCAATTCTACTTTTGTCTTGTTTGGAGGGTCAAGGGTATCTAAGCCAAGCAGATGGTGGTTGACCAGATGGACCACTTTTGCTGGACACGTCACCATAATCATCCAGGAGCGCAGGTGCTGATGATTTACATTTTGGCATTCCTTTTTCCAGGAATGTGACAGAAGGATGTAAATCAAGTCTGGTTTTCTTTTTCCTCAGGAATATTGAAATGGCAAAAATTAAAGAAATCCAATTTTGCCATCCACATACATTGTGTCACCTAACAAAGGCAAAAGCACAAAGCTATTTTCACTAAAACATAGAATATGGATCACATTGGAGGAAGAAGAAACCACAAACCAGTACTTCCTGAGAAAGCAATCTTAAAAGTTGTATTTGCATGTTCTTCTCTTCCCTTTTGGCTTGGGTCAACAAAAGAAATCAAAGTTGCATTCAACGAAAATTGACAAAAACTTTCTACTTCCTCGCATGAGCACTCCAAGGCTATTTTTTTTTTTTTTCTCTCTAAAAGAAAAAGAAATCCCTTTGAACAATCTTTGATTATACCAAAATCCGCCTATCGTCTAACCATTCAAATAGAGAACCCCGGCTAAAGGTCAAAAAAAAAAAAAAAGCACAGATGCAAAGATATAGCAACTCAGGAGAAACTAAAAGATATCAAAACTCAGGATAAACTGTTACGAGTGTAAATTGTCTAGACCGGAACTAAAATTTCATTTCTTGGTTCAAAATTGAAGAATCCATTTAAAATAGTTGAGCAAAAATATCGGAAACAATCACCAAAAAGTGTATTCAACTGCCCACTCCTTAATTTGCACTAAACTGATGGTCGCAAAACATAGTAAATAAAAACAACTGCTCAGAAGATGCGTTGTGGCCTGCCCATGGTACTCTTCAAATACAAGCACCTCACCTGTTTTTGAAGAAACAGAAGAAGCAGTGTTAATGACCAACATTCCACGCATTTGAAAAATCGAACACCATTTTAATAGGATACTAATACCAAACGACAATATAACATCAGTACCAAAATGCTTACACAAGTGTAGGATGAACGATGAAATAGTAAAATGAGAATGTTAATCATGTATAAAAATGGTAGTTGGAACTTACATTTTGCCAATTCTTTTTTAGTAGTGAAACAAGAAAGTTGACACTCATTTGAACATTTTGGAAAATTTGCTTCTCCTCCATGTCCAAATTGCCCACAGCAACACCCATACATAGAACCTTCTTGAGTTGAAATTTGACTGTGGCTTTGGTTTCATTTACTTTTGACTCCAAGGATTCTTGATGATTGACAAGCGTAGGAAATTTGCCTGCAAAAAGCAAAAAGAAAATGGCACAAATGGTTTAATGACCAACAATTGTTGTGAATTCAATTCTCCAGACACCAAATAGACCGCAACGCAAATGCACATTAACAATCAGATTTAATCTCAGTTTAAAACTCTAAAACAACACCAAGGGAGCGTTTTAGCAACACTTCAAAACTCATCACCGACATATCTAACATCCTAGCAAGTACATGTTGGCTTCAACAGAACCAAAACATCATTAAATAAAACATTATATTTTCTTCATACCCTAGGGAGGATGAGAAGAAAAAGAAAGGACACAAGCCAGAGTACAGGTAAAACACATGCCTGCCTTATTAAGACCAGGGCCTAAAAGACGTGGGATCTGCTTAATAACCGCTTCAGATGCCAGGAAAGCATGATACTTCTTGGCAAGCTTTTTCACCAGCTTCTTGTTTTTGTTGAGTTTCTTCAGGCCCTCAACATCCATGTACTCAAGACCGATCTTCTCTGCCTGTAGAAAAACCCACAGAAAACATCAAAATGGAGGAAGCACATAAAGCCATCCAATACAATAAAAACTGATGAAATTTCTGTGTCAATACATGCAGATGCACATTCATATATATGATTTGAAGGAAATAACAGCAAGGAATTGCTAAAATACTACAATTCTACCAGTGCCAAGAAAAATAAAGCAAACCCACAAAACATCAGTGCAAGAGAGAGGCATGAACTGGTGGCTTCATAAAACTGGTCGGGCAACAAATGTTAAACAGGAAAAACAATACAAACATCTTTACATTTGAAGCATTTAGACAGAACTAAACACAGATGGTTGGTGTTGGCATTGTAACTAACAAAACAGAGCTCCAGATCAGACTTATACATTGGCCACCAAAAATAAAAAATAAGGCATCATGAGTTAAGAAGATTATGTTCATAGGGATATTATTTGCTAGGAAGATTCATCTATCACTGGATCATTTCCAGTCAGTGTTAAACTCTTTACTCAATGATGTATTTGAATAGAACACACGTGTGTGTGTGGATGTTTTTCTCATGGCCAATCCCAAGAGGTAATTGCAGAGACTCTGCTCCACAAGGCGATAGGATATGAGAATGCCATCTTTGACAGCAGGATCATCCCAACTAAGAGAGTCTCAACTGCTGCATTATCAAAGAGGCTTGATCTGTGACAATTTACATTGGGTTTTGCAACCATTACAGAAGATTGCCCCAAAAAATAGTACATTGCCACAGGTAGAAAACTCTTATTTGAACTTGTTTTTTTCCCAAGTTAGCAGGAGGAGGAGGAATATACCTCTTCCACATGCTGAGCATCACCAAGCATGCAAATCTTCATCTTGGGGCGCGGGATATGAGGAAGTTTGACTGAGCCACTAAAACGCTTGTCCTTTTGGGGGTCATAGTTTTTCAGCCCAATCTGAAGCTCAATAGTCTCGGTAAACTTACGTTTTTTCTCCCCTTTGGCATCGGTAACAATCTGGGAGATTGCTTCTCTCACTGCATCACTCTGTAGCTTACTGCAAGAAAATAAAACATAAATTAACACTCAATTATCAAAAGCAAATAAGCCCCGATTTATATGATTCTAAAGAGTAAAGACAACCTATAAAAATGGAAAAGCAACCAAAACTCAATCTGGGAAAAATTAAATTAACAACACTCTATCCGCTTGCTCCACCATCCAAAAATATTACAAGCAAGAATAGGGTATCAAAGGCAAGCCCAGAATGGCCAAGGACCACGTGAATTGGGGTATTACGGAAGAATCAGGACAAGAAATTTCAACATAATGTCAACTGTTCTTCACCCAGATACGTCTGCTTCAGGATAATACTAAACAGCTATAAGCCATTATTATCAATTGTGCACATCAAAACTAACTAGCAAAAGAAACAACGATAAACACCCCCCCCCCCAACAACTGAGCATACTATTGAAGTGTTTATAATGTACACTCGAATCTTATCGTATCTGAGCATGTAATTTTACTCGGAAAAATGACAGAAAAACTAACACTAAAACCGAAAAACTAATTAGAGCCGAATACGGGTTAAGATCAAAAAGCATTCTTACCTCATGGTAAACGATTATTCTTTGCCTTCCACAAGTGAATAGGTCCACTGCCTGTATTGATTTGAGAAACAGAGCAGAAATGAAATCGATTAGTATAGTAAAACCAGTAAACATTATTTGCAAAGCTGATTGCATGAAATTAGAGTCGAGAGATACCCTAGCAATGAGGAGACTTTGAGGAAGGGTGAGGGAGGGAGAAGAGGGAGAGAAAGCACACCTCTATGGAATCCAGAAAGACTGCAGCAGACACCGAGAGAAGCGGGGGGGTAAATACCATTAACCCTAAAAAGAGCTAGGGTTGATGAGAAGAAAAGAGCCAATGATTTTTTCCGGGCTGCTGAAGCCCAATAATGGATTTTGTTAAAAGACTATATCCTGGGCTATTTATTGTCTAGACCCAATCATTCTAAGAATCCGTAGCGTCGGGAAAACCAGGCCCATGAGCCCAAAAGCCTCAATCTTAAAACTATTCTACACTGATAATTTATATAGAATCATAGATAATCCGCAAACTTATACCCTGAAGACAAATAAATGATTATTGAATGTAATGTCATTGCATATGGGGACAGAACGAAAAAATTATAGTTTTTTTTTTTTTTGGAGGAGAGAGGGCGTAAACTATATAAAATGATATGTTAAAAAATAATGTTATAATATTTTTGAAAAAATTTTGACGTATGAAAGGTAAAGTTTTAAGAGACTTTTTTTTTTTAATTTTTTATTCTATTAAGAAAAATATCAAAATTTTAGCCCCTCTGGTTCCGTCATTGATTGCATAGTACATCATCTAGCAATGTTTTTATTAGAGGTATAGAAAGAGAGAAGAAAAAATTGAGTGTTTTATTGTATTTAAATTTTAATAAGAAAATTTAGAAAGATAAGTTACTGAATTATATCTTTATTACTCTTTATAGAAATCTTTTTATTCATATTTTTAGGTCATGGCTATGAATATTAGTTGATATCTTTTCTTATTATACTACAAAATAAGTTAAACTTCTATTTATTAAAACCAATCGCTCGACTATCTTCTCTTTCCTTTCTTTTTCAATTATCAATATCAATCTCTGCATCTAAATCTAACCTTTTTCCTCTTCCTTCCTTCTAACTCTTACTCCTTCAATCCAAACATAGAATAGGGTGCAAAATAAGCTTAGAATACTTGGATAGCAACTAGTTGATGTCAGTGCAGAGATTTTACCTGCTCTTTAAATATAATTTTAAACACTTTATTATTTAATAAAATTTATAGATAAATATTAATTAGTATAAAATCTTAAAAACATTTTATCATACTAGGATATAATCACAATAAAATTATTTAAAGCATTCTTTTATATATGTATATATATGTAATTTTGTCCATTCTTTATATATAATTTTAAAATATATATATTGTTTAATAAAATTTATAAATAAATACTAATCATACAAAATTTTAAACACTTTATCGTACAAGAATTTATTGAAGTGTCATAAACCTCATATATGAGCAAATATTTTATTCATTTTCAATGTCTAAGTAAAACAATTGATTATTATTCTATTGAAGTGATTATATCTTCTAATTAAGATTATATGAAATGAACAAATAAATAACTAACTAAATAGAACCTTTTCTTTTCATCAAAATATTACCAATACGTTGAATTTGATGATATGAGAAGTCATCTAAATGTATATACTAAGAGTGAAGAGGGGATAGAAATGTCATAACATATTATTTTAATAATTTTTAATTTCTTTTTCCTTTAAATATTTTAAAATCTAGTGGTTTAAATTTTAGAATTTTGTAATGAATGAATAAAATTTTATCAATAATATTATATTACTCATTATATGGTTCAGATTCATTTGGTCGTCATGATAAGTTTTGTCATTTTATAATATTTTTATTTTTTTTTCTTCCTCTTTGTTTTAATTTTAACGATTTAGATATAGATTTGTGTGGCTCTAATTTCTCACAATTCCTACCCCATCCCCAACCGATCCCTTCATCTCTCACCCTTTCTCTTCCAAGGTTTTTCAACTTCCCTTCCCTTTTGCTCTGGCTTCGTCCTCCATCGGGACTGCATATTCCGTGTTGCCAAACCCCTGGCTTCGTCTTCGTCTTCGTCTTCTCAACCGCTGTTTATCTTTAGAATAAAACCCAAAAAGCTTAGGGTTTATGCATGTGTGAGATTAATCAGTTTCTATTCTTCGTCGTTATCTTTTTACCTAAATTTTCTAGTCAGCTTTCATTGTTAGATGAAGAAGTTTTTTTTTTTTTTTTTTTGGGCTCTGCTGGGGACTTGTGGTTGTTGTTATGGAATAGTTGGATTTTGTTTTTTCGCAATTATTATTATTTTTATTAATATTATTATTATTATTTGGATTTTGGGATTTTTTTTTTTTTGTGGGTCTATAGTTTAATAGGTCATACTCCGATCATGTTCAACTATGATCACTGTTTCGAAACGTCTCTTTTGATTGCGATTTTAGAAAATCAGAGTAATGTTTAAGGAGGAACGGCAGTTTGTTCTGATTTGTTGTGTTGTTGGGTTCTATCTGTTTGTGATGGTGCATGGGTGATATTTTTAGGGTAGGTGTTGTAATACCTTATTTTTGTGGACTCCTAAAAGTACATGTGATTAGTGCTAATTGCAAATTGCTATATAAGTATTCATTGTGGGATAGCAAACGACCAGACATGGAAAGTACTATTAATTTAGGAAAGGTTTTGTTACTTTTGTTTTCACTGTTTGCTGAAGGGATCTTAAGCATGATTGGGATTTGGGAACTATAAATTTGCATCTTGTTGTTTCCCGATACTGACTTTCTGTATTTTATTCAAATATTAATTGGTTCAATTATTTGTAGTGAAGATTCTGTCCTGGCATTTTGAATATTAAAGGTTTCGTATGGCTTCAGACAGGATCCAGAAGGAACTCAAGGATTTGCAGAAGGACCCTCCTGCTTCATGCAGTGCTGGTTAGTGGATTCTGTATGTTTGCCAATTAATGGAATGAGTGCTGCTTGTATTTACATGCTACCTTTATATTTCCTAGATGTAATGAGTAGCTTATTAGTATCTGCCATGTATTTGCATGCTACCTTTGTATTTCCTAGTTGTAATGAGTAGCTTATTATTATCTGCCATGTACTTGCGGTGTTGTCAACTAAAGGTGCTTAGTTTTGAGTTGGTTATAAGGAATTAGTTTGGTTCACCAAATACTGTTTGGGCTTGTGATGTTTGGTGATATCCGATTCATCCTCAATTGCTTGTTTTGTAACATGTATATCTGAAAGTGTACCTGAGTGAGTGCAACTGTGAAGGATGTATATGATAGCTTCCTCTTCCAAGTACAACTAGTACTAGAGTTTATTCCTTGAGATTGTAGTGTGGTTATTTTTTATGGGAGATTGGATTTGTTATTTGTATGTACTTCAGAATACATGGCTACTTCCATCATGTGTGGATTGCATTGTTGTTTAACTGTTAGTGGTAGTTTCAATATTTGTTCCTTTTATGTTTTTGTTGAAGGAGAATGCAAACTTGTTTTCATATTTTCAATTAGTGATGCCAAGCATCATTATGTTTGACAAAAGATGAACAGCCAAAGGATGCCTTACCGTGGCTTTCTATTAATATATTACAATATTAAATTAGGTTTGGAGATTAATTATTATCTTCCAAAATTAATTTTTTATTTGTTTATTTTAATATATTATAAGAAAAAATATATAAATATATATATCAAAATTTATTTATCATTTGATAAATAAAATTTTATTTTTAGATTCAATTTTAATATTTTCCTTCCAATAATATAATTTAAATAACCTGCGAAGAAAATCATCATTTAAATTTTACCCCTCTATTAATTTTTTATTTTTTAAGTTAAACATCCTATCTACCTTATATATTAAAAAAAGGGAGGGGGACTCCTTCCACCACCAAAAGTTTGATAGTTCCGTGTCATTGATGAATGCCAGAGGAATCTATGATAAACATATTTATCAATATATTGGAAAAAAGCAAGTATGCTCCAACAATACTTGCATTTCTTATTTTTGCCTTTTAAGTGAGGGTACACATTTCCCCTTAATATTTTGCTCCATATTTTTGTTGAATTGTATACCCTCTTAGACTAGGTTTTTTATGTAAAATCGAATATTTTAATAAAAGAATTTATTTTCAGAAATTATTTGTGAATTTACTTTTTGTTTGTGCACAATTTTCGTTTGGAACAGATCCATTGTGTTTAAATAAGTGGTCCATGTGAATGGTGGTCTTTCACAGTAAGGTATGGATTACGGGTTATTTAACACAAACATTTGTTCTTAACCTATTGATGAGATTGGGAATCTCATCATATTTAGGTTATTATGTTATGAATTCTAAATGGAGAATGGCTTACCTTTAGCCAGTGAGTAGTCCACTCACTTCATGACATAAGCGTATTTCGAATACGTAGGACAGGACCTGTAATAGTGGTTTCTAAAAGTACTATATGATAGAAACCTAGACTACTATCGCTACAGCGTGGACTAATACTCTACGACTTGAGTATGAGTTGGTGGCCTGGCGAAGCTGGAAGCATATACTTTGATTTGCTATAGTTGAGATTCTATCGCAGGGCCAATATACTTGCATGTTGGATATGTGTGACTAGTTAGTTAAGACAGACTTGTACAAGATAGTTTCTATACTATATCGCCCCCTGTGGTTGTCCGAATGGTCTAAAATGTCCAGGGCCCTGGGAAACATAACTTGGATGTTTGCTTTAGGGTAGCTCCCTTGGAAAGCGGAAACACTCCAGGAAGTCGTGGACCATTGGACTAGAAGCCTAAGGATGGTAGATGTCATTTAGAGGGGTGTTAGTACACTTCTTCCTCTCTAAATATACGGCGATGTGTAGAGGGGTATTTTAGTCATTTCACCTGTAGGTCAGAGACTTTGTTAACGCAGCATTGTCCTTAGGGTCAATATTTTCTTATGGTGATATTAGGAAATATTTAAAACGTAAAATACAGCTATTTATATAGTAGGGGTATTTTGGTCATTTTAGCAGCTAAGGCGATGTGTCTTTTTGGTCCTCGGAATAGCCCGTAAGTCCTAACTAATTTTGGGTTGAAGAATTGGTCTCAATTCAAGAGGATTTTATTTTATTTGATTTTATTCAGGATGTCTAATTTATTATTAGACTATAATAAAATAAATAAATAAAATAAAATATGAGTTGATAGAAATTAATTATCTAGTTTAATTGGTTAATTAATTATTCAGTGCCTAGGTCCAGTATGAATAATTAGGAAATTAACCTGAGCTTAAACTATGGGAAATAGTTAATGTTTAATTATTTATTGGGTTATTTATATAAGTCCAAGAAATAAATAATTAAAGATTAATTATTATGATTCATTTGGGCTCATTAATTATTTATTAGGTTGTTTATATAAACCCAGGAAATAAATAATTAATGTTTATTAATTTGGGCCTTTTGGGTTCAAGAGAATAATAAATATTATTTCGGCCTAATAGCTTGGACCGTAGGGTTTTTTCCAGATACGGCTAAGAAGAGTTTAGGGTTAAGCCAAACTTATTCTCAGGATAACATCCGAGTGTTTGAAATTTGATATCCCGGGGATATGTTTATCAGATAATGAGAGACCTAGTTTTGGCTGACCAATAAACAAGTCTCTGGTAGAAGGAAAAACCATAATCTCCCTAACACAACTAAGACTCACGTCTCTCTCTCTTGCTCACGCCTCCCTCTTCTCTGGTTTCTTCTTGTTTCTTTGCTAATCAATAGCAAGAGAACCAAGGAGATTTGAGACCGTTCTTCTTCTCTGTTGTGTTCACCGACTAGAGGATAGGCAGAGGAATATTCTGAGAGCTGAAAGGCTTGGCGTTAATGCAAACAAGGCGAAGTAGGAGGCTAGCGGATTTTCAATAGGAAACTTCTTCAAGTGAGCAAGGCGAAGCGATTTCCGTCGTTCAATCCACTTCTACTCAACCTAGAAGGCTTAAGGAGCGCAAATGTATGATCTCACGCTTCCATGCGGCCTTTAAGGCTTGCGTTTTTTTTTCCCTCTATTTTTACCATCACTGCATGCTTCCTCTGTTTTCCCGTCCCTCAATTTTTCATTAATTTAGCTTAGCCTCTTATAAACCAATGATATCTATATTTTTGCAAGTGACTTGGTTTTATTTATTTATTTATTTTTAATTTTTAAATGAATGATATTTCATTAGAATACTTTTTTTTTTAATATCTAATGATCGTGAAAGACTATACATTTACATTGAAATTTCTTTTTATTTTGATTATTTTTCTTTGATATATTATGGAAGAATATGTAAATGAGAGCTAATGACACAACAGGGGGGGGGGTTGTGTATGCTCTTTTAAATTTTTTTTTAAATTTATAACATATTTCATAAGGAAATAGCTGATAATTGATCAACAAAAGCATCAGCAAAAGTTCAGAATTCAGAAACTTCTTTCCTATTACAGTTTGAGAATATTGGGATCATTCCATCCATTTGGAAGAAACTCAGGAGATCTTCTAACAACATATGTGATATTTTCACAATTCTATTAATTGATGTTCTGTATCTACAGGACACCTGAGTGGCTTAAGAAAATGTTTGCAGCGATTACTAAGAGCAAAAGGAATAGTCCTGTATTCCAATTTTTCGTGGACTTAGGTGATGCAGGTATGCTTTAAAAGGTTACTTGGTATATATATGCACTTGTCATTCTTCAAATTCTTTCTGCGTGGGAACATCTACTCTTATAAAGCTTCATAGCGTTCAGTTTCGAAGCTACCTGAGAATGGATCTAATTATTCATAATTTTTGGAAACAAACAAAGCTATGTTTAGAGATAATTCTACTTGATTTGGTGAAAATGGTGGAAAGTGACATTCCTTTTCTTATTGTAAGGGTTATATACTCTTTGATGTGTTTGATCACCTTTGAGTTTTAATATTTGCTTATTTCTTAGGTCTAAGTTGTCTACTGTTTATTTGTTTTCTTCATTCTTTGAGAGTCCATATGCATCACACAATATGATATTTGTTTTCTTGGTTTTATTTATTTATTTATTTATAAAATTTAAATGAATGATATTTCATTAGAATACTTTTTTTTAAATGTCTAATGATCGTGAAAGGTTATACATGTACATTTACATTGAAATTTCTTTTTTATTTTGATTCTTTTTCTTTGATATATTATGGAAGAAGATGTAAATGAGAGCCAATGACACGACCGGGGGAAGGGGGTTGTGGTTTTTTACTCACTATATATGCATTCATCCCCTTGCCCCCCCCCCAATTTCAATTTCGCAATGCTCTATAAACTTCGGCACTTAATTTTCCAGTCAGCAATTTGTCTTGGATTAGGGCTTTTCTAATGCTCATCTCTTTCTTTTGACTTTATTATTGTTCTTAAAATGCTGCTTTCTAGACTTTTGTCCATATTCAAATAACTTAACTTTCTCATCCTCATTTTTTATACTTTGACTTTTTCTATTATCTACAAAACTATTCTTGTCTAATTGATTGTATTCAATCAATTCTATATGGTTGTGCCTTTTGTGCTATTAGCAAAGTGGATTAGTTACTCACTTTCACTCTCTAATGTTTACTTGTACAATCCTCTTCAGTCCTTCATGGTTATTTCTTTATTATGCCAACCAATTTTATCATGTCTTATTCCAATTTGTATTAATTTAGTTATTCATTTATTTTGATAGAGATTGGCCAGGTTTAGTCATAAAAAAGCTGGAAATGATTAGGGATAAAAAAGCAATTGCAACTCCAGTGGTGAAGTTAGAAAATGATCAAAGGGTAGTGAAATCAGAGAATGATCAAAAGGTAGATATCATTCAAGTTATTAAAACTTTTCGCCTTTGTATACGTATACTAGCTTGTTTTCTCCAAGCACACCAAAGCCCAATCCTAATCCATTTGATTTTATTCCAAATAGAAAATCTAATGTAAGATTGCATATTTTAGAAGTTATGCTGAGAATTTTGTAGCTATTTATTTATTTCATTTTGTGGTAAAAATCTATGAGGCTTATTGGAAAGCAAACCACTATGATTTCCCTAATGTTAAATGTTCCTGCAGCATCACTTTTAGATGGAAGATGGTGTTGTTCAAGTCTATGCAAATAAAGACTGTAATATGCTATATTGCTTTGTTGTTTCTTAGCCTCAGTAATTTGATGTGTACATTCTGGTTAATAATTAGTGCTATTTCACATTTTCTTTCCCCAGCGAAGGAGAAACTTTTTCCTGTTGCAGATGTAACAACATTTTTCACTAATCTGCATCACATCCTTAAAGTTATTGCTGCTGGTAACATCCGGACATTATGTCATCATCACCTTGTTCTTCTAGAACAAGTAGTGCATTTTCCCTTGAATAGTGTTTGTCGTAACAGTTGTTTTTCTTGTTGAGTTCATAATTTGAATTTTGATATCTTGCTTTTTTGCACTTGCAACCAGAAATTCAATCTTCATTTAATGCTCAATGTTGATAGGGAATTCCTTGCCCCAAAAAGTGCACAGCATCGTGACTTTTATAATGTGCGAAAAGTTGACACCCATTTTCATCACTCAGCACGCATGAATCAAAAGCATCTTTTGAGGTTTATAAAGTTGAAGCTGAGGAAGGAACCTAATGAAGTGAGCACGTTTGTACTTTTCTTCTATTGTTTTTCGAAGTTTTCATTGTTGCTAATTTTGCTTTCTGGTATGAGAATGAGAAGTGGACTTTTTCTAAGTAGATATTTTACATAGTACACTACTTTTATTCAGGTGGTTATATTTCGATATGGGACCTATTTGACGTTGAAAGAGGTTTTTGAGAGTTGGGACTTAACTGGGTATTAATAGCATTTGTGCTTGAAGAAAATATTATTTTGTTTTCATTCTTGATTATCATTGCATCATAACAAGTTGATGTCTTAGATTAATTGCTGTGTACTTTGTTTTATGCTAGGTATGATCTGAATGTCGTCCTACTGGATGTTCATGCTGATAAGTACTTTTCATCGTTTTGACAAGTTCAATCTCAAGTATAATCCTTGTGGACAAAATAGGTTGAAGGAAATTTTCTTGAAGCAGGATAATCTTATATAGGGTATATATTTTTGTTTTCTTTCTGCACATATCAGAATGCTCAACTTTCTTTATTACAAAAAAATGAAGAATTTTGTATCTATGAAGAATTTTTGTACTCATAGATATTATTTATTTTGTCCAATAATAGTAGCTTTTTTACTATATTTGTCCAAGAATGGTAAAAAAACTTATTAAAATTTTTATATAGTTATATCTAACATATGTAATATGGATATGTTTGTAAAATTTACAAGTTAAGATACAAAAGGTATCATTAGTTCATAACTTGCTATTTCTGCATTCAAAAGAAATTTGGAGTTGATAAAATTAATAGTTTTATATCAACTTTCATTGAATGATTTTCTTTATATTTATGTAATTTTGATTTAGCTTGATATATTTTATAATTTTTAATAACAATTTTCTTTTTAATAACCGGCAAAAGCTCCACGCATAAAGTGGAGTTGCTAACTAGTAGTATATACTCTTCCCTTCTATCTCTCCAATATATTTAATTCAAATAAATGATAGTTTTATGCCTCTTTTGCTTAGAGAATCCAATGGTACAATATTACCACAGGCTTGCATTTCTTCTCATTTATTCTTAACCAATTTGGTGTCTATTCTAACTTTTAAACAAATGAAAGAACTGGCAGGTAGTAAGACAACAAAATATGAACATAAATAAAAAGCAACAAAAACAAATTGAAGTGGTATTTGCTTGTTGTTCAGCCCCAGCCAATATCCATTGCCTTGACCTGTATCCATGTTTCTATTTGTATCTACGCTTTCAGTTCCATATTGTTGGAATCATCAATAATTATCTATTCTTTCGTCCTTTCACCGCCATCATGTTAAGCATCAAGTAGAATCTTGTGGCTTTGTTTGATATCCAAATTTTGGTAATATAAAGGAAAGGAAAGAACAAGTCCATTATGGGGAAGGGAGGGGAACATATGAATGCTTTTTCTCACTTTTTGCTCAAGTTAAAACAAAATAATCCAAAAAGCATTCAAATATGGTTGAAAGATAAGTAAGGTAAGAAATAAGTGTTAAGTAAACTATTATTCTCCTAGTTTTAATCATTAAGTCTTTTGCTAAAATACCAACGCCACATAAAAAGTCTAGAGTTTCATTTATTCTTTCCTCATCAAATTCAAGTTTCAAATTAACTTCATTGTCCTATTCTATTTTTCTAATTTGCATTCTAAGTTGTACCTTTCCGATTGATCACTTGCACATGTTGAAAATTGTTCTTGGAGTAGAAAAATATGCTACTGTTGTAGAAACAGCAAAAAAAAAAAAAAAAAAAAGAACAAGTTTCAATATATAGTTGCATTAACTTTAGTAAGATTTTGTTTATGAACTAAGTATCAATTTCAATTATTTCTTGCAGCAATTTTTCAATTGCTACCTTGTCTTTCTTTATATTTTCTATTTTATTCTCTTCAACCTGGAAATAGCTCACAGCCACATTCAACATGCTCCATGCTTAACAAGAGGGATAAAAAAATGCTAGTTTAAGATAGAAGGACACTCAACTTATCATGGGCATAGAAATGCAAAAGACAAGGAACAATAAGGTAACAAAGGAAATGATAGCCAATTGAATCTTTCCCAACCATGGCAAGACATTATAATCCATGATTCACAATAGCTCATATTAAATAATAGCACAAAAATGCTCTATGGTTAATTTGAAGATTTCTAAATAGTGAGGACTAAGATTACCTCTAATTTGGTAAGTAATCTCTTCTTCAAACTCTCTAATCTAACTTTCTAAAGCAAGGCAAGATATCTTAAATTAATAGCGTGAGGATAAAAAATTTCCACCTTTTATTTCTTAGAAACCAAGAAGCATATACGTGCCCTTAATTTTCTTACATGAGATTCTTGAGCAGCTTGTTTCTTGGAAAGTTGTTCCCCTGGATGAAAGAATAGAAATAACAATCAACATCGAAGGGCTGATGTTACACCTAGGATCACTGAGAAATACATATTTCTTGGATTAAGAGGAAAACTGAGATAAGCCCTAAAATGACAATAATTCAGAGTCATTCCATAAGCTATGATATTCTTAACATTCTAACTATGTTGATCATTCATATTCTTAAGATAGTTGTTGCATCATGCAAGTAGTAAAATACTCAAAATTAGCAATCTAAGACGGGGAATTCACATCTGAAGTGACAATGGACATCCTACCATCCTTCTAATAAATTAAAAGAAAAACCAAAATTTCATCAAACCATATAATATACAGGTAATATACAATCTAATGAATGCCAATTTAAGAAAGATGAAAAATATTAATCTCATAATTTAACCAATTGCATCAAAGCAAATGAAAACATTTCAAGTGGAGCCTCCCACAAATATTTCACAGAAAAAGAAAAACAACCATCTTGATCACTTACCAGAGAAGCCCAATTGGGAAGGTTCTACAATTTAACTCCCAAATCCATACTCATAACACAGGAAAGAGGAGAAATTTTGGTTTAACCAAATTCTACAAACCAAAGCAGTCACCATAGTAGTAAATTAGTAACAAAATCATCCTATTTCTCTAACCCACACGTCATATCACTAACAATTATCAGAGTACATACAAAGATACAAGCAAGTGAAGATGAATGTATATATTTTCATTCTAAGCATCTCAGATGTGTATTCTAAATTTAGACCCACAAATTTCAATTAAGAAATGTATAGCATTAGAATATTTAAGTGGAAAAAACTAATAGACTGAAGTCCAACTTGAAAAAGTGTATGAATAACTTTTACAGGTTTTGGTAGGATATCTCATGAAAATTTGGTTAGCACATAGGTAATAAAATACAAGTTGAAAATGAAATATTGAAACTTTGATTTATCTACAACGGAATGATTAGTTTGTGAAACAACAACTATAGTTGAGATAAATCTAGGATACTAACCCTTCTATCTCTGTCTCTATAACGATCCCTATCCTGATGCCATCGTTCATAGCCTCTTTCTCTTCTCCTTCTTTCACCTTGCTCCCTAGCTCGTTGAGCTTCTTGCATCATAAAGGCCCAAAACAACCTATTATTTCTTCATTCATCAACAACGTGACAAGATATAATAATTATCAACAGTCAAGCCAAAGATCTTTTCCTCCTTTGCTTTCCTAATTTTCTCTACTTCTTCAAATGCCTCTTTCTCAGTCTAAAAATTTAATGGGCAAAAGAAAGGATAAACGAATAGGAAACGCAGACACTTTATGCTATTGGTTGTTCAATATTGTAAAAAACAGAGCCTGCCTTCACCTATAGTTAATGCCATATCATACTCCCATCATGATTTTGGATAACATCACCATATGTTTGAACAAAAAAGTAAGAATGCTAATGTGTCAATGTAAAACAATATATAACTTGCCAAACTTCAACTGCAATGTATTTAATTGGTTTCATTACATATAGGTCGGGATCATCTTTGAATTCTGCTTGTAAGAAACAAAGGGATAGAAACAGAACAAAGCATTTCAAGTAGTTACCCAGGTCTAACATATTTGAGAAAGTATTACTAGTAATGTCACGATGGGACTACATATGCATGTGATATACTTGGATTATCAATCCAATGGATTTTCCATCTTTGTAGTTGGGGTTTTTAATTTCCTATTGCATAAACAAGTAGCAGATGTGAAGAAATTGTATGAAGAGAGAACAATTTCTTGAAATATTCCCAGTTATCCAATCAACAATATGTGGCATACCTTGCCTTTCCATGGTTCCTTACATGCAGGACTAGGAACTTTTTGTTAGTGTTATGCTCTAGAGGTAATTACATATATTTTGTATATTATATATTTATTTAATAATATAAGGCATTATTTATCTTTTAATTTATTTTATTTATATTTTCGTGTGAATATATAACTGTTAGATAAAGTTCTAAGTGCAACCCTATGTTAAGGAAATCATAATAAAGATCATAATGTGAGGTTCCTACTACACTAGATAATGTTCGTACTTAAATTATCCCTAATCATAGTATTAATGAAATAGGACATTATTAGTGCATCAAGACTAATACGTGTTATACTTCCTGATTTGATCAGAATGTGGTTTTCACATCCGTGAGTATTGTGATACTTAAAGTTAATACGTGGATGTTTGTTACTAGAACAAGTACACTGGATGACCTAACTATAAGACAATCACATAGATAATTATTTAGTACCAGTAATAGAATCTCATGATTAACAAATATGCAAGTATCCTTAGATTTGAGATCTTCAAGGTACTTTATGTTGGAATATATGCCACCTAGACTAGGTTTTTTTATGTAATTAACGAATTTTTTAATAAAAAAATTTATTCTCAAAATTTATTTATGAATTTATATTTTATTTGTGCATGATTTGCCTTTGGAAATGACTCATTGTGTTTAAGTAAGTAATCCATGTGCATATTGGTCTTTCACAGTAAGGTATGGATCACGGGTTATTTAACACATAAACGTTTGTTTTTAACCGATTGATGAGAATGAAAATCTCATCATATTTAAGTTATTGTATTATGAATTTCAAATGAAGAATGACTTACCTTTAGCCAGTGAGTAGTCCACTTACTTCATAGCATGAGCGTATTTCAAATACGTAGAACAAGACTTGTAATAATGGTTTCTAAAAGTACTATTTAGAAGAAACCTAGACTATTACTACTACAGCGTGGACTAATACTACACTGTTTGAGTATAAGTTGGTGGTCTGACGAAGTTGGAAGCATATACTTTAATATGCAGTTGTTAGATTCTTTCGTATAGCCGATATACTTGTATGTTAGGTATATGTGATTAGTTAGTTAAGACAGGCTTATACAAGATAGTTTCTGTGCTATATCGCCCATTGTGACTGTTCAAATGATCTAAATATTCAGGGTCTTGGAGAACATGATTTAGATGTTTGCTTTAAGATAACTCTCTTGGAAAGTGAAAACATTTCAGAAGTTGTGGATCATTGGACTAGAGGTCTAAGGATGGTAGATGTCTTTTAGAGAGGTGTTAGTACACTCATTCTCTATAAGGAACCAAAAAGAAGTTAGATGGAGTTCAGACTAGACTTCTACAATCACTCAATGAATCGTCCCTAATTGAACAGGTAAAGCATGTAAGGAGGAAAGCATGGAACTAGTGGATACAGAATTACTCTTCTACTAGCAGTTATCTAGAATTACTCACATAGTTACTGTAGACTGTGGCATAAAATACTTTCATAGAATCGCTAAAAGGAATGTGAAGAAAAGCTTTATCGCCTCGGTTCAAAGATCAAATGGGTTCGCTACCAGCAGCACAGACCAAGTAGCTATAGAATTTGTGAACTGATACACTTAAATATTAGGGACGGAAAGGAACTACAAACAATTGAATGATTACATTGTACGGGTAGCGCCGTTGGACACATTGGAGCACGTTGCAAAACTGGACATGGACATCTCACCAGAGGAAATCAAAGCGGCCTTATAGGACATTGGTAATGGTAAGGCCCCTAGGCTTGATGGTTATAATGCCCTATTATTTAAACGAAGTTGGTCTGACATGAATAAGCATGTCAAGGATGAGTGCCTGAAATTCATTAATGCTGGCCAACTCTTGAAAGAGCTGAACCACATAGTTATTACCTTGATTCCCAAGGGAGACAACATTACCAACGTAACCAATTATAGGTCGATCTCATGTTGTAACATGCTCTACAAAATTATATCCAAGGTCTTGACAGGCAAAATGAAAAAGGTCCTATAATGCTTAAATAACCGCACCTAAGCTGCTTTTATTGAATATTGGCTCTTAGTGGACAACGTTTTTCTCACCCAAGAACTGCCTAGTCCTATGGCCAGAAGAGATGCTCTCCAAGGTGTGCCATCAAAGTATATCTTAGGAAAGCATATGATAATGTAGACTGGACATTCTTTCTATAGCTGATCGTGGAAATGGATTTTCCACATAGATCCACCACTTGGATCTATTAGTGCATCACCACAATATATATATATATATATATATATATATATATATATATATATTTATCTCAATTAATGGCAACCCACATACATTTTTAAGCAATATAAAGGCCTTATACAAGAGGACTCAATCTCCTTTGCTTTTCATTATGTGTTTGGAATACCTGTCTAGAAGCATTCAAGAAGCCACCCTAGGAACGCGATTCAACTATAACCTACTTCACTGGGCATCGCCCATTTGGTCTTTGCAGATGATCTACTGCTATCCACACGAAGGACCTTCACTCAGTGAGTATCTTATGTAAGTGCTTGAATGGATTTGAGGAAGTATCATGCCTATCGACTAATTGTTTGAAGACAAACATCTACTCTGTTATAGTTATTGATTGGGACAACCGTGATATAGCAGCTTTATCAAGTTTTTACTTTGGTGATTTTCCCTTTGTGTATCTTGGCCTCCCCATAGTTACCGACAAGATGAGAGTTGCATTTTACAAGCCTTTGACTAACAAGCTTGCGAGTACCGTTAGTTGATGGGCAACAAAGACGCTCTTTTATGCTAGCTATCTTGAAGTAATTCACTCAGTGCTGCAAGGTATAGAGAAGTTTTGGTTCTCTGTTTTTCCCACCCTTGCGGCAATTATCAACCAGATCAACAGACTAGCTCAGAAATTCTTATGGAATTTCAAAACTGCAATTGTTGCTTAGCATGATGTTTGGTTGCTAAAGATAGAAGGTGGGCTCGACCTTTATAAACCTACAACATGGAATTCTGCACTGCTAGCTAAAGTTCTTCGAGACATTCAAGCAAACAAAGCTATATTTTGGGTGAATAGGTCCACCATCACTACCTTGGTGTCGAGTTGGCCTAGATAATTGGACCCAACAAGCAACA
Source organism: Voacanga thouarsii (assembly GCA_026120185.1). Lineage (NCBI taxonomy): Eukaryota > Viridiplantae > Streptophyta > Magnoliopsida > Gentianales > Apocynaceae > Voacanga > Voacanga thouarsii. The sequence continues at coordinate 9,886,864 of JANUWF010001287.1, read as the reverse complement.
CTCAAGCTTGTTCAAACAAGTATTGGTAATCAAGGACATGATTTTAGCCGGTACGGGTTCAAGATGTCATGCAACTACAAAGCTTGACGAATGGGAATGCGGTAAGAATTCATTCGCCAAGGCTGCTTATGATTCTTTTGTTGGATTGTATGCCCTCTTAGACTAAGTTTCTGATGTAAAACCGAATTATTTAATAAAAGAATTTATTTTCAGAAATTGTTTGTGAATTTACTTTTTGTTTGTGCACGATTTTCGTTTGGAACAGACACATTATGTTTAAATAAGTGATCCATGTGAATGGTGGTCTTTCACAGTAAGGTATGGATCACGGGTTATTTAACACATAAACATTTGTTCTTAACCTATTGATGAGACTGGGAACCTCATCATGTTTAGGTTATTGTGTTATGAATTCCAAATGGGGAATTGCTTACCTTTAGCCAGTGGGTAGTCCACTCACTTCATGACATAAGCGTATTTCGAATACGTAGAACAGGACCTGTAGTAGTGGTTTCTCAAAGTATTATATGGTAGAAACCTAGACTACTACCGCTACAGCGTGGACCAGTACTCTACGACTTAAGTATGAGTTGGTGGTCTGGCGAAGCTGGAAGCATATACTTTGATTTATTATAGTTGAGGTTCTATCGTAGGGCCAATATACTTGCATGTTGGGTATGTGTGACTAGTTAGTTAAGACAGACTTATACAAGATAGTTTCTGCACTATATCGCCCCTTATGGTTGTCCGAATGGTCTAAATTATCCAGGGCCCTGGGAAACATGACTTGGATGTTTGCTTTAGGGTAGCTCCCTTGGAAAGCGGAAACACTCCAGGAAGTCGTGGATCATTGGACTAGAAGTCTAAGGATGGTAGATGTCATTTAGAGGGGTGTTAGTATACTTCTTCCTCTCTAATATACGGCGATGTGTAGAGAGGTATTTTAGTCATTTCACCTGTAGGTCGGAGACTTTGTTAACGCAGCATTGTCCTTGGGGTCAATATTTTCTTATGGTGATATTAGAAAATATTTAAAATGCAAAATACAGCTATTTTTATGACAAGGGTATTTTGGTCATTTTAGTAGCCAAGACGGTGTGTCTTTTGGTCCCCAATATAGACCGTGAGTCCTAATTAAATATGGGCTAAAGAATTGATCTTAATTTAAATAGAATTTATTTTATTTAAGTAGCCTGATTTAATTATTGGGTTAGAATAAAATAAAGGTCCATGGAGAGAGAGAATTAATTAAATTAGTTTGGTGGGTTAATTAATTATTCAGGGCTTTGGCCCAATTTGAATAATTAAAGATTAACCTGGGACTAAACTAATATAGGCTTAATTAATTGGACTAGTTTATTTGGGCTGGAAAAATTAATTATTTATTAATTGGGCCAATTATTTGGTTTTAGTTAGAATAATTAATTAAGCCCAAAAGGTTAAACTAAGAGTCCAATGGCCCAATCCAGTTTAACCTAGGGTTTTATTTAGGTTAAACATGAGATAAGGGAGGTACGGTATTTTTTCCCCCGGTGCTTCCTCTCTGTAAAAAATACCAGACCTTTTTTCCTCCCTCTCCAGAAAATATTCTTTAGCCCCTAAGTTGTTCACCAAACGAGATTAAGCAGACCATATACTGGAAGATCGAAAGTTAGGCGTTCATCTACATGCAAAGACGAAGTAGAAGGCTTGCAGGGATTGCACCAGAGGCTTCTACGAGCGTGCCTACCCCAGTTCCATATATTCCAGTTCAGCCGAGTGTGAGATCAACAAGAAGAGGTAAAAGAAAATATATTTTTTTCCCCTTTTTCTTCTTCACGCAGGTGTGCTGCGTTTTTTGTTGTTCACGTGGCTGGTTTTTTGGTTATGTTTGGCTTGCAATTTTATCTTCATCTTTAATCCAAGACAACCTAATTGCTTGGCACAAAACCATTTGGTGTAGAGCTTTGACACCGAAGCATGCATTTATCCTTTAGCTTGGTATCAAAGGGAAACTCAAAACTAGAGATTGCCTTTTGTTCGTTCCCGATGATTCATCATGCCCTCTATGTCGTGGTTCTATTGAAACATGAAACTACTTGTTTTCTAATATTTAGTCATGCAACATATATGATCTAAAAGTAAACAATGGTTGGGACTTAGGCAAACCATGTCTATCATACTCAGCGGAGTTAAATGGCTAATCGAGGAAGCAAAAAGCTCGATCTGGCCATCCAAGCTTAAAGCTTTGACACTGACAGTCACAGTTTATTTCATTTGGATTGTGCACAACAGGATCGCTTTTGATGAGATAGAATGTAGACCGCTTAAAGTATTATTGAGTCTAATACTTTAATGTAACTAGCTTAGGTCCCTTTGGATTTTATTGTACGCTGCCTTGCAGCAAGAATTTTATACATTTTTTTTGCTTAATTCCACATTTAGTCCCTGAACTTTTTTCTACTGTCAAGGTTTATCCCTAAATTTTATTTCTAACTTTTTAGGTCCTCAATCATTTTTCGTTTGACGTATTTGGTCCTTTCATCAAAATTTCCGTTAATCAACATAATTGGTTTGATTTTTACCACAGTCATAAGGATATTTTCGGTATATAAATTTTTTCAATTGCTATAGTTGGTCCCTATATTTTATTTTTAACTTTTTACCTCCTCTATCATTTTTCGATTGTCATGGTCCATCTATTCATTTTTTAACTTTTAAGATCATTTATCATTTTTCGAGCGACATACTTGGTTCTTTCGTTTAATTTTTCATCAGTCATAACTATTTAGTCATTAGTATTAGCAGAATTATAAGAAAATAGAAAATTATTTGGTCATTCCCTCCACCTTTTGAAAATTTCTATATATATTAATTTAGTTGATAAAAGTATTTCTCATCAATTAAGTTATTAAAAATTTTATTTATATATCTTCTCCTCTGATGCATTTACAAAGTCTACTTCATTAAAACCTGGATTAAAAAATAAAAAACGTGATTTATTAGCATTATTTTTGCACAAAAGAATAAATCTCACGACATTTACAATTTACTGTAGTAAAACTTCTACAAGAAAGAGTGAATGGATACCTATTATTTAAAAACAAATATTTCTATATAGATGATATTTATGGATCATTGCATTAAAACTACATCCTAATTATTACATCTTACTACATTTAAAAAAATAAAAAATTTAAATTATATAATTTATGATAATCAAATCTATGTGAGATGTTTTTATTATTTAAAGCTTGCTTGAAGAGTAGATAGAGTTATTAAAGTCTTATCAAGAATTAGTAGCATCTTTCATATGTATCACTAGATCTTTAAAAAACAGCCATACTAGTAGATCTTCTCAAAAGTGAAAATGAGAGGGAAAAAAACATGAGAAAATATCAATTATGGTATGCTAATACCAATGACGTAATTATGCTAAAACTGGATATGAAAATAATAGTAGTCGAGTCACCCTGTATGACTTATCCCTCAGAATTTTTGAATCCAAACACCGTCATATCATCTATCAACTAACTCGAAGCAAACAAATAGTCTCTACTCATTTTCCCTGTGTCTGTGCAACATCCTATATTTCTTCCTTCTCCAGTCTTTCTTTTTCTACATTTTCACCAAAAGCTATCCATCTTTTTCTAGAACTTTAACTGTATGAAACCATCATAAATTGAATGAAGGGACTAAGTATGTCACTCGAAAAAGAATAAAGGATCTAAAAAGTTAAAAAAAATAAAATATAGGGACCAAATATGGCATTCAAAAAATGCTATAGGATCTAAAAAGTTAAAAATAAAGTATAGGGACCAACTATGATAGTTGAAAAAATTTATATACCAAAAGTACCCTTATGAATGTGGTAAAAGTCAAACCAGTTACATTGACTTGGCGTTGCTTAACGGAAATTTTGAGGAAGGACAAAGTTTGTCAAATGAAAAATGATTGAGGATTTAAAGATTTAAAAATAAAGTTTAGGGACCAACCATGACAGTAGAAAAAAGTTCAGGGACTAAATATGAAATTAAGCCTTATTTTTCTATCAATACAATTTACATTTTTTGATAAAAAAAAAAAAAGGACAAACTATCCTGATGACTCTTCAACTATTTTGAAATCCAAGTTTTACCCTCCAATTAAAAAAAGCGTAAAAACGTTTCTCGAACTTTCTAATCTTTTAGATCTTGCCCTTCCGTTAATTGACCAATGGTCAACCCTCCAATCCGTTAAAAAATAAAGGGTGAAATCGTCTTTGTACTGTTCATCATCTTCTTCAATCATTCATCTTCTTTAACAGCCACTTGAGCTTTCATTCAATCATTCATCTTTTTTAACGACCACCCTTTGTGCCACCCCACCCTAAATGCCCCTAAAAATGGAGAAATATATAGTCCATATAGCATGAGTATCTTTGCATATAGACATATTTAGAATGACATGAATAAATTTGTTTGAGTATGATTGTGGAAGGATTGTTGTGCTTTGGTGATGATTGAGAAATCATTACTTAAATTAATGATGGATAGAATATTTTTGCATAACACTATTAATTGGGAAAAGAAATGGACATATGAATATGTATAACTAACTCTAAGTTTGTATATTTAATTATTGAGTAGCTATTAATAATAATAATAATAATAATAATAATAATAATAATAATAATAATAATAATATAAATAAATAAATAAATAATATAAGTAACTATTTATTATTTGCTTTTATATATTTATATATATATATACATATTTTTACATAGTTATATATTTATTATATATTTCTATATTTGCAATATATTTATTAAATATTCGTTATAGGTTTATTTTATTTATTTGTGCATGTATTAATTTAGTAAGCATTTAAATTTTAGCCTAACAAGACTTCTCTCTTATTTTTTAGGAGGAAAATTTGAATTTTTATATTTTAAATATTTATTCTAGCTAAGTAATTATTTAAAGAAGAAACCTAGCCTTCTAGAAGCCTTTTATTAAATAAAACCTAGAGTAAATAGGATTTACCCTTAATTTTGCTCCTTTTCCTTCAAATGTCATAAACCTAACATAATTCATCTATAAAAGCCTACTAAATCAAATTTTTGAAATCCTAAACTCTCCTATAGCCGTCACACACTCTCTCTCTCCATAGCACACGAGATTCTTCCTCCCCTTACTCTCAATAATTAATTGTTTCATTGCTTTCGAAAAATTCTGCACTTAGCCACACTATTGGAGCATCATCCTTGGATTGAAAGTTTGAAGATTTAGGTGCATTTAGAGGCTAGAAAACACATTATTTCTTCCCTAAGAGTGATCAAGGATGTTGAAACCAGAGGTAATAACAAAAGCCTTTTTTTTCCTTTAAACTCTAGTACCGACGATTTTGAAAAAATTAGAATTCTTATGTTATAAATTATTAAAGTAATTTTTCTAGGCAAAAGATGATTAAAGAATTATGTTTGAGAGTCATGCTTGTTTAAATCTTGAAAAAGAAACATTCTTTCAAATGATTTATACAAAAGAAAACACCTTTTCCTTTTAAATTGTTATTTTCATAAAAAGTTGAAATTTTTCCTAAGAAAAGACGACTTCTTGATGTGTTATTGAAAAATCTTGATGTGTGTATACTAAGGGTTGTGTTGCCTCATCTAGAGTACCCTAGGGATGTGTTTTTCTTGAAGTAATAAAATCAAGAAGTTGATTTCTTGAGCCTAGAACAAATTACATACTTACTCGAATTTTTATAAATTTGTGATAGTTGTTTGTTTTAATTCAAAATAGAATAGCAAAGTAATTTATTATTGTAGGGCCTTTTTATATTGTTTACTATACATGTTTAGAATGTTATTTATGCTAAAAATCATGTAATAAAACCTTGGTATAAAATCTAGTAATTTTTGAAAAAATTGAAAGGGCAGAGTATCCTATTTTTGTCGATTAGCCTATTTGTCACTAAAATTCCAATGTGATAAAATCTGAATTTGAAGAAGATAAACGCAGAGAAAACATAGCTTTAGGTGTGTAGAAGTTACTTGTAAATTTTAAGAAGTTTATGACTTAGGGATTAAAAGTTACGAATTTTTCTTTCAAACTAGTTTGTTCTAGGCAGAATACTCCAATAGCAAAAAATAATTCTCTGAGTGCAAATAAGGTCTTATTTTCATGCAAGGCCACTTATATTCTGTTCTATATGTGTTTGGACATGTCAATGTAAATTTTGAGGTTAATCCGAAGTGTTTTCATATGTATTATATTATTAGAAAAAAAGTATTACTCAAGTTGGAAATTGTGTCCAACTTATAAAATATTAAGAAAACTTCCTATTATCAATTTATATGAGTTCCTTATGTGAAAAAATTACGTGTGTTGACATTAGGATGTAATAACAGATATAATGTCATCAATACTAATATTACCATTATTTAGTATCACTCTTATTAATATTAATATTATTAATACCATTATTATTAAAATGTTACCACCAATATCATTACTAATATTACTAATATTATTATTTTCTTTATCATCATCATCATCATCATCATCATCATCATCATCATTATTATTATTATTATTATTATTATTATTATTATTATTATTATTATTATTATTATTATTATTATTATTATTATTATTATTATTATTATTATTATTATTTATTACTCATCAAATTACCTATCTCTTACTTTATATATTTTTTTAGTTATTTATTTTTGTATAGTTACAAACAAACAGTATTTTAATTAGCCAAGCAAGCAATTAAAAATTTTCTATTTACTTAATTCTTTAGTTACTTAATATTTTTACACATTAACTAACTTAATTGACTTTCACGAGTAACCTTTATTTTAATTACTTATTTATTTATATAACTATATAATTACTCAGTCGTTTGTCCGCTAACCTATGTGAGCTTATAATTTATTTAGTAATTGTCTTAGTATATATTAAATTGCTAGTATGCAATATTTCATGTCTAGCCTATTATGTTTGAAATAGAGTTGATAGTTGGTCCGTATTATGTAATGACTAGATGTTAGAAGTTGAGTTATTCTTGGATACTATGGCAATATAAGGGTTATATAGAAGTTTGTGACATGATCTTTATATTTTTTTCTAGACGAGATTAGAATCCATTGATCAGGTAATCGAAAGAATCTAATATTTGTGAGACAAACGAATAGGAGTGGCAATCGTGTGATGTTCGAGTTAGCGGGTCGTGTCAATCTAAGATAATTACACACGATACACCAATTCGAATACGGCACGATAAATAAATGTGTCTAATTTTGTAACATGAACACGACACAATTGGACTCAAAAATTAAATAGATAATTATTAAACCCACCAACCCTAATACCTACTAAACCCACCAACCCAACAAGTAGTTACCTTTACATGTGTCTTGACATTTCTTTTCCTTTCTTTTTTCTTCTTGGTCTCGGAATATCAATGCTGCAAAGAAGAGCTAAACTGTCACTCGTAGAGGAATTTGTGCCCAAAAAATAATAAAAAAATAAACGGGTTCACTGGTTGAAATATGTTGAATCTGTTTATAATCCGAGCATGTTTAATGTTAAACAGGTAGACTTGTTTCGATCCGAACCAATGAAACCCCAACCCTAATCCGCTATAACCGTATCGTTTTCGGGTAATGTAGGCGTGTCGTGTTCAATATTGCCACTCCTACAAACTAATCAGGTAAGTTCTTACATTAAAACCGTTTGCAAAGCGCATCAATTGCAATTTCTTAAATATTTTATGATATCAATGGAAACATTGTTTAATGCGATAAAAGTTTAGCATGACTAGTTTACTCACTCTTTTCCAACTTGTGCACTATTCCTTAAACAAAAAAATGATTTCAAACTCCTCACTTGACTTTCGCACCAAAGGATTTACTAAAGGTTTACCAAGTCATGACTAATACTCGCTTGTTGGTTACTACTTGATACTAATATGTTTCCTTATAATAAATAGTTAAGTACACAATATGGGTAGGTCACTAATACTAGCCTAAGAGAAGGTGAGCTAGTTTTTCAGTAGGCAGTCACCTCCGAGAGATGAACTCGTTTTTTATTAGGTAACAATATTAGTGATTAGACCAGTTCGAGCTAGCAATTCAGTTCTAAGTGGGACTATATTTATATTCTAGTATGGACAACTGAAGTTAGTAGGGGTATGGGAGATGGAGGAGTATCCCTATCCGGTAGGCCGATCACCCGCCGTACTGTGGTGCAAAAGTATTACAATACGGTTAGTAGGAGTCATGATGTAGGGTTTCATGACTCAAGGCTATGATGCAAGGTTTCATAACCTACGTTATTGTTGAATAGTATATTTCCATGAAATAAAGGTAATTATTGTAAATGCAAATTGAAAATGCCACTCTTGTGTTTAAACCTGTTGATTTCTATTGCAATTGCAGTTTTTGGTATTTTAAAATTACATGTCACGAAAATGTTTCTAATGTACACTCTCACGCACACAGGACTTATTGAAAATTTTATTTCTCACATTTTTGTGCATGCTTTCAGGTCGAGAGCACTATTGATAAAGTTGGGCTAGAATTCGAAATCTTGTACTTAACATTTTAGTCATTTTGTTTCGAGACAATGTTTTATTATCTTTTGTTGTAAGACCCTGTATAAGTTTTATTTAGATTGTAAACCGTTTAAGTTTTAATTGAGGTATTTCTTTGGTTAAATCCTTTCTTACTTCGTTTTAAAAACTCTTTGTCCTTTAGATGGGACGACATCCCTGTCCTTTTTGAATATGTAGGTAGCGGGGTGTTACACCCTTCTTCAATCATAATGCCGTCGATGGAAGTCCCATTTTATCCCAATTTAACAACCACATGAGATTTCATTTTGTTATTTGGGCTAGCCAACTAAAATTAAATTTGTACTTTGCGTGACAGTAGAATAAAGTCGACCCAGAAATTGAACCTAGAATTTATTAATGACGCAATGCTAGTCTTTTTTTTTTGTTGAGATATTACTGTATTAGTTGTAATAAAAAACGTGTGACATGCTTCTTGCTGGCCATTTTTATGATATTAGACTGCAGAATTGTCATGCAAAATGAAAAGAAAGAATGATAGGGTCCAAAAAAGGTTGGCCCAGTCGGCCACCAGACCCAATAGAAAATGATAAAATGTAGAGGATCAGATGGGGAACTGAGCAGCAGATGGCTTTTTGGGGGGAGGGAGTGGACAGTGGAAACTGAGGCCGCTACACCCGAGGAGGAATCTGTCTCCAAGATCAAGCAAATTTACTTTGAATTTCTCCATCACCGAATTAACATTTTGCTTGAAACACTTCCTACACATAGCTTACGCAAGGGCTGCAAAAAATTGCAGCTCCAAGAAATCATGGAATTTGCCCATTATTGTGCCACAAGTTGAGACTGCAAATTGTGCAGTGCTAAACTCGTGTCTGGCATCTTGCTCTCCATTGATAAGAACTAAGAAGCAGTGTTTGAATGTTAGATCACTCGAACTAATAAGTAGTTTCAAATGGGACTTTCGTCGGCTGCATTATGATTTATCTTCATCTTCTTTGCACGGTTAACACTAAGCTGAGTTTGTGATTGTTTTATGTTTTAGTCTGAGTTTCTGATTGCTTTAATTTGGGAAAACTATTGGAAGAAGATGATGAATAGTACAAAGATAATTTTACCCTTTATTTTTTAATGGATTGGAGGGTTGACCGTCAAACAACTGATGGAAGGACAAGATCTAGACGATTAGAAAGTTGAAGAACATTTTTACACTTTTTTTAATTTGAAGGCAAAACTTGAATTTCGAAATAGTTGAAGAGTCATCAGCATAGTTTACCCCAAAAAAAATTTCTAACCCCTCGCCCTCACCAGGCGATAAAAGGAAAACAAAGAAAAACAATAAAATGGGGTAAATACACGTGACCCCATTAGTTTAGCTGAGGCCTGGCCTTCTGGAAGAGAAAGAATTTTGTGGGAAACTCTTACGCCTACAAGGATCGATAAGCCCTTGATTGGTTGGAGGGAAAAGAGGAAGTAAAAGAGGGTGGAAAGTAAATTAGGAGGTAAATAACAAATTTACATTATTCGGTTGGGTGAAAAGAAGGGGTGAAAGTAAATAAGGAGGGGGAAGAGCTCCCCCTCCACGTCAGCTTTTTTACCAGGCCAATTTTGGACGAATGGTGCAAATATTTCTTGTTAATTGACAAAACTGTCCTTCTACCTTACATGCCTCAAAGTCTTCTGTTTCTTCCCACGTCTTTCATCTTCTTCCCGCATCTTCTTCCCCAATCTCTCCTCCATATTTTCTCTTTCCCTTTCTCTCTTTGACTCCCATTGGAGGCAGTATACTTGATTCTCCAAGCACAAGGTTTGTCTCTATAGTTCCTATCTTTTCTATGCAAATTTGTAGAAATAATTTGCAGATATAAGGTATGCACAAATCTATACATTTTTCGTTGTTTTACTTTATTTTCAGTGGTTTTTATGGAACTTTATTCTATTTTCTTCGTTTATTGAAAGAAATTTGCGTTAGTTAAATTCATATTCTATTGTTTGTTTTGAGAAAATTTGGAGCATATGTGAATTCATCTAACTCCCAAGTGTTTGGCTAGGAAATTTTTTGTCATGGAAGCCTTAAACTTCCTCGCGCAAAAGATCATTTCTTTCTTCGCTAATATTTTGTTTCCTTAGTTAGAAAATTTTTTGTCAAAACTTCCTCACCAAAACCCAGGTGTTTGGCTAGGAATTCCTTTTTCTCTCACCAAAGACCATTTCTTTCCTTGCGAAAGGGTTAGATCTTTAACTAGGAAATTTTTTGTCACAGAAGCCTTAAACATCCTCACCAAAGATAATTTCTTTCGTGTTTTGTTTCTTTGGCTAGGAAAATTTTTGTCAAAACTTCCTCGCCAAAACTCAGATGCTTGGCTAGGAATTCTTTTTCCTCACCAAAGATTATTTCTTTTGAAAAGTCATGAAAAATTAAAAATTATATAATGAAAATTAAATCATAAGTCATGAAAATTAAATTATTACATTGGTGAGTAGGGTGTTTGATATTTGTTTTGGATTTCAGTTGATTTTACATTATTAAATTCCAAAAAATTATTAATATTATACGCAAACTAGTATTAATATATTTAACTAAGGTCTGACTTTTGAAGTAGTTTATTCTATAAAATTATTTATTAAAAAACGTCAAAAATTTTAAAAACTATTTACAATAAATCAAATAATTAAAATATCAGAAAAAAATCACCTCGAACAAGAAGAGTGAATTTTTTCCGATCCATATCCCTGTGCGATAGGTTTCAATATATTAGGTTCCAAAACTTAAAAGTAAATACCAGTCATTGGAAGAGCACTCCAGCATCAAACAAACATTCCTTTCAAACACATTAACACTGGAATTTAAACAATCAAGCCTTATGACAGGCAATTATTAAAATGTAAAATCTCTAATATTAAAAAAAATAAAATTATTCATTTCGAGTAATGCTTGGACCACCTACCTAGTTGGTATAAAAAAGTAAAATATATTGGATGATATTGCATAAATAAAAATATAAATTTAATAAATTATTCTTCTTTTTCTCTTCATTTTTCAATAGAACTAAATAAGAGAAAATATTTATCCCTGCCATTCATATCAAACAAAATTAATATAAATTTATTTATTTTTATTGGAGGAAGTAAATGAACCCGTTCCCCTCCCCTTACTATTCAGCGAACCAAACAAAGCCTAAAAGCACAGAGAAAAGCAGAAAAGAGGGAAAGAAATTAAATAAAGCCATTATATTTTGATTTCCCTGCGCTGGCACGAGCTCACCACACTTCGTGTTCCGCTACTCGCAGCGGCGCGTGGGAAACAGCTGTGATCAAGTCAGCTACTACTACTCCTGAAGAGTGAAGACCTTTGTTCGCCTTCGGCCCAAATAGTTGAACCCTTCTTTGCCTTTGACCCTAGTTCGTATCGAATTCCTCGGATGAGTTTGGCGGAAGAAAGCTTCGAGCTTAGGGAGCTTGAGAGGCTCGAAGGCCACACCGATAGGGTGTGGAGCGTCGCTTGGAAACCTTCCACCGGCGTCGATGGTGTACCGGCGGTACTCGCCTCGTGCAGTGGTGACAAGACCGTCCGAATTTGGGAAAGGAGTCCCTCCACCGGTTCTTTCCAGTGCAAGGTTATATCTAAGTTTCTTCATTTTCCAGTTATCCTGAAAAGCCAATGACTTGAGAGAACTTGGAAATGAGAAGAGATTCTAGTTTTGGGGAAAAATCGATTTGCTTTTTCATTTTCTAGCTTGGATAGAAGCAATAGTGTTGATGGTTAATTCAATTAGTGGAATGATAATTGACTGTGGTTTGAGTACATTTAAATCGAAGCTTAATTAATTATTCTTTCAATTTAGGTGCTTTCCTATGAACATACAAATATTACACATAGACCATTTTAGTTGAGGTGATTTAATTTGATGATGCTTGAATGTGATCGCACAGGCAGTTCTGGAGGAGACGCACACCCGAACAGTTAGATCGTGTGCCTGGTCTCCATCAGGAAAACACATAGCTACAGCTAGTTTTGATGCTACCACTGCCATCTGGGAGAATGTTGGTGATGAATATGAATGTGCCTCCACTTTAGAGGTACGGTTTAGTTCATTAATTTTTGTCCTTCATTTTGTTAGTTTGGGGTAGGTTTATTTCCATTCTTAGTATTCTACAGGATAATAGCTGCGGTTTGGTATTTGTAGTTTTTTTGGTCCACATTGTAACTTTGATTTCAATAAGGTTTTAGCCTTTACACACCGAGTGTTCTTTTGAAAGTTTTCCTTAAATTTGTATTTATGCTTACTAATGTTATAACCAGAGCTGGATGTGGCATTTTTTTTTTTAAGTATATTCTCAACTTTCCAACAATGTTATAGATAACAACACATTTGACTTGACGTTCCAATTTCCAGGGTCATGAAAACGAGGTCAAAAGTGTTTCCTGGAATGCATCTGGCTTGTTGCTTGCCACTTGTGGGCGAGACAAATCTGTTTGGATATGGGAAGTTTTACCGGGTAATGAGTTTGAGTGCGTGTCTGTCTTGCAAGGACATTTGCAAGATGTTAAAATGGTCCAGTGGCACCCTCATTTGGATCTTCTGTTTTCGTGTAGCTATGATAACTCCATTAAGGTACTTCTGCTTTGAGAGGAAGAAAAAGAGGGGGGTAGGGGAGAAAGAATTTTATGCTAGTGTCAACCTAGATGGACTGTCGTATTTATACTCATTAATTTGGTTTTAACTTGATATTTGATTTTTGTGGTTCTTTGACTTGCATCAAATTTTTGCAGGTCTGGGCCGACGATGGGGATGATGATTGGCATTGTGTTCAAACATTAACTGAAGCTAACAAGTACAACTTCAAAACAATTCTTGATGCGTGTCTAATTTACTCAAATTAGGATTTACTTCTTATCGTATATATAAAAAGAAAAGTTTTGAAAATTGTAAAGCATCTTTAAGCACGTGTTACGTTGTTTCTTTTTGTAAACTTCCGGCATCACTTTATTATGTTAAACCACAGGTGTATATTATACTAAACTAAACTAATTTAGGGTGCAATGCTTATGGGATGGTTCTAATGTTTCTCCTCATTTAATTACCTTGTGTTTTGTTTAGGTCAGTTCTTTTATTTCTCTGTATATTTCGACTTTTACACTATTTACCCTTTTGTATGAGAATTTGAGCTCAATATATAAAAAGCATGTGGTATGCTGGTTTTATAAAATTGAAAATTTCAAAATTGGTCTTATTAACTATTAGTTGATCATATGTGGGTGTTTTTATGTTGATAAATGCTCTTCACCAAGATCTTTGCTGTTCGATCATTTGCTGTCAGAGTAAGGTGTCTAGTGAATACTGACGAGATTTCCCCTGGTTTCAAGTAATGCCATTGTTATTAAATAATTGTTGTAAGTATCATTCATCCTCTGTCAATATTCTATCGCCTTGTCCAAGTGAGGGACATGCCCCAGTTTCAAGTGCAGTATTGTTTACTTTTATCTGTGCATAATTGTTATCTCACCTGTAGTTTGTAGATCTTCTAAACTGCACTAATTTTTCTTGCATGCTTCAATTTGTTTGTCTTGCTAAATCAATTTCTGTTGTATTTGTTGACATCTTATGCAACTATATTCATTCACTTGTCAGTGGACACATATCTACTGTCTGGGCTTTCTCTTTTAATGCGACTGGAGACAAAATGGTAACTTGCAGGTATGTAGGTCCTTTTCTCTCTCCATTCTTTTCACCATTCTGATATGCCCGCATTATGATTTTTACCTGTGGATTTTTTTTTGGCTTAATAATATGTTAACAAGGATATTATGAGACAAATCCTGCAAGGGGTTGTAATGCTATTAGTTTGTTTCGGCAGTGATGATCTTTCCTTAAAGATTTGGGGCGCTGATGTTACAAATATGCAGTCTGGTGATGGTTATGCGCCTTGGTGAGCAACATGCCATTGTAATGCTTTTAATGTGTTTTTTGGGAACAATATTCTGATTTGTTACTTTTTGAGACATCTTATCCTTGGGAGTAAATGATAGCATTAGTTGTTGTTCAAAAGTGATACAAGGGCATTATTATGGGACTTGAAATGATGTGCCTCTTATTGTTATGAATTTTACATGCCAATTTTTTATCTTTCCATTTTCTTTTGGACCCATTGGTAAAGAAGGCAGCTCCTAAAAGCCTATATTCTTTCCAAAATTGACTATTTCCAGTTTTCATTTATGCTGAATTTGTCATGACATTTCACTGTTTTTGAAAATGAGAAACGCATGCATATACAGAAAATTAAGCAATGCATGATGATAGCCTGTATAACTGTAGGTTATGGTGGCATACTCCTTGACTTTTCTAGATCTGAGAATGGAGGTTTTTGTTACCCTTGGTTTTCTTGTATTTTTGTGCCCGTGTGTCTGTATGGGGTCATGCCTTGGTGCAAGATTTCTCTGTTTCAACCTATGAGGTCATGATACCAATAAACAGTTTCTGTGCATGCAAATGTACAACAACAACAATAACGAACTAAGCCTTAATCCCAAGTAACTTGGGGTCGGCTATATGAACCAACGTCAAGTAACGTGTGGTCATCCACATGAATCCTCTCTCGTTACTTCCTTCTATCAAACGTCGTACTCTCATCCAAATCTAACAAAGACATATCTTTCTTAATCACCTCTATCCATGTCGTTTTAGGCCTTCCTGCAAATATAAGAACTGAAAATCTAGCGCTTCTAATAATAGCCATTTTGATCTTTTGCTGAAGTAGGCAGTTGATTACTTGATTTTATTACCAACCTTGTATACAGGGTTTTAGAGTTCGAATTTGTGCTTGTGCTTAGGTATGTAGCCACTATGTGGCTTTCCATGTACATGTAACACTTATTCTCTTTTTGGCTTATTTTTGTTATACTTCTGTATTTCTTGGTATATTGTGTTCTCCCTATTGGAACTTAAATTGATGCAATTTATATTGATGTTGTTATCTGATCATCCAAGTCAAGTCTGGAAATTAGGTTTTTCCTTTCTGAAATTACCTTATCGACTTTAACTTTCCCTACCAAATTTCTTGTACTAGTACAAGGTTGGAGTGCATGGAGAAGCTTGGATGTCCATTAGTTGCCTTTTCATTGAATGCTTTTAGAACCTTTTAATCATTGATAGGGAGCAACACTAGATCCAATCATTGAGCTGTGTGCTACTTTGTTGTCATTTTGTTATTGAAACCTGGCAACTTTATCTGACTGAATCAGAGATAATGCTGGCATCTGTAAAGAGAGCTTATATCAGGACAAAGGATTTGTCACGAACCATAATGGAGATGTAAACAGAGTCAAGGGCATTGAAGTGGACACTTAAAATTCTCATTCTTGGATGATCAAAACATTCTTTTTCTTTTTATGATTCTAAGCTTCTTGCCTTCAGAACAAGTGAAACAAGTTTCTTTCAATGAGGATCTGTTTTATGGTTTTGCAAATTATTCTCTCTATCAAATTGAAGTTTGCCTGTTTGTCCTTATTCCTTGTGTTGTAAGGTACTCTTGTGCCAACTAATAAGAGGATTTTGTCCGTGTCATGTCAGGAAACATTTTTGTACTCTTTCTGGATATCATGATCGAACAATATTTTCTGTCCATTGGTCAAGGTAATAAAATTTGCCTCTGGTCTGGTCTTTCTTTTGTTTATCTGTGGTATTGGTTTTTCTCTTCAAGCTCTCTCTTTGTTTTTTTTTTTTTTTTTTGGCACTCAATTTTCTTTCTACTCCCTCCATTTCGTATTATTTTGTCTTTTAGCCATCTACATACTAGTTAAGAATGCTGAAATCAATAAGTACTTTTTTTATATTTCCAAATTCACCCATAATAAATATAAGGGTGAGTAATCATTTACGAGGTTTTTTATCTTTTCATTAAATATGACTAAACTTAACGGTAATATTGAAAAATATTAATCACTTATGTATGAGAATGTGTAAAGAACCAAATATTATAAAACAAAATACAAAAACTAAAAGGCCAAATAATATGAAACGGAGGGAGTACTAAATATTCGTGCAACGTAATTACTTTTATCCAGTGCTCTTACTTCATGCAGTTACATTTTATTCTAGTATGAGGAAACATTTGAATCTAGTGTTCTAAACTATGTGGTGTTTGTAGATCTTGGGATCTGAATTTTCATACTGATCCAATGCGGCAACTGTTGTTTCCTTCTATTCTCTTCTTCACAATCTCTTTAGTAAATAAGCAGTTTAGAGATTTCAATTTCAGCATTCTGAAACCTTCTTAAACTTCCAATATGTGGATATTAATGTCTTGACGTTCTGTCCTCCTTCTCTTGAAAGAACAGCAGGGTAAAGAGTGATTATCTCTAACATCATTTATATTCGCTCTCCGTATATGATGTAAAATTTAACAATCTTATTTCATAAATGCTGTAGAGAAGGAATAATTGCTAGTGGAGCAGCTGATGATGCTATACGTTTATTTGTCGAGAGCGAAGACGGTCTGGTACTTTACTACCCTTTACCATCTATTGTTCTTGATATTCCAGTTTACATCAGCTGCATAATCCCCATTCTTTTAGTAGCTCCCCAATGATTTTTCATTTTTCATATCCACCACCACCCCAAAAAAAAAATCAGAAGGGGGAAAAAGGCTTGGCTGTGAGTGTGCATCTAAATAAACAAATTTGGCTGGTTACTAATTCTATCACTTACATTTGTGTTCCACTAAAGTGACTTTTATGATGCATAAGTAGATTACCTAGGCTACCATGTAGATGCTTCAATAATAAATGCTCCAAGCTCATTGGTATTCATAACTGACCTGGTTCATTGACAGTTGCAGGATGTCCTTGAACAACTTCTTGCATTTAAGAAGATAGCTGAAAATTCGGGCATTGCTGTTCATCCATATTATGGAAAGATTGTTTCTGCATTTTGGAATTAATAATCTACTTATTTTTGGGAATCCACAATCTTTTTTCCTTAATAATAGAGAAAATATATATTAGATAGTCTGACAAGCTTGGACAAAGCTTTTATGTACTGGATAGGATGGAAAGATTCACAATTAGGAGCTTGTGTGGAAACCTAAAGCCTTGGCCATCATAGTCCTATTGGTATTGTTATTGGCGTTTTTAGTATTGCAAGATGTTTTAAATATCTGCTAGGTCTAGACATTGAAAATACGGTATCAGTGCTCTATAGAAGAGTTAGAGGAAGTTTATGTGAGATCACCTCTCTGAAGCATATCAAAACTTTGTAATGATTGTTAAAGCTGAATTATCATTTGTTCTCCTTTTGTCTGATCTACTTCCAGTACTTTTCTTACTCTTTATGTATCATCAAAAAGCTTCATAGGAAGGCATACTGAATTTAGAAAGGAAACCAGAATCAGACCGTTCAATTGGTGACTCCATGATAGTGGTGTTCTCTGCATGGTTTATTTTGCTTTGTGGTAGACACATGTGAACTATCATACTGAAAGTTGGAAAAGAAGGACAAACAAAAATGATACATGTCATTTTGTAACTTGTAGCTAATTTGGGAACCTTCCTCTTTTTAGCCTATTACTTGATTAGTAACACTTTTGGGTGCGTGTATTATCAGGTTGATGGACCTAGGTATAAATTGCTTCTAAAGAAGGGCAAGGCTCATGAAATGGATGTAAATTCCGTGCAATGGAGTTCTGCGGTAAATATCTGACATAGCTACCATCTGCTTTGATACCATACTAAAAATATGTAAATTTCACCATATGATCCTTTCTCATTATTAATTTTTGACATCATCTGATCATTTTTACCCCCCCCCCCTCTCTCTCTATATATATGAGAACGATAATTTATTAGATGTCTTTAGGTCACAATTGAGCTTTTTCTGTTGTCTGCTGAACTTGTTTACAATGGAGAATCTCTAAAAATGTTTTTTTGCGTTGATAACTTTGCAGGGAGACAGACTTCTTGCTTCTGCAAGCGACGATGGGACAATCAAGATATGGGAATTAGCGTCGCTTCGTGGATAAAAACAAACTTTGATTATAATTTTTGTTTTTATATTATTCCTAGTTATTTTGAATTTTCGCCCATGTGATTTACCTTGCAACAATTTTTTTTTGTTTCAAATACCCCTGGTAGCATATATGTTAAACAGTATAACAATCGTTAAAGTAGATATGAAATTTGAAGAAGAAAAACAAGGTGGATAATATTAATGTTTCTTTGCCAATTTGGCTTCCATCTCTATCCCTAAGACGCCTGTAAACCAGACCGTCACCTTTATACCGGGACTGAAAATAGGTGCTGGCTCTATGGATAGCCCTGTAGCACAGCAGAGGACGAACTGAAAGGAAGCTATTACACGGGAGGTGCTAGTGCTTGTTCAATCTGGAATCTCATTCCATCTTGTTTTCGTTTTTGCGCCTTTTCGTTAAAGCCAGTAAAGGAGTCTCTGATTGGAATGTGCCTACTGAATTGTGTTTCTTCAATAATCATCCATATCAGTTCAAGCACGCATATTTCTAGCCATAGGAGACCTTTTGTCTGTGTTTCCGAGATTACTTTTGTTGCGTCGACTGTGTTTCCTCATCTTCCCAACCTCTCTCCCCTTCCAAAAATAGAAAAAGAACCACCATCAGCAAAACTTACCATTTGCAATCTTACTAATTGTGAACACTTAAAAGGGAAAAAAAGAAAAAAAAGAACAGTTTATGAGAATTCTTGTGCTCCAATATTCAGCAGAAAGAATCTCTCTCCATTTACTATGCTTGCGTTGTGCACTCAAGAAAGCGTCATCAGCCAATAATCACATATCACCAGACTGCCATATTATGAATCAACATGTCCATGCAGGATTCTCATTTATTAACGGAGCTTCAAAATTCAATTGAGGGAGCTACAAAATTACTAGCTAGTAGTAATAAATAGGATAAACAATTCACATGTATCTTCTTCTCTATATTGGAAATGTGCAAATAATTATTGCAATTGAAAGCCAAAAAAATGTCGAAGTTGGAAAACGAAAGAACTAGTAACTGTTCTCTATTCTTAATCTTGCGGAATTAGCTCTTCTTCCTTCTTGAACCAATGCAGCTCGAGCTAACATTATATTACTGTTCATCAATGAAGCATCAAAGGCACTACAGTCAATCCAATCTTTGAGCAGCTCTTCTTGACCCCATATATCTGGAATCCAAACTCGACCCGCCACTTCAACCCGGTGTTTCTTCAGTCTCTCACGTCCGCTGTCCTCTGCAGCTCCCCGCTGAGCCTTGGCTTCAATGTTTACCGCCCATGTTCTCGTCTTTTCCGTCGATGGAGTCACCGGAGGCACTCGTAGTTGTAATGTGGCTTCAGCTCTGTTGGAGTTAGATTGACTCAATTCTTGATTTTTTGACTCGGGACGATCAAGCGCCAACTCATTATTCTTCTCCGAACGTGGCTTCGAAAAGGGTTGGACTCCTTCATCCTTGGATTGTTGAGTTTTCTTGAATTCTGATTCGAAAATTTGTTTGTCTGAGCCAGACTCATTAGAACTCTGCGGAGTCATGCTAATGAAGACGACCACGATGATGAATACGATCGGATCTATATTTCAAGTGTTGAAGTGCATGATACGCCCTCCTGATTGGAATCCACAGCTGAGGATAACACGAAGATTTATTGTGCGGGTATAAAAGAAAAGCAAATGGGTGGGGGTGTTAGTCTACACGTCATAGCAAGTGTGTATTCTCTTGTATGGCATGAGACAAAGGTACGCGTCTTGTATGAGATAGATTCCAAATTATGTGGTTTACTTCAAGCTTGAAAGAACACCCCAAATAAAAGAGGAGGAAAAAGAGAGGCTGTAAGACGGTGTTTGATTACATTTGATATGATTTTTGGTGGATTGTGAGGTTGATGTTAAATCAAGGGGAGTTTTTGTGGTTTTTTGGGTCTGGTTGGGCCAATGAGGGTAGAGAATGGGATCGAAGAAAGAGAGGTATTATTCGGAATGGCATAACCAAAGGTTCAATTTGCTGTTTTATCAAACATTTAATGAGATAGAGACAAATATGAAAGGAGGTTTCATTGAGGAGATATTTTCTTGTTCAAAATTTTAAGGCCTCTAACGACCACCATTTGAACAAGCCAAAATCTCTCCAGTCTTGACTGCTGGCCTCCTTGCTATTTCCGTCCATCTCTGACCACAATTTGGTCGAATGTAGAAATTATATGCATACTCTACTTTGCATTTGCACTTTAACGGTAGAGGATATGTTTGTCGATTCAAAGCTTGTAAGTTGAAAATGCAAATTTTTAGTCAGAGTTTGGATCAAAGTTTAAAGAAATTAATAATTACTAATGGAGGATGAATGTTTAGATCTTCCAAAATTTTATCATTTGTTAGTATACGTGGAATTGTCTTTTGTAGAAGGGGGTCACAAAACTTATTTAAAAGCAAATTTAATTATATGAATTAAACTTAGAAATTTCTTAAACATGCTTGGAAAATATTCCATTTTCTTCCTTATTCTTAGAATTTAAAAGATAGAAAGAACTAAATTTTTTTATAATTTCTTACATTTATTTTATAATTTCCCTAAAATAAAAAATTTTGAAAGATATTATATATAAAAATTTTATAATTTATATATACTATCATTAATTTAAATCAGACTTGAGGCCCAAATGAACTGAGCTAAGCCTAAACCTAGATTAATTTGTATTCCAACTTGAAAATTAAGATATAAATAGATTACAATTGAATTAAAATGAACTTATAAAATATAATAAAAAATTATTAAATATATAAAGTCAAATGAAATTTAAAGTAAAAAAAATATTTTATGAATAAATAAAAATATATAAAATAATATTTTTTTTTTAATTAAAACGATTTGAATTACATTGAAAATGAGTATCCAAATACCCCTTGTCCCAACACAAAATTATTAGAGCTTAACTAACCTTAACTCATTAGCATGCCCCTACGATAGAACCTCTCATTTCCCTTTTCTTTTCAGGCCATAATAACCCGTCCATCCCTGATACATCCGTTGACAGCTGAGTAAGTTAGACTTCTCTTGATAAGAGCTGCATCTTAACCAATGAAGTTGTCCCTTGTCAAATACCTAACTCTGGTTTCATGGTTCCAAAACAACAATGATACATGTGTCTGCACCATACGAATCTTAAAATCAACATTGTGGTCGAGTAGTACCTAATTGATATCAGATGCCAACCACTCATCATAGAGGATAAGAGTTAATGCAGATGGTGACTTTTAGATTCACCCGGAAAATGGGCTCTTCATCCACTCCCCGGTCCCCCTCGCCCCTCCCCCCTCCCCCGCCCCCCCAACCCCAAAAAAAAAGAAGCTAAATGGTAAATATGCACGTTAATTCTGGGTTCTATAGTTCATTATGATCACCATCGAAGCCGACTCAAATATGAAGTTTGAGCTAAAAGGGTGAAATATTAAACTCTTAGCCAAGACATAGTAGTAGTAGTAAAATTTCAAACTAAACCATTCAATATACCGATATGAACCTCAGGAGACAGCCCATTTGTCCACAGTGGTGAACACATGCACAAGTTCATCTATGCTAACAAGAAGTATACTGTACAAATGTGTCTTATTCCAGTGGCCCAGATGTGATGATGAGCATGAAAAATCTTGTCCGGGTTCACCAGCAAAAGCCAAACTAGTATTATTATGAAAGGCTCATATGTGATGATGCTTTGTCAAGGCTGTTAATGGAGACATTTCATCCGTTTCCAATACCCTGTACAAACACTTAAAACAAGCTTAATTCTCAAAGCACTGAACACACTTGAGATAACCACCTTGAAGTAGAAAGACAAAATAGAAAAAAGACAAGGACTGACTCAAGCTCTTGGATAACGGGACCGTCCTTTTTTTCTTAAAAACTCGGGGATCTCAATGGAACCTCCTTCCATGAAGGATGAAGGCCGTCGATTAATTCCAGGGGAGGCATCTCCTTGTGCTAACTGACTTGCCTACATTTGGACCAGAGGCCAATAAATTTCAAAAAATTCATGACAACAGGGGATGCAACAGAAAAGACAAAGGGGGAAGAGAAAAACAAAGAAAATTAGCAAGAGAGAGGAAAACACAATGAACACTACCTGAAGGGGCCTGCCTTCACCTTCTTCTTGGCGTTTGAATCCAGTGGCAATCAACGTTATACTAACCTGAATTTTAAGAAGATAATCAATTTTTAGTTAGATGTTGAACAACGAAGTGCACAATGCAGTAAAGAATGTTTTCTACACAATCGTGTATAAAAGATGAATCCTAAAACCAAATGCATCTCTTAGTTTCTTAAATCAGCCCAAAAGTAGGACAATCATGAATAAAAAATCTATAACATTTGAAGTTTAACACAAATATGAATATATTAACTCTATTGCAAGATAACTGAACATAGAAGTGCAAAACTTTAAATGCTCAAAATGAAACCTACCGTTAGTAAATGCAGTGTACCAAAACCAAGAGGAACAAAAGCACAGACAAGAGGCCATTCCCATATCTAGCTGGTGGTACAAAAGAGAGTGGGAAATATCTAAAACAGAACACACATATATTCATAAGCTTCACCTATCCTACATTTCTACTTGACCTCATCATTCAACATTTATCTTGCTCAAGGTGACTTCCTGTTTAATAGACTATGTGCAGTCCAACTACCAAAGAAGACCTAGCATTACAAGGCTTATGCCTCTTGTGCTGAAAGTTATATGTGCCAATCCCAGATGCCACATTTCAAGTCAAGATCAGAGAGTAATTATATACTTTGAAACATGGCAAAGAGTTGCAAAGTTAAGAAGCTTGAACATCAGCATATTATCTATTTTCATCATTTAGATAGCCAAGAATGTCCCCACTGCTAATCTCCATTTGAAATTCTTTATGCAGTTCTTTTTCCATCCATCAACCAGTTTTATCTCTTGGTGATATAAGAGATAATCCCCTGCATTCCACCCACGTAAACATATGTATAGCCGAATAAATTTGGATGCAAATTAAAATGCCTGTATATCCACCAAAATTGAAATTTATGTGTCACAGTGAATAGCAAGTATCACCAACAGGTGAAAGATGCTCCTTTTGGCCTGTGTTTACCAACTTTAACCCATTAGGAGTAAGCAAAGTATTTTTGTGGTACTCATTTCTTAAAATGTAGATTCATAAACTGACACTGACCAAACAAAACACAGATGAAGCTTCAATAAAGAAGCATATATCTATACCCAAAAGCTATCGAAAATGGACCTTGAAAAGCATATATTTCTTTATAGTTCAAACGCCAGTTTAATAGTTATCAGGTTAGATCCATCTATGATAGTTGTACTAGCGAACAGCCAAAATATTGGGCAACAAACCAGAGCAGAATAGACTCTTAATAAATAGTAACAAACCATGACATTAATACCAGTCACGTGTATCCTGCTTGTGTTCATATCAAGTGACTTACTTGACCACTCAGTGATGGATCTATTACAGCTCCAAAAATTAAGTTGGCACTTGGGTCTACAAGATCATATATGACTTCAGCTGCAGCATTTACCTATGGCATGATAAAAGATAGAAAGAATTAGATCCAATGAAAGAGAATAAAGTGCAATACACGGATACCTAAAAATGTTGTGCCTACATAGAATATCCAACAAGAAGATGGTATAACATTATATGCCCAATTGGAAACCAAATATAGAAAGCCTTACATGCTTGAACTGTCTTCTCAACTTCATAACCCAGAACCAAATTCCCCCCATCCTCAGGGTTACTCTGATAGTACATAATACAACGACACCATGATCCAGGGCCATGTATGCCTTGAATAACACTTTCCTCATACTCATTGTGGAAATTTAAAGTAAAAATTATGCACAAGGGAGAGACAGTACTACATAGAATAGACTGCTCCGAGGGAAAACAGTATATAATGACAAGATATTGATCTGTAACCTTCTTCATACAATACCTATGCACAGATTACACAATGTTATCCTCTATTATTTTTCGATTTCCTAGAAGTATAAGAACAAAACTTTAGTCCAAGACAATCAGATCTTTTCCCAACTATGAAATGGAACAAATGTCAATATAAATATTGAGAGAGAGATAGAGAGTGCAAAGAGCGCTACCTCAAACAATGTCAAGTCACTACCACCAGTTATATTCCACACAATTCCAGTAGCCCTCTCTATACCAATATCCAATAATGGAGATTGAATAGCATTTAAAGCAGCATCTCTGGCCCTTGTTTTTCCTGGATAATTACATGATCATAATCTCAATCATTCTAGCACACTAAGCAAAGCAAGTGATCATCATACACGTATTCCATATTGTCAAAAAGAAAGAAATAAAAAAGGAAGGAAAAAAATAAAGGAGCAAAAATGCCGTCTCTTAGATTAATGGGAAGGACAGTTAAGATGCAGACTTGTTACGAATTCATAGTCTAAAGACCATATCTATTTTATCCTGAGAGTCTAAGAGATACAGGACACATTGCCCAGTAACTCCCTTTTATGATACCCCCCCAAAAAAAAAGCTACTCCACACCCTTCAACAGTTTTTCAGATTTGCAAGTTTAATCCAAAAGGCAAAAAAAATAAGACTAAGAATTGGATAAAGCCACTGGTGCAGGGAACAGCATTTTGCAAAAAGAATTTCCAAAAACATAAGGCAGGCATTTATCTGTCAACATGACCACACACCAGTAGATTAGCAGCCTTTTAAAATTACCTGTAGCTGTCCCAATCCCCATCAATGAAGAACCAGCATTTGCCATAATAGCACGTACATCAGCAAAATCCACATTCACTAGACCTGGAATCTGCATTAAATATAACGCAAGAAAATGTAGATACCACGACGCTTCCAATAAAATGTGCAAATGCTCTTGGAGAGAGAAAACAGAATCATCATTCTCAGTTATGTATAGCAGTTCCCCAGATAGAATTTTATACATGTATATACTACATCTACATGTTCTGTTACATCACCACTCCCAGCGTGTTGAAAAAGTAAAACAATGTTAATATTGTATAGACACAGAGATATAGTTTACATGCACCCAACTGACTTATTGACCAGAACAGTGGTTCTCCAAATTTTTGCAGTAGGTAGGTTAATGGACGCTTCGAATCTTCTGTGACATCCCCGGTAACATTCCTATTATAGAAATTTTCTTTTTTTTAACACATTTAAAACACGATCAAATGTGTATATAAATTATCATATATAGACATTTGGACTATTATTATGCGTGGCCAATTATATGATAATTTATATACACATTTGATCGTGTTCTAAATATATTTAAAAAAAAATTCTATAATAGGAATGTTACAAAAAATGTTACAGGGGATGTCATAGAGGATTCAAAACAGTTAACGGAAGGAGGTTGTTAAGGACACCTTTTATAATTCTTTATGACATAACAAATTATAGCACGATAAATTGCAGTGTAGTTTACAATGGCAAGGGAAAATTTATGTATTTGCATCAGTTAATTTGTATTAATCATTGCATGTCTGATTGATGATAATCAATAAAATGTAAAAATGTCATGGGAAAGAAAAATTCAACTGCCCACAGGTTATTGCAGCATGTAAACCACAATGCACCTGAAAGACAAGAATATTAATAAATGAATTTACATTCTATTGAAATTCTACAAAAGCTGATTGGTTCCAAGCAAAGTCTAATAATCCCCATGATAGCAAAATTTAATCTCCATAACATGAGTACACAGGAGATAAGCTAGAGGGGCAGTGTGGAAAAAGAATAAGATCATACGAGGAAATTAAAGAATATTATAGTATGATAGGCGCAGGAAATAATGTCTTTAGTAGTCATCTTTGCTTTCTACTGCTGTAGCCAACATTAGATATTATAGCATGAGACTATGAATAAGCAGAGTTGAATACCGTAATTATATCAGAGATTCCACGAACTCCTTGTCGAAGAATGTCATCAGCCAAGTTAAATGCTTCAGTTACTGGGGTAGATGGGGAAACTGCAGTAAGTAATTTGTCATTTGGAATAACAATCAGAGTATCAACATTCTCTCTCAAAGCTGCAATTCCTTCCTGCGCTTGAACTGCCCTCCTTCGACCTTCAAAGGAGAAGGGCGTTGTGACAATACCAACTGTTAAGATTCCCATTGATTTTGCAATCCCTGCAATTACAGGAGCCCCACCAGTCCCTGTTCCTCCACCCATTCCAGCCTGCAGAGTTCAGATATTATCATAGAGCACCAGATGAGATGACAAACAATAGCCGAACTGGGGTACAGGAAAGCATTAACTCTGCTAGTATTTCCTAAGTAACCCTTCAAGAGGTTGAAAACTACTATTGACCTTCATATTTACCACATTGTTTCGTTTTTACCTCATAGTTGAAGGCCTAACCTGTCATCCTTGTGAAAGCACAATAGATAGTCACATAACAAAGAGTCAAGAATCGATTCTTAACACAGATTATGCTAGGCTTAGATTTATCTTCTTATTTAGAAGGTCGCGAAATGATACATTTTTTAGCACCTAATTTTGATTTTGCTTAATCAGTTACTCCATGAATAACTAAGCCACCTTGTGGATTAAATCAGAAAATGAGTTCATTGTTATCTTATCAATTTCAGAAACACAAACGCTTCTTGGTACTTAGGCATGTCATTTTAGCATTCTTGTTCACAATGAGACTACATAATTGCAGTTGAAAATTAATTTATACAGGCATCAGATGAATGGTACCTATAGGCAGTGTTTCATAGCCAGTATGAAGTTTAAAGGTTGTTTCCCTGCCTCTGAACACTGCATCTTCACTATTTTTCCCACATACACAATATCACCACAAATTACTTCAGACAAACTTCTGAAGTGCCCCAAATAATTTCCAAGCTCTTGAAAAGATGATAAACTGTACCTCAATCTAATCATCAAAATAGCTTATGAAAGACGTATTTAGCTTAATAACAAACCAACAAGTTATACAAGGATGCCTTTTGAAACAGCCATATTAAGGCATTTGGCGGGGAAAAACAAGTATTTTAAGTTCTAGAGACAGACACCAGTGTATCACAGGGCAACTGTTGATTCAAATATTACACAAGGGAAAAGAATCCATTCATACCGTTACAAAGACCATGTCTGCACCATAAACTGCATCTTCAATGGATTCTTTGCTTTCTTTGGCAGCATTCATCCCAATATCTGGGTTACCACCAGCTCCAAGTCCCCTGGTAAGCTCTTGACCAATTTGCAGGCGATGCTCAGGAAATACAGGCGACATTTTCATGGCTTGAATATCAGTGTTAACAATCCAAAACTCTACGCCTTTCATGGAACTCTCGATCATGCGATTAACAGCATTTGACCCACCTCCTCCAACACCAACAACCTTGATCTTCGCCTCATTGTGATTGTTTGACCTTGGTGTATCTACCAAGCTCTCAGTGACACTGCCACTTGAGCTATCTTGCCTGGGGTTGGCAATGGTGTTGCTTCCCTCACCTCTAAGCATGGAAATTTCAGGGTGCAAATTCAGAAACGGATCTTTACTCTGATATTGGTTGACACTATGAGAATTTGCCGCACACTTAATCTGGGGAAAGATTGAACTGCCCTTATGGCTAGGGCCCAAGAAACCATGCTTTTCATCAAGCATTTTGAAAGGGCCTGATCTTCCTCCAAGAACAGTCAATACTACCATCGGCCTTCTAGTATCACAAGGCATAAAACAAGGTGACGAACACACAGCCATAG
Source organism: Voacanga thouarsii (assembly GCA_026120185.1). NCBI lineage: Eukaryota > Viridiplantae > Streptophyta > Magnoliopsida > Gentianales > Apocynaceae > Voacanga > Voacanga thouarsii. Next base: position 9,858,546 of record JANUWF010001287.1, on the reverse strand, counting down.
CAGAAGAAACCCAAGTCCAATTTTAAGTTTTATGACAAGATAAAGAAGCCCAGTTGGCAAAGCTTCAAGCTGTAGACCAAAATTTTCAGTTCAGCACCTGCAGTCATAATCCACATAACCAGAAGACTGCCCAAACGTTATATACGTTAAAACCCTTTAAAGCAACCAACCAAATGCAATCGAAGTAAAAGAGCATGATTAGCTCGAAGAAAATGGAAATAATGGTAATTAAGTGAAGATTTCGAGCTAATATCATAGTATAATGCAGCAAAACAATTTAACTCCCACAAATTCAAAATGCCTAGAGCACAACTCCTTCCCTAGCTTCTTGCCCTCCGCCTCCAGTAACCTCCTACATTAATCTAATTAGGTGATGTGATAGTATAATCAAAACATTCTGAATACGCAGATAAGGTGAAAGGGGACAATTGAAAGCAACGCAACGAGGCGATGACCATGACAGGAACTCACAACAGAAGAATTCCAAGAAAAGGAAAAAACCTGCAAGAGATTGCCGTGCAAATTGAAACCCTCAGCAGCAATGCCGGAAAGCATTCACTGGAGCAAGGAAATGGAGGCGCTCCCGTGGATGCGGGGGCAAGCGGTTGTACGACCTGGGGTTTTGGGATTGTGGGGCAAGATTTAAACAAAGGTTGATACACCCCAACTACACTACTAGCCTAGTGACTGCAGCAGCTCACTTTACTGTACTTGTTTTCCTTTTTCTTTTATACTGGCCAAAACTTTAGAAAATGGAGGAGTATACAATGATTACAATCATGGAGTTTAGGGTATGATCTTGCTGTTGACCATTCGAAGAAATATCTAATTTGTTTTTCTTTTTGAAGTGATAGACGAAGGAAGAAGAGAAATGGAGGATAGGTGGGCTGTGGGCTCGAATGTGCAAAGCATGAGAGAGTCCCTTATCGCTCTGGCTTTTTCTTGATTGGTACCCTCTTATTTCTCCAACAAATTCTTTGGTGGCCTTCCATTGCGTAAACCCGGCGTCGACTGGGGTTTTCAAAATTTTCGAAATTTAGGTGAAGGAGTTGTTTGTTGGAGAATGAAGATTCGAATGTACAAAATTAATAATTCGTCGTATAATAATATAAGTCGTTATATATTATTTTTATTGTTTTAAATTACAAGTCATTAAAATTTTTTAAAAAAATTTTAAAATTATTTTTATATTTTTATCTTTATTTATTGTTCTTTTTCTCTCTTTTTTCTCTCATCTCTTTTCTTATTTTTAAAATATTTAAATAATAGTATTTTAGAAAGAAAAAATATAAAATCACTTTATTTTTAGAAATCTTAATATGTGTAAAATTAAGTCAAACGCCTTATATTATAAAACGGAGAGAGTATTTTATTTGATAGTATAAACGTTAAAAAAAATACTTCATTCGTCCTTTTTTTATCTATCTATTTTAATTAAAATTTTTATTCCATTCCATTAGTAAACTAAGTCGATATTAACTATTATCTTTTTATAAATACTCCTCCTTAATACAATAAATATTGTGCCCTTGTAGTGAGAAATAAAAGTAAATTAAATATACTTACAACATATAAATCTTTAGCATTTAATTACTTCTTAATAAATAGAGAGATCTTTTGAGGATAAAATAGAAAATATTAATTAATTAATCGAAAAATCTTATTTTTTTTAAACCTTGTAAATCGGTTAAAATTGACCGATAAAAAGGAACGCTCATTGTACACAGATTAACAGTGTTAAAAACGATAATATAATTTAGATAAAATTTTTATTATACCCATATTAAAAATATGATAATACTCTCGTGTCCCTATTTATCTGGCACAATTAAAAAATTTTTATATCTTTTTTAATCTGTCACATTGAAAAAATTTAGATATCATTAATGTTAATTTTACTATTATAATTAAATAATTTAAAAAAATAAAAGTGTAATAACACTTTATAAAAAGAGTTGAATAAAATAAGAAAACAGTTGTGAAGAACATTAAATTTAAGAGTATTTTTTGAATGTATAAACAAATATTTTAAAATAAAATAAAAAAATTTCATGAACAAGTATTTTAAAACAGATAAAGTATATACTATTCCATTCGTTTCAAAATACTTATTCATGAAGTTCTTTACCCACAGATTAAGGGTGTTAAAAATAATATTATAATTTAGATAAAATTCATATCCTACCTATATTAAAAACTTGATAATTATTGGTTAGTAAAAATTCCCAATAAATAATAAGAGAAAAGAGTTTTAGAAAGCTATGTAGTTTACCTAAAATAAATAAGGGTAAAATAAAAAGAACTAATTATTAATTTTAGAAATATGTACATAAACAAATATTTTGAAACAAAATAAAAAAATTCATAAATAAGCATTTTGAAATAAATGAAGTATTAAAAATTATCAATTTACATATCTAATTAATAAGAACGAAAATAATATATAATTGAATGTTCCAGTAAATTTATGTGTCAATTTAAATTTAAAAAAAGAGTATAATTTATAATTACTATTTAACTAAATAAGATAAATTTGTACTTTTTCAATTCGAAATTAAATTTCATATTTTTTACTTATAAATACCGAGAGGTGAATGTTCATTTTGCTTATCCTAAAATTTTATAATTAGCTTCTATGACTAATTTTATTATTCCACAAATACTCCTAACTAATCTTTAAATCTAGATAAGTATATTTTATAACACTTTATGCGTATATATACATTTTTCCTAAAATTTTATAATTAGCTTCTATGACTAAATTCTATTAATCCACAAATACTCCTAATTAATCTTTAAATCTAGGTAAGTATATTTTATAATACTTTATGCATTTATATATATATATATATATATATATATATATATATTTATATATATCAAAATAGTAAAAGTTCAAATCAATATTTAATGTTATGTTCATTTTTTTAGTCTAAGGAAAAAAAAAAGGGTAACTGGCAAATTTAGTTTATTAATTATTACATTTATCCTACAATATACCTATTTTTTCCTTCATTATTCACCCATCAAATATATTTTTCTATTATTATTATTATTATTATTATTATTATTATTATTATTATTATTATTATTATTAATCAAAACTGCTAACTCCACCGCATAATTTGGTAAATTTGTACACATATCAGTTATGTGCTCTTCATAAAAATCTACCGTGAGGACAATCATTTAGACCAAAAGTTATATAAAAATATAATGATGGATGAATAGGGAAGAAAAAAGACATATTTGAAATTTGTTAAAACAAAAAATAATAATAACTAAATTTATTAATTACTTACCATGAATTTGCGTCAAGTTTCATTTTACATAAAATAAATTTTAGTTAAAAAGTACAAAATAAAATACTAGAGGTCATAGCTAATTTTAAAATTTTTAGATTGAAATATATATGGATTATACATAGAATTTTCAATTTTCATGCATTTATTATACTTTAACAGAAATTTTAACATAAATTGATTCACATGAACTACATATATTAAAAAATTATATTATATATACAATATAAATTTTTTAAAATTATTAATCTATATAGTAGATAGTGTACACATAAGAATGTCTCATAATTTAAACTCATAAAATATACAAACCTTTACATATATATTAGTCTATATGAATTAATGAATGTTAATATGCATTTTCTTTAGTAACTTAAAGAGTAAAGTCTTAACTTTTATAATCCTTAATTTAAAACTCGTTATTATAAAAATAGTTTAACACTTGAATTGGCATTCTAAAATAATTATAAATTTTATAAAAAATTGTAGAATTAAAAATTAATATTGTATGCTGCTTGAGACAAATAAAAAAGAAAAGTTGATATTTTTCATGATATAACAGAAACAGGTGGTAGAAAGTTAGAAACTACTACGGTGGAAAAAAAAAAAGAAAAACCGGTAAGTATTCAACTTTGTGCCTCCGAGGCATTTTCAAGAACTTCCACAGTTCCACTTAGGGTTGAGTCATGGGGCCAATAGGTCAATAGCTAAATTTTGGCGGGTTGGGTTTGCAGTTCGCAGTTAATAATCAATCATCCAAGGATTCTGGAAAACTATAGACATGGCAGATATGTTGATTGTTACCAAATGTGATGATAGCTGAGAAATTTGGAACAACCGTTCTAGCTATGACATAATCCCTGCCACCGTTTGTAAACGCCAGCTCCTCCATGAAAGCAGGTGCTGTTTTCTCCAACTTTGCCGTCAATATCCCGGCTGCGACTTCAGGTATTCATCGGTTTCTTCATCTATCTTCATAATTGTAGATATATGTAGATATAAGACATGCAATTATGCATTCATGGGTGATGCTTGATATTTCGTTTCCAGAAGCTACTTGTCTTTAGCTCTCCCTTATTATTTGCATAACCTGGTTGAGTAATTCTACATAACTTACAGTTTTCAGTTTGATGACAATTGCATCAAATTATATCCATTCCAACACATATGAGTTTGTGTAGGAATGGTAAATTATTAGTATACTAGGCAAAGAAGCTAGGATTATAACTATCAAAGTTCAAACTATGGAAGTACGGAAAACAAAAGCAGCACTAGATGGGAGAACATAGCATTGGGTAGAACTCTCGTTCAACCTCTCCTTTAGTCGAAGCAAACACCGCTTTCGAAGATGCGGCACAAGAGGTCAAAATGACATTCACCTCTGCGGCTGTAAGAAGGTGCCTTTGGGTGGGCCTGTGAGAAAAGTATATTTATATGTTGTTAGTTTGGACATCAATTATTTATTGGTCTATCCCCTTCTGAAATAAGAAAGGGAACCAAAGATAAGAGAACTTAATCAACAATTACCTTGTAATATGCTTTCCACACACTATCTTCTGCCTTCACCTCATTGGTCGCTATATTCCATTGGACACCATTTAGAGTCAGTAATGCTGAAAAATAATTGTATCGCTTCTTCATAGTGTGCACAATTCTTTTCAAATTGTGAATATTGAATATTTCTTGACCACTGGCAAATTCTACATTCAATCGACGACCTATATATTCCCAACTGTCAGCTTTTAGTGTGCTCTCCCTGGTGTATCCTTTCTCTATTTCTTCAATCAATAGCTGCCTGAGCCGTAGGTATGCTTTCTGTGCTCGATTCTGTGGATTTACATTGGCCATCTCTAACCTGTCAAACATGTAATCATTAGTATATTATCATTAATTTGTTGACTTTTGGTTTCCATTTACAATAGAAGGCAAAAGTATACATATTGTATTGTCTGCGCCTAGTAGCCATGGCTAATATTTTATATTAAATTTGGCCTCCAACTCAATTGTTTGATAGTTGCTAAATCTAGATTTAAGTGTCTTATGGACCAGAATCATTTCCTTGTATGAACTTCGAATTGGATTGTGCAAACCCCTAATTCTTGAGAGTGTTTGACATTGATAACATGGTTTTCAATGATCTTAAAATTAAAAAGATATGACACCATCTAAGACATATAACTATCCCTACAATTGTTGAAGAAGGCACCAATAGCTTACACAAAAATTTCTCCAGGCAGCCTTTTTGCATTTGGTAATAAGAGCTTGATCCTCAAGTCAATTTTGTTTAATGAAAAGCAAGACTCCACTTCTTTCTCTTCCCTTCCTTTCCTCTCTCTTACTCTATCTTTTCCAAATTAAAAATGCTATTCCTCTCTAATCTTTAAAGATGCAAACGAGTGAATAAAATTAAAGCAAAAAAAGAATAATTTAATATAATAGAAATAAACATGCCAATGATAAGAACATTGATCTGCAAGAGCCTACTTGTGCATGATGTTTATTCAAATTACTCTTAGAACTACCTACCACCAAAGGCTATTGTATTCTAGAATACATGCTTGTAGTAAAATAAATTAAAATAAAAAATAGGGTTAGTAAAATTAAAAATGCTTTTATTGGGAACCCTTTTTTGGGATGGAGGAAACTAATCCAATTGTTGCCAGCAAAATTGATTAAGTGTTGTGCCCCAACAAGTTTCCTTACAATATGCATATCCCTAAACTTGATTTAAGTATCTCCAGCTAAAGTATGCAACGACTCTGAATCTTAAAGAATTTAATGCAATCTTTATTGATAGAACTTGTTCAATTTCATGAACCAAAGCAAAACTCCAAAAAGATATGCAAAAATGTTTTTGATAGGAAAATTAAAATTCTTTTATCTTTTTCTACTGCTTACCCCTTTGAATTGCATGTAATAGCAAATATACTAATAAAAATTAAATAAAAACAAAAAGTTAAGGGATTGAATCTTGCATGAACTCCAATTCTCTTCCAAAATTTCAACTTGAACAGTATGGGAACCAATCTTCTCTACCAAATTAATCTTTTTTTTTAAAGAAGTGTTCTGCTTGAAAATTTGAACAAGTGACAATTTGTGTTACATATAAATACATTCATATGGATAATGTATACACCAAACAAAACAAAAAATGAAAGAAAAAATTAATCAATGAAATTTCTAGCTGATGCACAAGAAAGAAAGAGATAAGAGAAGAGAAACATCTCTTCATGTAAATTGATTTGATTAGTTAACTTGTAATTTTTGTAGGGTTCCATTTGTGAGAAAAGAATGATCCTTATTTTGTGTAAGAACAATTCATATGAAACAAAATCTTATCCATACACACACAAAAAGAAAAGGAGAAGATTGAGATGGGAAAGGATAAAAATTAAAACTCTACGGAGAAAAGAGGGGCTTCAATATTTAAATATTGGGGTGGGGGTCGGGGAAGGACTCACTGATGGCAGCTGAGCAAATTTGAGGAAGGCAAACCAATAGGCGCACTAACAATAACTCTGTGGTTCTGTTCTTTTGTAAGAGACAACAGGCTTTGTAGGAACACTTAAAAAAAAGTATATGCCTTCTTTTGGTAGGTTGGCACACAAAATCTAAAGGTGACAAGCCAACCAACACAAGAACTAAGAGGAGATACAACGGGAAAAGAAGGGGGAGCTGGTGAATAAGTCAACTCAAGCATGGCCTCCAAGGTCATGCACGTTGAAGAGCAAAAAAAGAACAAGCAAAGGGAAAAAGCTAAAAGGAAATCTGTCATTAACACTACAATGTAAGGGCCATCAGAAAACAATACTGAAGCTCCACAAGGATGCAAAATTATCAATTCACCCCAAAAACCCCAACAACCAAGTTAAAAACTATTAGCTTCGCAATCTTCAATCATATGGATTTGTGTGTATATATAAATCTGTTAATATCATATATGTACACATGTATAGGTGTGTACAGATGCATATATTCATGTGTTCATTGTATCTAGGCAAGCATAGATAAGTTGATCTATTTATTTATTATGGAAAAAGAAAACAAAAGAAACATTTTGGTTTGTTTGCACTGCCTAAATTTTGATGGAATACCCCTTGTGTGACTGTGCATGCATGCATACATATGGATGTATTTGAGTAGAGAACTTTCACATGTATATACATGATATGATTTGTGAGCAATTTTAGGAGTCAGCTCTGTAATAAAGCAACCATCTGTCAAAAGTTTTAACTAACTAAACCAGAATTAATACATTCTTCTATAGGTTATTATTTCTTAAATTTTGAGATTTCCATCAAGAGTGGAAAACCTAGAATATTGTTGTCTTGTTTGCTTAGATCTGCAACTGATGTAGGATCTTTTAATTTCAGCACCAAGATAGTAGAACTTCTGCAAAGTAGTGTATGTTTTCTCTTTGAGTGAAGGTTTGTGAGAACAGTTTAGGCTATAGTGTTTGATGGTTGAATTTATGAAGATTAGAAAGAAGAAGAAGCAGAAGAAGAGAAGATAGTTTTACTTTAGAAGAACAGAAAGAATAAAGGGTATGAAGAATTCAGGAAGAAGATAGAGTGGAAAGAGGCAAAACCATACAAAACAAATTTTATTTCATCATTCAATAGTTTCCTCCTATCTAGAGCTATTACAATGTTATACGTAAACATCAAATCCTAGAACTAAAACTACCTCAAAGCTAAGAAGGAAGAAAGCTTCAATGCTACGTAACTTCAATTGTGGGATTTTAAACACTGAAATCTTTCACTACAAAATACTGCTGGTCAACTGATTAAACTAATTTACCACAAGCTGAAGCTTACTTCTAAACCCTAGTACTATTACAAGACTTAAAATTTGTTAGAAACGGCAAAAATATCTATCTTCCAAGTCCTCTTAGTCTTTTTTTGCATTCTACATCAACAATCTATAAAATATTTGCAACCTATTGTTGGGACAAATCTATGGCCTATATGGAAAACTGATTAAGACTTAATCTGATTTAGTCAATATTAGGCAAACTAGACAAATTAGAAAAGCCATCCTCACTTCCGCTCCTATTACAAAGAACAAAGAGGGAATTTGAGGAGGTTGAATGTATTGAAGAAAGTGTTTTTCCTAGCGCAAATTGCCAGAATCACTCTATTGGAGTGTTGAATTTTCTTTTTTTTTCCTTCAAACCTATAAGAATTGTAGGATTACACCAGGTTTTATTATTATTATTATTTAAAAAACTAAAACATACACACACACACACACACACACACACACACTATATATACACACACACACATATACATAAACTCTATTGGAAACTTTTGGAAATTTTCACTGTCCACAAGTGTTAAGTGCCTATTCTCACAAAAGAGTTTAGCTTGAGGTGTCAGAGACAGATAAAAGTGTCATGGATGCTGGAATAGAGGTTTAGACTTTAGGAAGTTACTAATTAGCAGTTTCTAGGACTTCAAATTCCAGTAGGAAGAGTTGACTAGAAAGAGGACAGAGAAGAAATATGTTGACAATAGTAGTGAAAATATCTGGATTTATGATATTGGATGAAGGCCGTGATATTGCCAAAGTAGTTTTTGTCCTGTTAGAGCAATTTTTCCTTAAATGGAAACCTTATCCTTCTTTATTTATCTAAAACCACTCTCATCAGACTTCACATTTTTCTAGCGGACCCTATGCATTAAAAACCATCCGTGGTTGCAAGAATACAAAGCAACCAAAGTTTCTGGGCCTTATGGGGCATAAAACTGTGTGGATATTTTTAAGGAAGTGTGTATTTGTACAAAACGTAATGGTTTCATAATCTAATGCAACAACATAACTGAATATAGTTTTGTATTACAGTGTTTCCACAAAATAATGTTGCTATTCATAACACAACAACTATACAAATACCAGTCATTTAGTTAGCCCAGCCTGGGCAGAGTAAATGAAACCAAATTTCAAATCACATATAATCTTCCAGTCCAAGTCTTGTATCAAAGTAATGTTTTCAAAGCATTACCTTAGGTAACTTCACTTATTTGAACATAAATTACATAAGCATTAATTCACACGAGTACCACATAGAAAAATTCATTACTTATATAATTTAGGCCAATCATAGACAGGAATTCACCCCAATCAAGAAATAAAGTGAAACTAATCTGTCACAATAAATGGAGAGACCCCGAAGTTGTAAAACAGGAAGGTTTGTAGTGTATGTGTGTGCATGACATGATAGCATAAAGGTTCCTTCCCACCTGATTGTTTATTTCTAACTCAAAGCCATAGTTTCAATATCATTCGATGTCAACTTACTTGGGATACTTAAAGACCTGTCTGTAGGAGTTAGCTCGTTTAAGTAGTATAGGTTACTTAAAATTGCCCCAAGGACCACATCCAACAATGTACATGGGTACTCATTCCCTTGCCTAAAAGTAATTCTTCATGTAATAAGAAAGAAAAGTTTCAAGTTCATGAAACCTATAACCCCTTAGTTTCAAATATCAATTCTCATGGTTATAAATTACATACTAAACGAGTTTTTGGATTAAAAGAGGAAAGTACAAGTATGATTTAAATCTTAAAAAGAACCACAATCCTCCAAATCGCTCATCTTCCAATCCATAAACTCCTTGCTTATTCCAATTCTAAATTTAGCTAATTGCCCTACAATGATATCCTCAAAATACCTTAGTAACCTTCAAATTATATATATAAAAAAAATCAATCCAACACTCCAAAACAAAGGTTCTCATCATATTGAAACCATTGGAATGGTTAATTTCCTTCGTTTCCATCAATTTTAATAAAAGCCCCAATTTCTTCCACATTCAAACACAAGATTTTTCAACGCATGATACATCAAAATCCTCAATTCAAATGCAACCTTCCACTGCTCTTTTAAATGTATTTAGAACCTATTATTATCATTAAACACCATTATTATGCCGAAAGTAACCAAATTTACAAGGGCAAATTATCCTTGTGACCCTCGAACTATTTCAAAAGTTAAGTTTTGCCCTTCAACTAAAAGAAGCGTAAAAATGTTCCTCGAACTTTTTAATTGTCCAGATCTTGCACTTCCATCAGTTGATCAACAGTCAATTAACAATTCCGTTAATTTTTAAGGGCATTTTGGTAGTTTTATATTTTAAATTAAAATATATAATTATTTTATTTTTAATTCATTTTAAAATAAATTTTTATTTTTATTTTTTTCTTTTTCTTTCTTTTCTTTCTCTCCTTCCGCTGCAATTCCGCCGTCACCGCTTCAACTTCAAAATTGTGGTCTTGTCAGTGGGACAAATCGATTACAGTGTTGGCAGTGGCTGGAATTTGGTTCCAATGGCAATAGTTCCATCACTTCGAGTCTTGCTGTTGGGGAAAATTTTGTCTGTGGGTTGGATAAATCAAGATAGATTCTATGTTTAAGAAGTGATACTCTGGTAACTAATCGTGTTCCCCAAGGGAATTATAGGCTTGTTGCAGCTGGATTTCACCATGCCTGTGCTATTTCCTTGAATGGTAGTCTTGATTGTTGAGGGGAAATGGCTGGTGTGAAACCTCCGGGTGTTTTCACATTGCTTGCTTTGGGAGAAAACCGGTCTTGTGCATTGAGGCTTAATAGCACAGTGGTTTGCTGGGGGCGAACAATTATAGTCTGCCTGATTCATTAGAGGAGACATCATTCATCTCAATTGAAGCAAAACAAAATGTTTTCTGTGGGATTTCAACACCGGACTTTTCCTTGTCTTGTTGGGGCAATGATATGTTGTATTCAAATTCCATGGTTTTCAACCATGTGGTTCCTGGTCCAGGTAGAAAACAGTGCTCTTGTGCCGCTTTACCTAATTACAGCAGCTATTGCGGTCAAGGACTAAAGATATGCCTGCCTTGTATTCAAGAACCATCGAGTCAAAATCCCCACCTGTACCTCCTTCTCCATTGCCATCGACACCATCCCAAAGGACTACAAATGTTAATCAGTGGAATAGGAAAATGGCATCATTTTTAGTCGTGGGTTGCGTTGGGTCGCTGTCATTGCTATTTGTCCTTTGTTTCTTGTTTTTCAAATATTGCAAAATCAGAGGATACCGTGTCCACGATTCAGGGCCATTGGAGGACACTCCGCAAAGCAAATCTGGAGTTTAAGTAAGAAATTCAATTAAGGAAAGACAAAATTCGATTGAAGGAGACGAGAGGTTAGTTTTAGTGAGATTAAATAAACTTTGCTTCATGGGTTTAAACTTTGAAGGCAAAATCCAGATTTAGTGGGATTCGATTGAAGCCCAAAACCAAATTTTCTTAGGTTTGAAATTTGAAGTTGAAGTGGCGACATTAGAATTGCAGCTGAAGGAGAGGAAGAAAAGAAAGAAAAAGAAATAAATAAAAATAAAAAATTATTTTAAAATGAATTAAAAAATAAGATAATTATATATTTTAATTAAAAATGTAAAATTACCGAAATACTCTTAAAAATTAACGGAATTGTTAGTTGATTGTTGGTCAACTAACCGAAGGGTAAGATCTAGACGATTAAAAAATTCGAAGAACGTTATTACGCTTTTTTTAGTTGAAAGGCAAAACTTGGATTTCGAAATAGTTCGAGGGTTAGCAGGATAGTTTGCCTAATTTATAATTATTCAAACATACCCCTACAACAACAACAGCAAAAAAAAAAAAAAGCTAAGCCTTAGTCCTAAGAAATTTGGGGTCGGTTACATGAACCAATACTAGGCTACGTGTGGTCATCCATATGAATTCTCTCTTTCCACGTCCTATTATTGACCGTCATACTTTTATCCAAATATAATAAATACATATTTCGCTTGATCACCTTTATCCATTTTGTTTTAGGCCTACCTCTACCTCTGTCTAACCTATCCTGCTTCCCTCCCTCAATCCTCCTAACAGGTGCATCTCTCGGTCTTCTCTGTGTATGTCTAAACTAACGCAAGCGGCTTTCTCTCTTCTCCTCAATAGATGTTACTCTCACCTTTTCCCTAATGGTCTCATTTCTGACTCTATCATTTCTAATATACCCACACATCTACCGTAATATACGCATCTCAGCTACTTTCATTTTGTGAATATGACACATTTTAACTGCCCAACATTCCGTGCCATATAGCAAAGCAAGTCTTACGGCTATTTTATAGAACTTTCCCTTTAGGCTCACATAGAATACCAGTTGTACTCCTCCATTTCAACCAACTTGCCGTAACTCGGTGTGCAACGTCGCCATCGAACTCTCCGTCTTTCTGAATAATAAATCCTAGATATTAAAAGCAATCACATACTGGTATATCTCTGCCATCCAAAGTTACACTCTGAAATATATTTTTGCTACTACTGAACTTGCATTCCATATATTCCGTTTTACTCATACTAATTCTGAAGCCCTTGGATTTCAATGTCTGTCGCCACAACTCTAATTTAGCATTTACACCGGATCTAGTCTCATCAATCAACACAATATCATTACCAAATAACATACACCATGGCACAACCTCCTGTATAGTACAAGTCAACTTATCCATAACGGCCGTAAAGAGGAAAGGGGTAAGCGTTGATTCTTGATGCACCCCAATAGTAATAGGAAACTGTACAGTCACTCCGGCGCAACTCCTTACACTTGTACATGCTCCTTCATACATATCTTTAATGAGAGTAATATACTTTATTTGTACACTTTTCTTAGCCAGCATTCACCAAACTATTTCTCTAGGCACTTTGTCGTAGGCTTTCTCTAGGTCAATAAATACCATATGTAAATGTTTCTTTCTTTCCTTATAATATTCAATCATCTGTTAAACGAATTGCTTCCATAGTGGAATGACTAGGTATAAAACCAAATTGATTATCTGAAATCTGTACAATGCCCCTTAACCTCTGTTCAATCACTCTCTCCCAAAGTTTCATAGTATGACTTATGAGTTTAATCCCACGTTAATTGGCACAATCTTGAATATCCCTTTATTTTTGTACAGAGGAATCAGAGTAATCTTCCTCCACTATGTAGGCATCTTATTAACTCTATATATCTTGTTGAACAGACTTGTCAACCACGCAATACCTATCTCTTCTAAACACTTCCAAATCTCGATCGGTATACTATCCGGTCCCACTGTCTTTTTTGGTCTCATCCTTTTAAAAGCCTCTCGAACTTCATGCTTTTAACTACGACGAATACACTCACGGTTAGGCTTTTCGTTTGAAATCGCAAGGCTATCCACACTTGGAACTTGAACTTGATTCTCGTTAAATAACTTATCAAAATAAGACCACCATCTCTCCTTGATTTCTTTCTTTAACCAAAACTGTGTGGTTGTCGTTCTTCACACATTTCACCACACTGATATCTCTAGTCTTCTTCTCTCTGAAACACGTCAGTCTATATTTACTTTCCTCCCTCATCTTTAGTATCCAGCTTTTCATATAAATCCTTGTAAACTGTGGATCTTGCTTTTCTAACCACTTCTTTAGCTTTTCTTCTCGCGACCTTATATTTCTCAAAATTTTCATCACTCCTGTACTTCCCTAAATTTCTATAGCACTCTCTTTTATTCCTTACGGCTTCTTTCACTTCGTTGTCTACCACAACGCGTATTTCTTTAGTGTTACTCTTCATTTAGATTCACCAAGCACTTCATTAGTTACTGTCCTAATACATTGAGCCATCTTTCTTTACATAGTATCTGGATCTGAATCCATATCGAAAGACCAATCATCTGCCTAAACTACCTATCGATAAAGTTTGTTCTTTCATCCCTCTGTAGCTTCCACTACTTGATCCTAGGGTCAACCCGATGACTCCTCTGCTTACCATTTTTCTTAAAATTAAAATCGAGGACCAACAGCCTGTGTTGCATAACTACACTTTCGCCTGGAATTACTTTACAATCCGTACAACCATTACAAAACCTATACCTCATAATAAAGAAGTCTATCTGACTAACATTTAACTCACTTCTAAAAGTCACCAAGTGAGAATCTCTCTTCTTAAACCAGGTGTTTGCTATAGTCAAATCATAGGCCAAGGCAAAGTCAAGAATCGCCGTTCCTGCTTCATTTCTAACTTTGAAACCCTGACCTCCATGAACACTCTCAAACCCGCTCTGATCAGTACCCATATGTCCGTTTAGATCACCACCAATAAAAAGTTTCTCTGCACACGGTAAACTCTGTACAATCTCATCTAAATTATCCCAAAATTGTTGCTTAACCGAATCATCAAGTCCCACTTGTGGCGCATATGCACTAATAACAGTAGTAACCTTGCCACCAATCATGATCTTGATGCTCAAAATCCTATCATTCTTCCTTTGTTTTTCAACTACATCATCAATAAACTTACGATTAATAATAATCCCGACTCCATTTCTATTTCTAACTCTACCTGAATACCAAAGCTTATAACCCCAAGGCGCTACTACTCTCACCTTCTCACCTACCCATTTGGTTTCCTGAAGACACAAAATACTAATCTTTCTTCTCTGCATAACCTCAACTAATTCTGTCAATCTATCAGTCAAAGATCCTATATTCCATGAAGGTGGACGGATCCTATCACTATAGACTGTCTTTTTTACCCTACACCCTTGCATATTTGACACTGTATTCGGGAACCGACATGGTGCATTGCTTCCAGATAATGATGTAGCAACCCTCGCATATTTATCACTACACCCGGGCTTAGGAAGTGCAGTGCGTTGGTGAGTAGGGAACGCTCCCACGAAGTCAATCGATTGGTTCATGTGATGGATGTGACTGAATTTTACGCTGGCCGTCACAAGCCTTACTGCAACTTCCTTCCTTTATCTGGCTTGAGACCGGCAATGAACACCGCAAACAAAGCCCGCGGAACTCATTGGCGGAGTTCAAACATAACCCTAATTTAAGAAAAACCCAGAAAATGCCAAACAATCATGAAAATTTAATTGTAGATAGCTTTCCTATGCAGGAGCCTTCGCATAAAAACGGGTGTAAATTGGATGAATAGAAAAATGTTTAGGAAATTCTCGGAAATTTTCTGGAACAATAAAAATGAGATTAATAGAGAGAGAGAGGAAAAAAAAAAAAAAAAGGCAAAATGTGATACTTGGGGTTAGATCCATACCTTACATAGAAGATAGGTGTTGTTTGTGATCTATGAAATGTGTTTGCCCTTGGATTGTGGAGGATTAGAGTGATATTTTGCAGAAAAGCGTTGGAAGATAAGGGGAGAAAGAGGGATTGAGATTAATAGAGGCATAAAATATCTTGAGATCCCCGGAAGGAAAGTCATCAAATATAAGTTGTGCACTAGATATCAATGACGCAAGTAACTACCACTATAATACTAAACGCTACTCTTAGAATTAGTGAATCCTCCAAGCCATAAACTATCATAACAAAATTTCCAAGTCAGTCTTTAAATTATTCTCTTTAAAGGGTCCATGACGTTAATTTTTTTATTGAAAAAAGAACTTTTTCAGAGAGAGAATGTGCGTGTGTATTTGCCAAATTGGTCTTGATAATCAATGGCACAGCAGAATCAGGTCATTGCCGTTCTTATGTGCTAACTTTTAAGAGGGTGTCTGAAAAAGCGATAGCTTGTTCTCTCCTTATCACAAAGAACAAATTGAGGGGATTGGAGAAGCTTGGATACATCTGAACACCAGTTTGTCATAGCCAAAATGGTGGTAAAAGCTAAGGTACTTTGTTCTGAAAGTGTCATTGACCTTCTTATACATCTCATTTTCTTAGGCTTCAAATTCTTCTTTTCCTCTTCTTCGTCAACAATAATTGTAAACATGTTTGTGAGTGAGTGAATGAGTGTGAGAGAGGGATGGAGAGAGGGAATAGGACTTTTTTTTTTTTTTTAAACTATAGAAATATAATTTTTTACTTGTAACTTTTTAGACAATACGCAAATTTATGTCTGGACACAGGTAAGTATTGTTGATGGAAATAGAATATTTTTGCATATGTATTTGATTTTTGGCAAAAGGAATAGGACATAATTTACCATATGAAGGTATTAAGAATAAGGTTATTAATCTGAGGAAGAGAATTAAGTTAAGTAATCGTTAGATTCTTTTGAATTAATTGCATAAAATCTGACATTGAAGTGTAAGGTGCCTCTTGTAAGCTATAAACAGTCTTTGTGACTAATAATCAACAGACGTGGTGTTGTTGCTTAGTGAGGTTAGCATAAACCTCCATTGCTTCTACTTCTCTTGGTATCAATGTCCAGAAGTGTCATACCTCCACTTCTACCTGCAGTACCTCTGTCCCTCTTATTTCCACCATAATCACTGACTCTGTCTTTTAACAGACATCCAAAGCATTGCCATTGCTTAACCTCCTCCAATGACCGTGCCCCCTTTCCCTAGATTCACTCTTGCAGTTGATGCATGGTTCCGTTTTGCTAAATTCAAATGCAAACTAAACACCCCCAAGTGAGTTCTGCTACCGGCTAGAAAGTTAAACCAAAAATGAAAAGAAAAATGGAAAACACATTCTAATTTGAAATTTCTTCCAAACACTCTTATCGCTTCCTCTTTCTAAAAAGAAAGAAATAAAATTGCTGAAGCCATTTTATATCATAAGCGTTATTCCTTGTGGACAAATCTGAAAATTAATTTCCTTTTTAATTGTATTACAAATACATGGTAGAAGGATGTAAAAGAAACAAAAGTTCGTTATACCAAACATTTATTAATATGAATTTATGTTGTCCTCACATTAGTATTTATGATATGCATGTTTACATAAAACTTCTGATGACATATATTCCCATATGTGTGTAGGTAGATGCATGTATCATGTATGCATGCATGCGTGTGAGCAAGATGGCTACAAAAATATATCTTTGGTCAGATACAGTTTTGGTTGAAATATCATGTATTCATTGATATTTGTTTGTTGTAGAAAAGGGGGAAAATACAGTTTTGGTTGTTCCTCACTGTATGCATGACTGCAGTAGATGGTCGCTACAGGCTCCTAAAGCTATAGAATGGAAATACTCTCCATCCCAAATTGAATAGAAATTTTGAACATCAATATGGGATGGAAGGAATAACTGAATTAGAGCTATTCCTTGGGCGATAAATTTACTTTTGGTTGGCTTTTGTGAGTTGATTGCATGCTGATGGCCCTACGAACTTAATTCTGATTGTTATGATTCCCCTTTTTCCTTGCTCCCTTCTAGGCGTGCTTCAGCCTTGGGTTGCTCAGCCCTGAGAAAATTGCGGGCAAGAGTGTTGAAAGATTGGGCTGCTGCAGTTTTAATGGGGCTGTTCTCGGGGCATTCAGTCCTCTGAGGCGTCAATTTCCACCTTTTATGCTCAAATTGATTGGCGTCATTGCAAATGAAAATACAGCAGCTGGTGAGAGCAAAGTTTTCTTATACATCTTGTATTCCTTTTTTCAAAAAATAATAATATTTCCCACTTTTTTATTTTTATTTTTTATCTTCCTAAATCTTGACCTTCTACTGCAGGTGGGGAGAATTATTCCTAGCTGGCGAGGATTCAAGTGGAATGGGGAAAGTTCAATCTGGAGATGCATCGCGGGGCAAGTAGAATGTGGTCTTTTTGATTGAACCTTGATCAGTTTGCTTCATCAGATGTCTTGTGAATTAATAATAAAGATGCTAGTTTAATGGCATATCTTCTAAATTTGCAGAAAAGGGTTGTTTTTCTAAAAGTACGTTTCCTCTTCAGGTACTTGCAAATGAAAATCAGGTGGTTATCACTTATCAGATATCCCCAAAAGAAAGGAAGAAATTCTTCAAAGATTATCTTGTACCTATTCCTTTATGTGTGCATCCAAACAACACCACAGTGTGAGAAATAACCATTCTGATTCACATGCCAAACAGGCATGGATTTGAGGTAAAAACTGAATACCCATTTCAAGTATCTTTATACCTATACTGGTTCCTATTTCAAACCATGAATCGGGCCTTCTGACTCTTAAGGGGAAAATTCTAACTTAGGCTACATTTTAATTACGTAGGTTATCTGTATTAAGCTAAATAGGGTCTAAAATGGCTGTCTAGTTTGGAATAGGCCCCCTTTTTTTTAATATTAAAAAAGGTAGTTACCCGTTCCATTCATCATCAGAAATGTATCCTGGGGATTCATCAGCCCGTCTACTTTGGGAATAAATAACCTTTTAAAAGGAAGTACATGAGATGATTGGCGCAGAATCTTTCGAAGTGGGGGCACAAACAGCTCTCTTTAGATGAACCCCACGAAAGCATATTGGAACTGCAACTTGGAACCTTTTTACCTGGTGAAGAAATGCAAAGGTCATATTGTTACCCTGAAATTTCTCTTATTGAGGAGATTGTAAAAGTCGATGTTCTGAAACTGGCAAAGAAAGTAAATTTTTATAAAGATGAAGTGAACAACAAATCTTAACAAGTGTTAAGACATACAATTAAATTAAATGAATGAGCATAGATCAATTTTTTTCATTTCCTTTTGCACTATCTTAGTAGTATGTTCACCGCATATTTATTAATTATTTATTAGCTAAAAGTTACTACAAAAATTTTCAACTAAAGGGAAAAGAAGCTAGTATAATTATCTATTAAAGATTTACAAGAAGTAGATGCAGGTTAGCTACGTATTTAGATGTCGATGTTAATTTTCTTTTAACCAAAGGGAAAAGAAGCTAGTATAATTATTTCTCAACACTTGACATCTTTAATTTTTTTTCTTATTTATATATTTTTTAAACTATATTAATTCTGATCTTGTATGATAAAATTGAAATTTGAAATCTAAATGTTTAAGTACTTAATTCTGAAAATTGAAAATTGAAGAATGAATTCTAAAATTTGAAATTTGAATATGAAGTAGGAATTAATTATAATTTATTTTTCTAATATATTTTATTACAATTTAAATTAAATATAAAAAATATTAGTAATTAGATAAGTATTTAATATATTCAAACTGAAAATTAATTTTATTTCAATTAAAATTTCGAACATTTCAATAAGTTTTAATCAATTAAGTGATAATAAAAATTTATTATCAAATGTACTTAATTAATTAAGTATTTAATATTATTCGTTATTAAATACACATAATAAAATAATTATTTAATTAATTAATTTTAAATGCTTAATTGAGTTATCACATAAGCTTTCCATTTGAATTTAAATGTTTTATTTTAATTTGATATAAAATTTTTTAAGAGATATTTAATTATCAATAAATTATCATATTATTTTTATTAATTAAAAATTAATAAAAAATATCATGAATTAGTGAAGTTTGTATCTATCATATAAATAAGGTTGCTTATGAGAATTTAAATTTAAAATGTATTTATCTTAAAGAGTAGATAGTAGAGTTTATTTATGAATATTCTAAAATAGAAATATTTATATTCAATTGTAAGGAGGGGTTGTATTGTATAAAGTGAATAAAATATTTCTCCTATTTTTGTTTATATTTATTTGTCACAATTAATTACTTCACACAATTTAAGAAAAATTAGATAGTCTTTTAAATTCATATAACTTTATTTATATATTCTAAAAATACTATTGAATTTAATATTCTCCATA
This sequence comes from Voacanga thouarsii, assembly GCA_026120185.1. Taxonomy (NCBI): domain Eukaryota; kingdom Viridiplantae; phylum Streptophyta; class Magnoliopsida; order Gentianales; family Apocynaceae; genus Voacanga; species Voacanga thouarsii. Next base: position 9,838,686 of record JANUWF010001287.1, on the reverse strand, counting down.
ATCATTTTCTTATTTTATTTGCTCAATTCTTTCTTTAAAGTTATTACACTTTTATTTTTCAAAACTATTTAATATAAAGGTATAGTAGTAAAATAAACGTTAATGACATTTAAATATTTTCAATGTGATAATAAGAAAGGATACTAAAATTTTTAGTGGTGACATATAAATAAGTGCAGATGAAGTATAAGATTAAAAATTTTATACTATTAGAGGAGTATTTATTAATTATTATAGAAGAATGCCCCCATCTATGACGAGAAGGATATCCAGTGTACTTAGGGATGGCCTCAAAGTCCAGAGACGTCGATGCTGGGTATTCTCACGTGCAAACCACTGCTCCGCGGGCGGCCAGGGCCAGCCAGGAGCCACCCATGCCATGTCCCAATACCCCTGCGAACAAAAGGAGAGTGTATTTTCCTGGCAAGAACAAGTACAGGGCAAAGGGGGCTTGACCATTTCATTCTTCAAGCGAATCAGATTCCGTTCCGCCCCCTCCTTTCTCCTCTCACAACTTCCATCAGTTCTTCTTCTTCTTCGTTATCGGTACCCATAGCATTATCGTTTGTATTCAGCAACTCTCCCCTTTCTCTTTTGTCCGCACTTGTACCCATTTGCTTTTGTCTTACTGAGAGGGCACCCTTTAATGATCTCTTCCTGGAATTGCATTTTTGATTCATTGGATTTATTGATAGATCGATTTTTTATTCTGGGTTCTGTCCGCATCCTTCGATTCTTCTGGTAAATCACTGGAAAACTCTTATTTGTATTTGCTTGGAATAATATTTTCTAAACTATGAATATGTGCTTCTGTGTTGCCCATTGTTGTGTTAGATTGTGTTTGTTTTTGGTTGTATTGGTTGACCATCTTTGTTTCTGGATGAGAATTTGAAACAATTGATGCCGCAATGTAGGTTGAAGACTAAAAGTTGCCGCCTTCTTTTATTGGTGACTAATCTGCTGAAGCTTTTATTGCTTCCTTTCGACAAGGGTTTAAAATACTGTCTAATAATTTTTCGCCTGAATTTGAGATGTTAGGTTTTTTTTGATTAGTTATTGAATGGTTTTCTTTTTCCAATTTCTAAGAAGGTTGATCTGGGATTCGCTTTTTCAGGATTGTTGCTTTCAATTCGTGGAGATTTGTCTAGTTCATTTCCCAATGATGAACTTGAGATTACTTGATCAACATTCTTTGTGCTCAAGATGTTTTCCAGTGAAGTTTCAAGGATTCTGGGACTTGATTGATTTTTGTTGGTTGTAGCTCTAACATTGTTAAGCGAGTAGGTTTGGTTCCTTTTTTTTTTTTTTTTTAAAAATTTTTATTTGGCATGGAGTGTCTTCCAGTTGAAGTCGTTGGGAACATTTTATCCCGGCTTGGTGCTGCTCGAGATGTTGTGATTGCATCTGCTACTTGTAGGAAATGGCAAGAGGCTTGGAGAAACCATCTCCATACACTTACATTTAATTCCAATGATTGGCCTGTATACCATGAGCTTACTACTAGTAGACTGGAGATAATTATAACTCAGACCATTTTCCAGACTAATGGGCTGCAGTGCCTTTCAATTATTATGGATGATGTTGATGAGTTCTGCGCTGCCCCTGTGATTGCTTGGCTTATGTATTCTAGAGATACTTTGCGCCAATTGCATTATAATGTGAGAACAACTCCAAACATTAATATCCTTGAAAAGTGTGGTCGGCAGAAACTTGAAGTGTTGACCTTGGCTCATAACTCTATCACAGGGGTTGAACCTACTTATCAGAAATTTCCCTGCTTGCGATCTCTTTCTCTGAGTTATGTTAGTATATCGGCTTTGGACTTAAGTCTTCTGCTTACTGCATGCCCAAAAGTTGAGGTCTTGACCCTTGTCAGTCTTGATGTTGTCATGTCAGATCCGCAGGCAACAATGGAACTGAGCAGTAACTCATTGGAGGATATATATGTAGAAGCTATTAGCTTGGACAAATTTATACTGGAGGCTGATAGCCTAGAGAAGTTGCAGTTAAAAGATTGTACTCTTGAATTTTTTGAGCTTGTTGGCAAGGGGACATTGAAATACCTCAAGATTGATGATGTCAGTGTCATCCATCTTGATATTGGTGAGAGTGCTGAAAATCTTGAGGTTGTGGATGTCAGCAATTTCACAATCATGTGGGCAAAATTCCATCTTATGATTTCAAAATCTTCAAAATTGAAGAGGCTCAGACTTTGGGGAGTTGTGTTTGATGAAGAGGATGAAGTTGTTGATATAGAGACAATATCTGCATGCTTCCCTCTATTGAGTCATTTATCACTGAGCTATGATTTAAGAGAGGCAGCACTTCAATATGGATTGCAAGGGACATTTCAATTGGAGAATGTCATTGTGTTGGAACTTGGATGGACGGTTATCAGTGACTTGTTCTCACTTTGGGTTGCTGGACTTTTGGAGAGGTGTCCTAATCTCAGGAAGTTGGTCATCTATGGTATTGTTTCAGAGGCCAAAACTCATGAAGAATGCCATACGTTAGCCAATTTTACATCATCCATTGTAAGGTTAATGAGGAACTACTTTCATGTAGAAGTGCAGTTCGAGTATGAATAATTTCCCATGTGGCAGCGTCACAAGATTTTTTTGTTTTTGACAAATATGAAATTTCCAAGCAGGCATAATACCTACAGCAAAGACTGTCATTCATATTCTCCGCTGTTGGTATCTACTGTTATTTCCCATTCTGGATAAATTTTTGGACTTCCAACAATTGTAAATTAATCTCATTCTTTTGTACATCTTATACTTGCATCATTTTTTTTTTTTTTTTGAGATATCTGTTTCATTTCAGGACTAATCTTGTTTTACACTTTATCTTATTCTTTTTCTATCTTGAACAAGTTCTCTCTCTATTGTTTATAAGTCTCCTATTTTCCCATGCAGTAGAATGGTTCTTCTGGATTCTTTAGTTTTTATAATGGTTCTTCTGGATTCTTTAGTTTTTATACTTATTTTAACAATTGTTGAAAAAGCTTTGTTGGATGATGAATAATCACTCTTGGAATATAGAAACATGCATACTTGTCATTCCCCTACAAGTTCATTTGTTGTATAATTTGATAATTTTCTTTGGATATCAGGACTCAGTTCCTGTTGCAACCTGAATATTTTGTGTTAGAAAAATTCAAAGAGAATATAGATCCAACAAGAGCAACCATTCTTTTGATGCATAATTTGTCATCTACTTTGCTGCTACTGGTAATGACTCAGGTCTGATTGGTCTATCTCTCCTTTCCCTCCTTCCTAGTAAATTATCATTTTCTTTTATAAATTGCTAGGTCTGTGAAGAGGTTTGTAATGGTTGTTTGTACATGCTGAGGTTTGTAATGGTTGTTTGTATTTGTAATGGTTGTTTGTACATGCTGTTAGACGTTAAGGATGAATAGTCTTGAGAAACTACATTCCTATGGATACACCTAGAGCTGTATTTTCCGCATCTGTTGTGTGTGGTTTTCTAAGTAGTTGCACTTTCTTGATTTCACCATGACTGGTTTATGAAGAGAGATTTAATTACCTATGTTGGTTTAGGGTTTTCAGGGTTAACGTTATGTGTTTAGCTACTCCTAAGACCTTGTCTTCATATTGTTGGGAAATATTAATCTGTTGTTGCAGGGCCTTAGTGATTTGTTAAGATAAGCTTGCTATTATCTCCTTTCAGTTTTTAGCTCTTAAAGAGAATAGCTGAATTCTGTTTCCTTGCAGTTAAGAGAATTGGGTTCATTAATGGTTCCCTGTTTAATTCCTTTTCTCTGGTTAAGCAAACTTTTCAATGAAAGAGTTGTAGGACTTTCCCATCATTTATTCTGCCCCATGAAACTGTGTTACTTACTTTTATGCTTCCTTCAAATGTCATTCATGTGATTATCACTTACAAACACATGAATTTAGAGTGAGCACAAAGTTTCCAAATCATCTCAGACACTAAACATGCGAGAAGTTTGTTGTACCAGTGCCAAGGTATCTATTTTGAGTAATTTTATTGATTTTGTGTGTAGATTCTCTTCCCTCGAGGAGAGGTAGATAACATTGTGTGGATCCAGAGAAATTTTATTGTGGAAAGTTCACCTAGAAATAAACTGTTATCTTGGACACTGATATGTGAAGGTCACCAGCTAGTAGCATTTGTGTTTCTGGACCATTTAACCTTTCCTTGTAATGGGTTTGCTTGTATGCTGGGATTTGTTGTGATGCTAGTGCAAATATTTTTTACCCTGTCCTTGAAGATCTGCTTCTTGCTCCTGCATTGTTGTTGGGAAACTGCTATTGTTTATTTGATGCATTAGACAGCGAGTGTAGCGCCTCTATCTAAATATTCAGACATTGTACGAAGTGTTATCTTTTCACATACTCTCCTTTTGTCTGTCATTTTGTTGCGGATGGGGATGGAGAGTAGGGGAGGGGATGGAGTTGGGTTGAGGTTCCTGTAGGAATTCAATTGCCAGGACTCCTTCGGACATGCATTTCCTGAAAGAGGAGGGATTTCCTGGGATGGCAAATTTCTGAATTTGGTCAAATGATTCTTTATTAGCATATGAGGTCAAATATGTGAATTACCTTATGACAAAATGTCAGTTTTCAGGAAAATTGATAAGACTTGACATCTTGTGATGCACTTGTGAGATTTGGAGTCACAAGAACGTTATGCCTCAGCAATACGAGATTACAGATTAGGCATTGGGGATCAGTTAATATGCAGAACTATAAAACTTCAAAAATTAAGCTATCAGATAACTAAAAGAAAGTTAATTGTAGAAAACTTTATATTTTTGGACATGCCTTTTACAAAGGATAAGATTTGTTTGGGGATGTAGTTAAGGTTTCTAGTCCTAGTAAATTTTTAAAGGTAAAACTCACGCACCTAAGGGTTTTTAGCTTTTGTTGGATATATTTATAGCCTTGGTGGTTCCTGCTACTCTAGATGCAGCGAAACAAAGCATGTTCTTAGATAGGGAATTAGTTATTTTTTCGAATCGAATTATCTCGAAATTTTTTATGTAATATTCGTATTGAGAATTGTTTTGAATCGTACGAAAATCGTTCTGAAATGTATCGAACTGAAGATTAAAAAGAATAATAAATGTAATTTTAATTATATATCGTATATAATAGATTATATAATATTATATATATATATATATATATATATTATAAGAAGATCATATAGATTAATATATAATAGATTGTATAGTATATTATATGTATATTATACTATATATATAGTATGTACATATAGATTATATAGTATAGTATTATATTATATATATGAATTATATAAGTAGATTATATAGATTATTATATAAAGTGTCATATAAGTTGTTTCAATTTTATTTTAGAATTTTTTTTAGATTAAAATTTAAAAATTATTAATATGTATTTTTTAAATTTATAGATAATAGTATTTTTTGTGAAAAATATTAAAAAATATTTGAAAATTGAACTAGAACTGTCTTTGTTCTATTAGAATTGAAGATCTGAATATCCGTTCAATCTCGAAACTAAAAATATCTATCCTGTCCTATCCAAAAATTACTATTCGGGACTAAAATTAAAAATATAAAAGAACTTAAATTTTAAGATGGTACTGAAGATTTCTAAATTTTCAAATTATCTCGAACCGTGAACACACCTGTACACAACTGTAGAAGAACCATTACCCGAAGAAAACAATGTGAAAGTCGCTGGTTACTTGTTTAACCTTTGCGCCTGTCTTTGGGGCAATAGATGATGAGTACAATGGAATATAGATGGTTCCATTGAGCAGCCTACTTGATTATCTGAACAGAAGCCAAAGTGAATACAAGGAGTCATGCCAGAGAAAGGTTTCGCCAGAGTTAATTTCATCTTCGGGAATAAGAAGCCGAGTTGGAATGAGTAAAATCCAGTTAGAAACGGAAATCCAATTAGAGATAGGCTGCCTATGAGCATCATGGCATACGTAAAAGGGAACGAGGAGGCAACCCCCCGCCCTCCCCCCGCCTCCCCCTCTTCCGCTTATCTTGCTCATTCGACATGGCATGAATCACCGAACCTGTCAGAAATAGTAATGCTTTGAAAAAAGTGTGACTCATTATGTGAAAGATGTTATGTGGAATCAAACAAATGAATTAAACAAACAAATCAACTAAAAATTGCCTGGAATGGTTGAAGTGGAGACTACTTTGCTTTGATTGAAGTTACGGAGGCCTCACGAGAGAGTTTTGACTGTAAAGCTTCAAAGAAAAATTATGAGAGTTTGAGGGTTTGGAAAAATTCTTTGAGTGCTCTTTAGGTATTTTTTTTTTGGGTTTAAAGTGTGAGAAAAATATTATATTTGATATTGTGTGGTTGTAATAATTTTTCACATAATGAATATTTTTCTCGATTGTCTTTTGACAACGGCCATTGTTTTTTTCGTTTTTGAAGTTTTTTACGTAAATCCTGTCTTATTATTTTTCTTTGTGGTTGCTTGATTTATTTTATTAAAGGTAGTCTGTAAAGTAATATGGATATTTTTTCCAACAACGGGTATCAGAGCCTTTTAGGATATTAATATCTACTTATCATATACTTTATGGTTGCCACTGAGGTGGACTCTCCACATCAGAAAATAAGTTAAATTATTATTTACTCTATATATTAAGCCTACAAATACCTTTGGTGCGCTGGAGTTTTAGTGTGTGTTTTACACTACAAGCACAGGAAGAATGTCAGTAACTAAATTTGATGTTGAGAAATTTGATGGCAAAATTAATTTTGTCTTATGGCAAGTGCAAGTCAAGGATTTGTTAATCCAGTCTGGATTGTACAAAGTCTTGAAAGGGAGGTCAATCCATTTGACCAATAGAAAAGATTCAGAAATGTCTAGTGATAATAGTGGAGATTCAAGAAAGTCCACAATGAGTGAGGAGGACTAGGACGAGTTAGATATGTGAGCTGCTAGTCTAATACGACTCAATTTCGCAAAGAATGTTCTTACTAATGTGGTTGGACTGTTTACAACAAAGGAGATCTGGGATAAACTTGAAGAATTGTACCAGACCAAAAGTGTTTCAAATAGGTTTTATTTGAAAGAGCAATTTTATACATTGCAAATGGAGGAAGATACAAAAATTTCAAATCATCTAAATGTCCTAAATGGGTTTATTTCTAAACTGAAAACTCTTGAAGTTAAAATAGATGATAAGGATAAAGCTCTGCGACTCCTCTTATCTTTTCCATCTACTTACAAATACATACAACCCATTTTAATGTATGGGAAGGAAACTGTAATTTACTCAGATGTGACGAATAAATTAATTTATGCAGAAAGAATATTAAAAGGAGAAAACAAACTTTCAGAAAACTCAGTATTTACTGTTTGTGAGTATGGAAAGAAAAAGAACTCTGTAAAGAAAATTGTGTACTGGGGATGTGGACAAATAGGTCACATCAAGAAAAACGGCAAGAAGGGTGGAGCTGATTCGACTCATAGCTCCAAAGAAAAAGATAATGTTAGCAATATCGTTTCCCTAGTAGAGGGAGATGACGAATTGTTTTAAAGATAAATATATGTCCTCATGGCATGATTGCTACCATTGGAGATGCCATGAAAGAGGACGTATGATTGGTAACATGTCCATAAATTTGCACATGGACATTGGCTAATAATTATGCAAGGTGTGTGGTGGAATAAAGGAATGTCGATAGCAAATGAACCTCCGGAAAATTAGCATGGAAGTTGCACCATAATTGTCGACATGGGCCGATGTGAAATTCTTGAAGTTGATGTTAATTTCAAGTGGATATATTCTTTATGATGGAGTATAATAATACTTAATATTATCAATATTAGACAATGTCTCGGCAACAATTTTTTTTTTATTTATTTAATTCAGGTAAAGATTGTTATGTGGAATCAAACAAAAGAATTAAACAAATAAATCAAATAAAAGTTGTCTGGAGTGGTTGAAGTAGAGTGGTTGGACAACCACTCCACTTTGCTTTGATTGAAGCTATGGATGCTTCTAGCATGCCTATTAGGCATGCCCTGAGGGCAAAGAAATCCATCCCAAATAGAGAGTTTTGAGTATAAAGCTTCAAAGAAAATATGTGAGAGTTTGAGGGTTTGAAAAAATTCTCTGGGTATTTTTTAAGTATTTTTTCTTGTGTTTGGGGGTGTGAAATATATTGTATTTGATATGGTGTGATTGTAATAATTTTTTATATAGTCAATATTTTTTTCGGTTATCTTTTGACAACGATCGTGATTTTTCTCTATTTTTAGAATTTTTCACGTAAATTCTTATTTTATTATTTTTTTCCGTAGTTGCTTGATTTATTTTATTAAAATTAGTCCGTGGGGTAATAGGAATATTTTTCCCAACAAAAGACGCTACAGTTGCAGACGAAAATCTTGTCCTGAGAGCAAATTTTGTTCACTGGGTGATCAAAATAGGAAACAACTGAGGGCTTGGTTTATTCAGTTCAAGAAAGGTTTCGTCGTTGCTCTGTCTCATGTAGTTCTCTTGTCTCTGTAGTCAAGTCATCTTGCTGAAATTCAAGTATTCAACAAGATATATCACTTGGTTTTGGAGCTAAGTAATTTAATTGTAGTTTCAATTAATAACTACCCGTCTTCAGTTTCTTCATGGTGACTAATTGATCAGAATGGCCCCTTTTGGGACAATTTTGCTTCAACTGGCCCAGTTTGAGGAGATCATCTTAAAATGGTCTTAACGCAATAGGTAAATGCATCTTAATTAAAATAGGACGTATTTACATCGTGTGCGTCTTATACTCGCGTTTCCCTTCAGTTTCGTCACACCTCTGGAAAACTCCCCGCTCCCCTTGCAAAATCTCCTTATTGTTCAGCTGTGCGATTTTTCAGTGCATTCGCGCCATCTACCCACACACCCCCACCCTTTTCCATCTAGAGTAGAGATTTGGGGTTAAAATTGGGGTTTTGTTAGTTGAGTTTGAAGCTCGGAGCTTTGGGATCTAAGTGTGAAGCCTTGGACGGAAGGAAGGACGACAGAGAAGGGCAAAATCAGATTTTTTTCAGGGCCATTCTTCTCTAGCCATTTTTTAATTATTTTTTGGGTAGAAATATTTGAAGCATGTACCATTTTTTTTTAGTTGAGCTATGAAAATGGAGTGCTGTTTAATTTTATTATGCAGAAATATATTATTTGGAGTGCTGTTTAATGGGTTGAGCAGTGAATTTATTTTTTTATTTTTAAGCCGGTGCATGTTGTATTGAACTTTGTTGAAATTTTGGATGAGTTAAAGGCTACCTCAGTTAATGGGTTGGGCAGAAATATATTGCAGTTGGAGTTTTTATTTGGGCCAGAAAAAGGCTTACCTGAGGTAGAATTACATATTTAGGAGTATGAGAATTGCATAAATCTGAGGAGTTACTAGCACGACATGAGCTTATCTTTTGTAGAATGAAAAGCAAATTGCAATAAAATTGTAAAAACTTGGAGAACCAATTTGTGATTTAGGTGCTAGGAAGAAAATCTCAATTTTTGAATTTGTGGTTTATTTCTTTATTTTTTTGATAATGTGTGTGATGATATTCAAAGATGTTGAGCTGAAATGGTATTGGTCGTGGTATCTTATTTTGGATAAAGTTCATTCATCTAAGTAACCATAGAATTAACCATTATAATTTTAATTTACTAAGTAAAAGTTGCTAGAAGTGTAAAAAATTATATAGCTCCTAATGATACTATATTTTATTAATGAAATAGACATTATTAATTTTTTATGGTCAAATTGTAATTGTTGTTGTTTGTGTGTTGGATTCTTTCTTCTTCTTCTTTTTTTTTTTTTTTCAGTTAAGGGTAAATTATAAAAAAATTATGTTGTTATTTTTTTATTTTGTTATTAAGAAAATTGAGATTTTTTTGAATGAAGGTAAAAAAAAAACTTATGATGCCTGAAATTAGTATGCTTTAAATGGCGAAAATTTAAAGTACAAAGTGCCCTCTTTTATCAATATTGTCGAAATAAAATTAACGTACATTAGTTTTTTATTTTTGTCAAAAAGGTTAAATAAAATAGTTGTTAGAATAAAAAAATTGCAGTCGACATTTAATTTTTTCCAAGAACTAAATAAATTTATTATATATTTTTTATTTTTAGTTTTAGAAATATAAAAATTAATTATTTTTATTTTTATTAAAATAAATATGTTAAAATTGAAATATAGCAAATATGATATTATTATTTGAATTTCATGATAAATTGTTAGGTAACATGTTAAAATAAAAAAATATTTAAAAAAATGTGCACAAAATATATATTTTCTTTATTAAATACATCAATACAAGATCGTGTTGTAGAAACCAAGTGAGATAAATCTAAATCATAAACCACAATTTTGGGTTGTAGATATTTCAATTTTCGATTATTCAAATTATAAAATGTAAATATGTACAATTAGTCCATACACATACTAATTAAACGGTTTGAATGTTAACAATTTTAATTTGGCACTATTTCTTTCAGGATGGACTGAGTGCATCCTAATAGAGTTCCAGGACCTATCATAGACGACATAATTACGTGACAGACTGAGCATCAATTTTCTTTGATTTGGGCACGTCATGTTGAAATTTGCGAGGTTCCGTTATTAATTAGACATTGCGATTCCTATTTTTAGGAAGTGTATCCATGAAATAATCGGGTAATGCATTTTATAGATTTAGTTGGTAGGGTTATCAATGGGTCGGGTATACCCGAACTTGGACTCGTATCGGACCCGTTTATAACGGGTCTGATACACCTATTTTCTTATCCGATCCAGACCCGTTTATCCTTTCAATCTTTATAGTTGGGTCCGAATATGAAACTATAGTACCTGAACCTGATTACCCGATTAATAAATTATGTTATATATAATATATTATATAAAATATAAAATATATTATGTTATGGGTTTTTTGAGAGTAAAATAATCTATATTACTATCATGAACTATGGTAAAATTTTTAAAGCTTATATTTAGGAAATATTGCTACTGTAAGTTGAATATAAATTTCTTCAGACCTTGAGTTAGCTTATATTTAGTAAATATTGCTACTGAGTTGGAATTTTAATTGTTATTGATATTAGGGCTATTATTCACATTTTTTAGTTTAAATATGAATACAATTATTTTAAATTTTAAATAAAGGAATATTTTTTCATAATTTTTTGACCGGGTATACCCGACCTGGACTCGATATCTGCATATGCGGGTATAGGTCTCTTCATTTCATACCTGACGGGTAATTGGGTCTGTGTATGGGTCATTTTTCCTTAATTAGGTCTGGGTTCTGGAAAGCGCGTCCCGACTCCGATTAGACCCATTTACAGCCCTACTAGTTGGGTTTGGCGGGGTATGTAGAATTAGACACCTACAGGTGGACCACACACTAGTTACTATTGGAAAATATGTCTTCTTATATTAGGTTTCTGATATAAATATCGAATGTTTTAATAAAAGAATTTATTTTCAAAAATTATTTGTAACTTTACATCTTATTTGTACACAATTACGTTTGGAAAAGACCCATTGTATTTAAGTAAGTGGTCCATGTGAATGGAGGTCTTTCACAGTAAGGTATGGATCACGAGTTACTTAACACATAAACGTTCGTTCTTTATCGATTGATGAGAATGAAAATCTCATCATGTCTAGGTTATTATGTTATGAATTCCAAATAGGGAATGACTTACCTTTAGCCAATGAGTAGTCCACTCACTTCATGACATAAGTGTATTTCGAATACGTAAAATAGGACCTGTAGTAGTGATTTCTAAAAGTATTATATGGTAGAAATCTAGACTATTGCTGCTACAGCGTGGACTAGTACTCTACGACTTGAGTATGAGTTAGTGGTCTGACGAAATTGGAAGCATGTACTTTGATATACTATAGTCGAGGTTCTATTGTAGGACCAATATACTTGCATGTTGGATATGCGTGACTAGTTAGTTAAGACAGACTTATACAAGATAATTTCTATACTATATCGCCCTTTGTAATTGTTTGAATGATCTAAATATCTAGGGCTCTAGGAAATATGACTTGGATGTTTACTTTAGAGTAGCTTCCTTGGAAGCGGAAACAATCCAAGAAGTCGTGAATCATTGGACTAGAAATCTAAGGATAGTAGATGTCATTTAGAGAGATGTTAGTACACTTCTTCCCCTCTAAATGTACGACGATGTATAGAGGGGTATTTTAGTCATTACACCTGTAGGTCAGAGACTTTGCTAACACAGCACTGTCCTTGGGGTCAAAATTTCCTTATGGTGATATTAGGAAATATTTAAAATGAAAAATACAGCTATTTATATGACAAGGATATTTTGGTCATTTTAGTAGCCAAAGCGGTGTGTCTTTTGGTCCCCAGTATAGACCGTGAGTCTTAATTAAATATAAGCTAAGGAATTGATCTTAAATTAAATAGAATTTATTTTATTTAAGTAGCTTGATTTAATTGTTGGGCTAGAATAAAATAAAAAGTCCATGGAGAGAGAGAATTAATTAAAATTAGTTTAGTGGGTTAATTAATTATTCAGAGTTTTGACCCAATTTGAATAATTAAAGATTAACCTAGGACTAAACTAATATAGGCTTATTTATTGGACTAGTTTATATAGGCTGAAAAATTAATTATTAATTAGGTCATTTATTTAGTTCTAATTAGAATAATTAATTAAATCCAAAAAGCTAAACTAAAAGTCCAATGAGTCAGTCCAGTTTAACTTAGGGTTTTATTTAAGTTAAATAGGAGAATAGAAAACAACATTGTTTTCACGGCTTCTTCTCTGTGAAAAAAGGAGACGCCTCTCTCTCTCTCTCTCTCTAGGAAAAGTTCCTTAGTCTGTGAGTTGTTCTCCAAACGGAATTAGGTAGGTCATATATTGGAAAATTGAGAGGTTAGTGTTCACATACATGCAAAGACGGAGTAGGAGGCTTGTAGGAATCGAATCAGAGGTTTCCACCAGCGCACCTACCCCGGTTGCACACCGGTCCAACCATCTTTTAGAACAATAAGAAAATGTTAGAAATTTTTAACCTCGGAATCTCACCAAAATAGGACGGCTTCTCCCGAAATAGAAATTTTAGCGAATATGTAGTTTGTATAAATCTTATTCCTATCTAAATAGAGTCACGCACGACTGTGACCGCTCGTCATAAATCGCTAGCCCAACCTGGGAGCACTGGCCTCACGGTTTTGATTATCAAGGTAGGTCTTGAAGGAAGAAATTTGATTACTCCTACTTTGAAGAGCAAAGTTAAGCTCGATGGCTAGAGGGTAACTTGGCTGGCAGAGAACTAATCTAATTAAAGGACGGTGACCTCGAAGCTCCCTAGAAGAGAGGTTAAAGAGGGCTGAAGTTTAAAGAAAAGATACCATAGAAAAGAAGTCTATTGAAGGCTTAAAAGGGGAAAACACAGAGTGTTAGAATTCGTGGACTCCTAAACGCGGAAAACATCCACGAATCCCTCCCGAGGACCCAAGTAAACGATTAAGAAGATCTAAGGTTTAAGAATTACCTCTGGTTGCTGTAATCGAAATCCTTCGATTCTGGTGGCGCTGTTGTACGTTCAACCCGAACAATCTCCAGACGCTGCAGTATGCGAACGTCCTCTATCGGATACACACCGCGAACTCACTCGATACCCGGGGAGTGCTAGCGCCTAGGGTTTGAGAGGTTTTTTTTTCTCTTTTCTGGTAGAGAATGACACGAATGTTCTCAACCGAAAAATTGGACTATTGAAAAGACGGCTAGGGTTTTCTTAAAAATCCCCGAACCTCTTAGAGTCCAACCCTAATAATATCTTATCATATTCTAATTTAAATTCAAATTAAATTAAAACTGATATGATAAGATTCTGCCATTATCTCGGTAATTTAACTAATTAATTTACCGAGTCAGATTCTTATCATCTGGACATCATCCAGATACATCGAATGTGGACATATTTCCAAATTCATTGTATCTGGTAAATTTTCTAAGTACGATTAACTTAAACATATTTCCAGATTCATCGAACCTGGTCACTAGAAAAATAACTTAATAAGTTCACTTATTGTGTGACCCTATAGGTTCATTTAACACTGGCAGTGTGCCTAAATCATATTTAAATGGCCCACAAGTTATAAGCGGTTTCTAGCAAAACATTATAACTATTCAGGTTAAATGAAGATCGGTGATCTCTTTGAACCAAATCATAATTTTATATTTAGTCCTTTTGTCACACGATATCCAGATTAAGCATAAGGCACGGAGCATGTCATCCTTATTAAGCTTAATCAATTATTTCTTGATTTCATAGTAGACTGTTCAAACAAATGATATCAATATCTTAGATTGATATATTTGAGCACGGCCATGCATTTTTAACAGTCTAACTTATCAAGGGGCCCATGGATATCTCTCCCATAACTGAGAAGGACAAATTCCTTCACAATCAATCATATTCCTCTCCTTGATTTATTCTATATCCAATAGTAGTCTAATTTATTATCTGGTTAAAGACAACTTTAGGCAATGCCAAAATATAGAATTTATCAAGTAGGAAACTATGATGAATTTAGGTCGAAGGACTTTCAATATTATTATGGCTAGAAAGTACTTATGACATATTCCATGAAGTACTCTCACAGTGGGTCATGTCCAATACAATGTTCTCTAACATTTATTTATGTCTTGACTCGATCTCACAAATATTCATGGCCAGTAAAACATAGCCATCAAGTCACAAACATACTAATATTAATTTATTATTATTCCAATAATAATAATCGATCAGGGACAGTTTTAGAATAGTCATTGTATTCATTGTAGAGTTTTACTATCAAGTCACGTACTTGATGACCAACAAAACAAAACTCACTATTCATGAAAAGGAAAGCCTCATATTATTATATAAAACATAATGACAATAGTATAAGTATAAATTGACTCTAGAGCATATCCCCAACACAGAGCACGCAGCGGATGCGAAAATTCAAAAACAGGAAAAATTGAAGAACTGGAGAACCCGAACAGAGCCGGCGCCGGCCCCACTCTGGCGGGACTCCGAGGTTAAAAATTTCTAACCTTTTCTTGTTGTTCTCAAAGATGGCTGGACCGGAATATGTGCAACTGGGGTAGGTGTGCTAGTGAAAACTTCTGATGCGATTCCTGCAAGTCTCCTACTCCGTCTTTGCATGTATGTGAACGTCAACCTCTCGATCTTCCAGTATATAGCCTGCCTAATTCCGTTTGGTGAATAACTCACAGACTAAGGAACTTTTCCTGGAGAAAAAAAGAGTGAGAGGCGTCTCCTTTTTTCACAGAGAAGAAGCCGTGAAAACCACGTTGTTTTCTATTATCCTGTTTAACCTAAATAAAACTCTAGGTTAAACTGGACTGGTCCATTGGACTCTTAGTTTAGCCTTTTGGATTTAATTAATTATTCTAATTAGAACAAAATAAATGACCCAATTAATAATTAATTTTTCAGCCTAAATAAACTAGTCCAATAAATAAGCCAATATTAGTTTAGTCCCAAATTAATCTTTAATTATTCAAACTGGGCCAAAACCCTGAATAATTAATTAACCCACCAAACTAATTTTAATTAATTCTCTCTCTCCATGGACCTTTATTTTATTCTAACCCAATAATTAAATCAGGCTACTTAAATAAAGTAAATTTCATTTAATTTAAGATCAATTCCTTAGCTTGTATTTAATTAGGATTCACGGTCTATATTGGAGACCAAAAGACACACCGCATTGGCTACTAAAATGACCAAAATACTCTTATCATATAAATAGTTATATTTTGCATTTTAAATATTTCCTAATATCACTATAAGGAAATATTGATCCCAAGGACAGTGCTGTATTAGCAAAGTCTCCGACCTATAGATGTAATGACTAAAATACCCCTCTATACATTTAGAGAGGAAGAAGTGTACTAACACATCTCTAAATGACATCTACCATCCTTAGGTTTCTAGTCCAATGATTTACGACTTCCTGGATTATTTTCGCTTTTCAAGGGAGCTATCCTAAAGCAAACATCTAAGTTATATTTCCCAGGGCCCTGGATATTTAGATCAGTCAGACAATCACAATGGGCGATATAGTATAAAAACTATCTTGTATAAGTCTGTCTTAATTAACTTGTCACATATACCCAACATGCAAATATATTGGTCCTACGATAGAATCTCAACTATAGCATATCAAAGTACATGCTTCTAATTTCGTCAGACCACCAACTCATACTCAAGTCGTAGAGTACTAGTCCACGCTGTAATAATAGTAGTCTAGGTTTCTACCATATAGTACTTTTAGAAACCACTACTACAGGTCATATTCTACGTATTCAAAATACACTTATGTCATGAAGTGAGTGGACTACTCACTGGCTAAAGGTAAGTCATTCCCCATTTGGAATTCACAACATAATAACCTAGATATTATGAGATTCTCATTCTCATCAATCGGTTAAGAATGAACATTTATATGTTAAGTAACCTGTGACCATACCTTACTGTGAAAGACCTCCATTCACATGGACCACTTACTTAAACACAATGGGTCTTTTTCAAACGTAATTGTGCATAAATAAGATGTAAATTCACAAATAATTTCTGAAAATAAATTTTTTTATTAAAATATTTTATATTTACACCAGAAACTTAATCTAAAAGGGCATATTTCCCAACAATTTTTGCTTCCGCTACGTGCTTTGTGTTTTTCCCTTTTAAGCCTTCAATTGGTATCAGAGAATGAAGGTTTTGTGAAAATATAGGGAGCATGCATTTAGATGAATAAAACTGGACATGTATATGTGATTAAACTATGATCCTTCGCTGTTTTTGATATGGATAGATTATCTATTAAATCTCTCGGATTGTGGTATAGGAGATTTGTAATTTACTATTTTTCTAAGCAAATCGTGTAAGCCCAATATTAATGGGTATAGGCGGTTGTTGGTTTTTATAGATTTCATTGTATTTGGATTGAAATCAGAGAACCAACGAAGCCAGAAGTTGTGCAGAAAGCAGAGAAAATTCCCAGAAGAAAATCGCAGAAAAAAAAACTACAGGAAGAAGACCCAGCAGAACGTAACCGGCGCCGGCTCGGGTCTGGGATCTGGTCCACGCGCTGGTTGCCCATAGGTCCTGGTTTTGTGCGGTGGATGCAGTGGACCAGAGTGCAGATAGGTGATTGATCCAGTGCGGCGGGTGCAGTGGACCAACGAGAAGGTTTTTAATTTTCCTTGTATTTTTTCTTATAATTTCTTTTGGTTTTGGGGTCCATACTAGGCGAAGTTAATATTTTTGCAATAGTTAGTATTCAAGGAATATTTTTGCTTGAAAAATATTATTAAGGAATTTTAGGATTAAACAAGACCATTAATTAATTAATGTGTTTAATTCTATTATCTGGGCATTTAGGTTTAAAAATAAAAAAGTATGAAAATGTCTCCTATTTTCTAGCATACTATTTATTTTTATGTACCTATGTGCACGTTTTTTAAAGACCAAAGTCTTTGGGAATATTTTTCTACAAATTAAATGGTTATTTTAACTTGAACAAAAATTAATCCTTAGATATTTTCTCAAAGGATTTAATCCTTGACATAGAAAATATATTAGATTTAGATATTTTTGTAAATTAAAATAGAAAGCCATTTTGTTTTACTTTAGCACAAAGAAAAATTGTTTTGTCAAATAAACTTGAGACCAAAGTCTCTAGAAAGTTTTAATTGGAAAAATTTTGAAATCATTAATTTTTTAACTTAAATAAAATTAGTCCAAAGGAAAATATCTCAAGAGATATAAACCTTGACATAGAGATTTTAATGGATTTAGACATTTTATTTTTGAGTTAAGGGAAAACTTAATGAAAATTTTCAAAAGGATATTTTTCAGAAAATTCTTATTTTAAAAGACTAAGTGGGATAGGGGTTCCAACGGCCTCACGGCTTCCATCACGATCCTCATTAGAGATCGTGGGTCCCCTCGCGTTACTAATGGAGTGATGTAATTAATAATCCAGGACATGTACTATGATCGGCCAGCCCACGTTGGAGGTTATAGTGCGAGGTATGTCCATAGGAAATGAAAGGAAACGGCCATCCACTAGATGGAGTTATCTTCAAGATCATTACCTAGAAGGGAAATTAATTTGTGGTGGTTAACACACTTAGCTTAGTAAACTGTTAATCTTCCTAAAAAGTTATGTCAGTTTTCCTAAGAACCAAATAAATTATTATCAATTTTGATAATAAGGATAAAATGCACAAATTTGTTTTGTTTTCACAAACTAAATTTTTTTCTTTTATTTTCAATTTTTCAGAAATGGTGGGATGTTCTTTTAGTCCATTGGTCGTTATTCTCAGAGAGAATAAGCTAACGGGACCAAACTATGTGGATTGAAAGAGGAACCTGGACATAATACTCATAGCGAAAGAGTATAAGTATGTCCTTTATAAAACCTACCCTGTTATCAAGCAGGGTTCCACCGCTGAGCAGCGTGAGGCTGAGAAGGCATGGAAGAAGGCCGACGAGATAGCTCGTTATTACATGTTGGCCTCCATGTCTAATGTGCTCCAGTCCAAACCTGAGTACATGGCCACTGCGTATGATATAACTCAATCATTAGCCACGATGTTCGCGGATAAGAGTCGACCCGCAAGGCAGAAAGACTCTTCGAACTATCATTAACACTAAGATGGTTGAGAGAGTATCAATCAGAAAACATATGTTCAAGATGATTGCTGCTTTTGAGGAGGCAGAAATCTTAGGGGCTGTTATTGATCCCGAGAGCCAAGTGGACATGATTTTTGAATCTCTATCGGATTCCTTTACTCAATTCAAGTTGAATTACAACATGAACAAATTAAACATGAGTTTAACTGAGTTGATGAAGGAGTTCCAGATGGTAAAAAAGGTCATTAGCCACAATCTAAGGCTATGATTACTAAGGCTTCATCTTCTAGAACTGGGTCCAAGCCCAGAAAGTTCAAGAAGAAGAAGGAGAACACAGCGGCCCAATCCAAGACCCAGCCCAAAGACAAACCCAAGGGCAAGTGCTTCAAATGTGGATTGAAGGGACACTAGAAAAAAGGAGTGTCCAAATCTTTAAGCCAAGAAAAACCCCACAGGTAATGTTTTCTATCTAGAGTCTATATCAATGGTTGGATCAACTTCCACTTGGATTATTGATTCAGGAGCCACTGATCACATCTGTAACTCCTTGCATGGGTTTAGAAAAACTAAAAGACTCCAAAAGGGCGAACATGGACTACGTGTGGGAAATAGAGCACAAGTTTGGGCCATTGCAGTGGGAGAGCTGGATCTTATTTTTTATTGTAATAGAATAGTGGTTTTGAAAGATATTTTATATGTACCTAGATTTCGATAGAATTTGATTTCAATTGCGAAACTAATAAATCAAGGATATTCTGTATCTTTTCATTTTGGTATTTCTACCAGTAGAGATAGAAAAATTTTATGTACTGAGCACATGTTTGGGAATCTATTTTTCTTAAACCCTATTAACAATCAATTAAATAACGCTTAATCTGAACCTTTAACAAGAAAGAGAAAGACTAATGTCAATGATTCTTATCTTTGGCATCTAAGGTTGGGTCATATCAACTCAACCAAGATTCAGAGGTTAATCCATGATGGGCCTTTGGACTCATTGAGATTGAAAAATTGGCATCAGTGTGAATCCTGTCTAATAGGAAAGATGACTAAAAGGTCATTTACCCCTAAGATGGATAGAGCCAATGGGGTATTGAGTCTTATTCATACTGATGTGTGTAGTCCCTTGTCTACACCAGCTAGAGGGGGTTTGAATACTTCATCACTTTCACGGATGATTGTACGAGGTTTGGTTATATTTACTTGATGAGACACAAGTCCGACTCTTTTGACAAGTTCAAAGAGTTTAAGGCTGAAGTGGAGCGTCGGACAGGTAAATTGATCAAGACCTTACAATTGGATCGTGGTGGAGAGTACCTCCTGGGTGAATTCAAGGACTACATGGTACATCATAGGATAGTATCCCAACTCTCTGCGCCGGGGACACCCCAACAGAATGAAGTAGCTAAAAGAAAGAACGGGACATTAATAGAAATGGTCCGAAGCATGATATCCCATGCTACTCTTCCAATATCTTTTTGGGGATATGCCTTGGAAACAACGGCATACATTCTGAATTTGGTGCCTTCCAAGTTTGTACCTGGGACTCCCTATGAGATGTGGACAAGGCATAAGCCAAGTCTGAATCATCTCAGGATATGAGGTTGTCCAACTTATGTACTGGTCAAGGGAGACAAATTGGAACCAAGATTAGAATTATACTATTTTATTGGGTATTCAAAAGGGACAAAGGGTGGTTACTTTTATCATTCTAAAGAGCAGAAAGTACTGGTAAGTACTAATGCTAGATACTTAGAGGATGATCAGAGTACTTCCACAAAAGGTTCAACTAGGTTGGAACTTGAGGAGAAGTTATCTTCGGAATACAAGGGAGCTCTAATTCCTTACAAATATGGGTTGCCATTTTCTTCAAGGGACTGTCCTAAGTCTTAAGAAGAAAAAGACAGAATGAGTAGAATTCCCTACACTTCGGCTGTGGGAAGTCTCATGTACGCCATGCTATGTACTAGGCTAGATATCTGCTTTGTCGTAGACTTGGTTAGCTGATATTAGTCAAACCCTGGGGAGGTTCATTGGCAAGCTGCAAAGTATATTCTCAAGTATCTCAAGGGAACGAGAGATTATATGCTGGTTTACAGGACTGATGACTTGGTTCCTACAGGATACACAGACTCAGACTTCCAGGCGGATAAGGATGAGAGAAAATCCACTAGTGGATATGTCTTCACCTTGTCTGGAGGAGCTATTTCATGGAAGAGCTATTTCATGGAGGAGTATTAAGCAATCTTACATTACTGACTCAACCATGGAAGTTGAGTATGTGGTAGCTTCCGAGGCATCCAAGTAAGCAATTTGGCTCTGGAAGTTCCTTTAAGAACTTGGAGTCGTGCTACCCATGGACAGGCCGATTGTGATGTATTGCAACAATACTGGAGTAGTATCACAATCCAAAGAACCCAGAAACCACAAGAAGGGGAAGTATATCAAGAGGAAGTACCACCTGATCCAGGATTTCATCCAGAGACGGGAAGTCGTGGTGGAACAGATTGTCTCCGAGAATAATTTAGCTGACCCATTCACCAAACTTTTGGCTAAAAAAGTCTTCAAAAGACACTTAAACGCAATAGGGGTGGGCACCTATGGACTTACTTAGTCTTAGAGTGCAAGTGGGAGATTGTTGGGAAATATGCCCTCTTAGACTAGGTTTTTTATGTAAATATCAAATTTTTTAATAAAAGAATTTATTTTCAGAAAATATTTGTGAATTTACATCTTATTTGTATACAATTACGTTTGAAAAAGACACATTGTGTTTAATTAAGCAGTCTATGTGAATGGAGGTCTTTTACAGTAAGGTATGGATCACGGGTTACTTAACACATAAACGTTCGTTCCTAACCGATTGATAAGAATGGAAATCTCATCATGTCTAGGTTATTATGTTGTGAATTCTAAATGGGGAATGACTTATCTTTAGTCAGTGAGTAGTCCACTCACTTCATGACATAAGCATATTTCGAATACATAAAACAGAACCTGTAGTAGTTGTTTTTAAAAGTACTATATGGTAGAAACCTAGACTACTACTCTACGACTTGAGTATGAGTTGGTGATCTGACGAAGCTGGAAGCATGTACTTGCATGTTGAGGTTCTATCGTAGAACCAATATACTTGCATGTTGGGTATGTGTGGCTAGTTAGTTAAGACAGACTTGTACAAGATAGTTTTTATACTATATCACCCATTGTGATTGTCTGAATGATCTAAATATCCAGAGTCCTGGGAAACATGACTTGGATGTTTACTTTAGAGTAGCTCCATTGGAAAACGGAAACAATCCAGGAAGTCGTGGATTATTGGACTAGAAACCTAAGGATGGTAGATGTCATTTAGAAAGGTGTTAGTACACTTCTTCCTCTCTAAATGTACGGCGATGTATAGAGGGGTATTTTAGTCATTACACCTGTATGTCAGAGACTTTGCTAACGCAGCACTATCCTTGGGGTCAATATTTCCTTATGATGATATTAGGAAATATTTAAAATGCAAAATACAGCTATTTATATGACAAGGGTATTTTGGTCATTTTAGTAGCTAAGGCGGTGTGTCTTTTGGTCCTCAGTATAGACCGTGAGTCTTAATTAAATACAAGCTAAGGAATTGATCTTAAATTAAATAGAATTTATTTTATTTAAGTAGCCTGATTTAATTGTTGGGTTAGAATAAAATAAAAAGTCCATGGAGAGAGAGAATTAATTAAAATTAGTTTAGTGGATTAATTAATTATTCAAAGTTTTGACCCAATTTGAATAATTAAATATTAACCTGGGACTAAACTAATATAGGCTTATTTATTGGACTAGTTTATTTAGGCTGAAAATTTAATTATTAATTGGGACATTTATTTGGTTCTAATTAGAATAATTAATTAAGTCTAAATGGCTAAACTAAGAGTCCAATGGGTTAGTCCAGTTTAACTTAGGGTTTTATTTAGGTTAAACATGAGAATAAAAAACAACGTTGTTTTCACGGCTTCTTCTCTGTGAAAAAAAGAGACGCCTCTCACTCTCGCTCTCCAGGAAAAATTCCTTAGTCTGTGAGTTGTTCACCAAACAGAATTAGGTAGGCTATATACTGGAAGATTGAGAGGTTGGCGTTCACATACATGCAAAGACGGAGTAGGAGGCTTGCAGGAATCACACCAGAGGTTTCCACTAGCGCACCTACCTCGGTTGCACACATTCTTGTCCAATCATCTTTGAGAACAACAAGAAAATGTTAGAAATTTTTAACCTCGGAGTCCCGCCAGAGTGGGACTGGCGCCGGCTCTGTTCGGGTTCTCCAGTTCTTTAGTTTTTCTTATTTTTTCAGTTTTCGCTTCAGCTGCGTGCTCTGTGTTTTCCCCTTTCAAGGCCTTTAGTTACTACGCTAGTTGAGCGATGACATTCCGAGACGCATACGTTTCACTTCCAGGTAGGTAAGGCCACCGTGACACTACGGGATATCGCTATTTTATAGGGATTGCCAATTGATGGTGAGCTGGTCATGGGAGAGGTCTATGGACGTTTGAGACCAGTTTGAAGTGATATTATATATAGACTTCTAGGATTTCATCATTGAGACAAGCAGTTCAGGAGTAACCGACTTCATAAGTCGACCTTGGAGGCGCATTTGTCACTCTCCCTTCCAAATGATGCCCCTAAGGTACGGGTGCCGCAGAGGCTCGCAGACTTATATTTTTTCTTATTGGAGGCCTGCTTATATCGGATAAATTAGGTCACTTGCTTTCGCTCTGTTTTTTACCATTCCTTGAAGATTTTTCTTTATGTGGTCGGCAATTAAGGTAGCGTGACGTTAGCGTGGTTGTACAAATGTCTATGCGATGCTACTAATCCGATGGCACGGGAGATTTGTGCGCCTATAGTCCTACTTCAAGTAAGGTTTTTATGTACAATACATTAAGGTTTTTATAGTTTTAGCGATCTAGTACCTGTCTTTTTTCTATAGTTATGGGTTTAGGAGCATATTCCTGTATTGCGTCCTGATAGAATAGTTGTGGTTGTAGTCCCTCTGCTTGCACCATATGGTGCACAATGGGACGTGTGGCTATGTCTCCAGGGGACAAGTTCCTATGTTTTAGTTGCATATATAGATCAGTTAGATGCTGTGCACGAGATCCACGTAAGTATTTGCACTAACTAATCATGGTTTTTTTTTAGCATCACAAATAATTTTGAGTTTTGTTAAAATAATGTTTGTGGTTTATTTAGCAGCTTTATGACGAGTTAGTGGTGGAGTTTTTGTCTACACGTTACACGGAGGGGTCCGACGTCTGGCGTTCACGGACCCCGCTAATTAGTTGGGATGTCGTGGAGTTCCACCATCCTAATCACGTGCTTCGACAGTTTGATTTATTACAATTCGTTCCTCCACACTGTGGTTACCATTTTAAGTTGTATGCGATTGAAACTAAGGGGAACCACATGACAAACTGATCCATTCATCACGCAACATATATAGAATTGTAGGTTGCACGATGTCAGACAGTCATCGACAGTATGCCAGGCATCAGTGTGGAGCCAGGTTATATGCACTGGTATTGACTCAGGACTTGGTGGCGTATTGGTAATCTGACTCCGCCTGGCGTCGAGTCGGAGGGCTATCAGGATGTTAGTTCAACTGCTACACTGATGGTGTGTTTTAATATTTTATCTCTTTGTCTTTTTATTTTTTTTTCCCTTTAAAAAGCAATTTTATTAATGCTTGATGAGTGAATTGTTATTTTGCTACACTTATGGCACAGAAGATTTTGCTACAATTTTACTAATAGTTTTTAGCTACCAAAGAGATTCATTATTGCTTAAGGCAGTCTTTGGCAATAATATTTCAATGACAAGGACGCATTTTAATAATGCATTGTAACTAAAATGCGTTCTACTCTGATTTTGATTTTCGGCTTTTCAGCTTAAAAATTGTTATTTACATATGTTTGAGACATATGTAAGACAATCTTTGACTTAGAAAAAGTGTTGGTTCTATGAGATACAATTTCTATGCAGATAAGTACCGGATTGCCTTTTAAGGCTGTTCTGTTAACATGAACTTACTCTGCATGCATGTCAGTGCCAGAATTGACCCCGTGAATTATAGGACACATTCTTTTAATGCATTATCCCCAGAATTTGGGGCTTTTCAGCATAAGTCAGACTGTCGTACAATTACAGGTTGCATGAGATTTGATGATGGAAGTCAAAGGACGCAATAATGTATTGCGTCCTTGACACTTGTCAGTCGAATCAAGTTTGATTTTTTACAAAACTGCATAGATTTGACCGTTTATGTCAGATATCACATTATATTAAATGCGTCTTTTGCATTAGAGGACACAATGACATAATGCGTCCTTTGTCTTATAAATCAACTTTATTCACGAACTAATTCAATCACGAAGAAATACTTACAAGCCAGCTGTCCATCCTCTTTACATACATTTATCTCAATTTTGATTTGCAATAGTCATAGCTCTTGAATCACCGATAACTCTCGATTTCTTTTGAGATTGCACGATTTCCTATGAAGATGGTGGTTCAGTTCATTTTGATAGCCTGTGTCGGAAGATATTAAACATATAACAAAGAATATCATTTGAGCAGCTGATCGAAAAAATCCGTTCATATATGAGAATCGATAGCACGACATTAACACTGAAGATATCCATGAGGAATCCCTAGATTTATGGTTCAACAGTTCAATGGGGATTATTTTTATTAGAGGATGAAACTGATATGAAAGCCATCTAGACTTTGCCATCTATTTTCAAGGAAGATGGTGTACATATTTATATGAAAGTGTTCCCTAAACAACCTGTGTTGGCCGGTGTATTATCGATTCCTCATGCACAGGACTAGTACCCTGGCCATGGCATTGTCACAACATCAACCTCACTTACAGGATTCTATCCGCCTAATGTTGGGCCCTACACAACTATGCTACTCCAATAGGACCAGTTGCGAGCTACAAAATTTCAAGATTAGTGGCTTCTTCAATAAAACTATCAGACTACTGATCCAAATCAACATTTACATATGCCAATGGCAACTAAGACTTCCGGCCATATTTTCCCCACTAATGTCCATGAAACTAGACTAGCGGAGCCACCAATAAGTAATGACGTAGCAATCATAGACTCACTTGGACTAACCTCTAACATCGATAGTCCCCCTGGCTCGGATGGATATTGTGGGTTCGAGCCTACTGTCGTGGATGACTGTGATGACAGCAGTAGCAGCAACAGTGACTATTATGATGTAGACCTACATTATATGATCTTTCCGGCTTCACCAACTCCAGCACAATACATACCGGTATACGACACCCATATGGATTCTTATGGCAGTTTCCAAGACATTGGTACGAGAGCACCTAAATGTAATTTTTTCTATCCTAGAGATGACTTGTGAATTGATGAATGGTCAGAAGTGAATTGGGATTAAGCCAGAAAATGTGTTTCCAAATAAAAAATAAATAGTTTATGCCATAAGATTATGGAACGTGAGGAAATGATACAAGTTCACTGTAATCAAGAGTAAGAGCGCAATTTGGATTGCCTCTTGCAAGAACAACACTAAACAAAATCCATGTGTATGGTATATAAGAATCTTTAAGAAAGCTAGCAGTGGACGATGGGAAATATCAGTTTGGAATAGCTAGCACACATGTTTGCAGTGAGTCATAAACAACAACAAGAATTTGCCCCATAAGTTTATTGCACTACACATATTACATCTCATCAAAGATAATCCCGAGACACGCGTTAATACTATATTAGGAGTTGGTCATAAGCAATTTCAGATTGGATGTTCATATCAGAAGGGGTGGTATGCTCAAAAAGCCGCTGTTAAATTGTTATATGGTAGATGGTCCGACACTTTCAGAGTACTGCCTAACTACATGTTGAAATTGTAAGATTCAAATCCCGATATAATAGTGCACTGAAAATACCACGACACCAGTGTTAGAGACACTAACATATTTCAATTTGTTTTTTGGGCCTTCAAGTCATCAATCGACGGATTTAGGCACTATCGCCCCGTGATTTCAATTGACGGGACTCATTTAAAAGGGGCATATATGGGCGTGCTGTTGATTGCCAGTACTTGAGATGCTAATAATCATCTGTTTCCTTTAGCCTTTGCAGTTGTCGATATTGAATCAATAGATAGTTGGGGATAATTTTTAAGACTAGTCCGAAATCATGAAGTGCGTGAAAGACATATTTATGTTGTGTTTGATAGGCACGCTGGTATCTTGTTTGCTATGAGGAGATAACCTAAACAGACTAAGCATATGGGAGTTCACAGGTTTTATCTATGTCACATTTGTGTCAATTTCAATCGACATTTCAAGAATACGGAGTTGAAGTGACTAATGTACAAAGTCAGAACAGAGAGAAAGAAATCTAAGTTTCAATCTGTAATGAAGAAATAAGAGGACATAATCAGGAAGCATACAACTGGTTGATGCAGATTGGTCCTAAAAAGTGTACACTTTCACATGATGGTGGACATCGATATGGATGTATGACGACCAATTTATTGGAGTCGTTGAATTGTGTTCTAAAAAAAACACAAGTATTACTAATCAAAGCACTAGTTGATGCAACATTCATAAAGACTATCGAATACTTTAATCTGTATCGATCTGAGGCTACCCACTGTAACAAACCATTTTCTCCATTGATATGGAATGCATTCTAGGCAGTTTCGCAGAAGACAAGATCTTATAGAGTTATGCAGTATAAAGAACACTCTGAAATTTTCAGAGTAAGGATACCCGCAAGAACTAGTGGCAAAGGTAATAATGTTTATACAATTAAGATATCCTCACGGATAGGGATGACAATTCCCCAGAATAAATCGGGGGCCTAGCCCGACAGGGCCGAGGATTCCCCAATTTAAGCGGGAACAGGGAGGGGAACGGGCTTCATTCCTTAGCCCGTAGGCGGGGCCAGGCGATCCTCTGCCCACCGTCCTTGAGTAGCTCGCATAGCTTGTATAGTGTGTAACTATATATCTAGTATAATAATTATATAGCTTATATAGTGTATAACTATATATCTAGTATAAAAATATAATAATTATATAATGTATATATATAATAATTCTATATCTAATGTGTGTGTTTATATTAATATTATAATATATAGTGTATAGATATATACATATTATATATAATGTATACTATATATAGTATATTATATATATATATATATATATAATAATTAGTAATTAAGTAGATAAGTCAAAAATTTTGCTTCCTATATTTTTGTTATGAAACTGTAATAGAAAATTAATGCGAAAAGAGACTTTCATTTATAACCTCCTATTTTTTTTCTAATTTCAAAAAGAAAAAATATAGAAAATTCTCTCTTTTTCTGTTTCACACAAGTTTTCGATTTATCTGAAGGAAATGTGGGATAGAACTGACAAAAAAGATACTAAAGAAAATAAAAAAAATTCAAATAAAAAAGAAGACATAATAATAATTTGACTAAGAGTACTTTAGATAAGTTTATTCAAAAAAATTATTGTTCTTAGAATTTTTTTATTATTGTATATATATTTAAAAAGACATTTATGAAATAGTTCAAATTAAAAAATGTTTGATTTATAAACTTGTATTTAGGTGGATGGTTTCTTTATTTCCTCCTACCTTAAATGATCACAATATTTTTTGTGAACTATAAATTAATTACCGAAATGTTGAGATTTATACCGCACCAGTTTAGTAGTGTTTTTGCTAAATTGAGATTTTAAATTGATATTACATAAATACGTAGCATTTCATTTGCTTAGGAGTCATATTAGTTTCTCTTATAATTGATAGAGTTTTTTTTTTTTCTTTACTATATTTCTCTAAACTGTGGATGCTTAGAGCCATTACTTATTTTATTTAAAATTTAAAATTTATCTGTTTAAATTTTAGATTTAAATCTATACATAGCCTAAATGTTCATTTTTTATCCCCCCCCCCTTTGTGAAGAAAATAGTCTTGGATTTAGACTACTTTGTTTTCCAAATTATTAGGTAAACATGAATAGGAGTAATTAATTACTCCTATCTTGCAAATATCACACAAAAATAAAATAAAACCATAATATAAATATATTTTAATGCAGAAAAGAATTTGCATTCATCAATTTAACAATAGAGGCATTATTAAATTGATGAACACAAAAAATAAAACAAGTAATAGAATTTAATAATTTAATAATAGAACTTATATTTTATTTATGGTAGCTCAAAACAAAAACAAAAAAAATAAAATTAAAAAAAGAGCTTTATATAAGCTAATATTATATTAGCTCAAATAATAAAAAATGATTTTAAAATATAAAATCAGGTAAAATTAATGTTGCCCCTACCCATTATTCAACGGTTCGAGTTCAACCCTACCCATCTTCTCCTCTCCTAGAATCTCTGTGTTGTTTTCACCTAAATCACCCCGCCACCGCCACCGCCCTCTCTTATTCTTTGTGTTGTGGTCATTCGAATCACACTGCCACCACCGCCAAGCTTCCCTATTGCCCTCCTTTTCAAGGTTAAAAAGCCCTCTGAGTTTCTTGCTTTGAATTCACAACCCATTATCAACCGAGGAGCTCGGAAAGCAATTTAAATGTCTTGTTCCATTTAAATGTCTTTCAGTTGTAGATGGTTTTACCTCTGAGGTTCTTGCCGCATAGAATCTCGCCTAAGGCACTTGGCATTAAGAGGGAAGAGTGAAAACAAAAGGGTGTGGGCAGGAAGAGGGAAGAGTAATAAGCAAGCATCAACTGCATGTAGGAAGCATTTAAAAGCATTAGTCTTACTGGTGCCTACCGATTGGGTTGTTTCTGTGTTTTGAACAAGTGATGTGTGATCTGCAATGGAGCAACCTTCACCAGGTCCAAGGTGTTTTTTTTTTAGATCTGGTGCATTAGAGTATAATGTATAGTTTGATGTAGTGATATGATTATCATATATGCTTAATTTTGCATTTGCGATAGAAAAAATAATGGTGTCAAAGAATGATCACCATCTAATAGGGGAGAACTAAAGTTGGAAATCTACTTGGTACATCTTAGGGTGTTAGTCTAACACTTATATATATTCTTTTTCTATCTTTGAATTCAATAATGTTGTACAATTTGACAACAAATTATACTGTTTTCAAAATCTTTTCATATCCTAGTTTCCTAGACCTATCAGTTACATATGCATAAACTTGAGTGAAGTTCTTAAAGAGAAATTTCTCCCTTAAAGTCCACAAGATGCTTTAACACCTTTTCAGATTTTAGGTGGTGAAGCATAAATTGTTCAAGTACATTCATTTTGTTATAGTCATTCTGTTAGAGTAGTCAGGGTGTTCATTCTCTATTTCCTTGTTATCTCTTTGTTGGCAACTTTACATTCAATTCATTATTGCTTTCACCAAAAAAAAAAAAAAATGATAATTGGTTTGAGCTCTTATGAATTCAGTACTGAGGTGTTAAAGTTGAGAAATTTGGGGTTATTAGATTATATGTTTTACCGGGGTAGGTTTGAAGGCATAGAAAGGGAAAAACACAGGGCACACAACGGAAGCAAAAACAAAAAAAAAAATTGAAAAAACTGAAGAACAGGGGAACTCCGAACAGAGCCGGCGCCGACTCCGGCAGCCCTAGCAGGCGCTGATTGCGCTCTGTACAGGTTCCGAGGTTTAAAATTTTTACCTTTTTTCTTCGTTCTAAGAATTGGTTGGACCGGAATATGTGGAACCGAGGTAGGTGTGCTGGTGAAAACCTCTGGTGCGATTCCTGCAAGCCTCCTACTCCGTCTTTGCATGTAGGTGAACGCCAAACTCTCGATCTTTCAGTATATGGCCTGCCTAATTCTGTTTGGTGAACAACTAACAGAACTAAGGAATATTTTCTGAAGAGAGAGAGATGTGTGTTTCTTTTTCCACAGAGAAGAATCTGTCAAAAAAACAACAACATCGTTTCCAATTCTGTTATTTAACCTAAATAAAACACTAGGTTAAATTGGACTGACCAATTGGACTCTTAATTTAGCCTTTTGGACTTAATTAATTATTCTAATTATAACCAAATAATTGACCCAATTAATAATTAATTTTTCAGCCCAAATAAGTTAGTCTAATAAATAAGCCTATATTAGTTTAGTCCCAGGTTAATCTTTAATTATTTAAATTGGGTCAAAACCCTGAATAATTAATTAACCCACCAAACAAATTTAATTAATTTTTTCTCTCTATGGACTTTTATTTTATTCTAACCCAATAATTAAATCAGACTATTTCAATAAAATAAATTTTATTTCATTTAAGATAAATTCTTTAGCCTGTATTTAATTAGGACTCACGGTCTATATTGGGGATCAAAAGACACATCGCCTTGGCTATTAAAATGACCAAAATACCATTGTCATATAAATAGCTGTATTTTGTATTTTAAATATTTCCTAATATCACCATAAAAAAATATTGACCCTAAGGACAATGTTGTGTTAGCAAAGTCTCTGACCTACAGGTGTAATGACTAAAATACCCCTCTATACATCGTTGTACATTAGAGAGGAAGAAATGTACTAACACCTCTCTAAATGACATCTACCATCCTTAGGCTTCTAGTCCAATTATTCACGGCTTCCTAGATTATTTTTGCTTTCTAAGGAAGCTACCCTAAAGCAAACATCCAAGTCATGTTTCCCAGGGTCTTGGATATTTAGATCATTCAGACAACCACAAGGGGCGATATAGTATAGAAACTATCTTGTACAATTCAGTCTTAATTAACTAGTCATACATACCCAACATGCAAGTATATTAGTCCTACGATAGAACCTCAACATGCAAGTACATGCTTCCAGTTTTGTCAGACCACCAACTTATACTTAAGTCGTAGAGTACTAGTCCACGCTGTAACAGTAGTAGTCTAGGTTTCTACAATATAGTATTTTTAGAAACCACTACTACAGGTCCTATTTTACGTATTCGAAATACGCTTATGTTATGAAGTGAGTGGACTACTCACTGGCTAAAGGTAAGCCATTTCCCATTTAGAATTTACAACATAATAACCTAGATATGATGAGATTCTCATTCTTATCAATCGGTTAAGAACGAACATTTATATATTAAGTAACCCGTGATCCATACCTTATTGTGAAAGACCTCCATTCACATGGACCACTTACTTAAACACAATGGGTCTTTTCCAAACGTAATTGTGCACAAATAAAATATAAATTCATAAACGATTTTTGAAAATAAATTCTTTTATTAAAATATTCGACATTTACATCAGAAAACTAGTCTAAGAGGGTATATTTCCCGACAAGGTTTACGTGAACCAAATATTCTGCATGCTTTATCTGTTTATGGTTTGTTATTTTATTTTACTTGACTCTAACTGATGCATGTAAAGTTTGTTCATTTTCAAAACTACATTTTCAATCATATAGTTTAATATTTAGCCCTCTGTTTTGCAGTTTTATATTAGTTCTTTACTTTCTTAAGTCTCACCTATGAGTGGATAGGTTATAATGTGTATATTGAGTTTCAAAAAGCATCCTTCTTTAAATAAGCCAGAAAGCTTTGTTGAGATTGTGTAGAAATGGTTTCTTGCTAGGGTGTTGTTTCCTACTTGCAACTTACTAGGGACAGGATCTAGGCATTTTTTTTTATGCATACTTCAGAGGATTCCTTCCTTCAAGAACTTCTAACAAAAAGTATTGATCAATGATCACTTCACTTAAACTTGGATCAGTTTGATTCAATGTCCATGCTTATTGTAAAACTAGTATGCGTGACTGAAATGCATAACATTTGGCATTTACATTAGCTTCTTCTAGTGAACATACACACATACTCTATCATTGTGTTTAGAGTTATTTTCTATTAATCAATATTTATCATTTACATATTTATCTTTTCAACTTAATAGATGTCACATCAAGATCAAGTTAATCAAAATTCAGTCAAACTCATGGAAGAAACTACTTCAACCCCGTAGTAGCAATCCAATGTCATATCCTATGTAGCAAGAAAAAATAGCAGTTGATGAGAGTATTGAACTTGAAGTTGGAAAATTTGAACAACCAAAAATTCAAAGTGATGTTGGACCTATTGGAAGGCAAAAATCAGTGGTGTGGAGTCATTTTAAGCAGAAAACGATAAATGGTAAATAAAAAATTGAGTGTATTTATTACTCTCAAGAGCTTGTTGCTGGTGCAAAAAATGGAACATGACATTTAAATGATCACATAAAATCATGCAAAAAGAGAAAGCAACAAGACATTAGACAAAGTTTGTTAGCAGGGAAGGTAACTGATCATTCTTTAAACATTACAAAAATGTCGACTTACGTTTTTTGCCAAGTAGCGGCCAAAAGAGATCTTGTTGAGATAATAGTTATCCATGAATATCCGTTGTCTATGGTAGATCATTTTGGATTTAGAAAATATTCAAACTCTTTGCAGCATTTGTTCAAGATGATCTGAAGAAATACTTTGAAGAAAGATATCTTGAAAATTTTTGTGTTGGGAAATATGCCCCCTAAGACTATATTTCTGATGTAAACATCGAATCTTTTAATAAAAGAATTTATTTTCAGAAATTATTTGTAAATTTACATTTTATTTATGCACAATTACATCTGAAAAAGACCCATTGTTTAAGTAAGTGGTCTATGTGAATGGTTGTCTTTCACAGTAAGGTATGGATCACGGGTTACTTAACATATAAACACTTGTTCTTAACCAATTGATGAGAATGAGAATCTTATCATGTTTAGGTTATTATGTTATGAATTCCAAATGGGGAATGGCTTACCTTTAGCCAATGAGTAGTCCACTCACGTCATGATATAAATGTATTTTAAATACACAGAACAAGACCTGTAGTAGTGGTTTCTTAAAGTACTATATGGTAGAAACCTAGACTACTACTGCTACAGCGTGGACTAGTACTCTACGACTTGAGTATGAATTGGTGGTCTGACGAAATTGGAAGCATGTATTTTGATTTACTTTTAGTTGAGGTTCTATCGTAGGACCAATATACTTACATGTTGGGTATGTGTGACTAGTTAGTTAAGACAAACTTGTACAAGATAATTTCTATACAATATCACCCCTTGTAGTTGTCTGAATGATCTAAATATCCAGAGCCCTGAGAAACATGACTTGGATGTTTGCTTTAGGGTAGCTCCCTTAGAAAGCAGAAACAATCCAGGAAGTTGTGGATCATTGGACTAGAAGCCTAAGGATAATAGATGTTATTTAGAGAAGTGTTAGTACATTTCTTCCTCTCTAATGTACGGCGATGTATAGAAGGGTACTTTAGTCACATCACCTGTAGGTCGGAGACTTTGCTAAACGTAGCATTGTCCTTGGGGTTAATATTTTCTTATGGTGATATTAGAAAATATTTAAAATGTAAAATATAACTATTTATATGGTAAGTGTATTTTGGTCATTTTAGTAGTCAAGGCGGTGTATCTCTTGGTCCCCAGTATAGACCCTAAGTCCTAATTATATACAAGCGAAGGAATTTGTCTTAAATTAAATGAAATTTATTTTATTTAAGTAGTCTGATTTAATTATTGAGTTAGAATAAAATAGAGGTCCACGGAGAGAGAATTAATTAAATTAGTTTGGTGGGTTAATTAATTGTTCAGAACTTTGGCCCAATTTGAATAATTAAAGATTGGCCTGAGACCAAACTAATATAGGCTTGTTAATTGGACTAGTTTATTTAGGCTGAAAAAATTAATTATTTATTGGACTATTTATTTAGTTTTAATTAGAATACTTAATTTAGTCCAAAAGGCTAAACTAAGAGTCCAATAAGTCAATCCAATTTAACATGTTTTATTTAGGTTAAACAGGAGAAAAAAGACGGACGTCATTTTCAATGTTGTTGATAACGTTTTTTTTTTTTTTTTCTGATTCTTCTCTGAAAAAAACGTGACAACCTTCTCTTCTCTCTGAAAAATTCCTTAGCCCTGTAAGTTGTTCACCAAACGTGGATTAGGCAGGCCATATACTGGAAGATCGAGAGGTTGTCATTCATATACATGTACAGACGGAGTAGGAGGCTTGCAGGAATCGCACCAAAGGTTTCCACCAGCGCACCTACCCCGATTCCACATATTCCGGTCCAGCCAACTTTAAGAACAAAAAGAAGAAGCAAATTTTTTTTCTTCTCGGAGCTCTTCCAGACTAGGACCGGCGCCGGTTGAGGCCGCCGAACCTTGCACCAGCTATGGTATGGAAGCCACCTGCATTTTTTTTTTTTTTGTTCTTCAGTTTTGCTTCTACTGTGTGCTATGCTTCCCTTTTAAATCTTCATTTTGATGATAAGAAAAAAAATATAATGGCTTTATTGAACAAAAATCGTGGGAGGATTGATGTCACTTGTGACTTGTGGAATGCTAATCACCAACACAAGTCTTATATGGTTATCACTACTCGTTTTGTTGATAATGCTTGGCAATTGCAACATAGGGTTTTGAGGTATTTTTTTGTCTTAGCTTTTCTTCGTGAATTTGATTGTTTATTATAAAATAGCAACTAGTTAGTTAATATTTACACATTTGCTCTTTTTTTTAATTATTGAAAGGTTTATCTGTGTGTCATATCCTCATACAAGTGAATTACTTGTGAAAGTTTTGGTAGAAAGCTTCTTTGATTGGAACATTGATAAGAAGTTATCTACAAATACACTTGATAATTGTTCTAACAATGATGCCATTATTGAAAATCTCTTGGGAAAGCTTTAACCTAGCTCTCTTATGTTACGTGGGAGTTTACTCCATATGCATTGTTGTGCACACATCTTGAATTTGATTGTTCAAGATGGATTGTCAGTTATACATGAAGAGAATGAGAAGATTCATGATAGTGTTAGATTTTGGACAGCTTCACCTAAAAGACAGTAGAGATTTGAAGAAGTTGCACATCAAATAGGTACTCCATGTTCCAAGAAGCTAATTTTAGATTGCAAAACTAGATGGAATTCAACATTTTTTATGCTTTCAACTGCATTGTCATGTAAGGATGTGTTTTATAGGTTGAAACACTGGGAGCATTTATATAGTTGCTTGCCAACTAAAGATGATTGGGTTTTGGCACAAGGGATTTGTGATCATTTGTGCATATTTTATGAGGCCACCCAAATACTTTTGAAAACCAACTCTCCAACTATAAATTTGTTTTTCCTTACAGCTTTCAATATTAGATTAGAGTTAGAGAAATGGCTTGCAAGTGAGAATCAATTGGAAAAAACAATGGTTGAAAAGATGGTTTATAAGTTTGATAAATATTGGAGAGATGTGCATGGAATTATGGGTGTAGTTGTAGTATTGGATCCACGATATAAAATGACTTTGGTGGATTATGCTTTTCCACAAATATTTGGTAATGATGCTTCTATGAAGATTGAGAAAATCAAGAAGTTTTGTAGTGATTTGTTTCATAAATACAAGTCAAAAAATGAGAAGTATTCAGGTCAGTTAACAATTTCCTTGTCATTTCAATCTCTTCAACAACTTGGAAATCAGTCAACGACAATAGTGGAAAATAGACTTGCTGAATTTTATAATTTTGTAGCAAAAAATGAGAATAACTTGCAAGAAAACACAGAGTTTGATCAATATTTGGAGAAAAAAAATTTACCATGGAGTATTGGGGAATTTGATAACTTAAATTGGTGGAAGTCAAATGAAATTAAATATCCCATTCTTCACCTGATTGCTAGGGATATATTTTGTATTACAGTATCTACAGTTGCTTCAGAGTCTACATTTAGTATTGGAGGAAGGATGGTAAATCCACATCGCAGCAAACTTCATCCAGATACACTTGAAGCTTTGATATGTCTCCAAAATTGGTTGTGTACTAATTATTGTGCTAATAGTAAAGGTATATATATATATATATATATATATATATATATATATATATATAGTTTATGAATTATGTCGTCATTATATTTATATTTTAATTAATTAATATTTTTATAGGTTCTTCTTTGAATGCTATAAGTTTGGCTCTATTTTAGATGACGTGGAGACCGATAATGAGAGTGGGGTAATTTTTTTAAAACTTATTATTATTTATATTTTTATTGTATTGTTGATGTTTTGCTTTGTTAATATTTCGAATAATGTATATAATCTTTAAAAAATTACTAATAATATTTATTTTCTAGGTGAGTGGGACTATCGAGGTTGGACTTGAATGAAGTTTAGATTTGACAACTGTAACTTTTTTTTGCTTAAATTACTTTGTATGTTTAAGTAGGGATATTCTTTACATTATATTGTATGTTGAACTTAGTTATTTCATCCATCCCTTACTTATTTACATTTTTAATGTCTTGGACTCTTGGGTTATGTTTCTATTTTGTTGTCTTGGCTTGTGTTTCCATTTTGTGGATTGATATGTGCTGGGACAATTGGACTTGTAGCAGTTGAATTTCCTCTTGTAAAAATAACATGTCTTTGTCCTTTGTTTCTATGAAGTTAGATATTATCTATTTACATAGGTCATGAAATTTAGCTTGAGAAATAGAACAACAAATTTGATTGATTCAGCTGTCTCAGTCAGTATATATTGTTAAGAAGCCTTTGCTAAAGTGTGTATATTGGCCAGTAATCAAGGACTGCCATCATGAATAAATTGTTGATAGTTATGTGCAGGATGCTTCCCATTTAGTTGCTTGACCTGCATGGTCAACAGGAGACAATGGAATGGATGAAAAAACATTTCATCCCTTGTGCAAATATATAAAATTCCCATGAAATGTGGCTAAAAAACTGGTCTAATAGAGGATGCATATATGTTTTTGCTTTGCTTAGTATGTTATATGTAGTTATTGGATCTTTTGCATGGTGGAGTTTGTCATGGTCTTATATAGGATTCAGTTTAGTTGTATACATGAACCTTCTGTTACCTTCCCCTTCAACTTAAGGTTGCGAAGAATTGCAGCAACTAGATGTCTCTTTACAAAAATTTTAAGGTCACTAGCTGAGCTAGGCTTTATATTTTTGCACTTTTCAAACCTTAGGTGTTATCATCATGATAATCATTTCCACTCTATCATTGGGCCCAACAGTGGATAAGGAGAAATATAACTTTAACTTTTATGTGTGTCCTTCAGAAGGATCTAGCATCAGAATTCATTCACTTGTTTGGGACATTGAACTATTTGCATTAAACTTTGAAACACTGTCTATATAAAGTTGAGATGTTTTCAACTTGTGCAGTCTTAGTTTTGCTGTTGAGGCGTTGGGCTCAAACTAGGGCCCTGTATAGCTGGTTCTTCACTGGGCCGAAACTGAGCCCCCGCATCCCCGATTCCTCACTGGGCTGGGGACAGGGGAACAGGAGGTATTTGGGGACGAGGCCGGGATTTCTAGTCCTTGGCCCGTCTCAATCCCGTTGCCATCCCTACTTATAGGACTGTAACTGTACGAAATGAAATATTTTTAGATTGTCATGCACGCATGTATTTGCAGTCTGTCGATACCGTGGTTGGCGACCTTCAGATTTTGTTTTGCCTATTTACTCCACGAAGAAATACATTTTAGCTTACAAGTATGACTTCTACCCTGTTGGCAACAAAAATACCTAGCGTAATGCTGACTTCTTGTTAGATGGCTACACACCAGCGCTTAAAGGTTACATACCTGGTTGGAGGCGTACTACAAGTTTGTGAGGTGAGATGGATTACCGAAATGAAGGCTCCCCCTAAGATGCGAAAATTGCCATCAAGTAGGATATAACAGATAAACTTGTAACAGTTTTGAACCTGAATAATAAATTGTGCAATTACATATGCTTGTACTATAACAAATTTATTTAATCAGGTTGCTTTTTCATTTCACATTGACTATGTTCTGATTTTTGGCATTTTCAACCTAAACTACGGTTACATAAAAGTTTTAAAAAAATATCATTCAATTATATGAACACTTAAAGTAATTGAATGGACAGATCAATTGTACTTTTACTGATTATTATAAGCCCAAGTTAATTAGTGGCTTGCATAAATTAACATCTGTTTCCCAATATCACAAAAATTTCTTTTTTTTTAATTAAAACTGAAATGAAAAATTGAATAATTCATTCTAAATTATGTAATACACAATTTTCGAATCATGAAATGAATGACTAAAAAAACAGAGGACATCATCAATACAATTTATTTCTAATTTTGAAAACTGGTATTAAGGACTCATTACATTATTGCGTCCTACTAATGCTTTCTTTATATGCATCCTATGATAGGAAAAACTGTTTGTCCATTGTTATCATGTCAATGGCGGAGTCAGCAATTCTCTGTTCCAAGATGCTTATCTAGCTGGCACGTCCCATCTATATCAAGATCATATACCTAGGCCAACACCCTTCTCGGCTGTGCTCGGCCCCGTGGATAGCTTAGTTTTTCTATGCGATGATCATAGGCCAATACCCAGTGTACTCTCACGGGACATCATTGTCTTTATTTGAGGTGGGAATGGACCCCTTGAACAACGGTTTTAAGGTGGTCTTGGTACGAGATTTTTGGGATGCTGACGTTGAGATATGGAAGGTTCCTGTTTATTTCAGTTTACACCTCAATTACAGATTCTTGGAGACATTTTAGAGACAAAACTTTTTCAAGCCTGCGTGCTGTGAAATCTTAAACACGCATTAGAAAGGATTCTATTACTGGCGGACTGTTTGCAGCTGCAAAATATATGCATTTGACATGGAAAGAGAGGTGTTCCGATAGGAGGGCGCTTGGTTCTTGGAAGAAAGGGGATATTTTCATAGAAACCGGGACGCTGCGGCTGACCTTGATTGATCCAAAGACGAAGGAGACGAACGATGTTGGACCGCAAAGAAACTGCTATTGTCTGCAGGTTTCTAGTTACAAGGAAAGTATGATTCCAATAAGAAATTTGTGTTCTAGAAACTGGAAAACGATTACGAGTTTGACACCGTTATAGTTTCCCACATTTTCTGATAATCCTGCTTTTGATTATTAAGGTAGCCTAAATAAAACATCCAAATATAACATCAAATAATTTCAGTGCTGTAGTAGATGGGATGGTGAGAAACTTGGTCTACAGCGAATATTTTAAAGCTGCATTACTATTTTTGAGCAGAATTGGGTATTGATTGATGCTTTTGTCCTACCTAATTAAGAAACTCATCCAGCTATTTTTAAAATTCATAGAATTTCCCATCAACTAATGCTTTTGTGAATATAGTAACTTTGATTGCATGATGACAATGAGAGTTTGATTAATTGAGTTATTTTATTTTGTCGTTGTACTATCAGATCAATTTGTGATTGTTCTGTTCAAATTGAAATGTGTAAAGCTCTTATTTAAAAAGATTAATTATGTTGTGAATTTGATTCAAAATAGAATCAATATATATATATATATATATATATATAACTCTGAAGTAAAGATATTAGAAGAGGAGAGAAAAGAAAGAATAACTTAGATACGATTTTATTGATTCATTGTTCGTTTGTTTACATATGATAGATGTTTCAATACAAAATTTGAAAGGTTAATAAATGAATTTAATAACCTTAGAAAACAAATAGTCACAGTATACGAACAGTCACATTATTTTCAAGAAAATGAACAGCCACTTGATCTTTCATATTTCATAACACTCCCCATTGGATATTCATTTTCAACCATTTCGAAAAATGCCTCGTTAAAAACCTTCATAGGAAAAATCCTGTGGGATAAAAACCTAGTGAAAGACAAGAGTACACTTTCCGTTCTAGAGGGAATACTGCTTCATTAAAAAGCTGACTAGGAAAAAACCCAATAAGAAAAAATCTTAATTAGGGAAAAAGAGTACAGTATACATACTCCCCCTCTTCATAACATCTTCAAAATGACTTCATGTCTTTCAACCGACGCATTTCAATTTTATGTACTAATTTTTCAAATGAAGCAGTCGGCAATGCTTTAGTGAGTAAATCTGTCAGATTATCACATGATTGAATTTGTTGTACATCAATTTCACCTCTCTTCTGGAATTCGTGAGTAAAGAAAAATTTTAGTAAAATATGTTTTGTCACATCTCCTTTAATATATCTACCTCTTAATTGAGCTATACAAACTACATTATCTTTATAAAGAGGTATTGGAATTTCCTTTTCAAAAGGTAATCCACAATTTTCTCGGATATAATGGATCATTAATCTCAACCACACACATTATTGGCTTGCCTCGTGAATAGCTCTAATTTCAGTATAATTAGAAGAAGTAACTGTTATAAATTATTTTGTAGAGCACCATGATATAACAGTACTACCACATGTAAATAAATAACCAGTTTGAGAACATGTTTTATGTGGATCGGATAGATAATCAATATCAGCATATCCAATCAACATTGGACTGGTTCTATTTGAATAAAATAATCCAAGATCTATTGTCCCTTGAAGATATCTTAGGACATGTTTAATCCCATTTCAATGTCGTCATATTGGGGAAGAACTGAATCTTGCTAATAAATTCACAGAAAATACTATATTAGGTCTAGTATTATTAACAAGGTATATCAATGCGTCAATTGTACTGAGATATGGTATTTCAGGACTAAGTAATTCTTCATTATCTTCTCGAAGTCGAAAAGGATCTTTATTTATATCTACCGACCTCACGACTATTGGAGAATTTAATGGATGTGTTTTATCTATGTAAAACCTTTTAAGAACTTTTGTTGTATATGTTGATTAATGAATAAAAATACCAACTTCCAGATGCTCAATTTGTAAATCCAAGACAAAACTTAGTTCTGCCAAAATCTATGATTTCAAATTCTTGCTTCAGGCTATTTCTTGTCTTTTGGAGTTCTTCGGGAGTCCCAATAAGGTTAATATCGTCAATATATATCGCAAGTATCACAAAACCAGATCCAGATTTCTTAATAAAAATACATAGACATAGTGGATCATTTTTGTATCCCAATTTCAATAAATATTTACTAAGACGATTATACTACATGCGTCTAGACTACTTTAAGCCATATAATGACTTTTGTAGTTGAATGAAATAATTTTCACGAGGGTTAGAATTATATGCGCCATGCATACTAAATCATTCTGGGATTTTCATATAAATATCATTATCAATGTTCCCATATAAATAAGCAGTCACAACATCCATTAGACACATGTCAATCTTTTCACGTACTACTAGACTCACAAGGTATTGGAGTGTAATTACATCCACCACAGGTGAATATGTTTTATCGTAATCAATACTCGATTTTTGTGAAAAACCTTGTGCCATAAGTCGTGCTATATATCTTACGACTTCATTATTTTCATTTCGCTTTCGCACAAATACCCATTTATAACCAATTGGTTTTACACATTCTGGTGTTCAGACTACAGGTCCAAAAAACCTCACGCTTTGCAAGTGAGTTTAACTTCGATTGAATCGCATCTTTCCATTTTAACCAATCAATTCTATAACGACATTCTTCAACTGATGTTGGTTCAAGGTCTTCATTATCTTTTAACACTTCAAGTGCTATATTGTATGTAAAAATATCATCAACAGTTATTTCCGTCCGATTCCAACTTCTGTCAGAAGTTATATAATTAATGAACATCTCACTATTCTGTTCACTATTTTCAGATATTTGGATCTTTTCATCAGTTTCCACTTGATCCCTTTTTCCTGGATCATTCTAATCATTTAATCCTCTTTTCTTTCGAGAATTTTTATCTTTTGAACTAATGGGTCGTTTACGTTTCTAACGTGTTTTTGATTCAGTAGTTATAGGAATTGTATTTTGTCTTGTTGGGACTTCTATCCGAATAGGGGCATCTATAATTGGAATATGCGATTTAGTTATCCATGTAAAGTCAGCAAAAGATTCTGGCAGTTGATTTGCAAGTCTTTGCAAATGAATGATCTTTTGAACTTCTAGTTCACTTGCGCTTGTGCGCAGATCTAAATAATTCAATGATGTTGTCCAGATAAGCTCCTTTTTATGTGGTTTATGTTCTCTCCCTAATTTAGGAAACAAAGTTTCATCAAAATGACAATTAGCAAATCTTGTTGTGAATACATCATCTGTCAATGGTTCAACGTATCTGATTATAGAGGGATAAACATATCCAACATATATCCTCTTTTTTGAGGATCCATTTTGGTACGTTGATTTGGCGCTATCAGTACATACACGGCACACCCAAAATTTCTCAAATGAGCAATATCTGGCTCGAAACCAAAAGCCAATTGTAAGGGAGAAAATTTGTGATAACTTGTTGGTCTTATACGCATAAGTGCTCTAACATGCAAAATAGCATGTCTCCAAGCAGTTGTAGGGAGATTTGTTCTCATTAATAACGGTTTAGGAATTAATTGTAACCATTTAATGAATGATTCAGCTAGACCATTCTGAGTATGAACATGAGTTACTGGATGTTCAATAGTAATACCAATTAGCATGCAATAAGCATCAAAGACTTGGAAGGAATATTTTCCAGCATTATCTAGACAGATCCATTTGATAGGATAATCTAGAAATTTCGCTTTTAAGCGAATTATTTGGGCAAGCAATCTCATAAACGCCAAGTTGCGAGTTGATAATAAACTGACATGTGACCATCGGGTCGATGCATTAATTAAAATCATAAAGTATCTGAATTACCCACATGGTGGATTAATTGGTCCACATATATCACCATAAATTCTTTCTAGAAATACTGGAGACTCAAACTCTACTTTTGTTAGAGATGGTTTAATAACCAATTTTCCTTGAGAACATGTAGCACATGAAAATTTATCAGATGTCAAAATCCTTTGACGTTTCAAAGGATGATCATGCGTATTTTCAATTATTTTTCGCATTATAATAGCTCATGGATGACCCAAACGGTCATACCAAATGATAAATGTAGCAGAATCAGTAAACTTCTGATTTACTGAATAATGCACTTCAATTGCATAGATTTTTGTGCTATATAGGCTAGATGAAAGAGATGGTAGATTTTCTAATAAAGATTTCTTACCCGACATTATTTGAGTAATACAGAGAGACTTAAAACTATTTTCTTCCATTGTCTCAATGTGACATCCATTTCGGCGAATATCTTTAAAACTTAATAAATTTTTTCGAGATTTTGAAGAAAATAATGCTTTAGGAATAACAACATTTGTTCCTCCGAGTAATACAATATTAGCACTTCCAAAGCTTTCAATCAACTTTACACTACTACTTATAGTATTAACTATTAACATTTGTTTCTCCCATCTGCAAGTAAGAGAAATATTTTCTATCTTTCAATATGGTGTGTGTTGTACCACTATTAATTAGGCATATATCTTCAATGCCACTTGTGTATCCAGTAAGCAGAATAATAGCTATCTGGGCATAACAAAATATTAAATACTCAAACAATAAAAACTTTAAACGCTAATTACTATTACAATACCAAAAATATAAAATATAAAAGGAACATATTAAAAGTAAACTTCTAATTTTTCTCTCGATATTGCTGTTGCAGGAGCATATTCGAGGCATGAAAAGTATACAGTTTTAGCTACGAGCTAATTTTAAAATAGCATAATTATACTTACTAACGGATTTAAAATCTTGCAATCGCAAGTGCATCCAGTCATACCGTGCCTTTGGAAGGACAATCATCTTCTGGTAATCAAACCTTTCTTTCAAATTAGTCCACAACATAAGTGAATTTTTCACGGTAAGGTATTCAACCTTTAAGTCATCATGAAGATGATGGCGGAGAAAAATCATAGCTTTAGCATCATTTTATGATGATGATGGATTTCCTTTTACAATGGTATCTGCCAGATCCATTGCAGCTAAATGCATTT
Source organism: Voacanga thouarsii (assembly GCA_026120185.1). NCBI lineage: Eukaryota > Viridiplantae > Streptophyta > Magnoliopsida > Gentianales > Apocynaceae > Voacanga > Voacanga thouarsii. The sequence continues at coordinate 9,794,101 of JANUWF010001287.1, read as the reverse complement.
CAGCATCTAGTGTTCAAAATAAATAGTTTTTCTCAATAATATCAAGAGTTGCAAACTCAAGTTTAGTGAGATTTGCCATGTGAATACAAAATCAAATAGGAAAAGTACCTACTTTTCTCTTTTGTTCTAGAAAACTTCAAAAATAAACCAGACTTCTTGATTGCATGGATCGAGAGAGAACTTTGATAGTGTTGGCTTGATTATCACCTTTAATAGAACAACTTCAATAGTGTCACCGTGATTATAACCTTCAGTAAAACAACTTCGGTAGAGTCTCATACTAATAACGTGTTGTGAATTTGATTCAAAATAAAATCAGTAAATATAAAACTGTAAAGTAAAAATATTAAAAGAGGAGAGAAAAGAAAGAATCGCTTAGATACGATTTTATTGATTCATTGTTCGTTTGTTTACATATGACCCCTAAGGTTTTAATACAAAATTTGAAAGGTTACAAAATCTGAAAGGTTAAGAAATGAATTTAATAACTTTAGAAAGTGAACAGTCACATTATCTTCAAAAAATAAACAGCCACATAACCTTTTATATTTCATGACAAATTACGAGATTTTTGACTTTTTTTTATAAAAAATCCATCAACTAAATTAATGTCACAAAGGGAGTGGAAAAGACTGACTTTTTGACTCTTTCAACATCTTCACTTTGCCAGCCTACAATCAGGATTATGATAAATAAGAAGCGTGAACCTTGAGACCGGTACCTTATCTTGTGTTCACAAAGTAAGAGAATAAAGGAAAAGAAAAAAGGAGAAAAAAAAACTTTTCCTTTAATTAGGAGTAGTAGATTATATTTATATTTATTTTATTTTATTAGAGTAAAAAAAATAAATATTATCTTAATTTTTGTTCAATCGGTTCAAATTAAAACGAACTATTTTTTTTTATAATAAAAAAAATTCTTCTTAATTTATTTTTCTTGTATTTTCTCTTTCTAATTAAATTATGTAAATCACTTATTCATTTCTAAATATATATTTCCTCCTCTTTTTCACTCTCTTTTCACTCAATCAAATTAAACCAAAGCAACTCTTTATTCGCGGGCTACCTTTAAAGCTTGATGGGTCCAAAAAAATCTACATATTATTAATGTCTCTAAACTCCAAGAAGCATATATAGATTTTTTCTGACTTTACAAAGATAGGTAAATTATATACTATTAAAATTTTGGTTCCTGTTCAAAAGAGGACCTTCCAGGCAGATGACGAGGACGAGAGATCAGGAAGAGTGAGGGACTATGAAAAGTGAGTCTAGAACCAAGAACCTAGCATAAAGTATTTTTTAAAAAAGGTCATTTGACTGATTCCCCACCTTGAGGGCCCTTACCGTCTGTGTCCTGAGACCATGAAGAAGTAAACCTACTTTAATTGATAATTCTAAAATAATTATTTTTATCACAATATTCGCAAAAGTAAAATTCCATCCGTCACCAGTCGAATTCGAATTCCCACGTTACAAAAACACAATTGACAGTCATCACAGTTAGTCTTCACCGCCAGTTGAGCTATGCCCCGGGACAGCATAAAGTATTTCTTGGAGGTATTGGTCGTGGGTGGGGTTGTATTTGTGTGGCTCGTGTTTTGCCATTTTGGTGCTCCAAAGAGTGGTATTCCGTACCTGTTCCATTGCATTAAAACTACCTCGAAACTCGGTAGTTCTGTCCGAGTGCGAAGGCTTAGATCCCCATCTTGTAGATCGCTTATTGGGTATTCCTTGGTATAAGATTAGATTAACCTAGTCGAATGTTGGGTCAGACGACAAATATTACCAAGCCATGGATGAAAGAACTTAAACATAGCTAAACTAAGCTCTTGCCAATCCCTCAATCTACCACTAAGAGCTCGGCCTTTCTGCTCATTAGGTTTGGTCCAACTCCCTACTATGCCGATTATAAATTAATGTCTTTATTTTCTTCCATATATTAACGTAAATCTAAAACTTTTATAAATACATGGTAATAATTTGGATTATCATTCCATCAAACAGTCGTGTTTTTTTGTGAAAACTTTCCAAATCCGACATCTTTATCAGTTAGGTTTCTGTCCGACTCATTTTGCAGAATATGGTTATCGGGATAGGGACCAAACTTCCCCACTTTGGATTGTCTTTTTCATTATTTATCAGTTTCTTCCCTCACTAATATGCAGTAACATACACAACTCAAAATGCAGGGTCACAACGTTTTCACCACTTGATTCCCCTGTCCTTCCAACCGGCCGTGCGGCGGCCGATACCTTTGGCACTGGATGGAACGTCCAAATAACACAATGATACAGACACTTTCCTAAGTGCGTCGAAACCAATCCACAACCAGCCAACGCATCAGGGGAAAGAAAGAAACAAAAAGACAGTACACTGTTAAATTACAAGATTAAGTAAACTAAAATGGGAGATCGGCCTATCAGCCCCATGGGTTTGTCCCAACTCCCCTACTATGCCGATTATAAATTAATGTCAAGAGCTTCAGTCCTTTATTTTTCTTCCATATATTATTAAAGGAACGGAAAATTAAATTTAACTTCTATAAATATATCGTGACAATTTGGATTGTCATTCCATCAAACACTCGAGTTTTTGTGTGAAAGCTTTCCAAATCCGCCATTTTATCAGCTAGGTTTGGGTCCCATTCATTTTGAGAAAATTGCTGCCGGATCGGGACCAAACTTCCCCACTTTGGCTAGCCATCCATGGCGGGGCAATCTCGGACTGCAAATATAGAGTGAGTCTCTTATTAGTAATAATATATAAGGTATTATGGAAATTTAAGGCCAATTAAATATATCTTGGAATTTACATCTCTCAAGACTAGAGGCAAACCTTGAATGCCAAGACTAGTCATATAAAATTTGAAATTTTGATTTATCAAAAAAAAAAAAAAACAACATACACAATTAACTCAAAATGCAGATTCAAAATGTTTTTAGGTATTGTCAGTATTAATATTTTCATAATCGGACCGAACATTAAGTTAAAAAAAATTACTGATTTACGATTTAATAATTCAACTGTAATTGGATCACAATTAAATCATAATTAAATACGTAATATGAAAATTTAAAAATTAAAAATATAATTATTTTTAAGAATAAAATTGATCAATAATATAATATAATTTAAGTTCATATAGACATAAATAATAAAATTTAAAAAAATTGTGATTTTTCTCTATTATTATAAATTATTTAATTCTTTTGTGTAACTTTTTTTTTATGAATATATTATTCATTTAGTAAAAAAATAGATAGAGAACAATTTAGTTGGGTTAGATCAGTCGATTCAACGATTTATCAATTGAATCGATCAATTCAAAATGATTTGGACGATTTTGAAAAAGAACGATTAGTCGGTCCAATCCGATTCAAAACCAATGGTCTGTATCACGTCATATTCTATGATCAGAACTGGAATTTCGTGGGTCCAACCGGCCGGCCGTACCTCTGAAACTGGAACGTCCAAACAACACAATGAAACACACAGTGTCCTAAATGGGCCAAAGCCACTCCACAACCAGCCAATGCATTAGGGGAAAGAAAGAAACAAAAAATAGTACACTGTTGAATTACTAAAGTAGGTAAACTTGAACGGGTATATACCATTCTACCATGGGGCGGTGACAGGCACATGGCTTCCTCCCACGTCCCACTCCCACCGCTGTGTGCAGTGCCGGCATAAATATGTAAGATGGTGGGATAATAATTATCGATTGAAAGCGAGTAACTGGCAGGTCGTTCACTGTCAGTGCAGCCAGATCGCCCGTAAGGACTATAATAAGTTCGGAATTGAAGAATCAGGGGGAAGTATTTGCTAATTGACCCATTGGCAAGCTAAGTGCTTTCATCCTTACACACAATGTCGGGATGCTATATTTTATTATTATTTTTCTCTTTTGTAAGAAAAATATATTAAAAAAGGGGATTCTTTTAGATAAAATTAACGGCGTCAATATTAAATACGATACAAAAATAACACAGTTATAGCGAGTTAAAATTAAAGTTTCATAAATTTGAATTAAAATAGGTCAACCCGTTTAACTTTAAACGTGTACAAATCATAAACGGGTTCAACCTGTTTTAACCTATTTCAACCTGCGAACCCGTTTAATTTTTTTTAATATTTATATTTAATACTTTTTGTAATACCTTACAAATTTTATTATAGAAAATTAGATAATTTAATTTTTTTACATGAATTAATTGAATTAAATTTTATTATATGAATTAATTAAATTATTTGTATGTCTATTTTGTTTAATTATATGAAACCTTTTAAGGAAAATAAATGATGTTAATGTGGCTATTTGCTTGATATATAGTACATGAATCATTCTTAATTAATTATTATTTAATATCTATAATAATATTATTATTACAATGACTTTTAGCTAGAGAAAATAATTTTTTGAACAATCCAATTTTATTGCAAAACTACATTTGTTTATACTTTTAAGATTAAATCTTGTGAATTTAATGAGATCTCTAAATATTTAGTGAGATGGTTTGTTGTTTTATTGGTCATTTATGACTTTATGCGCTGTTTTATTAGTTTTTTTAATTTTATATGATTTGATTTGATTTTTTAAAATTTTTTTGTGTAATGATGTACAGATTGGTAGGTTTAGTAGGTATTCAGGTTGATGAATTTAATAATTATTTATTTAATTTTTGTGTCTAATTGTATCATGTCGTGTCAATCCGTTTTATAATACGAACACGACACGAAAATAAATGGGTTGATATGACACGACACGTTTATTATTCGAGTCGTGTTCGAATTGATCTGATGAGTATAATTATCTCAAGTTGACACGACCCACCAACTCGAACATGACACGATTACCACATCTAGATAAAGTCGAGAAATTTATGCCTTATTGATAGCTATGAGATGTCGAGGTCACAACTCTCATCCTATTACATAGGAAAAATTCTTACATATGTTCGAAACACATGTACTAGATGTATTATGTGATTATACTATTTATAATGAGAATTATATAATAAATATTGTATATAATTTTATCTACAGATAATATAATCACACAATGTATCAAGTGCATGTAAGAATTTCCTATTATATAGTGTTAGCTTGAAAAAGAAATTCTTTATTTTAGTTTATTTTTTATTAAAAAATTCATAATTATTACTTGAAAGTTTGTTGATTTGATTCATTTCTTAAGTTGACAAGGATAATATTTTTTAGATGTGGCAATAGTGTTGTGTTCGGGTTGGTGGATCGTGTCAACTTGGGATAATTACACACGATAGGTCAATCCGAACACGACACGATTAATAAACTTGTCGTATCGTGTCAATCCATTTATTTTTGTGTCGTATTCGTATTATAAAACGAGTTGACACATCATAACACGATTAAACATAAAAATTAAATACATAATTATTAAACCAACCCAAATACCTACTAAACCTACTAATCTGTCCACCCATCACACAAAAAATTTTACAAAAATCAAATCAAATCATATTAAATTTAAAAAACTAATAAAATAATCCATCAAAACTTAAATAACCAATAAAATAACAAACCATACAACTAAATATCTAAAAATCTCAATAAATTCATAAGACTTAATTTTAAAAATCTAAATAAATGTAGCTTTGCAATAAAATAGGACGGTTTAATAAATTATTTTCTCTAATTAAAAATGGTTGTAATAATATTATTATCATAGATACTAAATAATAATTAATTAAAAATAATTCATTTACCATATATCAAATAAATAGTCACATTAACATTATTTTTTTCCTTAAGAAGTCTCATATAATTAAACAAAATAAACATACAAGCAATTCAATTAATTTATATAATAAAATTTAATTCAATTAATTTATTTAAAAAATTAAATTATTTAATTTTTTACAGTGAAATTTGTAGGGTATTACAAAAAGAATTAAACATAAGTATTAAAAAAAATTAAACAGATTCATGGGTTGAAACGGATTAAAACGGGTTGAATCCGTTTATGACTCGAACACGTTTAAAGTTAAACGAGTAAATCCGTTTCGATCCAAACTCGCGAAACCCCAACCTATTATAATTGTATCATTTTCGTATCGTATTAGTATGTGGCATTCAATATTACCATCCTTAATATTTATTACTATGAATAACTATGAAACTTAAAAAAGAAGTAAAATTATAAATATAAACTACTGTTATTTAAGTGGAAGTGTAATACTCTTTGAGAATGAAATTGATGCAGTTAATTAATAAAAAATATTTACATAAACTTATTTTGAAGATTATTAAATTGGAAGTTTGTATTTTATGCATTATATTTTTATTATTATGGTTCTAAACCTAAATTTGTACAAAAAAGAAAAGGAAGAAACATTCCGAAGAATTTGATTCATTTGAACCTATACAATTTATTAATCTTAAATTATACGATAATTTTATATATAAATTATTATAAAAATTTGTAAAAATTAATACAAAAATCAAAATGAACCCACTAAAAGTCTATGACATCTGGCGCGGATCATTCATGTGAAATTGCTTCATAATTTCGGGTGAGTTTGATCGGTTACGCATTTCTGTGGACGATTCCAAAAATGAGAATACTGCTAGCGGCCACCGGCTAATTGTGGTATGACTTGGCGGTGGTCGGCGGGCAAGTACACCTCCATTTTGCTTCCAGAGGGCACTTTTAGGTCTTCCTCTTCTTCCTGTTTTGTTGCTAAGTATTCACTGTAGGTCATTTTGAGAGATCCTCTAGGAAACAGAGACCAGTTTTTTAATGGATGTTTTATGCACTCTTAGCCGAATTCAAGACTTGGGGTTCAAGGTCGGTGATTGTTGCCGTTCAACTCTCATTTCATTGCACTTTCTTCTTGCCTACGTACTGTGGTCTCGTATATTGATAAATTTCATGCCTATTAATTTGGTTCGATCGGCACTCTTCTATAGACCGCCTAAATATTAAAAAAAATCCATACTTTCAAAGGTGACCATATTGTATTTTCTTTGAACACTTATATAGTTAGTACTATAGAAAGTTTTATTATAATAATCGGACTAATAATACTTTATCAGTTATTATTACATTTTTAGAATTAATATAAGTATAATCAAGCCAATACACACGACTTTTACAACGTTTTTTTTTTTTTTCATATCCAAATTCTCAACTCTTACCCTTATCTAGTCTAAGATGTATTAAAAGAAAGATTTTTAGCCTAAATAATCTAGTGATTTGTCCTAGATTAACAATTCCTGACAGAGTACCATGTTCCTTGCTAGAGGCTAAATTAGCAAATCCCCTAACCCTCACTGGCTTTCTTTTTTCTTTTTTTTTTATAATAAATCCTAAATCATTGACTAAGAGTAAATGGTTACAAGTTTGGAATTTGGTACACCCATTATAGGTTGCTTAAGGGGGAAGTAAACTGAGGGTAATTGTTGTGCAGCCGCCCAATTAATAAGGTAGTAGTAGAATTCTCCATTGCAAATTTTAATGGTGTGTGAATGAATTGCGATTCTTGTCTTCAGAGCAAAATAGTCCGTCCTTCCTCGGTCAAGGATTTGGATCACTACTGCACTCTGTCATAGCTACCTTTTAAGCCTGTATAACATTTATAGAATCGCTCGTGAATGATTATATTTAAATTATGACTTAACTTGAATCGAAATTTTAAGAGTACGATTTAAAAAATAAATATTTTAAATAATAATAATAACGGTGAAGGAATAAAATTTAGTTGACACATAAATATATCGATTTTATTCCTAATAGTAACATGTATTTTTTGTATTTGAGTACTTACAATATTAACTTTTTCTGTAAAAGTAAAAGAGAGAGAGAGGAATCTCTGTTAACAGTAATATGTATTTTTTGTATTTGAGTGCTTACAATATTATTTTTTTTTTGTAAAAGTAAAAACAAAAAGAAAAAAAGAGGGAGAGGAATCTCTGTTAATTGAATAAAACTTGTATGTCCTCTAATTTTTTAAAAAGCTTTTAACTAAATTTATTTATTTTTTTCTTAATATTTACCATCAAATATTTTTAGTTTGTTACATTGCACTTTTAGCTTCGACCATGAAAGCATCGGAAGCATTAAAGTTACCGGTCCAAGCACCAAGCATTGCTCCCGTATGGTCTCTCATCGCAAAGACAGGAACTAGGAAGATGGCCTTCGCTTGCTAAAATTTTTGTATTTAATTTAAAAAAATTAAAAATGTTATAATATTAACTTTTAATATATCTCTCATATAATTTATCCTTCCGATTTCAAATTTTTAATTATATTCCTGCTTATAAGGCATGCTTTGAATGTTAATTCCTGTCTAATTGTAGCCTCAAAATTGATATTCATCCATCCCGACCAAGATGGTCTACAGATGATAAAATTTATACTTATCCATTTAATTGAACTATCTATATACAGTCACCTTTTGAGGATAAGGATAAACTATGCAACCCAGGGTGTGCATCTCTCTCAACCCCCTCAAATTCAATTTTGATGCAGCTTTCGTTGATGGAGTGACAATTCTGGCTTCGGTTATAACCAATCCGGCAGGAGAGGTTTTGGAAGGCTGGACTCAAAAACAATTTGCAACTAACCCCTTCATGGCAGAAGCATTAGTAGCATTGCAAGTTGTCAAAAAGGCAGCAGACTGGAATTGAAGGAGATGTTTTGGAGGTAATTCAAGCCTTTAATGACAGAGCACATGGGATGGATCGGAGTACTTTCTCCATCATGGAGGAGGGTAGAGCTTTGGTTTTTAATTATTACCGGTGGATAATCTCATATGTTCCTGGGTCCTGTAATAGGTTAGAAGATAAATTGGCAAAATGGGGCTAGGAAGTCTAGATGTTTTGGCAAAGCTCTTACCCAAGTTCTGTCGGTAGTCCTAACTGATGTTGCCAAATCCTGTGCTACTTTTGAATGTAATGGTCCTGGTTGGAATGATAGAGTGAATGATTAATTTTCAATTTAGTCAAAAAATAAAAAAAAATACAGTCACTTTTCAGTGGGCTGCAGCTAGTGGATTGGCTTGCTTGCCAAGTTCAGTCTATGTTTGTACAACCACTGCTCTTTTCCAATTTGTCCCATACCACCATAGCTTATGCTCCAGCTGTCACGTGAGTTACAGTCTAGTAATTTATAGTACAAAGTTTTCTGTTTTGTCGTTGTCCGTTTCAAAGATTCTCCAAAGGTCCATCCATGCAAAGCGCCAATATACCTTTCTGCTAATCTACAAAAAGGAAAATTCACACAATTCATCTACTGATAAACCTATAGTCTGTCTTGTTAGTATCATGATTCAATTCCTACGAGGGGCAAAGATTATTCTCTTTTCTGTGCGATAGTATACATATTATTATTGTGGGTGCAGACTACTCTGAAGAATTTGTAGGCTAAATGAGGTATATTCCGTAGTTTAATTTAAGATTGAGGCTTTGGAAGGGCAAGGATTAGTTGGGTTGTAGGCTAAATGAGGTAATATCACTAGTTTAACTTATGCTTGTTTTGGTTCGCGAGAGGGAGAAGGAAAGAAAAGGAGAGAAGGAATGACCTATTTTATTTTTATTAAAAAAAATTAATATATTTACTCTTATCATATTTTTGCATTTAATCCTCTTTTTCTTCTAGGATTGTGGGGTGGGGTTCTCTAATTATTTAAGAAAAGGAAATAGCGTTTCCCCATAATCAAAGCATAACATGTGGTGCGGGGAGTTAGAAGGTGGAGCATAGATGGTATCACTTAACTGGTTGTAGTCATTTCATTACTGGTATTATGGGTGAATGGTTAAGGATGGTTGTAGAATTAAATTTTTGTTAGAGTTGATCGGCACATCCGCATATAAGACAAGAAAGTAGAAAATGGATATGTATCAATGGAAATGAGAAAAATGACAAAAGCTGTATTCTTAAAAATAGCTTTCCAATGGAGATAAATACTATATATAATTGCCAATTTGTCCTAGACACCATTTTCATTCTAGATATACTTTTTTTCCCTAGATACTTTAGACTAGATAAGGATTGAAGTCCCCTAATCACTCAATGACTACCTCAGGAATTATCAGAGACCAGAATCTAAATATTTTTATTGCTGTGGTTTTAAAAACTAAATTTATAGTACCAAAAAAAAAAAAAAAGGAAGAAAGATTGCAAAGAATTAATGAATTTGAGATTAATACGACAGTTTTATATATAAATATCATAAACACTTGCACAGATTAATACAAAAATCAAATGAACCTACCGCTAAAAGTATATGAGACCTGGCTGGGATCATTCATATAAAATTGCTGCATATTTTCGGGTGTGTTTGATCGGTTACGCATTTCCGTGGACGATTCCAAAAATGAGAATAGTGCTGGCGGCCACCGGCTAATTGTCGTATGACTTGGTAGTGGTTGCCGGGCAAGTCCACCTCCATTTTGCTTCTAGACGGCACTTTTAGGTCTTTCTCTTCTTTCTTTTTCGTGGCCAAAGATGCACCGCAGGTCATTTGGCAGATCCTCAAGGAAACAAGGACCAGTTTTTCTAATGGATGTTTATGCAGTCGTTGCCGAATTGCCTACCATGTCGGCAGAAATCAAAGCATACCTATGTTCCTATTGGCGCAATGCAAGAATTGGGGTTCAAAGCCGGTGATTGCTGCTTTTGGTCAACGCTTCATTTTATTGCACTTCTTGCCTACTTGCAGTGGTCTCATATATTGATACATCTCGTGCCTATTAATTTGGTTCGCCTAAATATGAAATCTATACTTTTCGAAAGGTAACCATATTGTATTTTCTTTGAACACTTCAATTTAGTTAGTATTATATATTGTGACTAATAGAAAGTTTTATTATAATAATCGGACTAATAATACTTTATCACTTATTAATCTTAATCTTATGTTTATATTCTTAGAACTGATTTACAAAGTATAATCAAAGCAATAGACACGATTTTTATAACGAAGTTCATTTTTTTCATATTCAAGTTTTCAACTCTTACCTTTATCTTTTCTAAAATGTATTAAAAGAAAGATTTTTAGCCTAAATAATCTAGTGTTTTGTCCTAGATTAACAATTCTTGACATAGGATCTCAGTACCATGTCCTTGCTAGAATCTAAATTAGCAAATACCGTCAATGATTCCCAGAAGCTCCAGCAGAGGGCCAATACACATTTCTGCTATCTCGGTAAAAGGAAAATTCTTTTCGGTCTCCAAGGTAATTGAATCCAATGGGTGTTGTCACAGGTCATTTTTCTACACACCGACTAATCATGTTATTTGTGAGTTGATTAAGCCCGAACTAACATCACACTTATCTCTAAAAGTAAGTTTGAATAGTTTTACAGTGGATCACAATAAAAATAATTGAAAATAGCAATGAACGGAATGAAAATAATAGAAAACGGTACTTAAATGGAACTTAATCGGCACTCAATTGTGTGAAACTAGTCATTTCATTAAATTAAAAGTATTTACAAAGTATTTACAACAAGTTTTGGTAAAGAGGAACACCAATGTTTATAATCGACTTCGTTTGTTTCTATCCGATCTCGTTTTTTTTCACCCCTTATAATAGACGCGGTAAACTTTTCCCAAGGTATTGCAGTACATACTATTTTTTCGTAGTTGTGGGAAAAGTGTGTCGATTTTCTCTAACCTTATCTACAAAGAATTTAACCATGAAAATTTATATACTTGACCTTCAAGGCTTTAGGAAAATTACAAAAATATAAGGAAAGCCTATCTATATATTTACATAAGAAAATGGAAGGGCCGACGGTTTTGGTTGTCGACTGGTCACTGGCCACACGGCACGGGCACCACGCTGGGCTTGGTTTGAGCGCACGGCACGTTGGGCTGACGCACGACTCTGGCACATTTGGTTGGTCTCAGGCACCTCGGTTGGGCGTTGAGCACTGGCAATGGGCACGATTGGCTGGCTTGGCCCTGAGTCGTTTCTTGTCGTCGTGAACCTTCCGTCTTGGGCCTTCGGCTAAAGACGCTTGAGTGTCCTTAAACTTGTCCAGGCCATCATTGGCAAGGTCACGAATGTTCCTAAACATAAAAGGGTTTGACCAAAACCCATTTTGACTACCAAAAGTAAGTCGATCTGAAGGGGAATAGCATAGACGGGGTACCTTACGTCTGCGAAATGCAAGATATCCTTGTACCTCACATTTCGTAGACATGAGATTCCATCTGATTCCCCTTTGCCATCCGATCAGCTTTTTCCTTTAAAAAATGCATGCCTCATGGCTGTGAGACGCAACGAGGTGCTCTTTTTTTTCACCAGCTCCTTTCTCTTTTTAGAGATTCCTCAACAACAAACTAAGTTTTAGTCCCAAGAAACTTGAGTCAACTACATAAATCAATACCAGACTACGTGTGGTCATCCACGTGAATCCTCTCCCTCTATTTCCTTCTATCAACCGTCATACTTTTATTCAAATCTAACAAAGATATATTTCACATAATCACCTCTATCATGTCACTTTAGGTCAGCCTCTATCCTACCTCCTTCCCTCCATTCTCCTAACAGGTGCATCCATCAATCTTCGCTATATATGTCCAAACCACATAAGCAACTTTCTCTCATCTTTTCATTAATAGAGATTCCTCACGGGAACTAAATTGAAAGCTTCCGTCTCTTCTTCCTTTTTTGCAAGGAACATCGCATCGCACAGTGGAGTTGGTGTCACGGGAGAGAAGATATTCAGCAGTTTAAAGCGGTTTGCGGTGCCATTTTTCTTCACAGTAGCCCTTCTTCCCATAATTTTTTCTCCCATAGAAATCTCCTTTACTTCCCCATCCAGTAGAACTTTTTTTTTTCTTCACTAATTCCCCTTCCCCTTATCGATGCTGCCGCTGCTGCTACAGAAGAAACCCGCTGCTACCCCCGGAGAATGCCACTGCGCCGGAATTCCTACTCACACGAGCCACTGCCTGAGTTATTCATCTATTAATAGGTTATTTTGTTTTCTTAAAGCAAGAAAATGAGTTGAAATCTTTGATTGGAACTGATTATAGTGTTATACTTATTTGTTGAATTGGAGCAGAAATCTGTATGTGTGTAGCTATTGGGACTATTGTTGAATTCTTTACCGATTTCATTATGTATTAATGACTTTGATATGTGGACTATGGCAAAATTCTGACATTTTCATTGGTTTGGTTTGAATTTGTATTGTGTTATAAAGAATGGTCATATCAAAGTAGTGAATGAGTTTGTTCGTGGTGAATGAATTGTAGATGGATGGGACTTATACGGAGGACTTAACAAATTGAAGTACAAAAAACTACACAAAGTTTTACCTCATTAATAATAACATAGAAGAAAATATGAAAATTTAGTAATTAAAGAATAGACAACTTTAAATTTGAAATATGAATATTTATTAAAAATAAAATTTCATTTTTCAAATATTTGAAAATTTAAATTATTTGGAATAGCAATTTGAACTAAATTAAAATTATCAAATTATCTTCAATTTCTTTAAAATAAAATAAAATTTTATATTGAATGAAAGATATAATGAAAGATTTTGCGCATTAATCTATTACCACGAGTGAGATTCTTGGAATATTGTAAATAAGAAAAAGAAATTGATTACTCAAGGGCTATTGTTAAACGACGGATTATTCCTACTTGGAAGGATGTTGGCATCACCTGAAATTTTTGTAGAAAATGCATTGAGATTTTTGGAGAATGTGTAGAAGACAAAATTTCTATATGAACTTGTTTTGGATTTTCTATTACCATGCTAAGGCATGGCTGCCTCAAGCACAAATGTCATTCGCAATAAATCCTCTGAATAACCTACTAATAGACCCTCTGAATCAGTTCGCTTGTATAATTCACTATATTCAATCTATCTTGGCAGATTGGATACTTCACAATAAATGAAAAATGAAGTTGATAGATTGGCACCGAGTAAGGGAATTTAGAATCCAATAATAACTTAAGGATTGGCGTGTGGTTTAGGGATAAGAATGAGTTACTTTGAGTTGTTCAGTCATGGTCTATTAGAATGGGTCGTAAGTTTACAGTGATAGAAAGCAATAGTGCATATTGGATTGCCGAGTGTAAAAATTCAACTCCACAATATCTATATTATTGACGGATCTGTACACGAAAAAAGAAAGGCTATGGCCTGTGAAAAATAACTCGATGGCATGGAAAGCACATTTGTTTAATCCGGAAAGTCTATAGGAACCATCAAAACTTGAGTGCGAAATTCATGGAGAATCACATCTTATCAATGATTCACAATAATTCAAAGATTAAAGTCAGTGAAATAAATAGTCATATTCATAATATATTGCACTTCACCCCGTCGTACAGGAAAGAATGAGACGCACGCAAGAATGCTATTGAAATGATTTACGGAGATTGACCTTCTTCATTTGCACAGCTACCACGGTATATGCAAGCCTTATAAGATGCAAATCTTAGTACCGTCATGGCGTGACACTTCTTGCCTATAGACACCAATGGGGCTAAGACTTTTGGATATATTTTTTGGGCGTTCGGATCCTGTATTGATGTAGTTATTCACATGAAACTGGTAGTTAGTGTTGACGGGACATTTTTGAATGGTATATACAATGGAAAACTTTTAACAGTAGTGGGTCAATATGCCAATAACCATATATTGCCCCTTACATTTGCAGTTATTGACGAAGAAATTAATGACAGTTGGGGATGATTTTTTACCTTACTCAGAGAACATGTGTTAAAGGATCGAAAAATTTATTTAATATCTGACAGACATATTGGGATTGTGAATGTAGTTCACTGAATACCTCTCTGGCAAAGCTAATGGCAATGCATAGATTTTGTCTTATACATATTCAAAGTAACTTCAATGCAAAATTCAGAATACATGAGTTAAAGAAGTTGATGAACGCAATTAGGGATCAAAGAAAAAGCGAAATTTTTTTAAGATTATGGAAGAAATTAGTTTGTTAAACTCTTAAGTGAAGGCATAATTGGATTTGATTTCAAAAGAGTAATGGACACTTGCTTATGACGATGGACATCGATATGATAACATGACAACTAATCTGATTATCAATAGTATCGTCAAAGGTATACGTGTTCTGCCTATCAAGGTGATTGTTGAGTCGTCATTCAAAAAAATAATTAAATATTTCAACGACCATAGACAAAAGGCCAATCACAGGAGATATTACTTTCCTTCTAGGATATAGAGAAAATTTGTGAAGAATGAGACAAATGAAAGAACACATTGTGTGCTAACTTTTAATCAGGATCGATGTATTTTTAATGATGTGTCACTCTATTATGAGCATGAGAAGGGAAATAATTCATATGAGATTAATATTGGGGCCAGAACATGTAGCTGTTGCAAATAGGAAATATATGGAATACCATATTCGTACGCATTTGCAGTATGTCAGCAGCTAGGGCTAAATCCTAGGGGTCTAGTGTCACCGAAAAACACAATACCACGTTACAGATTGACATATACAACACAGTTTAGACCCATTCTATACGAGAATTATTGGTGTAATTCTGGTTTTAGCTTGGCATTGTTTGTTCACCGTTTCAAGAACCGTCAAATGGGTCGAATATGGACAGCTCATATTCGAAATGAGACAGACGAACACAATCCTGACTCACCTCTTCGTTGTGGCTTATGTCATCACAGTGGACACAATACGAGAAATTGCACTTACGGTGTCATAGAGTAAAATGAACACAGATTAACCTTGTAGCATGTTTCTTGAATATGTAATACTTGTCTAGATCCCAAGGCTTATTCTCGTCTCAATATAAAATTTTTATTTTCATGAATAGTCAATTTGGATTGTTTATCTATAATTTTGTGTTTATTTTTCTGTACTTAATTTGATGTTAGTTATATATCTTTTATTTACTTTTAATTTCTATATTATTGGTGTATTTGTATTAGGGCACAATGTATGAGCCTACTTCTCACGAGGTGGATCCATGTCCCATTATACCGGATGTATTGACATTGTAGTGTAGACATAAGTCATCACATATTTTGGGCGAAATAATTATATAGTGACGTTATTTATTGCAAAGTGAAATGATAGCATATTTTGTGAAGCTCGACTATTCGATCACCATGTCGAGTAGCTCATAGATATTGCCGGTTTCAGTGAATTGCGTCGTTTATGTTATATGAAAATCGACTATCCACTGATTACAGTGTTAGTGGAAAGATGGTGCTAGGAGACGTATACGTTTTACCTTACAGTTGAAGAGACTATCATTACCCTCTAGGACATAGAGGCCTTCTTCGGATTACATGTAAATGGTGATCCTATTTGTAACAGTCAATTCATACATATGCCTATAGAGTTGATTTATATATGCGACGAGCTATTAGGATTTCGACCGACTGACTTGGATGGATATCGGTTGAAAATTATTTCCCTAGAGAGATTAGTGAGTCAACTACTACCTGCAGACTCGATGCCAGAAATGATAAGTCAGTATACACAATGTCGTATTATGCAGCTTATTGGTGGCTTTCTATTTTCAGACAAGTCCGGCAACAGAGTATATTTGCCCTTCTTAAAATGCATCTGTGATTTAGAGCTATCGGGCACGTTTAGCTAGGAAAGTGTAACATTGGCTCATCTGTACCGTTGTCTATGTAACGCTACGTCCTATAGAATGCATACTACCAGTGGTCCATTACTGTTAGTTTAGGTATTAAATGAATATTTTTTAAAAACTCTTATCAGCATTTCAAAGTAATAAAGTGTATAATTTTTCTAAGCAATGGTTGTTAATATTGAAATAGTTGTGAGTTTGAGAACGTATTCCTATTATCAGATCAACTAGAATCCGTTCGGTTGAAGATATTGATCCACAAGCCCCTAGAGGTTTAGCATAGGAAAGACTGTTAGAGCTTTCCTGAACCCCAACACATGTGTTACTTACTTATAGGGATCGGTTGGATATGATGCAACATGATCATATAAGTATTACTTCAATAAATTTGCTATCGACAATAATTTTAAGTTCGTTATTTAACATTGACACTGAAAGTTTATCTTTATACAGTTTATTTGATAGTCTTATGCTAAACACATATTGGCTACCCTACCCCCCTATTGCATCATGGAAGACAGATCTGGATGTCTATCACATCCTTTATATGCTGGGAGATAATAGAAATGCATCACCTAGATAGTATCATGTGACAATTTGAATTAGTACAAACAATCCTTATTGCAGTTGACACTAGTAATAATTTGCATGCCCGTAACATAAGGACTACCGGTGTAGGGTGAAATGAGATTGATTCAATACATTTCACTAATTGGATTAATAGGCATTTAACCATTCTAAGTGGACAACCCAATTATAGTTAGAATATAGTTTTGTTTGATTATGCAGCATGGTATTGAACTTACACTAGACGATTGGTTGATAATCTGACTATAATGCAACCTAACCCAGTGGGTTACCTATCGAGCGGTAGGGTGACTGAAATATTGGTACATAGATATTTTTAAATAGCCCTGAGAAATAAAATATAGAATTTTTACTCAAATATTTTATTGACATTTTGAAATATATATAGGCTGATTCGATACATCGGATATTATATCTAGGTAACGAAGGATATCAAAATGCGGATGTTATGAGTAGATAAGTGTTTGTATCGATTACGGATCTCGCTACATGTTCGTTAACTGCAGCAGGTGAGGTAGGTCGTTTGACCCACCCACCATACGAGCCATCAAGACGGAGCTACGTTTCTAATCCGATACTCCCGATCCCACAAGAAGTCAATCGCGAAGTGCCACTGGTGCCGGGGTAGACAAGCACGCAAACGGGCTGCAACTGATATTCCTCAACGGGATTACAACTCACATAGAAGAATATGATTATGAACAAGATGATCTTCCAGCGGTTGAGGATTGGCATACTGATTTTGTTACTCCGCAACATCTAATCTTCAATAGTAGATGTTTATTTTCGATTGATGAATTTGTTGCTAGTCCATCGACTAGACGGCCTCGAAGATGGCACAGATAATTTATAGAGGATGAAGGTCCATCCCATTGTACCGAGGATCAAGATGAAGGACAACTAGAGGAACAACATAAAGAGCAACCTCGGCGACGAGTTCAACCTCCAAAGAACCGTTGAGAATTTTATTGTGGGACTAGCTATCATTCTTTTTTTTAGATTATTCCATGTGTAATAAAATTCATTGTTTGTTTCTGATTTAAAAGTTCATGACTTGACAATCGTACAGGATAACCTATATTAAAAACTCAACTCAACTCAGCCAATATTAAAATATCTATATTAATAAATTTACGAATACAAAATACTAGAAGTAAGATAATTACAATGTAAATGAAATAGGCAAATACATTTCATTAATAGTCACAATTATATTCAAATTTTAAGTCAAAATAGAATTAATGAAATACCGTTATCAAATTTATGATATATAGTTTATATTTAAAAACTAAAAACAAAACAATAATTTCAATTTAGTTTTAGTTTGGCCATCTTAGAAGACAAAATTAATAACAATAAAACTTTAAAGTCAAATAAAACATAAAATTATTTTTAAATGATTTTTTAAAAACAAAAAATGTGTAAAATATTAATGAAATATAAATCAATATTTGCATTTTTCTTTAATATTTTACCCATTATTCGAATTCAACTAAATTATAAATTATTTTAGAGAGTTGAAACTATAAATTTAGTACAATTAGATAGTTGAGAACTTAAATTTTTTTGTAAATAATTAAACATTATAAATTAAAGTTAAATTAAAATTAAAATTTTATTTCCAAATCAAATATAAAAAATTAATTGTAGTAAAAATATGTATATTGCTTGTTAAGGTCAAATTTAAATTAATAAATTTTAATTGTGAATTAATTAAAATTTTTATTTTAAAATATTAATTATTTTTAAATAAAAATTGAGAAATTGGTGAAAATGAAATAGAGGAAATAGGTGAAAATGAAATAGAAGAAGAGGCAGGTCGTGTCTACGAGATGCGAGCTCCACTTGGACCTCGCGTTACACAAACACGACCTCTTGTGTCGACATGCGAGATCTAGACAAGTCACATCTGCCATACGTGAGGTCCTCCTGGATCTGACATTTTGCAAATGCGATCTGTCCTTTTCTTCTTGAATCTCGACCAGCTTTTTGACCTGACTTTGATGCATTTCACAAACGTGAAGTACCCCTGTCCGCCCTATACCCCAAATTACAACCCTCTTCAAAATGGATTTTGACCCGTTTTGGTCAAATCTCCTATGCATAATTGGCCTAACCGTAAGAGGTAGCTAAGTACGCTTTGTAACATTCGATCCCTTCGATTTCCTAGACAAGTCTGAAGACACTCGATCATTACGTTGGTATTTTGGGCACTATAGTTGGGCTTGGGCAAAATCTTACTGACGCAAGCGGACAGTTACAAGTCGACCTCTAACAGAACCCACAATCTTGGTCATTAAATCGTTATATGTGATGATTGGCTAGGCCATCGCATTCTATTTCAATTATTTTTTAAACTTATCTCAGATCTAGTGATATTAACCAAAAAAAATAAACATTTAGAAATGGACGTCAAATCACGTATCTTAAGTTGAATTGGCATCTACTTCTCATAAAATTAAATTGAGTTGACATTTACTTTTTCAAATTAAATTAGTATTTATTTTCACATATTTTATTTCTATTAATTAAAAAATAACTTATTTTATATATATATATATAAATTACTAACCTATTACTATAAACATTCTCAAAGATTAGGCACATTTGGTTGGAGGGATTTGATTAGTTGTTTTTACCCAAGATAATGAACTGTTTTTACCCCGTAATTACAAATACAATACCATCATAGAAGAATGCAGTGATTTTTTACCTACATTTTAGATATTCATTCTAGAATGTCTCATTCAATGCAACGCAATCCCAAACCAAACACGTGTTTTTGCCGGGGTCCATTTTCTTTCAAACAGTACTACTCCAAAGTAAAAGCACAACATGTGATGCTGGAGTAGAGGATGGAGATTGGAGATGCATGAATGAATATGAGAAAATGCTGGAAAATGCCGGTAGATATTTTTTAAAAGTGTAAAATATGTCAGTCATTTTTTAATTTTTTTTAAATTTTGATTTTTATTCTCGAACTTTAAAATATGTAATTTTAACCTTTGAACTTTTAAAACACCTAAAAAATAGCCATTTCAACAATAAAAACTCAAGTACAATACAAAATTACTAAATTTTAACTCTCATTTTCATGTTTTTAATTTCTAAAATATTATTATTCAACTGTAATCTCACTCTCTTCTCTTCGAAATTCTTAATTTATCAACAACAATTTTAAGATCTAACTTCAAACCTTTTATGCGACTCAATAATCTTGAGATTATTCTTTCGCACTTTTTCGAATCTAACTATATAACAAAAATAACATGTTTTACCCTTTAGTAAATAAAATTAAAATATAAAGATGAAGAAGAAAAAAAAAACAATTCGGTTATTAACGAATAGTAATTTTCTTGGCATCTCTATAGGAAGGAAGAATAATTTTGAAAGTAGAAGTGAATTATCAAAAAAAAAAATCTAAAAAGAGAAGTGAGAGATGCGCAAGTCACAGTAGTCTTTTCTTATCATATATAGAAGTTACTTTATAAGAATTAGAATGATGATACCACACTGTGAGAGTTGAGGAAATGAAAATGCCTATAAAATAGATTATGTGGAAGTCATGTGATGAATTTCTATGAGCACTTAATAGTTTTAATTAATGGAAGAGCTAATTCGAAGAGAAGAAAACGATATTAAATTTGAAGAATAATATTTTAGAAATAAAAAATAGGAGAACGAAAGCTAAAATCTAGTGATTTTGTATTGTACTTGAGTTTTTATGGTTGAAATGACTATTTTTTATATGTTTTAAAAGTTTGAGGGCTAAAATTAAATATTTTAAAATTCGAGAATAAAAATCAAAATTTATAAAAATTTAAGAATGTTTTCCATATTTTGCCCTTTCTAAAAATAGCTTTCTCATGGAGATAAACACTATATATTATCCATTTGTCGTGTACACCATTTTTCATTCTAGATATGGGGAATTGGGGATGGCGTAGGGGCGAGGGTGTCCTAGATTCCTTAGATAAGGATTGAAGTTCCCCTGACAGTCCCTTCCTTGTCCTTTCCTTTTTTAAAATCGGGGGGGGGGGGGGTGTGGGGGCGGGAATGGGGCCTGCGTGGCTGTCGGGAGTGCGGCGTGATTTTCTACTTGCTCGATACATTGAAGTTATGGCATCTTTTCATCTTCATCTCCAAGAAAAAAAAAAAAAGAAGAAGAAGAAACTACTTATTAGATGGGGTTTGTCTATGGACTGCACACAGAAAATTATAATAATTATTCTAAATAATGATTTCAGTACACCATCCACTCCTAACGTTGTACCGGTAACCTTAAACATAGCAAGTCATGTACGTGTGCTAAGACATGTTCTAGGTAGGGTTTTTAAAATTTTTATCCTCAAAACAGTACTATATCTATTTTAAAGCAATTAATAATATTAGACTTCGAAATTTTATATAAAAATAAAAAATATAATAATATAATATAATAAAAATAAAAAATTTATGAATCTTAAAATATTTTATATCAAATATAAATATATATAAAAAATATATATGAGAAATATATTTATTATTTTATAATATATAATATATTATAATTTTTTAATAAAAATATTAATTCTTTTAAGATAATCTAAAATAGTAAATAAGTTTATTTTTTTAGAACGGTGAGTAATTTTTCTAATTATACTTCTTCTTTTTTTTGTCAAATCAATTATGTCACCCAATTATATTTTTAAAATTTTTAATTTTATCTGTAGTTGACCAATGATTAATTTACTTTTTAATTGTTTAAGTGGATTTAATTGTAATTATTAAAAATTCTAAATAAGACAAATTCATGGTCGCACCATTATATAGTTCGTAATTGAACTAATTTCAATATGTCCAAGTCTCTAAACCGTGAACAAACTGGGTTGATGTTACAATTTAGCCTTTTAAACATTTTAAATCATTATTATTGAGTTTGTTGAAACAATCAAAATTAAATTGATCACTATTTCACTAGTCAACTAACAAAGAGACTATTACAAATTTCAAATTTTAAAAAGAATGACATTGATTATTATTTTTTAAATCCAATAAAAAAGTAATATTTTGAGAACATATACTCTCAAATAACAAACACAGCATTAAAATTTTCAAAATTTAACCTAAAAAAGGGACAATCAAGAAAAACTGTAATATTTTGGGAGTATAATAATTATTTTGAGATGAATTTATTTAAATATAATAAAAAATTATCAAATATGTGGGACTAAGATATGATTGAAATGAAATTAAAGAAAAAGAATATAATGTATCGTAAATATGTGATAATTTTCAAAAAATAAAACTTATTTAATTACAATTATTTTTAATTAAATTAAATTTTTGAATTGAATTGAATCCCAATGCAAATCTTACAATGAATAATCCTTCTATATGTATGCACCCAAATCCATTATTTAGCGCATCCTAGTTATATGCCGTTTATTATGACTTAGCCTATGTTTCGTTTTCAAAGGGGGAGGGAGAGGGAGAGGAGAAGGAGAGCAATGCATTTATTTGTATTAAGGAAAGTAATACTATTTTCTTTCATTTTGTTTGTTATGAAAGGAAGAAGAGGTTAAAAGAGAAGGAATAAGCGAGAGAATAATTAATTTAGTTTATTATTTTATCTTTTATTATCTATTTTGTTAAAATTTTTAATATTAAAAATATGGTCAATATTATTATAAATTACTCTCACCTTTATCTTTTCTCCCCTAATTACTCCAAATTTATAACGGAAGAAATGCTGATGACTGCTATAGTGATACTTTCTCCTGATTTACTTTTCCTAGACATTTATATCTAACCAAATAAAGTAAATGATGTTACATTTATTTTCCCTCAACATTCACTTTAACAATTCACTTTAACAAAACATTCCAACCAAATATAACTTTAGATTATTTGTCACTATGCCAGTCACTACAAAAGGTATTGGTAGAGTGATCTCAAACTTATTTTCAAATGGTTTGACAATGCGGAGGTCATAAGTTTGGCGACTATACTTACCTTGATGGTTGCCCACAATAGCACCTTCCTTTTTATTTAGTGAAAAAGATTTGGAATCCTTTCCATTACTTCGTACAAAATATTATAAAAGTTACATTGTAATAATATTTGATATATTAATAATAAATTTAATATACAATCATATTATATTTAAATATTATTCTTAATATGTAAAAAAAATTATATTAGTATATAAAAATTATCACTAATATTTTAAATAATATTTTTAATACACTCTATTCATTAATAAATACAAAATACGTATCTACTATACTTAGAAATGTCTTGGTATTTTCTAAATATAAACATACCAAAATCATCTATATATATATAACAATTTTTACATAAATCATAGATCAGTAGATTAAATGTATTAATAAATTATATTATATAATTTATATTATATGCTATACAAATTTGTGTGTGTTAAAATTTTTCCTATATATGGGGTGACTTAGGTATCCTCGTCATTCGCTGTTTTCTCTAATTTGATTATTTGCCCTCCATTCTTTTCTATTCTTCTCTCAAGGAACTGTTAAAAATCACAAAGGTAAGGTGTACCTTCTCTCTCAACCTGACGATGACGATCCCGGTGGACGAGAAACCAAGAACCCGGGAAGCAGTACTCAGGAATAGGCTATCCATGTTGGAAATCAACAGCATAGCCAATCTTCCTGGCGATGTGATCGTCGAGATTCTCGCCAGACTTCCGGTGAAGGTGCTCTGCAAATTCAGGTGCGTGTCCAAGGAATGGCTTGATTTGTTAACTTATGATGATCATTTTATTGCACAACACGGTCAACAGTCGAAGAAAAATCCCATCTTGATGTTCCGGAAGTATTCTTCGAACGAGGCAAAGGTGGAAATGAATGACAAGGTCATAGTAGAATTGACTGGTACTGATATGTCTGGCCGTGTGGTAACTAAGATCAACGCTCCGGTGGGTGGCCCTGTCAACACCTTTACCTCGTTCGGATCTCTCATACTTTTATGCTGCTCTTACGGTGTCTACGTTTGCAACCCCGGCTCCCAAGAATTTGTCCCCGTGCCGATATCTTCAACCATGTCCCGCTACTGCATCGTGGGATTTGGTCAGTGTCGTTTGGCCAAGGAGTACAAGATTGTTCATATGTTCCCTAGTAGTGATCCGCTCGTCGGTGATGATGAAGGAATGAGGTGCGAGATATTTACTTTGAAAAATGGCCGGGTTCAAGATTTGGACGACTGGAAAAGAACTGGAGATTGCCCCTACAAAGTCCAGACGCACGGTTTATCCGTGTCCGTAAGTGGCTTCCTTTATTGGATGGTTTCAGACGAAGCCAATGAATTGAACAATAAATCAATCCTTTCCTTCGATCTGGAAAGAGAAAAATTTGAAATGATTTCATATCCCAAGTGCTACTCTGCTCACGAGCAGAGTTCACTCTTTTTAAACGGTTACAAGAATTCTTTGTGTCTGGTGGATAATTCAGCAAGAACATCAGCTATAGATATCTGGCTGCTGAAGGACCGAAGAAGGAACATTTGGGTCAAGGATCACACCTTTAACTTATCAATATTGGGTACACCCAATATTGAGATAAGGGGTGTTGTTCCTTGCAACGACAACGATGGAACAATAGTGTTCAACACAGATCAACATGGCTTAGTCGAGTGCAACATAGACACAAAGGGCCTCAGAAAAATTAAAACAGAGTCAGAGGAGCGTTACAAGTTGCCATGTATTTACTACGATGGCTTCTTTTCTTTGTAAATTTCATAAACTTGGCAATTGCCTTTCTTGGATGGTCATCAAGTTTCTCGAGAACAGGGCAGCTTTTCTTATATGGTGCTATGTAAATAAACTATGCACAACAAGACGTTCACCGTAATAGTTGTCTTCCTCTTTTGTTCATGTAAGAGGGGAACCGTTTTTTCTCTGTTCTTTATTTTATTGTAA
Organism: Voacanga thouarsii; assembly: GCA_026120185.1. NCBI lineage: Eukaryota > Viridiplantae > Streptophyta > Magnoliopsida > Gentianales > Apocynaceae > Voacanga > Voacanga thouarsii. The sequence continues at coordinate 9,768,971 of JANUWF010001287.1, read as the reverse complement.
TGGCAGCCTGAGATGTTAGTATTTTATTGTATTCGTGTCTGTTATCTGCGGAGAAAGGTTTGCTCTGATCAGAGGCATCTATAATGTTTATATGTGTTCAAGTCTTCGAGAGATTCTTAGGTAGTACTTGCAACGGATTTCGTCGGTGCAAATCCATACCATTGGTGGGGGGTTTTGTTAGGCGGATGTGGACTTTGTAGGGTAGTTTGGATGTATATAGATTGGAATTTTTATTTTAATTTAAAATATTATTTTTAAAAAATATATATAATGTATTATATTTTTTAAAATTTTATATATTTAATAATTTTTTATTATATTTTTATGAATTTATCTTAATTTAAATTTATTCAGACACTATTGGTTTCTCCGATTTCAAGAGCGGTGTCCCTCCTTGTGCCTTCCTATTTTGTTCTCTAATCAGACAGATACCAGTAGTAACATTTTTAGAAAACGTATTTGTATCCTTCCCTCCCTCTCCGGCTTTCTCCTCCAAGGCCGGCCATGACAGGCTACCATGTGGCAACCTATGTTTCTTTTTCTATTTTTTTGTTAACCCTTCTCTTTGCTCTGATTGTTGCAGAAAGAACCAGAATTGCAATCTTTTTGTAACTGAGTTATGGAACGGGCCACCAACTACAGAACTTCAAGAGAGAAGTGGATAAAACTCTATTTTTTTTAATGTTCATTTTAACTGTCAGATTCGACATGAATTAATTATTTTAATCATGGTGTATTAACTGTTATAACAAAAAAATAGCGGTCAATCAATGTTGAATTTCATTGCTAATTATTTACAATTAAGATAATATAAAGTAAATAGTGTATAAATAGACGCCTATGAGAGGCAGGAGCAACTCTCTAATTTTAATAATATTAGAGATTCTGTCGGGTTTATATATAAATATACTATCTAAACAGTAATTGTATTTAACGGTTAAAGTTAAAATAATATTTAAAGCATAAACGTTAATAGCCACCAAGTTGAATTTTTCATGGTAAGAAAAAATAGAAAGTTGTGAAGTAATTGCCAAAATAAAATTTTCATGGTAAAAAAAATAGAATGTTGTAGATAAATTAGAGTCATGCAAATTATTATTAACTAATATGTTTTAACATAATTAAAACACTGAAAGATCTCCAATTTTTTTGTGCAAATAGATAAGAATTGATTTGAGATGAATTTTATAAAACTTATTAAATATATGGGGTCATGTGAAGTTTAAAGAAAGAATATGATGTATTGTGAGTAAATGATAATTCTCAAAAAATAAAAATTACATAAAATAATAATATATTTAAATTAACATGAAATTTTGATTTGGAATGAGAAAGTGAAATCCCAATCCAAGTAGCATTATAAAACTGGAGAGGAATCAATCTTGAGAAGGAGAGAGATAGGGGTACGCAATCGATTTTCAGTTCGGTATTCAGTTTAAATTTTGATTTTTTTAAATTTTTTACTAAAAATCAAATTTAATTGAATTTTTAAGAAATCAATTACAACCGAATCGAAATAATTTTAGTTTGGTGCACTTCAGTTAGATTTTTAATCAAAATTTGATAAATTTTAATTTGTTTGAATGGTCTATTTAGCCCACTAGTCCATTAGTCCAATATAAATTTAAGAGTTTATTATAATTTATTCCCATTAAGTTAGGGATAGTAGCACTTTAATACTACAAGTTGTAAAAAATACACTAAGATGTTCATTGACCATTAGTCAATGACAGTATTAATTAACCGAAGTTACTTTTGTAATAAATATCTATTTTGCTCCCACTAGTTATAAGATCTTGATTATCAAATCCTAATTTTATGATTCACATTAATACAGACAAATAATATTTATTTCTGAAACTGTCTCTATAATTTAGAAAAGAATAAAAATTATATACTTTTATTTTTAATTAGAAAGTGATAATATTTTAATTAAAAAACTCTTAATAGGTTCATTTTATTTTTTTTTTATTTTCTTAAGGAACACCACGGAGATTGAAACAACTTAAGTCACAATGTATTCAAATGTAACCTTGTGCTTATCTTTTTTTTTTTTCCTTTATTCCTTTTTATAACGAGAGGAAAAATAATTAACATTATAATATTTTTCAAGTACGACTATATAAAGATTTCTTTTTTTATGAAATATTGAATTTAATTATAATTATTGTTGAAAATACGGCTCCTTAAAATTTCGTATATAGATACAATTAATTTTCATATAAATAATATTAATTTGCTAAATCATATACATATAAATCAACCGATTACATTGCAAAAAAATTAGAATGAAACTCGAACATAGATAGATAAGTTGGTTAGATAATAATTGGTAGAAAAAAAATTACAAAATTGGTATAAAATAATTAAACTAAAATTTCAATCAAAATTTTAAAATTAGACATATCATACACAACTATGCCAAAGCTTAAATACGATACAAATTCAAATATAATAGGCCAAAAATAAAAATTATAAAATTGTATTAATATTTTCCTCAACAAAAAAAAAAAACAATATCACCAAAAAAAATTATCATCTTTCACTAATGTTATTTTAAGGAAATATGAATTTTTTTTGTGACTTTATTTTTTTTGAAAAAAATATTGGTATAATTTTGTAATTTTATTTGATGATTATTATGCTTGAATTTTGCATCATATTTAAGTTTTGGCTATATAAATTCCCTTCGTTAAAGGATAATTTTAGATATTTTATAATTATTATGGGTAAAATAAATATATTTTATTATAAAAGTAAGTTTCATTTGTTAATATTGTCATTGACTAATAGTCAATGGATTTCTAATACATTTTTTATAATTTGTGATACTAAAGTACTGCTACCCCCAACTTAATAGGTGTAAATTGTAATAAAATCTACATACTAATATAAAATTCAATACAAATTAAAGCCCAAATACAATATAAAACTTAATACAAATTAAAATATAAATTCTAATACAAACAAAAGTTTAAATCAAGTAGGGATCTGGTTGACAAAAAACGAATGCAAAAATAGACATAACGGTGTAGAGATTATAGTAAAGTTTATAAAATAAAGTCTTTTAAGGTTTTAAAATTTTAATTATATTTTTTATCAAATTATTGTAAAGATAAATAATAAATTATATTTTATTCAATTTTTTAATTTAGTTTGATTTTAATTAAATAAAATTGAAAATTGAATTAAAATTTAAAAAAATTAAAATCGAATCAAATCAATTAAATTTTAAATTAAAATTTATTATTCGACTCAGTTCAATTCAAATTAAATAGTGGACAGAGATCGAGAGAGATTGGAGTAGTAACAATGGCCAGTTTTATTTGGGCTGATTCATCACCCCGGCTGACAATGGTTCCCTTTGCTTTTGCACAGAATGGTCGCTCTCTGTTTCATTAATGCTCGTATTATTTAGGCAAGTGTCGGGCCAGCGCTTACGTTTTGCTGACCTAGACGCTTACGATTGCTTTCCTGGACGCTTCTTCAAGTTAAAAATACTTTTTGGGCTTCTAGAACAACATTATGATCCACCAGAAAAAAAAAGGACTTTCACAGGAATTGTCGGGGAGGAATCTCTCAGTAATTTGAAATGCCAGTTAATTATTTCTCCGTTTTTAATAGATATTTGTGATTTTTTTAATATTATTTTTTGTCTATTAGTATTTTTTAACTTTATTTCTCTCCCATATCGATCTCCTCACATATACGGCATTCTTTAGTAATTATTTAGAGAATATTTTAAAAAGTTTGATTTATAAAATATATTTTTATAATTCTTAGTTTTTATATATAAGTTTACAAGAACTTATAATTTGAGTTGGAAGAAATTTTTAATTTATTTAGTAATTTTTAGTTTTTTTTTAAATTTAAATAACAGTTATTAAAAAACAAAAAATATTCAAATGTATAAATAAATTCATTCAATGTAGTTTTTTCTCTAAGGAAAGATGTCCAACCCACTCCTAGGATTCTCGACTCTATCCTTTTCCTCAGTCATTTTTCCATTAATATCTACAACTGTTATATATATTACATTATTATTTATTTTTTAAAATAAAATAAACCTGTGACTGTTTGAAGTAGAGAGTGGAGGACTATCTTACTATTTTTGGTGGAGTGGCAGTAGTGGTAGGGGTGTGAGTCTTTATCATTATCACTCAAGTTGTAATTAGATTAAAATATTACTATCGTAATATTTTTTACTCTATTTTCTCCCTCATTCTTTTTGTCAGTTCGACATCAGATTGCGTATCGTTCTTTTTCTATCCCCTCCCATTATTAAAAAAATTTTAAAAATATAACTATTATATATTATATTATTATTATTTTTATTTAATAAAATAAATTCGTGATAGTTTGGCGAAGAAAGTGAAGGACCATCCTACTATTTTAGTAGAGTTGAAGTAATTGTAAGGGTCATGCCCTTCATAATTATCACTCAAGTTGTAATAAAATTAAAGTATCCCTATCATACTATTTTTTATAATATGATAGGAAAGTTAAAATTACAAAAAAAATAAAAATAAAAAATTGTCCTTAATAAAAAGAATTATTATATATAAAAAATAGAATTTCTGATCCTTCTTTTACTTGTTTTAACCTACAATTCTTCACTATGTAAGTAAGCACAAAAGAGGAAGTGATGCAAAGATAAGTTAGGCATTCATTGAAGATAGCATATGTTATGGTTAAAGGGAAAGGAGTATAGTGCTTCATGTGTTTTAAGGTGTAGCCAAACATTATTCTACGCTCATTTCCAAGTCTTTGATATCAAAATCTTTGTGTAACTCTAACAATTATATGACAGTGGTATCCCAATGTGTGTGTGGGTGTGGGTGTGGGAGTGAGAGAGAGAGAGAGAGAGAGAGAGAGAGAGAGAGAGAGAGAGAGAGAGAGAGAGAGAGAGAGAGAGAGAGAGAGAGAGAGGTGCATTCTCTTGAAAAGTCGTTATTCCAATGCCGTGTGTGAAAGAAGGAATTAAAAAAAAAAAAAAAAGGCATCCTCTAGAAGAGTTGTTCATTCCACGCTGCGTGGTTGCATCTTCATCCTAATTTCCAAAGGACACATTAGGTGGAGTTGAGAATTATTTGTTCTTGTCAATGATAGGGAAAAATGCGATAGAGAGAGAAAAGAAGCCTGCAGTTGACAATGACATTCTAGAAGGGAGCAGTAGTTCATATGAAATTTGGTATCCCATTTGGTGGCCATCCAATAAATAGTACAAGTAGGAGCAACCTTACAACAAGTATGCATCTTTGAGGGATACACATAACATGGGACAGCTGCTAAAGTCAAACAGAATCACAACTAATTGTTTAATTAATAATTACTTAATAAATTAATTTGAAATACATGGAATTTCTCAGCTAAAATAATGAATAAATAAATAAATAAATAATTTTGCATGTACGATTTTCTACTATTCTTTAATAATTGTAATTTTATTAAAATGGCTCCGGAGGTGGAGCAAATGGTTTCTTAATTGATTAAATAGGTTTCTTTAATGATCGTGAATTGGATTTATATTTCTAAATTACAAGAAATTGAAGAAAAATAAAAGACAAACAGATACCAACCATAATGTTTACAATCCTTGATTAAGTAATTTAAAACTTCTACATTAAGGGGTTGGTATTAATTTAAACTTTTTTATAATTGATAAATTTAATTCATTAATTATTTTGTTTGTTTTATAATACATTGTTTTTTTTCTTTCTTATCCATCCATAATTATTTTTATTCATAATTTTAGTCCAAACTATGATTTCCTATTATGAATCTATGCTGGATTCATAAATGAAAATAAAAAGACTTGTTGGGCTTCTAGAAATCCATTACGGTCCACCAGAAAAGAAAAAGACTTTTGCAACAGAAATTTTAAGATAAATTGGTTCACGTAAACTAAAAGCTTTAATATATTATATTATATATATTATAAATTATACAATACAATTTATTAAAATATATTATTTACGTTGAATTATTTCGCATTATGAATCTATGATGGATTCATAAAAGAAAATAAAAGACCTTTTGGGCTTCTAGAAACTCGTTATAGTCCTCAAGAAAAGAAAAAGACACTTGCAACGGGATAGATTGGTTTACGTAACCTAAATACTTTAACATATTGTATTACATATCTTATAAATTATACAATACAACTTATTAAAATATATTGTTTACGTGAATCCAATCTACCTAAGACTTTCCCCTTGCGCAGGAATTGTTGGGGAAAAATCTCTATGTTATTTGAAAAGTATTATTTCTCTATTTTTAATAGATATTTATCATATTTTTTAACATTATTTCTCTCTCATATTAATCTCCTCACATACTACATTCTTTAGTAATTATTTAGAGAATATTTTAAAAGTTTGACTTATAAAATATTTTTTAATAATTCTTAGTTTTATATATAAGTTAAAAAGAACTTATAGTTTGAGTTGTAGGAAATTTTCTAGTTATTTAGTAATTTAGTATTTTTTGTATTTAAATAATACTTATTAAAAATAAAAAATATTCTAATGCATAAATAAGTGCACTTAATATAGTTGTTTTCTAAGGAAGGGCCTCCATTTCACCTCTCAGGATTCTCTATTCCATTCTTTTTCTTTCTCTCATTAATATATAGAATTGTTATGTATTACATTATTATTATTATTATTATTAATAAAATGGACTTGTGACAGATTGAAGGAGAGAGTGGAGGACCATCCTACTATTTTGAAGGAGTGGAAGTAATTGTAAATTATAATTAAATTAAAGTATCACTATCACTCTATTTCTATAATATTATAGGAAAGTTAAAGTTAAAAAAAAAAGAAGAAGTTTTTACTTACAGAAAGAATTATTCTATATTAAAAAAAAGATTTTTTAATCTTTCTTTCACTTTTTTAATCTATAATTCTATCACTATATATAAATAAGCACAAAAGAGAAAGCAATGCAAAGATAGATTATATATTACTTGAAGATGGCATATGTTATGCTTAAAGGGAGTATAGTGCTTTGTGTTTTAAGGTGTAGCCAAACATCATTCCACTCTTATTTCCTAGTCTTTTGATATAAAAAATCTTTGTGCAATTCTAAAAATTATGTGAAAATAGTATCCCCATGTGAGAGAGAGAGAGAGAGAGAGAGAGAGAGAGAGAGAGAGAGAGAGAGAGAGAGAGGTGCATTCTCCTCAAAAGTCGTTTATTCCACGCCAACAGGTATTCCAAGGCATGTGTGAAAATGGAATAAAAAAATAAAAAGGCATCCTCTAGAAGAGTTGTCCATTCTTGCCTAAAAAATAACAAATGCCATGTATGATAAATTTATCTTTTCAAAACATTAGATTATGTATAGAGAGAGTAGTATGAGAGAAAGTGTAGGACCCATGGGAGTTGGCTTTGTCGCCGGAGCGCTTGCAGCAGCTGGTGCGGCTGCTTCTTCTCACTTTTTGGGCATCTAGAAACCCATTATTATGGTCCACCAGAAAAGAAAAGGACTTTTTGGAGGAGTTGTCAGGGGAGGAATCTCTACGTTATTTGAAAAAGCACTAAATTATTTATCCCTTTTTAGTAGATATTTGATATTCTTGTATCATAAGGACGTAAAATAAAATATGTTAAATAAATAATTTTTATTTATAATTTTATGATTTTTTAAAATTTTATTAATTATTTATAAATTTTTATAATATATATTTATTATTTTATTTATTTAAATTCAAAATAATATATCAATAAAAGATGTTTTTACGTGCTACAATAGGAACTATGAATGCTATGTTATGACTGGAACATTCCATAAATTTATGATATTTGTCTATTATTTTTAATCTTATTTCTCTCTCATATTAATCTCCTCAGATAATGCATTCTTTAGTAATTATTTATAGAATATTTTAAAAGTTTGACATATAAAATATATTTTTTATAATTCTTAGTTTTTATATATACGTTTAAAAGGATTTATAATTTGAGTTGAGGAAATTTTCAAGTTTTTTAGTAAGTTTTTAAATTTTTGTATAAAATTTTAAATGATACTTATTAAAAAACAAAAAGGTAATTATTACAAGATAAGGTGCAGCCAAATGATTACTTATGCGACTCCAAAAAGAAGTCGTTTTGTTCTACCCTCCAACAGAAACTCAACAAGTATCTTTATCAATTGCGAAAGAAGAAGAATCTTACTACTAGCACTCCAATTTCGGATTCATTTGTAAATTTTGGGGAATACTCTGGAGATGAATATGATTCAGATCTTATTCTTAGTTCTAGCAAAGGCAAAAAGCAAAGACGGCGGAAACAAACCCCTCCTCAACATGCAATGGTTATTAGGTAGAAAGCAAAAACGTATCGTGTTGGAAGATACTATTGATCATATAGTGCTTTTATTGTCTTTTTATTTTTTATTAAATAAAAAATATCAACCACCTTTTTGGTGGTATTAAAAATAAAAAAAAGGTGCACTTACTGTAGTTGTTTTCCATGAGAGGATCTCTATCCCACCTATAGGATTCTTTAACTTATTCTCTCCCCGCTCTTTCTACCATTAATATATATATATATATATATTATTTTTATAATAAAGTAGACATGTGACAGTTTGAAGGAGAGTGTAGAGGACCATCCTACTATTTTGGTAGAGTAGAAGTAATTGTAAGGGTCGGGACCTTCATCATTATCACTCAAGTTGTAATGAAACTATCCTACTATTTTTTACCCTATTTTTTCCTCACTTTTTCTCCCATTAATATATACAACTTCTATGTATTATATTATTATTCTTTTTTATTTATTAAAGTGGACTTGTGACAGTCCGAAGGAGAGAATGGAGGACCATCCTACTATTTTGGTGGAGTTTAAGTAATTGTAAAGGTCGTGGCCTTCATAATTATCACTCAAATTGTTAATTTATCAAGTTAAAGTATCATCATCGTACTGTTTTTTATAATATAATAAGAAAGTTAAAATTACAAAAAGAATAAAATAAATAAAAGTTTACTAATAAAAAGAATTATTATATATAAAAAATAGAATTTCTGATCCTTCTTTCATTTCTTTAACCTTCAATTCTTCACTATGTAAATAAGCACAAAATAGTATGTGATGTAAAGATAAGGTAGACATTCATTGAAGATAGCATATGTTATGGTTAAAGGAACTATAGTGCTCTATGTGTTTTAAGGTGTAGCCAAACATTATTCCGCTCTCATTTCCTAGTCTATGATATCAAAATATTTGTGTAATTCTAACAATTATATGAAAGCAGTATCCCAATGTGTGTGTGTGTGTGTGTGTGTAGAGAGAGAGAGAGAGAGAGAGAGAGAGAGAGAGAGAGAGAGAGAGAGAGAAGTGCATCCTCTAGAAAAGTCGTTCATTCCACGACCACAGGTATTCCCATACCATGAGTGAAAGAGGGAAAAAAAAAGGCATCCTCTAGAAGAGTAGTTCATTCTGCGCCAATTGGTATTCCTATGCTGCGTGTGATTGAGTCAACAGTTGCATCTTCATCCCAATTTCCAAAGGACACATTAGGTGGAGTCGAGACTAGACAATTATTTATTCTTGTAAATGATATGGGAAGAAAGCCATTAGGTGGAGTCGAGACTAGACAATTATTCCACCGAGACTAGACAATTATTTATTCTTGTAAATGATATGGGAAGAAAGCCATAGGGAGATAAATGAAGCCTGCAGTTGCCAACAATAATTACCAAGAATTGACATTCTAGAAGGGAGTAGTAGTTTATATGAAATTTGGTACCCCGCTACTCTATTTTAAAATAAATTTTTATAAAATTTTTATATATAAATTAAAAATATTAAAAATAATATTACAATTCAAATAAAATTTTTATATTACTCTTATTAAAAATATGACAACTATTGATTAGTGAAAATTTTTAAAAAATAAAAAAAATTGAAAAATTATATAGATAATTTAGAATAAATAAAGATAAAATAAAAATAAATTATTCATTAATATCTAAAAATATGTACATAAATATTTATTTTGAAATAAGATAAAAAAATTTATGAACATCTGTTATGAAATAAATGGAGTACAAGTAGAAGCACCCTTAGAACATGTATGCAACTTTGAGGGATACAGATAACATGGGACAGCTGCTACTGGTAGTTGAAGTTAATGAGAATCACAACTAAAATTGTCTAATTAATAATCACTTAATAAATTAATTTGAAATACATTGAACTTCTCAGCTATAATAATAATAATAATAATAATAATAATAATAATAATAATAATAATAATAATAATAATAATTTTGCATGTACGACTATCTTCCATGCTTTAATAATTGTAATTTTAGTAAAATGGCTCCGGAGGTATTTGGAGCAAATGGTTTCTTAATTGATTAAATGTGTTTCTTTGACGATCGTGAATTGCATTTATATTTCTAAATTAAAAAAAAATGAAGAAATAAAGACAAACAGCTACCAACCATAATGTTACAATCGCTGATTAAGTAATTTAAAGCTTCTAGATTAGCGGGTTGGTATTAATTTAAATTTTTTATAATTGATAAAATTAACTCATTAATTATTTTGTTTTGTTTTATAAAACATTACTTTTTTTTCTTTCTTACCCATCCATCAACTAATTTTATTCATAATTTTAGTCCAAACTATCATTTCCACGGCTAAGTATGATGGATTTATAAAAAGGTATACGACTTGCACGTATTTAAATTTATGAGTGTCACGCTCCGAATTCGAGAATGACATGACAACACTCCAAAAAGAATATCGAACCTTTAACATAACAATCAACCCGAAAATCATCATTGGAAATTTGCATTAGCTAAACTCAATTACAAAGTCTCCAAATGTGAAAATAAAGTACAATAACATTAAACTTGCTCAAGCATAACAATTGAGATTCTAACTTCCGAAAAATAACTCATAATAAGTGTTTCTTAATCAAAGTAACACGGGAGACAATCCTTTTGAAAACCATACACCAACTCTACCCTATTACAGATCTTCATCAAATCACTCATCTAACTCATTATCGTCTAGCTGAGATTCTACAAAATGGTAATAAAAGAGTGAATTCACTAACTCAGTAAAGAAATGTTGCTTATCTGGATTTAAGTATGTTATATAATACTAAATTTTCAAATATTGGGAACATACAAATGTACTTCCAAGAAATCCTTTTGGTGGTTCATTGACATTTTGAAGAACAAATGAGCTTGGTATAGATAATTAGAACTAGTTTTTAGATAACAAAAACGGATTACATTAATCAGACAAGGAGTAAAACCATTTTTTTTTTGGAAATAGAGGAGGTGGACATAAGGCAACCGATGCCACCTAGACTGGAGAGGCTGGCATCGGTTGGATGGACAGAGATTGGGCAGCGCCAGCCAGAAGGAGGCAGATGGCGTCGGGTGGTCTTGGGAGCAGTAGAAACAAGTCCGAATAAAGCATCTTAGGCTAAGGTTTGTCACACCAACAACAGGACTCAATTCATACCTTTCAAAAACTCCAAGAAACTTAATAAAACAACATATGTTTAGAACAAACATGCATTTACATATAGATAACTCATTTCATTCATTAGATTTAGAGCATTCATATCAAATTCCTTATCGAAGCTGAACAATGCTTAGGGAAAGGTTGTGGCTAACTGATATCAATTTCCTAACTATTTTATCTCGTCAGGAGGAGGGCCAAAATAGAAACTATATATTATATCCCCCCGGCAATGGCCAGACAGAAGACTAGATATTATATCTCCTAACTAAAGGCTAGAATATAGAAAAGTTTAGGGAGTCCCCACCATGATCACCCACAAACACCAACAACTTATGAACCAGAATTCAGTACATATTAGAAACTCATGAAAATTCACATGTACAATTCAAAACAATCATTAAATTAGAATTTCAGATCCTAAACAAAGCTTCACAATTTTCATATGCACACAGTTCATTAACTAAAAAGAAATTCATAACATAGCCATACTCAATCCAATTTATATAACAACATAAATTTTTCTTGAGTTTAAGCAAACTGATAGGAAATTCTAGAAGTATGAACAAAATATAGGAATGCCAATCTCCTTATCAGAAAATAACATAAATAGTACAATTCCTCCTAAAGCCTCTAAAGAGTTTCTAGTCATCTACAATCCTCATAATTCACGGATCAAAAATATAGACGTCACCATTAACCCTTAAATCAGAACCCTTCACAACCCTCAACTCTATCAGAAAGCATACCCTAAGAATGATTAAGGAAACTCAGAAATAGAATGATTGTAATAAGACTCCTAAAGGTTAAAGTTTCTAGTTCTAATCTCTCTTCTAATTCTTCTCCGGTGTTGTTCTCCTCATTTTCCTAAGCAATCTCTAAACAATAACGACTATTGGTGCAATTTTGAGTATGGACAATATTACCAACAAATACACAAAAATCAAATTTTAAATTAAAATACTGGCAAGTATAACCATAGTGTAATATATAGTTTATTGGTAAGTATCGAAGATCCTCAGGAAAATGATAGATGTACCACTACTAACTTTTCTTCTATTATTTAACCTAACAAATTAACGGAATACACTAACTACAATGGGTAAATTTAAAGAATCAAAATCACTTTACACAAGATTGGCCAAGAGAAAATCAATGATGTAAAATAGAGTATAAGACATGCACTTGTCAAGAATCCCCTAAAATTAACCAAGTACCAAACCAAACCCAAGATACCTTTCTAATATCAGAAGGTCATGAATACAAAAACCCACACTCTCTCGATATATAAATTTTCTATTCTTAGGCTAATTAAAAGGTATCTCTACCTCCCAAATTGAACCAAAGAAGCATTAAGTACAAAATCACTAAAATTCTAGAAGAGCCTAATATTCCTATCTCTAGGTGATATCAAATTCTCAATGATTACTAAGTTCTAATCCTTTCTCGAGTTTATCAAGGAAAAACAAATATTGAACCCAATAGATTAGAACCCAACTTCTAACCCCATCTCTCGGATTCATTAAAAGAGAGTAATCCAAACAATGAATTCAACATAATAAAATCAAGTAATCGTTCAATAGAAATTGAAATCGAACAAATCAAGAATAGATTTAACACATGAACTAATTAGGGTTCAACTTTTCAAGAACAATTAAAGCATTTAAATACATTGCTAAGTCAAAAAACAAAAGAAAAAAGAGAGAAGAAAACTCATAGACAAGCTTGCTTCTTCATCTTCTCCAAGTCTTCCTTGAGCAACCCTCTATTTTTCTCCTTCAATCTCCTCTCTTGTGTGTGTTAGTGTTTTTCCCTAGAGTTAGCCACCCTTTATTATCCCAAATAGATGTATTTACGGGACTAAGGATGTCCTAAAAATCGAGTTTGAATAGAACTGTAGATTTGTTTTGCGATATGAATCGGCGCTAGTTGATATGATATAAATGGTGTTGGCTGTCTCTTATTTTTAATGTACACTCGACATTGAATGGCACCATTTACATTGAACTAGACAACACCGTTAGCTCTCGAATCTCCAATTCTCTACTGTTCATTAATAAAAACGGTGCCAGTTTACTTGAACCAAACGGCACCGGTTAACTATAGTAAATCTTCTACTTTCACCATTTTTATTCCATTCTTTTCATACAATCATCATTTATTCATTCCTATACAAAATCGTGTGAAAATGCAAGGATGAGTGATCATTTAAGTTAAATTCTACAACAAATATAATACAATTTATACAATATATGTATAATGAGCATTCATCACTCCTCCACACTTAAACCTTTGCTTATTCTCAAGCAAAACACGTTTATTCACAAACAATTCACTAGTTTACAAATAATACAAAGTGACTATAAACCATATATGCAATAAAGAACAACTCAGTATATATGCAATAAAGCTAAAATAGTAGAGACATTATTTCATCCTCCATTTTAGAATTCATCTCAACACCTATCTATCTATGTTAATCTCATGTATACCCATATACTAAGTTAGATACAACCAAGAATATCAAAGTCTAAGTAAACAAGTTTATACCAAATAAATATGATTCACTCTGCTTCTCTAATCAAGAATACAAATTGTGTGATTAATACAAGTTAAAATTAACCGATTCACTCAAGTCTCGTGGCTTACAAAAGGTACAAACATTACAAGTGTTACATCCCATTACAATAATGTATTATACTTTGATACAACATTATAACAATATATTTCAACTTGAAATAGCAAAGTAAGAGCGTCTCATTTTTCATTATTTTTCTACAAAAGGAATGCATTTATAATAATTTTGATTTGAATACTTTTTTACATTCTTTGTATTTTTGCTTTTCTCTCTCTCTCTCTCTCTCTCTCTCTCTCTCTCTTATCACATGTTGTTTTTCGTTATAGGACATGCCTTTTACATTCCTAGAGCATTTTTTTCTCCTCTTTTTCGATAGGTGCATTGAGCAACCTATGTATTACTCTTACTTGCTTTTACAATGGAGAGTATACAATATACAATTAAAAATTTATATAATACAATATACCAAATAAATAAATGAATGAATGAATAGGAATTGCCATGAGACTAGAAATAAGCCAACAATCCACATTCTATATTTCATCACAAAGTTTTTATCTGTTCTCAAAGAATCAAGTTTCATAATATTTTCAAATGCATAAATAAGGTTAACTTACTTCTCAAAACATAGCCTATGTCAAACCCAATATATAAATGTACATAAATAAACTCTTATAGCAAAGTCTTAAGTAGAATTTCTAAATAAAAAGATAAATAATAGCTCCACCAAACTAACATATATCAACATATATACCAAAAAGTCTTGAAAGTTAACCCAAAATACAAAAAAAATTTCAAAAATTTTTTTAGCACAAAGATTCACCAAAATTTTAACCCACAATATTATAAAATGCCACAATGAATAAATAAAATCTTCCAAAGAATATTACTTAATCTCTCTCCCACATTTAAAATAGACAATGTCCTTATTGTCCAAAATATAGGATTTAAATGCATTTACATGATATAAAATGACAAAATAGGGAGAAGAAGGAAAGTAACACTCCCCGGGTATCTTGAAGTTCATTGTCCAAAACATTAGTGCTGATTGTCTTGAACGGTGCCGATTAAAAGGTAATAGATGGCGCTGTTTATTCCCAGTATGCCAGCTCTGCAAATGCCCATGCCATTTTATATGAACTAAACAATGCCGTTTATGTGCTGTTCCTGCAAAAATGAAAACAAATACACAAAGGCCAAAGAAATAGCAATAATGAAACAAGCAACAAGAACACATATATACATTATTATTATAATCAGACTATAGGATCAATTAATAAGAACAAAACCAAAATCAATATTAGTATCAAGAACTACATTAAGACCGTTACAGCAATACAACAAAACGAATGATCAAACTAATATATACACTTTTATTATACAAATGACCAAAACAATAAGGATCAACTTACTAAGCTCTCTATCTTAAGAACAATCATCTTATTCTCAACCTTCTTATTATACTAGTAAACAAAATTGTGATCATTAAAGTGGATAAAATGAATAGGCAGCTCACAAGATTATTTGAAAAAAATTCAAAATATTTCTACAAAAACAATCACTAAACTATACTACAAATTTCAAAAATCAAAATGATGTCTCTAACAAATAAAAAATTAGCCTCAACACTTACAACAACTACTATACAAAAGTTGCCACAAACTTAACAAAATCTCCATTCTAACAACAACAATTTAAAAATTATAAAATTAACTATAAAAGCCATTGAACTCCTCAACACATTTACCACTACTACAATCAAGTTCTTAGCCTTCACGAAGTATATTACAACATCAACCACCAATCCTATCAGCACAAGGCTAAAAGAAAAATTCCCCAACAACAACAATGATGTCCTAACCAAATATAAAACATTAATCAAATCTTCAAAATAACCAACACCATTGCAACAACACTCAAATCCTCAAAGCAAAAATTATACAACAAAGTCTCCTCGATGAATACCCATCTACAACCACATCTTCATCCTACAAATATGAACACAACAACAACATTCAAGCTCCATTAATAACAACAAAAACAATCCACAACAACTAAGTAATATATAAGAACAAAATTTAAATCTAATGAATCCACTATATATATAATTTCCCAAGATAGCAATATACAACAATATAAAAAATAGTAATAACACAACACACTAGAACTCAATATAATTCATTGATCTCAATGAATAAAAAGATAGAATCAAAACAACAAACAAATAAGGTACAAAAAGAAGAAGAAATCTATATATAAGTAAAAATTAGTATTGTGCGCAAATAGAAAAATAAGTATTTATATAAAAGAATTTGTAGTATTCACAAATATTTACAAGGCTAAACCAACAAAATTTAAGTTTTTATGATATTATCCTTATTACCTGATAACAATGCCAAAAACTTGTTGTGTGATTTTGAGAGTGGGAAATATTACCAAAAAAAAAAAATAAATAAAGTTTTAAATTAAATGCTAAAACACTCAAAACACATAATTGGGTAAGTATACCAATCATGTAGTATAATGTTTAAAGGAAAATATCAAAAATCCTCGGGGAAGGGATAAATGTACCACTACTAACTCTTCTTCTGTTGTATAGCCTAATGAATAAATGAAATACATTAATTACAATGGGCAAATAAGGAGAACAAATACAACCCTCACAAGATTGGCCATGAGAATATCAAGATAAGAAAAAGAGCAAAAAACGTGTACTTGTTAAAAAACCCCCTAAATTAGCCAAATACTAAACCAAACTCAAGATCATTAATTTCCAATTCTAATACCAATAAAGATCATAAATGCAAAACCCTTCTCTGTCGAGTTATAAATTTCATATTCTTGGTTAATTAAAAAGTATCTTTACCACCCTAATTGAACTCAATAAGCATTAAGTACAAAACTCCCAATTACCTAAGGTGAATTCAGAAGAGCCCAATACGCCTATCTCTAGGCGACATCAAACTCCCAACGATTATCAAGTTCTAATCTTCTGATCTTTCTCTGGAGTTAATCAAAGGAAAACTCACATTGAACCCATTAATTGAAACTCAACTACTAACCCTGTATCTTGGATTTATTAGGGGAAAGCAACCCAAATAACAAATTCAAATACAATAAAAGCAAGGAATTATTCATTATGAATTGGAAATCAATAAGTCAAGAGTAGATTTTACACAATAACAAAGTAGATTTCATCTCTTCAAGAATATTTAAAACAATCCATACAAACTAACAGAAGAAAATAAAGAAAATAGAGTAAGAAATACTCATAGACAAGCTATCTCTTCATCTCTTCATCTCTATCTTCAATCATCTTGAATCAACCTCCAAATCTATCCAATCTCGTCTCTCTTGTGTGTGGGTGTTATTTCCATCTATTGGCCACCACTTATTGTCTCATAAGGTTCTATTTACAGGGTTTGAAAAGCCTTAAAAATCACTAAAAATCATATTTGCGTTTTTGTTTTGCGAACTTGCATAGCGCCATTGGAGATAATCTGCACAGTGTCGTTCATTCTCAGTATACTTGTATGGTGCCGTCCGAGTTGATTTGCACGATGTACTCTCAACATCTCTTTATTAAACATTATTTTACACCTAACTAGCCATGGCTTTTTTTTTTTCTTATTCTCTTTCATTTTTCTTTAATTTTCATCATTTTTCATTCTTTTTTTCATTTAATCCTCATTTATTTATTCCAATACAAAACAATATAAAATTGTGAGAATGAGTAATTATTTAAATATTATTTTACAATAAATATAGTACAATTTACACAAAAAATAAGTGCATAATGAGCAGTTATTAATGGCGTTACCATAAGTATACGTAACTGAAAAACCTCTCAAAGAAATAAAACCTTTAACTACTGACCAATTGCAAATAAACCTCTAAGTTAATATAACTAACAACTAACCCCTAAACTTCACGGGCCGCAAGCCAGGGTAATATAAAAACCTAAATTAAGGAGACATCCAATAAGCAGAAAGGGTTGCGGTATCACATTTCACCCTCCTTACAAAAAGTTTCGTCCTTAAAACTTACACTCCTTGCTCTTCAAATAAATGAGAATACTTCCATCGCCCATCCTCTTCTAATTTCTAAATTGCTTTGCTCTCGGAATGATTGGGTCATTATATCTTGGTATAAGGTAGTGATCTTTGTCTCAAAAGTTGTAGCTTCCTATCCACAATTCTCATTGACACTTCGTCATAAGTCAAATATTTTCAAACTTGAAGTGGCGATGCTTTCAAAATACAACTCGGATTAGATACATATCTTCACAATTGAGATATGTGGAATATATTGCGTAATTTGGATAAAACTGGTGGCAAAGCTAACCGATAGATCAAATCACCAATCCTTTTGAGAATTTCTTATGGTCCACATATCTCGAACTCAATTTCTCACTTTTGCCAAATCTCATAATTCTTTTTGTAGGAAAAACCTTTAAATACACAGTTTCTCCACATTGAAATTCCAACATCCGTTTGCTATCAGCCTAACTCTTCGATGATCTTGAGCTGCCTTCAATTTTTATCAAATGACTAAAATTTTCTCATATGCGATTTGCATGAATTTCGGGCGAGTTTTCATTTTCTTTCCCATATTATCCCAGCACGTTGGAGATCTACATTTGTTACCGAAAAAGGCTTCGTACAGTCGTATGCCAATACTAGACTGATAACTATTATTGTAAGAGAACTCAAGCAAACTTAATCTATCCACCCAACTTCCTTCAAAATCTAGTACGCAAGCTTGAAGCATATCTTCTAGTGTCTGTATCGTCCTATTGTACGATTTTGAGTGTGAGAAATATTACCAACAAACACACATAAAAATTAAGTTTTAAATTAAAAATACTAAAACACTCAAAATACATAATTGGATAAGTATACCTATTATGCAGTATAGAGTTTAACAGAAAATATTGAAGATTCTCAGAGAAGGGATAAAAGTGCCATTATTAATTCTTTTTCTATTGTTTAGCATAATGAATAAATGGAGTAGACTAATTACAATGGAAGAATAAGGAGAACAAACATAACCTCCACAAGATTGGCCATGAGAAAATTAAGGATAAGAAAAAGAGTAAAAGACATGTACTTGTCAAGAATTCTACTAAATTAGTTAAGTGCCAAACTAAAGTCAAGATCGTTAACTTCCAATTTTAATATCGATTGAAGTTACAAATGCAAAACCAACTCTCTCTTAAGTTATGAATTTCTTATTCTTAGCTAAATAAATGATATATTTCCCTCCTTAATTGAATCCAAGAAGTATTAAATATAAAACTCCTAATTACCTAAGGTGAATTTGGAAGAGCCCAATACCTCTGTCTCTAGGCAATATCAAACTTCCAATGATTGCTAAGTTCTAATACCTCAACCTCTCTCTCAAGTTAATCGAAGGAAAACTCACATTGAACCTCTAAATTGAAACTCAGCTCCTAACCTCATATCTCGAATTTATTATGAGAAAGTAACCCAAATAACAAATCTGACATAATAAAAGCAAGTAATCATTCATTAGGAATTGGAAATCAATAAATCAAGAGTAGATTTAACACAAGAACAAAGTAGGGTTCATCCCTTTAAGAACATTTAAAAAAATCTATACAAATTGACAGAAGAAAACAAAGAAAAGAGAGTAAGAAATGCTCACAAACAAGCTATCTCTTCATCTCCATCTTCAATTTTTTTTAATCAGCCTCCAAATCTCTCTAATCTCTTCTTTCTTGTGTGTGGGTGTTATATCCCTCTGTTGGCCGCCACTTATTGTCTCATAAGATTCTATTTATAAGATTTGAAGACCCCTAAAAGTCGCTAAAAATTAGATTCGCATTTCTATTATGCGAACTTGCACGGTGCCATTAGAGATGATCTGCATTGCGCTTTTCTCTCTAAGTATACTTGTGCATTGTATTCTTTTTCTCTTTCATTTTTCTTTAATTTTCATCATTTTTCATCATTCAATCCTTGCTAATTTAATCCTACATAAAATAATATAAAATTGTGAGAATGAATAATTATTTAAATATTATTTTTAATAAATATAGTATAATTTACACAAAAAATAAGCCCATAATGAGCACTTATCACTCTCCCATACTTAAATCTTTGCTTGTCCTTAAGCAAAACAAAATTATTCCCAAATGAACAAATAGTGTACAAGCAAAATACAATTATTTACAAATAAGCAAAATTGTTTTACAAGCAACACGAATGATTTTAAACATGGAATATTGGGCTATAATTAACAAGAATAAGTCAGTATACATGAAAATAAAGTCAACATAGTAAATAAGTTATTTCTCCCTTACCTTAGAATTTAAAGTAATACTTATCTATCCAAGCCAATCCTATGTATATCCATATATTAAATATTATACAACTAAGACTATCCAAGTCAAATTAAACAAATTTATGGCAAATCAATGTGATTCACTGTTGTGCGATTTCGAATGTTGGAAATAATATCAACAATCAAAAAATCAAGTTTTAAATAAAATGCCAAAATACTCAAAACACACAATTGGGCAAGTATACCCATTGTGTAGTATAGAGTTTAATAACAACTATTAAGATCCTCGGGGAAGGGATTAAAGTACGACTACTAACTCTTCTTCTATTGTTTAGCCTAACAAATTAATGGAATACAATAATTATAACAGACGAACAATTAGAACAAACACAACCTTCACAAGATTGACTATGAGAAAATCAAAGATAAAAAAAGGAGTAAAAGATGTGAACTTGTCAAGAATTCCCATAGATTAGCTAAGCATTAAATCAAATTCAAGATAGCTAAATTCCTAATTTTAACACCAGTAGAGATCACAAATGTGAAATTTACTATCTTTCGAGTTATGGAATCCTTATTCTTGAGCCAATTAAAGGATATCTCTATTTCCCTAATTGAACCCAAGAAGTATTAAGTACAAACCCCAAAACTATCCGGAAGAACCCAATATCCCTATCTTTAGGTAATATCAAACTCCAAACGACTACCAAATTCTAATTCCTCAACCTCTTTCTCGAGTTAATAATAATAATAAAAACTCACATTGAACCCATTAATTGAAACTTAACTTCTAACTCCATCTCTCGAACTTAGTAGGAGAAAGCAACCTGAATAACAGATCCAACATATAAAAAGTAAGTAGTCATTCATTAGAAATTAGAAATCAACAAATCAAGAGTAGATTTACAACAAGAACAAACAATCCATACAAATTGACAGACGAAAACAAAGAAAAGAGAGTAAGAAATGCTCATAAGCAAGTTGTCTCTTCATCTCTATCTTCAAGCTTCTTGAATTAATCTCCAAATCTCTCTAATTTCTTTTCTCTTGTGTATGGGTGTTCTTCCCAATTGTTGGCCGCTACTTATTGTCTTACTAGCTTCTATTTATAGACCAAAGGAATCCTTAAAAATTATTGCTGAAAAAGAATGGCAATCTGATTTGCGATATTGCACGGTGCCATCTAAAGTACTGTACACTATACCACGCGTGGTTTGTATTAATGATGATAGCTCACAACGGTGTTGTGTTACGTGATCTTCCCAGTGATAAGTGATCCTGCATAGCAGTGTCAAATGTGAGTCAAACGATATCGTAAGTCCTAGAAGTTTGTTTCTAAATTTCTGTTGAAGACACAGAGACGTGTCGGTGCCTTTT
Source organism: Voacanga thouarsii (assembly GCA_026120185.1). NCBI lineage: Eukaryota > Viridiplantae > Streptophyta > Magnoliopsida > Gentianales > Apocynaceae > Voacanga > Voacanga thouarsii. The sequence continues at coordinate 9,747,218 of JANUWF010001287.1, read as the reverse complement.
AGAACTCTTTTTACAATTCTTTTGATTCTTTTTTCTTCCTTCAATCTCCTTTATTAAATCTTACACAAACTGTATAAATATGGAAGTAAGTAGTCATTTATGCATTAGGTTATAAAAAATAAATTACAATTTATAGAAGAATTATGTGTATGATGTGCACTCATCACTACTCCACACTTTAATCTTTGTTTGTCCTCAAGTAAAATAAAATTATTCCCAAAAGAACAAATAGTGTAGAAGTAAAATATAATTATTTGTAAATAAACAAAATAGTTGTACTAGTAATATGAATAATTTTAAACATAGCATATTGGGAAAATTTAAAAGAACAAGTCAGCATATTTGTAATAAGGCTAAAGTAGTAGAGACATTATTTTGTCCTCTACTTTAGAATTCGTCCCAACATTTATCCATCAAAGTTAATGCCATGTATACCTATACATTAAATATGACAATCAAAAATACCAAAGTTGAATTAAATAAGTTAGCACTAAATAAACGTGATTCACTCTACTTCTCCAATCGAGAGTACAAACAATGAGATTTATACAAGTTAGGATTAACTAACTCAATATTCCAGTTGCGTATCTTGCAAAAAGTACAAATATTATAAATGTTACATCCCATTACAACAATACATTATACTTTGATACAATATTACAACAATATATTTTAACTTGGAATAGCAAAGTAGGAGCCTCTCATTTTTCATTATTTTTCTATACAAGGAATGCATTTGTAATGATTTTGATTTGAATACTCTTTTGCATCCTTTGAATTTTTGCCTTTTCTTCTTGCTTTTATTCTCATTTTTTCTTTTTTTTATATCACACGTTATTTTTTGTCACAAGACATTTTTTTTAAAAACATTTTTAGAGCTTTTTTTTCTCCTCACTGTGTGATAGGTGCATTGAGCAACCTATCTCTTACTCTCACTTGCCTTTACAATAGAGAGTATACAATATACAATTAAAAATTTGTATAATACAACAAACAAAATAAATAAATGAATGAATGAATAAGAATTACCATGAAACTAAAGATAAGCTAATAATCCACACTCTATATTTCATGACAGATTTCTCATCTATTCTCAAAAAATCAAGTTTTATAATATGTTCAAAGGTATAAATAAGGTTAACTTACTTCTCAAAATTTAGCCTATGTCATACCCAATGTATAAGTATACATAAAATCAACTCTTTTAGAAAAGTTTTAAGTAGAATTTCCAAGCAAAAGATGAATAATAACTCCATCAAACTAACACATATTAGCACATATATAAAAAAATCTTAAAAACTAACCCAATAATGCGAAAAAAATTAAAAATTTTAGCCCAAATATAAAAAATAAAAAATTTTAGCCCAAAAATAAGAAAATTCCCCAAAAAATTAATAAAAACTTGCAAAAGACAAATTATTCAACCTCTCTCCCATACTTAAATGGGACAATGTCTTCATTGTCCAAAATATATGATACAAACACATATTTACACGATACAAAATAAAAAAATATGGACGAAAGAATGAGCAATACGCCTCAGTTATTTTATCCTCCAAGGTTGCTTCTAGTTTTATTGCCACAAGAAAACATTTGCTATCTGAGGAAGCAGTTTTGAACCGTCATTGAATGGCGCCCGTTAACATGAGGGGAATGACATCGTTTACTCTCAGTATTATTGAAATTGGAAATACACAACAATAGCCTTCCAAAGCCAAATTGCAACAACAATAATTGGTACAAATAACAACAAGAAGCAAGAATTAAAAGAATTTATGTTATTAACAAGAACAAATAATACAAATAAGATACTAAAATCACAAGTAACAACAATATAGACTATACTAATGTATACACTAGATAAATTATTCAATACCAATATGCTCATCAAAGCGTTTGAAGAAAAAAGACCAAGAATGCACAAAAGTTCAAAACAAGCACTAATACCTATATCTAGACTTACACCAAACAAAATTACAACAAAAGAGATAGTTCAGGCAATATATACACCATATACATTAATCCTACAAACATCAATACCTAAACTATAGACCAATAAAATAACAAAACACCAATCTACCAAGTATTAGAATTACTACAACACACAACACACACTATAAACTCAATAAAATTCAATGGAGAGGGAAGGATCAAGGACTTAGTAGACTTATAGGAGAGAAACTCAAAATTTGATTACAACAACAACCGCCAATTCATGAATATTATAAACTTCCAAAAGCACAATAAAAACTCCCAAACAACTAACAAATAGCCTCAGCACTACATCAACAACTATACAAAAAGTTACAAAAGCTGTACAACATCTCCAAGCAATATAAATAGCCCACAAAACAACAACTTTACAAGCCAACCACCTCCACCATACATTCACCACTACTATAATCAATGTCTAACCTCCACCAATATACAAAACAACAACAATCAAAAACACCAAAAATACTTTCATCCTCGAAATAACAATCAAATCATCAAAACTCCAACACCATTACAATAACAATCAAATCCTCAAAACAAAAATTATACGACAGGGTCTCCTCAATAATAATTCAACAAACACAATAATACAACGCACTAGAATTCAACATAATTTATTTATTGTAATGACAAAAAATAAAGAATCAAAACACTATACAAACAAGATATAAAAATGAAAAGAAACTTAAATACAAATATAGTTAGTATTATGCACAAATAGAGAAAGAAATATTAATATAAAATAATTAAAAGATTCATAAATATATACACGGCTAGATCAATAGAATCTAAGTGTTCATGATATTATCCTTAATTTCCCGCTAATGGCACCAAAAACTTGTTGGTGCGATTTTGAGTGTGGGAAATATTACCAACAAACACACAAAAAGCAAGTTTTAAATTAAAATGTCAAAATATTCAAAATACATAATTAGACAAGTATACCCATCGTGTAATATAGAGTTTATTGAAAAGTATCGAAGATCCTCGAGGAAGAGATAAATGTACCACTACTAACTCTTCTTCTATTGTTTAGTCTAATAAATTAATGGAATACACTAACGACAATGGGGAAACTTAGAGAACCAAAATCACCTTACACAAGATTGGCAATTAGAAAATTAATGATGAAAAATAGAGTATAAGACATGCACTTGTCAAGAATTCTCTAAAATTAACCAAGTACCAAACCAAACTCAAGATAGTTAAATTCCAATTCTAATACCAGAGAGGTCACGAATAAAAATCTACTCTCTTTCAAGGTATGAATTTCCTATTTTTAGGCTAATTAAAGGGTGTCTATACCTTTCCAATTGAATACAAGAAGCATTAAGTGTAAAACCTCCAAAATTTCGGAAGAACCTAATACCCTTTATCTCTAGGTGATTTCAAATTCCTGATGATTACCAAGTTCTAATCCCCCAAATCATTTCTCAAGTTCATCAAGGGAAAATAAATATTGAACCCAATAGATTAAAACTCAACTCCTAACCCCATCTCTCGAATTCATTAGAAAAGAGTAGCCCAAAAAATGAATACAATATAATAAAATCAAGTAATCATTTAATAGAAACTGATCCAACAAATCAAGAGCATATTTAACACATGAACTAATTAGAGTCCAACCCTTCAATAACAACTAAATCATTTAAATATATTGCCAAGTAAAAAAACAAAGAAAAGAGAGAGAAGAAAACTCATAGACAAGTTTGCTTCTCCATCTTCTCTAAACCTTTCTTGAGCAACTCTCTATTCTTCACCTTCAATCTCTTCTCCTTTGTGTATGGGTGTTTTTTTTTGTAGAGTTGATGGCCCTTTATTGTCCCAAAGGGATGTATTTATAGGGCCAACTACGCCCTAAAAATCAGGCTTGAACATAATTGTAAATCTATTCTGAGACATGAAATAGTGCCAGTTGATATTGAAGGCTTAAAATAGCAAACATTATCAAAACGAAAGCATGTTAGGAAAATGAAAATTTTACCTCTATGATTGAATGGCCCTCTTCACATTGGTCTTAATGTCTGTATAATGATATTTGAGGCTAGTGGCTCACGTCCTTACAAGCATTTACTACGTCTCATCCACACGAAACTTTTGATCTTCTGAAATGGCCCGTAGCACAGTCGGTGAAAGTCTGAATATTGGGTTTTGATCAATTTTGGTGAAAACTTTAACGAAGCTTTCTTGGGTTTCTTTCTGTGAAATGAAAATTGAATACAGAATAGGCTTGTGTTTTCTTTGTTAAGCTTCTGTGAATTACCAAAACCCAGAAGAAGACCAAAAAACCACCCACTCTTTCAATTCATTTCACATCCATTTCAATCCATCCCCGATAGAGAATACAATTGCGTGTAAACAGAAAATATCTATGCTTTTTGTTATTTTGCACGCGAAACAACAGGGTTCCATCCCGTGTTGTTTTATTTTTTTATTTTATTTTAATTAGTTTAATTTTTTATAAATTTTATTTTACCTTGGTCTTATTCATTGAGTTAAATAAAATTATTTATTCTTGGGCTTGAACACCCATAAATAATAAATCTCAATTATTTATTTTCTGGGCTACATTAAACAGCCCAATAAATTATTAATAAGTCCAAATAGACCAATATAAAATTTTATACCTTTTATTTAGTTTATATTCAGATTAATTTTTAAATTATTCAATTTGGGTCTTTAGCCCTGAATAATTAATTAATCAATTAAACTAGATAAAATAAATACTCTCTTTTGGACCTTTTATTTCATTCTAGTCTAATAATAAATTAAATTAATAAAATAAAAACTCATAATTATTAAGACCAATTTCTTAATTCAAATATTTCATGAATTAAAGGCCATTTTGGGGACCAAAAGACACATTATCTTGGCTACTAAAATGATCAAAATACCCATATTATATAAATAGCTATATTTTATATTTTAAATATTTTTTAATATTACCATAAGAAAATATTTACCCTAAAGACAATGCTGTGTTAGCAAAATCTTCGATCTACAAGTGTAATAACTAAAATACCCATCTACGCATCACCGTGCAATTAGAGAGGAATAGTGTACTAATACTTCTTTAATAGATATCTATTATCTTTAGACCTCTAGTCCAATGATCTACGACTCTTGGAATGTTTTCACTTCAAGGGAACTACCCTAAAGTAAATATCCAAGTCATGTTCCCTAGGACCCTAGATAATTAGATCATTTGAACAGTCACAAGGGGCAATATAGCGTAGAAGCTATCTTGTACAAGTCTATCTTAACTAACTAGTCACATATACCCAATATACAAGTATATTAGTTCTACGAAAGAACCTCAACTACAGTATATCAAAGTATATGCTTCTAACTTCGTTAGATTACCAACTCATACTCAAGTGGTAGAGTATTAGTCCACGCTGTAGCAGTAATAGTCTGTGTTTCTTTTAAATAGTACTTTTAAAAATTACTATTATAAGTCATATTCTACGTATTCGAAATACGCTCATGCTATGAAGTGAGTGGACTACTCACTGGCTAAAGGTAAGCCATTCCCCATTTGAAATTCATAACATAATAACCTATATATGATAAGATTCCCATTCTCATCAATCGGTTAAGAATAAACATTATGTGTTAAGTAACCCGTGATCTATACCTTACTGTGAAAGACCACAATTCACATAGATTACTTATTTAAACACAATGGGTTATTTCCAAACGAAAATCGTATACAAATAAAATGTAAATTCACAAATAAATTTTGAGAATAAATTTTTTATTAATAAATTCGATAATTACATCAGATAAACTAGTCTAGAGAGCATATATTCCAACAAATATGATATAAATGGCGCTACCTGTCTCTTATTTTTACTGTACATTTGACATTGAACGACGCTATTTACATTTAACTAGATGAGACTATTAGTACTTAGAATATCTAATTCTCTGCTATTCATTAACTAAAACAGTTTCGGTTAACTTTAACCAAACAATGCCGGTTAACTTGAGTAAATCTTCTGCTTTCACCATTTTTTATTCCATTCTCTTCATGCAATCATTATTTATTCATTTGTACACAAAATCGTGTGAAAATGCAAGAATTAGTAGTCATTTAAGTTAAATTCTACAACAAATATAGTACAATTTATATAGAAAATATACATATAATGGGCACCCATCACGTCCTCTCAGATTAACTATCAGTTTGAGGGTGGAAAACAATACTTAGAGTGATGATAGTCCCCATGGCTTTGCTAAAACTCTTTCAAAACACACAAATCTTGTATCTCTTTTTGATACAATACTTACTGGTACCCCATGAAGTATACCAATCTCGTCCATGCACAACTTGATTAATTTCTCTATAAAAGCAGTCAATTTTATAGGTAAGAAATGAGTTTACTTAGTCAAACAATCCACAACGACCCAAATAGAGTCCTTCCTAGTCTTAGACTTAGGTAATCCCGTGATGAAATCTATGGTATTGCATTCCCTCTTCCATATCGAAATATCTATAGGTTTTAGTAACTCAGTAGAGTTTTGATGTTTTGCCTTAACTTGCTGACATACTAAACACTTGAAGACATATTCTACTATACCTCTCTTCATACCACTCTACTAGAAATTCTTCTTGAGATCTTTGTACATCTTGATTCCTCTTAGATGAACCGAAACCTTTGTATTGTGAGCCTCCCTAAGCACTTCCAACCTCAGAGCTTCATTACTGGGAACACATAACCTACCTCTAAACTAGAGGCTGCCATCCTCATGTACCTAAAAATCCAACTAATCTCCACTAAGTGAGCTGATCTTTTCATATCCAACTCAACATCTTTGGCTTGAACCTTCTTAATCAGTTCCACCAAAGATGATTGCACTATTAAAGCTACTAAATATCTTGTAGTTGATTGCATAAATTTTAATTCCACCATTTCAAATTCCGAGATAACTTGGTCTTAGTCTGTGAGCAAAGCTGCCAATGTCCAGCTCCCTTCCTGCTGAGAGCATTAGCTACACAATTGGTCTTTCCTGGATAATAGTTGATTCTTAAGTCGTAATCCTTGATTTCAGCAATTTTCGTGGCCTCATGTTAAGCTCCTTCTGTGTGAATAGTACTTCAGAATTTGATGATCAGTGAAAACCTTGCATGGCTTCCTATACAGATAATGTCTCGAAATCTTCAATGCAAATAACACTGCTGCCAATTTTATGAGTTTGGTAATTCTATTCGTAAGGCTTTAGTTGATGAAAAGTGTAAGCTATCATCTTTCCATTCTGCATTAAGACACAACCTAGTCTATTCTTCGAAGTATCGTTGTAGATATGAATCCTCCCGATTTAGAAGGTAAAGCCAAAATTGGTGTAGAAGTTAGTAACTCCTTCAACTTCTGAAAAATCTTCCTACACACCTTATCCCATTTGAATTGAATGCTCTTTTGGGTTAGTTGAGTCAACGAGGTGGCTATCTTGGAGAAATCCTCTACAAACTTTCGTTTATAGCCAGCTAATCTCAAGAAACTCCTGACCTCTAATTTGTTGTTGGCCTGAGCCAATTGATGACCACCTCATTCTTTTTTGGATCTATATCAACTCCTTTATTTGAAATAACATGTCCCAAGAAAGCAACACTCTTAAACTAGAATTGGCATTTGCTAAACTTAGCATATAGTTTCTATTCACTGAGTCTTTGTAACACCACTTTAAGATGCTCTCGATGAGCTTCTTCTGATAGAGAGTAGACTAAGATATCATCTACAAATACTACCGCAAAAATTTTCAAACTTATTTTCATGCCATGCACTCATAGGGTGACATGGAAAAACCCCTCAAAAAAGAATGTCGAACCCAGAACATGTCAAACTAAATCCATCACACTATCGCTACACTATTCGGATACCCACATAACCCACATATGTAAACTCATATTAATTACAACTTAAATACAAGGCCCTCAAATATAGTATAAAGTATAGAACTTGTTTAAACATAATACCTAAATTCTCACTTCCAGAAAGTTTTCAAACATAATGGAAACTTTAACAATTAACTAGAAATGTCATCCTATTACATGGGCTAAAACTCCAGTTTTACAGTTACTTAAGACCTTCATCAATTCACTTTTCTAGTTCATCATCTTCTAATTGAGATCCTGCAAAAATATTAGTAAGAAGTAAGTTCACTAGCTCAGTAAGAAAATGTAGCTCACCTGGGATTGAGTATGTTACATAATACTATATTTTCAAAGGTTAAAATTTTACAATATACTTTCAAGAACTCCTTTTTTTTTTCCCCTTTTGAAAATAGGGCAATGGACAGAAGGAGAGCTTGAAGAGGTTGACGTTGATTGAGAGACAGAGGCCGACCAAAAGAAAGCTGGTACCACCAACTGCTTTTTAGAACAACAAAAATAAGCTAAAATAAAGTATCTCATATCATGATTTGTCATATCAACAATAAAACTCAATTCGTGCCTTTTAAACGTTCCAATAAACTGATTAAAATAACATATTTTCAAAACAAACATGCATTTATATATAGATTACTCTTTTTTTAATATAAAATTCAAAAAAATTCATAAAAAACTCCTTATCACAGCTAAATCATGCCTGAGATAATATTGTGATCACTTTATATCAATCTCTTAACTGCTATATCCCATTAGGAGAAGGGCCAAAATAGAAATCGGGTATTTTATCCCCCTAGCATGGGCCTTACAAAAGACTAGGTACTATATTCCCCTAACCAAGGGCTAGAATACAGAAAAATTTTGGGAGTCTCCTACCATAACCACCCACGAGTATCAACAACTTATGAACCAGAATTTAGTATGGAATATAAAATCATGAAAATATACATTCATTGAATCAGAATTTCAGAAACTTAACAAAGCTTCAAAATTTCATATGCACATAATTCATCAATTGAAAAAGAAAATCTATAACATAGCCATACTCAATCCAATTTATATACCAATATAGGTTTTCCATGAACATAAGAACATTGACAAGAAATTCAAAAAATATGAACAAAATACAAGAAAGTCAAATCTTCTTACCAAAAAAAAAAAAAAAAAAGAACAATCTTTTACTGGCATGAAATCCTTTAAGCAGATACAAACCCCCACATTCACAAGCTAAAATCATAATTACAAACATTATCTATTAATCAAGAACCCTACACAAACCCTCAACTCTATCAGAAACTATAATCCTAATAACGATTAAGGAAACCCGTAAACAGAACAATTATTGAGAAATATACCCTCTTAGACTAGGTTTCTGATGTAAATATCAAATATTTTAATAAAAGAAATTATTTTCAGAAATTATTTGTGAATTTATATTTTATTTGTGCACAATTACGTTTGGAAAAGACCCATTGTGTTTAATTAAGTGGTCCATGTGAATGGAGGTCTTTTACAGTAAGGTATTGATCACGAGTTACTTAACACATAAACGTTCGTTTTTAACCGATTGATAAGAATGACCGATGATAAGAATGAGAATCTTATCATTTCTAGGTTATTATGTTGTGAATTCCAAATGGAAAATAGCTTACCTTTAGCCAGTGAGTAGTCCACTCACTTCATGACATAAGCGTATTTCGTATACGTAGAACACGATCTGTAGTAGTGGTTTCTTAAAGTACTATATGGTAGAAATCTAAACTACTACTGTTAGAGCGTGGACTAGTACTCTACGACTTGAGTATGAGTTGGTGGTTTGACGAAGCTGGAAGCATGTACTTTGATATGCTAAAGTTGAGGTTCTATCGTAGGACTAATATACTTACATGTTGGGTTTGTATGACTAGTTAGTTAAGATAGACTTGTACAAGATAGTTTCTATACTATATTGCCTATTGTGGTTGTCTGAATGATCTAAATATCCAGGGCCCTGGAAAATATGACTTGGATGTTTGTTTTAAGGTAGCTCCATTAGAAAGCGAAAGCACTTCAAGAAATCGTGGATCATTGGATTAGAAACATAAGGATGGTAGATGTCATTTAGAGAGGTGTTAGTACACTTCTTCCACTCTAAATGCACGACGATGTGTAGAGGGATATTTTAGTCATTTCACCTGTAGGTCGGAGACTTTGCTAACGCAGCATTATCCTTGAGATCAATATTTCCTTATGGTGATATTAGAAAATATTTAAAATACAAAATACAGCTATTTATATGGCAATGGTATTTTCGTCATTTTAGTAGCTAAGGTGGTGTGTCTTTTAGTCCCCAGTATAGATCGTGAGCCCTAATTAAATACAGGTTAAAGAATTGGTCTTAAATTAAATTAAATAGAATTTATTTTATTTAAATAGTCTAATTTAATTATTGGGCTAGAATAAAATAAAGATCCATGGAGAGAGGGAGAGAGAGAGAATTAATTAAATTAGTTTGGTTGGTTAATTAATTATTCAGGGCTTTGGCCCAATTTGAATACTTAGGAATTAACCTGGGACTAAACTAATATAGGCTAATTAATTGGATTAGTTTCTTTGGGCCGAAAAATTAATTATTTATTGTGCCATTTGTTTGGTTCTAATTAGAATAATTAATTTTGTCTAAAATGCTAAACTAAAAGTCCAATGGGCCAGTCCAGTTTAACTTAGGGTTTTAATTTAGGTTAAACAAGAGAATGAAAAAAAAAAAGAAGGAAAACAACGTTGTTTTTCACTGCTTCTTCTCTATGAAAAAAAAACCAGACGTCTCTCTCTCCAGAAAATATTTCTTAGCCTATAAGTTGTTCACCAAATGGGATTAGGCAGGCTATATACTGGAAGATCGAGAGATTGGCGTTCACATACATGCAAAGACGGAGTAGGAAGCTTGCAGGAATCGCACCAGAGGTTTCCACCAGCATGCCTACCCCAGTTCCGCATATTCCAGTCCAACCAATTTTGAGAACAAGAAGAGGTAATAAGGAAAAATTATTTTTTTCCCTTTTCTTCTTCATGTAGGAAAGCTGCAATTTTTCCTGTTGTTCGGCTGATTTTTTTGCTGTGTTTCGCTCGCAATTTTAGCTTCAATTGGTATCAGAGCATGAAGATATTTGCACATATAGGAAGCATGTATGCTAGTTAATAAAATCAGATAGTTATGTGTGATTAACTATGATCCTTCACTAGTATTTTGATATGGATAGATGGCTTGTTAAACCTCTCAGATGGAGGTATAGGCTTTTGTAATTCACTATTTTTTGAAGAATAAATCGTGTAAATCCAATTTTAATGGGTATAGGTGGTTGCTGGTTTTTGGTTTTATTGATTTTGGTTGAAATCGGAGGGCAAAAGCAAGCAAAACGATCGCAGAAAAAAAAAATAGTGAAGAAAACACAGAAAGGAAGTCGCGCAGAATTCTGAAGAAGGAAGGTATTGTTCATCGGCTCGGCTAACCGCCGACAGCGTCTGTGCCTGGAGCAAGGAGGGCGGCTCGGCTTGGTAGCTTACTGGCTCGATTGCTGCGGGTGAAATTGAATTGCAATTTGCAATTCAATCGAAATCTGAATTTTGGTTTCTCACGGGTCGCACATGGACGAGTCAGCTGTGCAGTCAGGATTTTGGATGATCCATGAGGCGATTGTTCCAGTGCGGCAGGTGTTGTAGACCATAGCTCAAAAAGGCCACATTCCTGTGCGGCGGGTGCAGTAGACCAATGAGAAATTTTTTTTCCCTTGTAGTTTTTCTTGCATTTTCTTTTTTGTTTTGGGGTCCATACTAGGCGAAGTTAATATTTTTGTAATAGTTAATATTCATGGAATATATTTGCATGAAAAATATTAGTAAGGGATTTTAGGATTAAACAAAATCATTAATTAATTAATTAATGTATTTAATTCTATTATTTGAACACTTATGTTTAAAAATAGAAAAGTATGAAAATGTCTACTGTTTTCTAACATGCTATTTATTTTTGAGTACTCATGTGCACATTTTTTCAAAGACCAAAGTCTTTGGGAATATTTTTTGACAAGAAAATATTTTTTCTAAAAATAAAAAAATTAAATGGTTATTTTAACTTAAACAAAAATTAATCCTTAGATATTTTCTCAAAGGATTTAATCCTTGACATAGAAAATATATTGGATTTAGATATTTTTATAAGTTAAAATAGAAAGCCATTTTGTTTTATTTTGGTACAAGAAAAATTGTTTTGTCAAATAAACTTAAGACTAAAGTCTCTAGAAAGTTTTAATTGGAAAATTTTTGAAATCATTAAGTTTTTAACTTAAATAAAATTAGTCCATAGGAAAATATCTTAAAGGATATAAACCTTGACATAGAAATTTTAATGGATTTAGATATTTTATTTTTGAGTTAAGGGAAAAATTAATGAAAATTTTCAAACAAATATTTTTTAGAAAATCTTTATTTTAAAAGACTAAGTAGGAGAGGGGTTCTAACGGCCCCACGGCTTCCATCACGATCCTCATTAGAGATCGTGGATCCCTTCGCGTCACCCTGTGAGTGAACCCGTATAAGATGGGGATACCACAAAGATCTAGCTCTAATGGAAAGATGTAATTAATAATCCGGGACACGTACTATGATCGGCCAGCCCCTCACTGGAGGTTATAGTGCGACGTATGTCTGTAAGAAATAAGAGGAAACGGCCATTCCCTCGATGGAGTTATCTTCTAGATCATTACCTAGAAGGGAAATTAATTTGTGGTGGTCGATATACTTAGCTTAGGGAGCTATTAATCTTCCTAAGAAGTTATGTCAGTTTTCCTAAAAGCCAAATTTATTATCAGTTTTGATAAAGTGCACAAATTTATTTTGTTTTTACAAACTAAATCTTTTTCTTTTATTTTTCGATTTTTCAAAAATGGTGGGAGGTTTTTTTAGTCTATTGGCCGTTATTCTCAGAGAGAATAAGCTAACGAGACCAAATTATGTGGACTGAAAGAGGAACCTGGACATAATACTCATAGTTGAGGAGTATAAGTATGTCCTTTACGAAACCTGCCTTGTTATCGGGGAAGGTTCCACCACCGAGAAGCGAGAGGCTGAGAAGGCATGGAAAAAGGCCGACGAGATGGCTCGTTGCTACATGTTAGCCTCCATGTTTAATGCGTTCCAATCTAAACATGAGCACATGGCCACTGCGTATGATATAACTCAATCATTAGCCACGATATTTACGAATAAGAGCCGACCCGCAAGGCAGGAGGCTCTTCGAATTATCATTAACACTAAGATAGTTGAGGGAGCATCAGTCAGAGAGCATATGCTCAAGATGATTGTTGCTTTTGAGGAGGCAAAAATCTTAGGGGCTGTTATTGACCCCGAGAGCTAAGTGGACATGGTTCTCGAATCTCTACCAGGTTCTTTTATTCAGTTCAAGTTAAATTACAACATGAACAAGTTAAACATGAGTTTAACTGAGTTGATGAAGGAGCTCTAGATGGCAGAGAAGGTCATGAAGCCACAATCTAAGGCTATGATTGCTAAGGCTTTATCTTCTAGAATTGGGCCCAAGCCCAAAAAGTTCAAAAAGAAGAAGGGGAACGCAGCGGCCCAACCCAAGACCTAGCCTAAAGACAAATCCAAGGGCAAGTGCTTCAAATATGGATTGAAGTGACACTGAAAAAAAAAAGTGTCTGGATCTTCAAGCCAAGAGAAACCCTACAGATAATGTTTTCTATCTAAAGTCTATATCAATGGTTGGATTAACTTCCACTTAGATTGTTGATTCAGGAGCTACTGATCACATCTGTAACTCCTTGTAGGGGTTTAGAAAGATTAGAAGATTCAAGAAGAGCGAACATGGGCTACACGTGGGAAATAGAGTACAAGTCTGGGCCCTTGTAGTGGGAGAGCTGGATCTTATTTTTTATTATAATAGAATAGTGATTTTGAAAGATATTTTATATGTACCTGAATTTCGACAGAATTTGATTTCGGTTGCGAAACTAATAAATCAAGAATATTCTATATCTTTTCATTTTGGTATTTTTATCAATAGAAATTGAGAAATTTTATGTACTGGGCACATATATGAGAATCTACTTTTCTTAAACCCTATTAACAATCAATTAAATAACGCTCAATCTGAACCTTTAACAAGGAAGAGAAAGACCAATGTCAATGACTTATACCTTTGGCATCTAAGGTTGGGTCATATTAACTCAACTAGGATTTAGAGGCTAATTCATGATGGGCCTTTAGGCTCATTGAGATTGAAATATTGGCCTCAGTGTGAATCCTGCCTAATGGGAAAGATGACCAAAATGTCATTTACCCCAAAGGCAGATAGAGTTAAGGAGGTATTGAGTCTTGTTCACACTAATGTGTGTGGTCCCTTGTCTACACTAACTAGAGGAGGTTTTGGGTACTTCATCACTTTTACGGATGATTGTACAAGGTTTGGTTACATTTACCTAATGAAACGCAAGTCTGACTCTTTAGACAAATTTAAAGAATTTAAGGCTGAAGTGGAGCGTCGGACAGGTAAATTGAACAAGACTTTACGATTGGATCGTGGTGGAGAGTACCTCCTGGATGAATTCAAGGATTACATGGTACATCATGGGATAGTATCCCAACTCTCTGCGCCGGGAACACCCCAGCAGAATGGAGTAGCTGAGAAAAGGAACAAGACATTGATGGAAATGGTCCGAAGCATGATGTCTCATGCTACTCTTCCAATGTTTTTTTAGGGATATGCCCTAGAAACAACGGCATACATTCTGAACTTAGTGCTTTCCAAATCAGTACCTAGGACTCCCTATGAGATGTGGACTGGGCATAAGCCAAGTCTAAATCATCTCAAGATATGGGGTTGTCCAACTTATGTATTGGTCAATGGAGATAAGTTGGAACAAAGATCAGAATTATACTATTTTGTTGGATATCCAAAAGGGACAAAGGGTGATTACTTTTATCATCCTAAGGAGTAGAAAGTACTGGTTAGTACCAATGCTAGATACTTAGAGGATGATCAGAGTATCTCCACTAAAGGTTCAACTAGGTTGGAGCTTGGGGAGAAGTTATCCTCAGAATCAACTTTTTTTGACCTAATTGTGGAACGAAAAGAAGGCATTAATTGTGATTGAGTTCAAAACGAGGATGAACCATGTGTGTACAGGAAAGTTGAAGGAATTAATGTGATTTTTCTTGTCTTGCATGTGGATGATATTCTACTCATTGAAAATGATGTAGGGTCATTGTCATCTACAAAGGTTCGATTATCTAGTCAATTCAGCATGAAAGACTTAGGAGAAACCAGCTACATTCTCGGAATTAAACTTCTTAGAAATAGGAAATAGAGAATGTTAGGATTATCCCAAGCGGCATACATTGATAGGATGCTGGTCAAGTACAACATGAACTCATGCAATGGAGCTCTAATCCCTTGCAGACATTGGTTGTCATTTTTTTCAAGGGGCTATCCTAAGTCTCAAGAAGAAAAGGACAGAATGAGTAGAATTCCCTACGCTTCGGCTGTGGGAAGTCTCATGTACGCCATGCTATGTATTAGGCCAGATATCTGCTTTGCCGTAGGCTTAGTTAGCAGATATCAGTCAAACTCTGGGGAGGTTCATTGGCAAGTTGTAAAGCATATTCTCAAGTACCTCAAGGGAACGAGAGATCATACGTTGGTTTACAGGGCTGATGACTTAGTTCCTATAGGATACACAGACTCAGATTTTCAAGTAGATAAGGATGAGAGAAAATCCACTAGTAGATATGTCTTCACCTTACCTGGGGAAGCCATTTCATGGAGGAGTATGAACCAATCTTGCATTGTTGACTCGACCATGGAAGCTGAGTATATGGCAGTTTCGGAGGCATCCAAGGAAGCAGTTTGGCTCCGGAAGTTTCTTTCAGAACTTGGAGTTGGGCCATACATGAACAGGTCAATTGTGATATATTGCGACAATACTGGAGTAGTATCACAATCTAAAGAATCCAAGAACCACAAGAAGGGGAAGCACATCGAGTCCAGAGACGGGAAGTCGTGGTGGAACAGATTGCCTCAGAAAACAATCTAGCAAATTCATTCACTAAGCCTTTAACTGAGAGAATCTTCAAGAAAAACTTAGACGCCATAGGGGTGGGCACCTATGGACTTACTTAATCTTAGAGTGCAAGTGGGAGATTGTTGGGAAATATGACCTCTTAGATTAAGTTTCTGATGTAAATATCTCATATTTTAATAAAAGAATTTATTTTTAGAAATTATTTGTGAATTTACATTTTATTTGTGCACAATTACGTTTGGAAAAGACCCATTGTGTTTAAGTAAGTGGTCCATGTGAATGAAGGTCTTTCACAGTAAGGTATGGATCACGGGTTACTTAACACATAAACGTTCGTTCTTAACCGATTGATGAGAATGAGAATCTCATCATATCTAGGTTATTATGTTGTGAATTCCAAATGGGAAATGGCTTACCTTTAGCTAGTGAGTAGTCCACTCACTTCATAACATAAACGTATTTCAAATACGTAGAACATGACCTGTAGTAGTAGTTTCTAAAAGTACTATATGGTAGAAACCTAGACTACTGCTACTACAGCGTGGACTAGTACTCTACGACTTGAGTATAAGTTGGTGGTCTGACGAAACTGGAAGCATGTACTTGCATGTTGAGGTTCTATTATAGGACCAATATACTTGCATGTTGGGTATGTGTGACTAGTTAGTTAAGACAGACTTGTATAAGATAATTTCTATATTATATCGCCCATTGTGATTGTTTGAATGATCTAAATATCCAGGACCCTGAGAAACATTACTTTGATGTTTACTTTAGGGTAGCTTCCTTGAAAAGCAGAAACACTCCAAAGAGTCGTAGATCATTGGACTAGAAGCCTAAGGATGATAGATGTCATTTAGAGAGGTGTTAGTACATTTCTTCCACTCTAATGTATGGCGATGTATAGAAGGGTATTTTAGTCATTACACCTATAGGTCGGAGACTTTGCTAACACAGCATTGTTCTTGGGATCAATATTTTCTTATGGTTATATTAGGAAATATTTAAAATGCAAAATACAACTATTTATATAGCAAGGGTACTTTGGTCATTTTAGTAGCCAAGACAGTGTGTCTTTTGGACCCCAGTATAGACCGTGAGTCCTAATTAAATACAAGCTAAGAAATTGGTCTTAAATTAAATGAAATTAAATTTATTTTATTTAAGTAGTCTAATTTAATTATTGAGCTAGAATAAAATAAAGGTTCATGGAGAGAGAGAATTAATTAAATTAGTTTGGTGGGTTAATTAATTATTCAGGGCTTTGGCCCAGTTTGAATAATTAGAGATTAATTTGGGACTAAACTAATATAGGCTTATTAATTAGACTAGTTTATTTAGGCCGAAAAATTAATTATTTTTTAGGCCATTTGTTTGGTTATAATTAGAATAATTAATTTGGTCCAAAAGACTAAACTAAGAGTCCAATGGGCTAGTCCAGTTTAACTTAGGGTTTTAATTTAGGTTAAACAAGAGAATGAAAAAAAAAAAAGGAGAACAATGTTATTTTTCACTGCTTCTTGTCTGTGAAAAAAAAAATCAGACGTCTCTCTCTCTAGAAAATATTCCTTAGCCTGTAAGTTATTCACTAAACGAGATTAGGTAGGCCATATATTGGAAAATCGAGAGATTGGCGTTCACATACATGCATAGACGGAGTAGGAGGCTTGCAGGAATCACACCAGAGGTTTCCACCAGCGTGCCTACCCCAGTTCCGCATATTCCAATCTAGCTAATTTTGAGAACAAGAAGAGGTAATAAGGAAAAATTATTTTTTTCCCCTTTTCTTCTTCACGCAGAAAAGCTGCAATTTTTCCTGTTGTTCGATTGATTTTTGGCTATGTTTTGCTCGCAGTTTAAGCTTCAACAATTACAATAAGGACTCACCAAGATTCAGAGTTTTCGATTTCAATTTCTTTTATGACTCTTCTCCTACGTTATTCTTCTCCTTTTCTTGAGCTGTTTCTGAATGACAGTAATATTACTGTGAGTATACCCATAACTAACGAGCCACTGATTGAAATTAAAATCTGGAACTAATAGCTAATTGCTAATAAGCCCATAACTTATTGTAGCTAGCAATTGATCCCCCAAAACATCATGGCCCGCAAACTTACTTAATGTGAAAAACTATATTAGAAAAAGAACAATAGATAAAAGAACTGGGGCTCACATTTATCCTCGAACACCCCTATTCATCAACTCTATAAATGTTGTTGTTATATTAGTCAAATCAAAAAGTATGGCTAAGAACACCTAATGTCCATAATGAGCCCTAAAAGCATTTCTCGGAATGTTCTTAGGCTTCTCAGGCTTGATACGTAATTGATGATACCCACATCGTAAGTTTATCTTGGAGAAAACCTTGGCTACCTTCAATTGATTGGACAAATTATCAATCTTCGGTAGCAAGTACTTGTTCTTTATAGTGATTTTATTCAGTTCCCGATAGTCAATATGCATCCTCATGCTACCGTCATTCTTCTTTACAAACAAAACAAGTGCACCCCACGAAGATACACTGGGTCAGATAAACTTTTTATCCAATAACTCTTGAAGTTGTCTTCAACTCCCTCAATTCAGTTGGCGCCATTCGAAACGGGGCCTTGGAAATCGGTTCAGCTCCAGGTACCAGGATGATCTCGAAGTTCACTTTCCCTCTCCGGGGGTATTCTAGGCAAATCCTTCAAAAGCATATCTGCGAACTCATTCATCATAGCTACGTCTTTAATTCGAAGTTCTTACTTTTCTATGTCTACTATATAAGCAAGATATGCTTCACACCCCTTCTGTAAACTCTTATGAGCTCTAAGTGTAGAAATCACTGGTATCAATCCTTTACCTAGCTTCCTTCCTTTGCTCCAAAAATGAAATTTTGCTTTATCTGATAGAGCAAACTAAACTCTTTTCTCTCGGCAATCCACCAAAGCATGGTTATTAGCTAACTAATCTAATTCTAAGATCACATCAAAATCTATCATGTTTATCTGTATCAAGTTCGCATCTAACTCTTCGTTAGCAATTCCTACTTGATATTCCTTATAAACAAGATTGGAAACTAATATATTTCCATTATGGATAGACACCCTCTGAGAATCAACTAGGTAGGTAGGGGTAGTCATAAGGGCTTTGGCAAATCTAAGGGAAACGCAAGAATGTGAGGCACTACAATTAAATAATACTGTTGCTAGCACAGAGTTAATCAGAATAGTATCTTTGACCATATACTCAGCTGTCTCAGCCTCTTCATGAGTAAGAGCAAAAATTCATGCATTCGACTTATCTTTTTGCTCCTTTGTCCTTGGTTTTTTATATATCAGTAGCTATTTGAGTCGGTGCTGAGATTGGTTTTGGGCACTGTTTCTGCTCCCCTTTCCTTGGCTTCTGTATGTCCTTACATCTTGCATTTAAATCAACTACTTGAAGCCCACCTACACTCTCTGGGATGCCTTCTGCTACATGTAGTACACTCCTACCATAGTGTTGGATGTCATGGAACTTGTGACACTCATCGTACAGCCTCTTGAAACAACTGGTTCTAAAGCACTAGAGATAGCTCTTCTCTTAACATTAGTTTGACTTATCGGAGTTGGCTTGGGTTTCTGCCCCTGAATAAACCCTGGTCTGAAACCTTATCCTTGCTTAAATCCTAATCCAAAACTCTATTCTTGTGGTGTAAGCTTGAAGGGTTGATAATTCCACAAATTTCGTGGCCTTTGACAAGAAAAATAAAATAAACAACAAGAGTTCTAAATATTGAAAATAGAAAAAGAAGATGGGTCTCCAAGAACAATCCTACCCACAAACTAACAACCTTAGTAGAACTATGCTACTAGAACATTTAACTTGGAGGTTAAATCTTCTATAACAACCCTCAATTACTCTAGATTTAATAAGAAATCAAGAACAAATAAGTTGGAGGTTATAGGTGTTGGAATATATGCCCTCTAGACTAGATTATCTGATGTAATTATCGAATTTATTAATAAAAAAATTTATTTGTAAATTTACATTTTATTTGTGTACGATTTTTTGTTTGGAAAGGACACATTATGTTTAAGTAAGTAATCATGTAAATGGTGGTTTTTCACAGTAACGTATAGATCACGGGTTACTTAACACATAAATGTTTGTTCTTAACTGATTGATGAGAATGGGAATCTCATCATGTATAGGTTATTGTGTTATGAATTCTAAATAGAGAATGGCTTACCTTTAGCTAGTGAGTAGTCCACTCGCTTCATAGCATGAGTGTATTTCGAATACGTAGAATATGACCTGTAATAGTGGTTTCTGAAAGTACTATTTAAAAAAACCCGACTGTTACTGCTATGATGTGGACTAATACTCTTCCGTTTGAGTATGAGTTGGTGGTCTAACGAAGTTAGAAGAATATACTTTGATATATTGTAGTTGAGGTTCTTTCGTAGAACCAATATACTTGTATGTTAGATATATGTGACTGGTTAGTTAAGACAGACTTGTACAAGATAGCTTCTACGCTATATTGCCTCTTGTGACTGTTATAATGATCTAATTATCTAGGGCCTTGGGGAACATGACTTGGATGTTTATTTTAGGCTAGCTCCATTGAAAAATAGAAACATTTCAGGAGTCATGAATCATTAGACTATAGGTTTAAGGATGATAGATGTCTATTAGAGGGGTGTTAGTACACTATTCCTCTCTAATTGCACGGCGATGCGTAAATGGGTATTTTAGTCATTACATCTGTAGATCGAAGACTTTGCTAACATAGCATTGTCCTTGGGGTCAATATTTCCTTATGGTGATATTATAAAATATTTAAAATGTAAAACATAGCTATTTTTATAGTAGGAATATTTTGGTCATTTTAATAGCCAATGCGATGTGTCTTTTGGTCCCCAGAATAGCCCTTAAGTCATAAACGATAAAGAATTAGTCTTGATAATTATGAGTTTTTATTTTATTATTCTAATTTATTATTTGGACTAGAATAAAATAAAGGTCTGAGAGAGAGTATTTATTTTATCTAATTTAAATAATTAATTATTCAAGGCCCAAGACCCATATTGAATAATTAGAAAATTAATCTGGATCTAGATAAAAGGTATAAAATTTTATTTGGTTTATTTGGACTTGTTATTAATTATTGGGCTGTTTAATAAAGATCAGAAAATAAATAATTGAGATTTATTATTTATGAGTGTTCAAACCTAAGAATAAATAATTTATCTGGCCTAATGAATAAGATCAAGGTAAAATAAAATTTATAAAAAAATTTAATTAATTATTAATTTAATTAATTAAAATAAAAAAAAACAATACGTGTAGGATAACAGAAAGCATGGAAGCTTTCTATTTGCACGCTAAATGTCTTTTCTCTTGGGCATCAAATTTGTGTGATTGAAATGGGTCTTCACATTGGGGTGAGGGTTGGCTTTCAATTGGAATCACAGAACATCAAAAAAACCAATTCCTGGGGGGAAGGCTTTGTCTATGAAAAATTCACAAAAACCAAACTCACACAAAACCTTCAAAGTTGATTAAAACCCAAACTTCAAGCCTTCACCGGTTGTGCTACGGGCACCATTTCAGAAGATCGAAAGCTTCGCATAGATGAGACGCAGTAGACATTTGTAAGGATGTGAGCTACTAGTCTCGGATATCATTATACAGATATCTATACCAATCCGAAGAGGGCCATTTCATTACAGAGGTAAAATTTTCGTTTTCCTAATATGCCTTCGTTTTCATTATTTTTTCCAATTTAAGCCTTGAATTGGTATCAGAGTTATGGTTTGGCAAATGTAAGGAGTATGTTAGGCTTAACTAAAACAAGAGAATATTTATTTTGGTTAAAATCTGTAATCCTTCGTGTTTACTGATATAGGTAATTTCACTGTAAGTTTTGCGAGTGGAAGTATAGAAACAATGTATTTTGATTGCTTTCATAGATATTGTGTAAGCCTAATATTTTTTAAGGGTATAGGTAGTTGTTTGGATGATTTTTGAGTGAAAATGGAAGAAAAATAAAATTCTGCACGTAGAGGTGCATTCTGGAGAAGAAGCACTGTTCAAGCCGCATGAGCCGAGCCACGTCCAACTGAACCGAGCCACCAATTGTGTGAGAGAAGCCCTATTCGCCAAGTTGTCAAGCCGGCTTTTGTTTCTGTCAAAGGCGAGGATGGCTTCCTCACTGATGGCTTCAGCTAGGAAGCCACTGTAGCTAGCATTTGCAAATTGCAATTGCGTTTGCTGTGCGGTCAACAATTTTGACTGCACAGCTGGGCGGGCTCGGTCCACTTGTCCGGATCCGACCCATCGGTTCACCCATGGGCTGTGATCCAATGTGGCGGGTGCATGGACTCGCCCGAAAATTAAAAAAAAAAAAATTGGTTTTTGGTCCTATACCAAGCGAAATTATTTTTATTGCAATAGTTAATATTATTTAAATATTTTGCATAAAAAATAATAGTAAAGAAAATTTTATGATTAAACAAGATCATTAATTAATTAATGCGTTTAATTCTATTATTTGAACACTTAGGCTAAAAAAATAAAAAAGTATGAATACATTTACAATTTTCTAACATGCTTATTTTTTTTGTACCATATGTGCGCGTTTTCTCAAAGACCAAAGTCTTTGGGAATTTTTGACAAAGAAAATATTTTTCTTAAAATCAAATGGTTAATTTTAATTCGGACAAAAATTAATTCTTGAATATTTTCTCAAAGGATTTTATCCTTGACATAGAAAATATATTGAATTTAGATATTTTTGTAATTTAAAATAGAAAACCATTTTGATTGAATTTTAATAAGAGAAATTATTTTTGTCAAAAACTTGAGATTAAAATCTCTTGAAAATTATATTGAAAAGTTTTGAAATTATTAAGTTTATTAACTTAAATAAAATTAATCTCAAAGGGTATAAACCTTAACATAGAAATTTTTATGGGTTAGATATTTTATTTTGAATTAAAAGAAACTTAATTGAAAATTTCAAAATATATTTTTCAAGAAAAAACCCTTATTTTAAAATACTAAGTGAGAGAGGGGTTCCAACGTCCTCACGGCTTCCATTACGATCCTCATTAGAGATTGTGGATCCCTTTGCGTCACCCTGGAAGTGAACCCGTATAGGATGGAGATACCACAAGGATATAGAACTAATGGATAGATGTAATTAATAATTCGGGACACGTGTTATGATTAGTCAACCCACGTTGGAGGTTATAGTGTGGGGAATATCCATAAGAAATGAGAAGAAACGATCATCCTAAGATGGAGTTATCTTCTAAATCATTACCTAGAAGGGAAATTAATTTGTGGTGGTTAATACACTTAGTTTAGAAAACTGTTAATCTTCCCAAGAAGTTATGTCAGTTTTTTCTAAGAGTCAAATTAATCATATTAAAGATAATTGTGATATAGTTAACTATTATCGGATTTAATATGAGGATAAAGTCACAAATTATTTTATTTTTTTACAAACTGAACGTTCTTTTATTTTTGATATTTTAGAAATGGTTGGTGGAGGTTCTTTTAGTCCTTTGGCCATTATTCTCCGCGAGAATAAGTTAACGGGACTAAACTATGTGGACTCGAAAAAGAACTTGGACATAATACTCACTGCTGAGGAGTATAAGTATGTTCTCTTTGAAACCTACCCTGTTATTGGGGAGGGTTCCACTACGGAGGAGCGTGAGGCTAAAAAAACATGGAAGAAGGCTAACGAAATGACTCGATATTACATGTTAGCTTCCATGTCGAATGTGCTTCAGTCAAAGCATGAGCACATGGCCACTACATATAATATTAGCCAATCATTAGCCATGATGTTTGCCGATAAGAGCCGGCCAGTAAGGTAGGAGGCTCTTAGGACTATCATAAACACTAAGATGGCTGATGGAGTATCAGTCAGGGAGTATATGCTCAAAATAATTGTTGCTTTCGAGAACGTGGAAGTCTTAGGGGCTGTTATTGACCTCGAGAGCCAAGTGAACATGATTCTCGAATCTCTGCCGAGCTCTTTTACTCAATTCAAGTTAAACTACAACATGAACAAATTGAATATGACTTTAATTAAGTTGATGAAAGAGCTCGAGGTGGCAGAGAATGTTATGAAACCATAATCCAAGGCTATGATTGCGAGGATTTTTTCTTCTAGAACTGGGCCCAAGCCCAGAAAGTTCAAGAAGAAGAAAGGAAATACACAGGATCAGCCCAAGAACCAGCCCAACAAGCCCAAAGGCAAATGCTTCAAATAAGGGTAGAAGGGACACTGGAAAAATGAGTGTCCAGGACTTTAGGCCAAGAAAAATCCTATAGATATATTGTTCTCTATCTAGAGTTTATTTCAATGGTTGGATCAACTTCCATTTGGATTGTTGATTCTGGTGCCACTGATTATATCTGTAACTCCTTGTAAGGGTTTAGCAAGATAAGAAGACTTCAAAAGGGCGAGCATGGATTACAAGTAGGAAATGGAGCACGAGTATGGGCTCTTGCAATGGGAGGGTTGGATCTTGTTTTTTTTATTGTAATAAAGTAGTTGTATTAAAGGATATTTTATATGTATTCGGTTTTAGACAGAATTTAATTTCAGTTGCAAAACTAATAAATCATGGATATTCTGTTTCTTTTCATTCTGGTATTACTATCAGTAGAAATGAAGAAGTCTTATTGACAGGGCAAATGTATGAAAATTTATTATTTTTAAATATTACAAATAATCAAATAAATAACGCTTAATCTGAACCTTTAAGTAAGAAGAGAAAGACTAATGTCAATGACTCATATCTTTAACATCTAAGGTTGGGCCATATAAACTCAATCAGGGTTCAGAGGTTAATCCATGATAGGCCATTGAGTTCATTAAGATTGAAAAGTTGGCCTCAGTGTGAATCTTGCCTTATGGAAAAAATGACCAAAAGATCGTTTATCCAAAAGGCTAATAGAGTCAAGGTAATATTGGGTCTTGTTTATACTGATGTGTGTGGTCCTTTGTCTATTCAAACTAGAGGAGGTTTTGAGTACTTCATCACTTTCACGGATGATTGTACAAGGTTTGGTTATGTCTACCTGATGAGGCTCAAGTCTGACTCTTTTGACAAGTTCAAATAGTGCAAGACTGAAGTGGATCGTCGGACAGGTAAACTGATTAAAATAATACGATCGGATCGTGGTGGAGAATACCTCCTCGGTGAGTTTAAGGATTACATGGTACATCACAGAATAGTATCTCAACTCTTTGCGTCGGGTACACCCCAACAGAATGAAGTAGCTAAAAGAAAGAACATGACATTAATGGAAATGGTCTGAAGTGTGATATCTCATACTACTCTTCCAATCTCTTTTTGGGGATATGCCTTAGAAACAGCGGCATACATTCTAAACTTATTATCTTCTAAGTCAGTACCTAGAACACCCTATGAGATGTGGATTGGGCGTAAACCAAGTCTAAATCATCTTAGGATATAGGGTTGTCCAACTTATGTACTGATCAAGGGAGACAAGTTAAAACTAGGATCAAGATTATGCTACTTTGTTGGGTATCCAAAAGGGACAAAAGGAAGTTTCTTTTATCATCCCAATGAGCAGAAAGTACTAGTAAGTACCAATGCTAGATACTTGTAAGATGATCAAAGTACTTCCATTAAAGGTTCAACAAGAATGGTACTCGAGGAGAAGTTATCTTTGAAATCAACTTTTTCAGACCCGATTATAGAACAAGAAGAGGCATAACCTCAAGAGTCTATACAAACGGAGCTTCGTTGTAGTGAGATGATATCTAGAGTTTCAAAAAGATGGACAAGAGACTTTCAAGCTGGTCTCTGACCATTAGGAACAAGATCCCACTAGATATGAAGAAGATATTGCTAATGCCGATGCAGATCTATAGCATAAAGTAATGAAAGTCGAGATTGAGTCTATGTATTTCAATCAGGTTTGGGTTCTTGTAGCTTTACTAGAAGGGATAAAGCCCATTAGGTGTAAGTGGTTATACAAGAGGAAAAGAGGAGCGGATGGAAAGGTGAAAACCTTCAAAACTAGGCTTGTGGCAAAAGAGTATACTCAGAAAGAGGGAATCGATTATGATGAAACTTTTTCCCCGGTAGCCATGCTTAAGTCAATCCATATCCTCCTTGCATTGCATGTCATTACGATTATGAGATATGGCAAATAGATGTCAAGACGGCATTTCTTAATGACCATCTTAACGAAGACATCTATATGTCTCAACCGGAAGGTTTTATTGCTAAAGGCCAGGAATATATGGTTTGCAAACTTAAGAAGTCCATTTATGGACTTAAGCAAGCATCTAGAACATAAAACATTAGTTTTGACGGGACTGTAAAGTCTTACAATTTCCTTCAAAACGAGGAAGAACCGTGCGTGTACAGGAAATTGAAAGGCATAAATGTGATTTTTCTTGTCCTATATATGGATGACATTCTACTCATTGGGAATGATGTAGGGACATTATCATCTACTAAGGTTTGATTATCTAGTCAATTTAGTATGAAGGACTTGGGAGAAGCCAGTTATATTCTCAGGATTAAACTTCTTAAAAATAGGAAGTAGAGAATGTTAGGATTATCCCAAGCGACATACATTGATAAGATGTTGGCCAAGTTTAGCATGGACTCATGTTAGGGAGCTATAATCCCTTGCAGACATGGATTGTCTTTTTGTTCTAAGGACTGTCCTAAGTCCCAAGAGGAAAAAGACAGGATGAGTAGGATTCCCTACGCTTCGGCTGTGGGAAGTCTCGTGTACGCCATGCTATGTACTAGACCAGATATCTGCTTTGTTGTAGGATTAGTTAGCAAATATCAGTCAAATCCTGGGGAGGTTATTAGCAAGTTGTAAATCATATTCTTAAGTACCTATATCATACGAAAGATTATATGTTGGTTTACAAGGCTGACGATTTGGTTCCTATTGGATACACAGACTCAGATTTCCAGGCAGATAAGGATGAGAAAAAATCCACTAGTGGATATATCTTCACATTGTCTGGAGGAGCTGTTTCATGGAGGAATATTAAATAATCTTGTATTACTGACTCAACCATTGAAGCTGAGTATGTGACAATTTTGGAAGCATCTAAGGAAGCAGTCTGGCTTCGAAAGTTCCTTTCAAAACTTGGAGTTGTGCTACACATAGACAGACTGATTGTGGTGTATTGCGATAACTCTGGAGCAGTCTCACAATCTAAAGAATCCAGGAACCACAAGAAGGGGAAGCACATCCAGAGGAAGTACCACCTAATCTGAGATTTCATTCAGAGACGAAAAATCGTGGTGGAATAAATAGTCTCGGAGAACAACCTAGCAGATCCCTTCACCAAACTTTTGACTAAGAGAGTCTTCAATAGACACTTAGACGCCATAGGGGTGGGCACCTACGGACTTTCTTAGTCTTAGAGTGCAAGTGGGAGATTGTTGAAATATATGCCCTCTAGACTAGATTATCTTATGTAATTATCGAATTTATTAATAAAAAAATTTATTCTCAAAATTTATTTGTGAATTTATATTTTATTTGTGTACAATTTTTTTTTTTTGTTTGAAAAGGGCCCATTGTGTTTAAGTAAGTAATCTATGTAAATGGTGGTCTTTCATAGTAAGGTATAGATTATAGGTTAATTAACACATAAATGTTTGTTCTTAACCGATTGATGAGAATGAGAATCTCATCATGTATAGGTTATTTTGTTATGAATTCTAAATGGGGAATGGCTTACCTTTAGCCAGTGAGTAGTCCACTCGCTTCATAGCATGAGCGTATTTTGAATACGTAGAACAGAACTTGTAATAGTAGTTTCTGAAAGTACTATTTAAAAGAAACCCGACTGGTACTGCTACAACGTGGACTAATACTCTACTGTTTGAGTATGAGTTGGTAGTCTGATGAAGTTAGAAGCATATACTTTGATATACTGTAATTGAGGTTCTTTCATAGAACTAATATACTTGTATGTTGGGTATATGTGACTAGTTAGTTAAGACAAACTTGTACAAGATAACTTCTATGCTATATCGTCCATTGTGACTATTCAAATGATCTAATTATTCAGGGTCCTGGAGAACATGACTTAGATGTTTATTTTAGGGTAGCTCCTTTGAAAAGTAGAAACATTCCAAGAGTCATGAATCATTAGACTAGATGTCTAAGGATGGTAGGTCTATTAGAGAAGTGTTAGTACACTATTTATCTCTAATTGTACAGCGATACATAGAGGGGTATTTTAGTCATTACACCTGTAGGTCGAAGACTTTGCTAACGCAACATTATCCTTTAAGTCAATATTTTCTTATGGTGATATTAGGAAATATTTAAAATGTAAAATATAGCTATTTATATAATAAGGGTATTTTGATCATTTTAGTAGCCAGAGCGATGTGTCTTTTGGTCCCCGAAATGGCCCTTAAGTCATGAAGAATTTGGGTTAAAGAATTAGTTTTGATAATTATGAATTTTTATTTTATTAGTCTAATTTATTATTGGACTAGAATAAAATAAAAGGTCTAAGAGAAAGTATTTATTTTATCTAGTTTAAATGGTTAATTAATTATTCAGGGCCCAAGATCCAGATTGAATAATTAAAAAATTAATTTGAATCTAGATAAAAGGTATAAAATTTTATTTGGTCTATTTGGGCTTGTTATTATTTATTGGACTGTTTAATAAAGCCAAAAAAAATAAATAATTGAGATTTATTATTTATGGGTGTTCAAGCCCAAGAAAAAATAATTTATCTGGCCTAATGAATAAGACCAAAGTAAAATAAAATTTATAAAAAATTAAATTAATTAATTGATAAAATAAAATTAAAATTAAAAAAAATAACATGGGATGGAAACCATGTTGTTTTGTGTGCAGAATAACAAAAAGTATGGAAACTTTCTATTTGCACGCTCCATGTCTTCTCTCTCGGGCATCAGATTTGTGTGATTGAAATGGGTCTTCACATTAGGGTGAGGGTTGGCTTTCAATTGGAATCACAGAACATCACAAAAACCAATTCCTGGGGGGAAGGCTTCGTCTTTGAAAAATTCACAGAAACCAAACTCACACCAAGCCTTCAAAGCTAATCAAAACCCAAACTTCAAGCCTTCACCGGCTGTGCTATGAGTACCATTTCAGAAGATTGAAAGCTTCGTGTGGATGAGACGCAATAGACGTTTGCAAGGGCGTGAACCACTAGTCTTGAATATCATTATACAGACATCTACACCAGTCCGAAAAGGACCACTTTATCACAGAGGTAAAATTTTTATTTTTCTAACATACATTCGTTTTCATTATTTTTGCTAATTTAAGCCTTCAATAGGCATCCAAAAGATTCCTAGTGAAAACCTTAGAAGGACAAGCTTTCTAAGACCCAAACTAGAGAATAGATTGGATTATCCTTTGTGAATTTAAATATACTAACAAATGGGAGGAGTAATCCCTAAGCTAGGTCTTGGATTTGATAGGAACTAAGGAGGAACATCTTCTCAAATTTATATATTCAAAATGTAATGTGTTGTCTTCTCAAGAGAACAAGAGTATTTATACATCACAAGCACTAAAAATAAGTTTTGTGGCTTTAAACAAATATACAACTCGTGGAAAATAAAAAGGGAATCAGAACAAATCAAAAGGTACATTATAATGAAATCCCGCACATGGCACAGGCGTACCAGCTTCGAGTTGGATAACGTTCTGCAAATTGCACAGTATGCTGCACAGTCGTACACTAAACTTTAGGGAGCTATGTGAACTACAATTTGCATAGCTGGATGCATGCTTGTCTATTAGTGGCACGACATGATGCACAATCGTGCATTATGCCGTGCACAACTACTGGAAGTTGTGATTTTGTCCTGCAATCTGCATGGCCAAATACATGCCCATGCATATGGCCATCCATCACCTATTTTCAGCTTCCATAACTTGCTCAAGTGTAATTCTTTTATCTCCTTTGGTCTTCTCTTGATATTCTTCTTCAATTGTTAGTAAATTGTATTCATTTAGCTCCTCAAATTCTTTCGAG
Source organism: Voacanga thouarsii (assembly GCA_026120185.1). Classification (NCBI taxonomy): domain Eukaryota; kingdom Viridiplantae; phylum Streptophyta; class Magnoliopsida; order Gentianales; family Apocynaceae; genus Voacanga; species Voacanga thouarsii. The sequence goes on along the minus strand of JANUWF010001287.1, from coordinate 9,717,223 downwards.
GTTTCTCGATCTTTAAAAAAGGATTCATGAATACTTGGGGTCCTCCTTGGAACTTCTTTGCCATTGCCCTTATCATTGGCTCTTATATATTCGGTTAAGTGTCTCCCCCTTCTTGGACTTATTTCTCATGATGATAAGGCAAAATCTCATCATCTTAGCTATACACTAATCGAGGTTTTTTCTTATCTTTCTCGGTGTTTGTTCGCTTACATTCTGCCTCAATATCCAGACTCTTTTAATAGGGCTTCTTATAATTGTAGGGTCGGATGGTAGACAACTTTCCACAAATTCTAGCCTGTAATCCCCGAAACAAATCTATTAGTCCTCGAAGTTCCTGAACAAGTCTATTAGTCCTCGAAGTTGGGTCATGAGTAATAGCAAGAGCATATTTTCCCAATGTAAGTCAGTCATACTTATCTGTTCTGTTTGCGCTAACTCAAAGAATTAATTCTCCTTCTCCATCTTAAAGATGTGATATGGTTTAAATTTACCTATATTTTCTTTACCATTTGAGATGAATTAGTATTATTTTTAAGTGCAATGGCTATGCAATTCCTTTAGTTTATGATATTTTGTTGTAGAAGTTTTTCTTGGACTTTGATTGAAATTGTAGAAAAGAAGTTGAATTCAGTACTGTTCCAGTATTGAACCAGTGCCGGCCTAGGTAGTTAAACCGGCTTTGGATTAGTTTTGGAAAACAAGAAAAATTAGAGTATGAAAAATTTGGTCCAAGTATTGTTGAATTGGTGCAGGCTCCCTTATATGAACAAGAGCCGGCTCTGCTCTATTATTAAGGCAGCGAAAAATCCTTAGTGAAGTAAAATTTAGCAATTTTTGAAGTGATCTTTTGAAAACAGACTTAGTGGACAAGAGAGGACCTTTTTGGACCAAATTTAGCAATCAAAAGGTCTATATAAACATGGAAGAACAACCCAAACTTATGAATTCAAGGAGCCAAATTGGAGATTAATCATTGAAGAGGAGAATTCATCAAAGAGGAGTATTGCTTTGGAGAAGTCTTTGTTAAAGAGAAAGAAGAGCTTGTGTGAATTCTTATCTTTTTCCTTTGTTTTCTTTTCTTCAAACAATGTTGAGTTTAATGTTTTAATTATATTTAGAGGATTTTTTAAAAATTATGACTTTGTATTAAGTTTGATTATTTGATTAATTAAATTGTTAGTTTCTAATGTTTGATTACTTAGCTTTTATTTGGTGGATTGATTAATTGTTTCTTCTTTCTAATTAGCTTGAGAAATAGCTTAGAAGAGGTTTTAATTTAATTGATTCTATATTTGTTATTTCTTAATTAACTCGAGAGAGAGGTTAAGACAAAGAACGTAAGTAATCGAGGTTTATTAATGTGAAATATAGATAGGGATGTTAAATTATTTCATGTTTTAATATCATCTACAGATAAGGGTATTTATTAAAGAATTGTTTTTAATGCATCTTTTGGTTGTTTTTATGAGATAGAGATATCTACTGATTTAACTAGAAGATAGTGAATTCATAATTTGAGAGAATGCAATATACTTTATAATTCCTTCATGATGCTAGAATGGTAATTTATTGTGATAATTGCTAACTTGATTATTATTATTATACTTTAAAAAAAATTCTATCTAAGTACATGTTTTTTCATCCCCATATTTGTGAATATTTTACTTGAATTTATTTGATCACTTTAGTTTGATAGGTTAAACAATAGATGAAGTGTCATTAAAGGTAGTTGCTCCTTGAGGATCTATACTCGTTAATTCCCTATACTTTACCTTGTGATGAGTATACTTACTCTATATGTATGGTTTTAAGATTAATATTTTAATTAAAACTTAATTGAGAATGTACTTAAACATGAATGATTTTTATTTACCCAAACTTAATGCACATCAAGGTGTCAGAAAATTGTTGTTCCAAGAAGACCTTTCTGAACTTCTCCTAAATAAATGGTTTCTCGCGTTGATAGTAAATTGCTTTCACTTATTTCCACCATCTCATTGCTTCACCTACTAGGAAAGGTACCGCCACATTAGGCTTTGCCTCATCAGGGACCTCCATGGTCTCAAATAGTGTTCCAATTCTTTAATCCATTCCTCAGGCTTCTTGAGGCCTCCTATGCCATTAAGTATTGGTAGTCCCATCTTCTTCATCCTTCTGTATAGCGCTCTAGCTCCTGAATCATTCATTTAAAACCTCTGTTCTTAATCGCGCTGAAGCCTCTGCTATTCAGCTTGAAGTCTCATCTGCTCCTATTGGACCTCATATTTTCTTGCTACAACATCTATTGGCCTTGCATAGCTTGAGCAATATCGCCAATGTAGTAGGCATATCAATTGGGGAACTCCAGGCATAGCAGAAGGGACATATGTAAGAACTCCAGTTGGCAGTATAGTCGTGATTGGAGGTGGTCTTGAAGGAACTAGAAAACGTATAACCAGTGGAGATGAGGGCAAATTGACTTCAGGAGATAGAGCTCCTAAAGTCCTGCTAGGAGTTGATGCGGTGGCGAATGAGCAATGACTCAGAACTACCCTACTAGTTTGTCCCCGAGTTCTTGTAACCGCTGGCCTATCCTTGTCAATATCTTTAGCACCCTTCTAAACAATTCTCGTATTACCATGTGACATCTAATGATCTTGGAGTTCTCACATGCTAGCATAATAAAATGAAAGGAAATAAGATATTAATATAGCAATAAACAGTAATCATCCTAAGCACATGCTTAATTACAAGAATTATTGCATATTGCCTATGATTCTACTCATCTCAGATTTATACTTAATAAATCACAACTTAATTTTTGCACTTATATAACTTATGATTAAAACTTAAAGAGATCATAACTTATTATTCTGGTACTACTAAATGTCACATTCCGAATTCGAGGATGACATAGCAATTTTCCAAAAAGGTTGTTGAACCCTTAACATAACAGTCTACCCAAAAACCATCCTTGTAAATTTACATTAACTAAACTCAATTACAAAGTCTTCGAATGTGAAAATAAAGTACAATAATATTAAACTTGCTCAAGCATAATAATTGGGATTCTAATTTCTTAAAAGTAATTCATAATAAGTGTTTTTTAATCAAAGTAACATGTTCATTGAAAACCATACACCAACTCCACCCTCTTCCAGATCTTATTCAATCCACTCATCTGACTCATCATCGTCTAGTTGAGATCTGGCAAAATGGTTATAAAAGAGTGAGTTCACTAGCTCAGTAAGGATATAGCTTATCTAGGATTGAATATGTTACATAATACTAATTTTTTCAAAGGTTGGGAACATAAAAATGTACTTTTAAGAAATCTTTTTGATAGTTCATTGGCCTTTCAAAGAATAAAAGAACTTAGTACAAAACCAGAGCAAGTTTTTAGATAACAGAAGTGGATTACATTAATCAAATACAGAGTAAGATTTTTTTTTTTTTTTGAAATAGAGAGAGGCAGATAGAAGGCTACTGGCACCACCTAGGCTGAAGAGGCCAACACTGGTTGGATGGACAAAGATCGGGTGGCGCTGGCTAGAAAGAGGCAGATAACACCAGTTAGTCTTGGGAACAATATAAACAAGTCAGAACGGAGCATCTCAGGCCAAAGTTTGTCACACCAACAACAAGACTTAGTTTATACCTTTCAAAAACTCCAATAAACTCAATAAAATAGCATATTTTCAGAATAAACATGTGTGTGTGTATGTGTGTGTGTGTGTGTGTAACTCATTTCATTCAATAAATTTAGAGCATTCACATCAAATTCCTTATCAAAGCTGAATCATGCTTGGGCAAAGGTTGTGGCTAACTAATATCAATCTCCTAACTACTACATCCCATTAGGTGGAGGGTCAGAACAAAAACCAGGTATTATATTCCCCCAATAAGGGTCAAATAGAAGAATAGATACTATATCCCCCTAGCCATGGGTTAGAATATAGAAAAGTTTGGGGAATCCCCAGTGATGCGTAGAATTTGTGTGCATAAAAATCATAAAATTTTAAGTCCATCCTTTAGACAAGTTTTAATTAAAGTATTAATTCCCAAATTACACATATGAGTAAGTATATTCATCGCGAGTATAGTATAGAAAATTAACGAGTATCGATCCTCAAGGAATAACAACCATTAGTCACTTTTCATTCATTATTTAACCGACCTAATAAAGTGATAAAAGAAAAAAATATATATACAACTTAAGGATGAAAGAATATGCAATTAGACAAATATTTTTGAAGACATGATCATGAATTCCTTAGTAATTATCACAATCAATATTTATCTTGACGTCATGAAGGAATTAAAATAGAATCTAATCGTTTCCCAAGTTATTGACTCACTATCTCCTAGTTAAATTATTAGATATACTCTATCTCACTAATTAACCAAAAGACGTATTAAACTGATCTCTCAACAATTATCTCTATACTCTAGACGGTAATAAACATGAAATTAGCCAATAACCCTATATTCTAGGTGAAATCAACTAATCTTTGAGTACCTTAGTTCTTTGTCCTTAACTTCGTTTCTCAAGTCCATTAAGAGATAACAAATATGAAATCGATAAAATTAAATCAACTTCGAACATCGTTTCCCAAGTTAATTAGAAGCAAATCTAAATTCATCAATTCTTCCATAATAACAAATAATCAAATACTAAGAATGATAATTAATTGATCAAAGTACTAAATAAACTTCAAAATCATGAATCCCAAAATAATATCAATTTACAATAAAAACATTAATAACATCATTGTTTTAGAAAAAGAAAATAAAGGTAAAAGAAAGAACTTATAGACTAGCTCCCTTCATCCGCCTTGAAGACCTTCTTGATCAATGCCCCCTGAGTGATGAATCCCCTCTTCAATGATTGATTTTAGCTTTTGCTCATTGGATTCATGTGTTTCTTTTGTATTTTTCTTGCTTAAATAGGCTCCCAAGATTCCAAAATTCATTCATTAACAAGTTGAAAAATATCAAAACTCTTAGAAAATTTCCAAATCCACGTGTAAAAAGGAGAATACTCCGCCTCTGAATAGACTGAGGCCGGCGACGGTTGCCCTGGTCACGATCGACGCTGCTCGTGCTCTGGTTCAGCCTAATGTGCTATGTTCTTTCTTCCTTTGTTTTCTAGCCTCAAGCCAGTCTACAGCCTACGCCTTCTGTGTTCTTCATGGCTAGCACCAGTCGTACTCTGTCGCGGCGTCGATTTTTACCTTTTTCTTGATTTATTCTATATAAAAACACCAAAATACCTTTATAAAGGTCAAATATCAACTATGAAGGAGTATGCCTAGTTATTATATCAAATGTATCACAAAATAACCTTGAATAAGTAAGAAGTAAATAATAATTTTAGCCCCTATCACCCAGAATAACCACCCACAAACATCAACAACTTATGAACTAGAATTCAATACAAATAGAAAGTCGTGAATATCCACATGTATACTTCAAAACAATTATTGAATCAGAATTTTAGATCCTAAACAAAGTGTCACAATTTTCATATGCATACAATTCATTTATTGAAAAGAAATTCATAACATAACCATACTCAATCAAATTTATATTCCAATAAAAGTTTTCCATGAATTTAAGCAAATTGATGGGAAACTCAGGAAGCATGAACAAAATACAGGAAGACCAATCTCTTTACTAGAAAATCACAGAAACAATACAATTCTCTTAAAGCCTCCAAAGAGTCTCTAATCACCTACAATCTTTAGAATTCACGGACCAAAATCAGAATTACAGACATCACCAATTAACCTCAAATCAGAACCCTTCACAACCTTCAACACTATTAGAAACCATACCCCTAAGAACGATTCCGAAAACTTATAAACAGAACGAATGTAATAAGACTTACCAAGATTTGGAGTTTCCAGTTCCAATCTCTATGCTGATTTTTCTCTTGCATTGTTTTTCTTCTTTTCATGAGCAATCTCTAAACAACAACGACGTTACTGTAAGTATGTGTAATTGGCAAACCTCTCAAAGAAATAAAACATTTAACTATTGACTACAACAACAACAAACTAAGCTTTAATCTCAAGAAATTTGGAGTCGGCTACATGAACCAATGTCAGGCAATGTGTGGTTATCTACATCAATCCTCTCTCTCCACTTCTTTCTATTGACCATCATACTCTCATTTAAATCTAACAAAGATATATCTCTCCTAATCACCTCTATCCATGTAGTTTTAGACCTGCCTCTACCTTTATCTAACATATCTTGCCTCCTTCCCTCAATCATCCTAACAGGAGCATCCTTCGGTATTCTCTGTACATGTCCAAATCAATGCATACGACTTTCTCTCATTTTTTCTTCAATAGATGCTACTCTTACATTTTCCCTAATGGTCTCATTTCTGACTCTACCATTTCTAGTATATCTACACACCCACCGTAACATACGCATTTCAGTTACTTTTATTTCGTGAATATGACACATTTTAACTGCCCAACATTTCATACCATATAGAAAAGCAGGTCTTACAGCTGTTTTATAGAACTTTCCCTTTAGGTTCAATGGTATATTACGATCATTCACATAGAATACCAATCGCACTCCTCTATTTCAACTAACTCGCCCAACTCGGTGTGCAGCGTCACCATCGAGCTCTCTGTCTTTCTGAATAATAGATCCTAGATATCAGAAGTAATCACCTACTGGTATATCTCTACCATCCAAAGTTACACTCTGAGCTATAGTTCTGCTACTATTGAACTTGCATTCCATATACTCTATTTTACTCCTACTAATTCTAAAGCCCTTGGATTTCAATATCTGTCACCACAACTCCAATTTATTATTTACACCGGCTTCAATCTCATCAATCAACACGATATTATCAGCAAATAATATACACCATGGCACAGCCTCCTGTATAGTGTGGTCAACTCATCCAAAACGGCCACAAAGAGGAAAGGGCTAAGCGATGATCCTTGATACACTCTGATAGTAATAGGAAACTCTGCAATTATTCCAACGCAACTTCTTACACTTATACATGCTCCCTCATACATATATTTAATGCGAGTAATATACTTTAGTGATACACCTTTCTTGAATAGCACCCACCAAACTACTTTTCTAGGCACCTTATCATATAATTTCTCTAGGTCAATAAATACTATATGTAAATCTTTCTTTCTTTCCCTATAATATTCAATCATCTGCCGTAATAAATGAACTCCTCCATAGTGGAAAGTCCAGATATAAAAGCAAATTGATTATCTGAAATTTGTATAATGCCCTTTAACCTCTATTCAATCACTCTCTACCAAAGCTTTATAGTATGATTCATAAGTTTAATCTCACGGTAATTGATATAATTTTGAACATCCCATTTATTTTTGTACAGAGAAATCAGAGTACTATTCTTCCACTTTGTAGACATCTTATTAACTCTATATATCTTGTTGAATAGATTTGTCAACCACGTAATACCTACATTTTCTAAATACTTCCAGACCTCGATCGATATACTATCCGTTTCCATTCCTTTTTTTTTTTTGTCTTATCCGTTTAAGGATATCTCGAACTTAATACTTCTGAATACGACGAATACATACACGGTTAACCTCTTCATTCGAAATTGCAAGGCTACCCATACTCGGAACTTGGACTTGACTCCCGTTAAATAACTTATCAAAATATGACCTCCATCTCTTCTTTATTTCTTTATCTTTAACCAAAACTCTATGGTTGTCGTCCTTCACATATTTCACCACACCTATATCTCTCGTCTTCTTCTCCCTGAAATGCGCCAATCTATATATATTCTTCTCCCCATCTTTAGTATCTAACTTTTTATATAAATTCTTGTAAACTATAGATCTTACTTTTCTAACAGCTTTTTTAGCTTTTCTTTCCGTGACCTTATATTTCTCAAAATTCTCATCACTCCTGCAATTTTCTACGTTTCTATAGCACTCTCTTTTATTTCTTACGACTTCTTTTACTTCGTTGTTCTACCACGACACATTCTTGTTTAGATGTACTCTTCCTTAGAGATACACATCCTTGTTTAGATTCACCAAGTACTTCCTTAGCTATTGTCCTAATACATTGAGTCATCTTTCTCTACATAGTATCTGGTTCCGAATTCATATCAAAAGTCCAGTCATCCGCCTAAACTACCTTATCGACAAAGGCTATTCTTTCATCCCCCTGCAGCTTCCACCACTTGATTCTAGGGTCAACCCGATGATTTCACTGCTTAGCCTTTTTCCTAAAATTAAAATCGAGGATCAACAGCTTGTGTTGCGTAACTACACTCTCGCTTAGAATAACTTTACAATCCGTACAACTACTACGAAACCTATACCTCATAATAAAGAAGTCTATCTGACTGGCATTTAACCTGCTTTTAAAAGTCACTAAGTGAGAATCTCTCTTCTTAAATCAGGTGTTTGCTATGGTCAAATTATAAGCTAAGGCAAAGTCAAGAATAACAGTTCCAGCTTTATTTCTAACTCTGAAACCCTGACCTCCATGGACACTCTCAAACCCGCTCTAATCAGTATCCATACGTCTGTTTAAATTACCACCAATGAAAAGCTTCTCTGCATACGGTACACTCTATACAATCTTATCTAAATCATCTCAAAACTGTTGCTTAACCGAATCATCAAGTCCCACTTGTGGCGTATACGCACTAATAATAGTAGTAATCTCGCCGCCAATCATGATCTTGATGCTTAAAATCATATCATTATTCCTCTGTACTTCAATCACATTATCAAGAAACTTACGGTCAATAATAATCCCGACTTTATTTCTATTCCTAACACTACTTGAATACCAAAGCTTATAACCGCAAGGCGCTACTACTCTCGCCTTCTCACCTACCCATTTGGTTTCCTTAAGATACAAAATATTAATCTTTTTCCTATACATAACCTCAACTAATTCTGTCAATTTACCAATCAAAGATCATATATTCTATGTAGTTAGACGGAGCCATCACTATAGACTGTCTTTTTACCTTATACCCTTGCATATTTGACACCATATCTGGGGATTGACACAGAGTGTTACTTCCGGGCAACGACTTAGCAACATTCGCATATTTATCACTACACTCGAGCCTAGGAAGTGCAGTGCGTCGCTGAGAATGGAACACCCCCACGAAGTTAATTGATTGGTTCATGTCATAAATGTGACTATATTTTACACTGGTCATCACAAGTCTTACCATAACTCTCCTCCTTTATTTGGGTTGGAGACCGGTAATGAACACCACAAACAAAGCCCATAGAATTCACAGACGGAATTAACCTTTAAATATTGACTAATTACCAATAAACCCCTAAGTTAATATAACTAACAACTAATCCGTAAACTTCATGGGCCGCAAGCCCACGTAATATAAAAATCCAAATTAAGGAAACCTCTAATAAACAAAAAGAGCTATTGCCTCACATGAGAGTCCGCAGCGAAAGTGATGATTTGAATCAAAATTTACGAAATAAAATAATTGATAGATAAATAAGAGGGAAAAAAAATTCTCATTATTTATTGAGACAAACAAAATAGTTAATCAACTAAATTTGTTAATTACTCTAATTTCTTATTTTAAAAAACAAAACTCACTATATTTCCAGTAATAAAATGCATCTCAAATTTTCTCTGAAATACTTCGACCCAAAAGAACAAAGTAAATCAAAGCCGCCAAATCGTGATATATATGGTTGCAGATGAGCAGGATTGAATCATGCAATAGTCGTTCAAATTTGATTTACTTAGCATAAATAATATTCATATTCGTTCAATTAATAATTAATTTAATTTTATATATTTTGACTCTTTCACTTAATTTATTTTTGAAGTTCAAATTTATTTGTACTTGACTTACCATTTAATCCAGTTAAAAAATAGACAACGTTGATATTTAATTTAAAGTTTAATGAAACAGTAAGGAACAAAATCAAGAATTTAAAGTTGGGGCAAGTTATACTAAATGAATAATGTTATAATTTATGAAAAAAATTTAAGAGGATCAAATACAAAATTTTAAAGAATTTTTAAATTTTTTTAAAATTTTAAGGTAAAATAAAAAATTTTTAAAAATGTTGAGGGGGAAGGGGAGGGGGCAGGTGCCGCCCCGCCTGCCCTTAGATCCGTCCATGGAAACAGTCATGTTATGCTCATTGTCGTTAATTTTGTAATAGAAGGTCATATTGAGAGTTTCACAGTTTTATGAGGGTAAACTCGATTGATTTCTGATTTGAGGGGTGTGAATGCAAAAGTGAAAATTTGAAGGGCAAAATTGTCAAATGTCCACTATTCATTAATCATCCCAGTTTTAAATAAAGACGGAAAAAAAATAAATAATAAAAAGATATAAACAAGAATTCATCCTTCACATAAGCACACATATCAGCCCTTTACAACATCAAACAGTCATTTCATTCAACTTCTTCAATTTCGTCCAATGCATAGTTGTTTGTAGACACATTGGCGTAATTCACTTTGTTAAACCGGACAACAACTGGATATCGAGTATTCGGGTCCTGCAAATGTTACAGCCATTGCCAAAATCAGCCGTTTTTTGGTATGAGGTATGCAAGAATGATAGTAGGATGTAAGACATAGAAAACATTGAAGTTCTAGTCTTCATTAAGGTTTTTGTCCAATCTCTTGAATTTAAATTTAAACTCAGAGTTGAAAAAAGTTATATTAAGAAAATAATGTTATAATTTAAATTTTTTTTTAAAAAAATCTTTCAAAAATAAATTACGAAATTTAAAAATTTTTTGGATCGATGCTTAACTTCATTTGATGAAATCGGCGTTTTTTTCACGTAGCACCATTAATGCAGAGAATGAAGAAAAGGGGTCATATCAGTATATGCATATACCTGATCAACAGCCACAACAGATCCGGTGCCCTTGAACCAGTAGGACTCCCGCCTAAGGATCCTGACCTGTGGAAGCATTTCCGTGTGAGTTGAATTTGATACTTAAAGGACTAATAAGACTTAATATTAGTAATGATACTAAAGGTACCTTGGCGCCTCTCTTGGGACCAATGGGAGGTGGCTTGGTGGCCGGAGCGGCGGCGGCAGCAGCCGCAGCTGGTGCGACTGCTTCTTCTTCTGCAGCCCTGACGACGAGCCTGGAATTTGTACTGTTCTTGGAAGAGAACAGTGGCACACTGCTGACTCTAGCGTTGGTTGCGGTGGAGGTGACAATAAGCCTCGAAGATGCAGCAGAAGCCATACTGCAGCTTGTCATCATAGTTTTCTTCCTTCTAGTTCTCTTTGTCTGCGTTTGGATGAGGATCAGACATTAGCTGGCTTCATCAAATCAAACAAAAGTAGAAACAAAACAAGGACAATGAACAATCTGTGGAAGGTGGCTCAATTGCTCCCACCACTAGAATCTTGCCACCTGTGTATCATATCCATTTCATTAGATAATGTCGTCCCATGTCGACCCTCTGCAGATGTAGAAACGGAGACAGCGGGATGCCATATGGAGACCAGTGCTTGATTTGAATGGTGCGAAATTTGGAATTCCATATTATTTCATCGATTTTGTTGTGAAAATTATTACAATTAGTAGAAACTCTACTAATTATAAATTTTTATAAATATTTATTGTTTAGTGGAGAAACCACTAATTCATATTAGTAGAAGATAATGTATTTCATTAAATAAGAGCTCTATAAATAGAGCTATTATCTAAATTTGAAATGTACCATCATTTTGTGAAAGAATTGTGAGAGAAAGAAAGAAAGAAATTTGAAGAAATTCTTGTACAAAGAATAGTTAGAGTTTTCTTAATATGCAGTGTGTAGATTTTATTCTAATACTACTCAAAATTTTATAACACGTTATCAGCACGAGTCTCTGCCGAAGCTAGAAGATTAAAACACGAGTTTCTACCGTTATAAAAGCCAGAAGACAGGTACACATTTATTGATTTTATGGCTAACCTTGCTAAACTCGAATTTATAACCCTTGATATTTCTGAAAAAAAGTATATGATATGGGTTCTCGATGTAGAAATACATCTAAATACCGAAGGCCTTAGTGAAGCTATTCAAGAAAAAATAATTTATCTGCACAACAAAAGGCCAAAATTTTGATTTTTATCTATTGTCATTTTGACGAAAATTTGAAAATGAAATATATTACCGAAAAAGATCTATATGTGCTGTGTGTAAATTTAAAAGAAAGATTTGACCACCTGAAGATGGTCATACTATCAACTGCACGGTATGAATGATTGCACCTGAAGTTGCAAGATTTTAAAACCGTGAATGAACATAACTCCGCGATGTATAAAATTACATTTCAGTTAAAATTATGCGAAAAAAAAAAAGTTACTGATGAAAATATATTGGAGAAGACATTCTCCACCTTTCATGCCTCGAATATTGTCCTATAGCAACAATATCAAGAAAAAGGGTATACAAAATTTACTGATTTAATTACTATCCTCCTGAGAAAAATAATGAGTTATTGAGAACTCATGAAATCAGACCAACTGGCTCAACAGCATTCCCAGAAAGTGAATATTGTTGGTTGTAGCAAAAGCTATTGTTATAGTCGTAATTGTGGTAGTGGCCGTGGTTATGGTCATAGACACACTCAATATTTCTCTTATTACAGTAATAATCAAGTTGTGAGAAATACTGGCCACCTGAAGTAGAACAAAAAAATGATAATAAGGAAAAATGATATTTCCCGTAATAATAAGCATCATATCTTTGAGATGTTACATTTAGATGTCAATATAACACATTATACTACATTACTACTAACAGTTCAGAAAAAAAAATCTATCTCGTGATCATAAGTCTAGTGTTCACTTGTATTTCCTTCATTCATCTCACTGGTGTTCAGTGAGCTTTAGGATGCATGCTTATAGTTGCTCTTTTTCAATAGAGCTGACAAATTTAGGGTGAATATTTGTAGTTGTTCTTTTTCAATGTTTGCATTAGAGGAAGACAAACAGTAAGCAATTATAGACTTCAAACCCTTTTCTTCGGCATTCTCCTCCTCTTCCTTTTCCCTTGGGTCAGAATCTAGACTAGCAGCAGAATTAGCCGTGAAATTACTATGAAATGAGTCTTGAAATTTTATCATCCCCTTGAGTTTTTTCTTCTTATAGTTGGCCTTGAAGCATACTTGTCTCAATCTCTGTGTTTGGTCCTCCAACTGCGTATTAGAAATTTCTTCCATCAACTTCTTCTCACGTTCCAGTATCTCAATGGCTTCTCTCAACTTCTTCTCAGCCATATGTCCTCCTTCTTCTTCATTTTTCATCTCCTGTAAATCGGAAAGATTTCTACATATCATCGATGGAGATACATTCATTCCAGTCATTTTATTTACTTTTCATAGTTTCATACTTACAAATCTGTGACATAAGTTTATAAGTGTGTGTGTGAGAGAGAACCTGAACATTCTTGATTAGGATTTCCAAGTTTATTAACTTCCTGTGAGGCTATCGATGAATTCCCAACTCCCTACATCTTTTCTTGAGAAGGGTTAAGCCAATATTCAGTTCTTTGACCAATCTCTTGATTGGCATGTAAAAGTACTTTGAAATGGTTGCTCTTGATAGTGTCTTGGCGCTATTGCTCTTCTCCTTTCTCTGCCTCCTAATCATCTTCTTCTCCATAGGAATTTTGTCTGAAATAATATCTTGAATTTCGATATTAAATTTAAGATGCATTTTATGATTACTCACTCCGAATTTGTTGCCAATACCACTCATTATTTCTCCTAGAAAAAGAAAAATAATATCAGTAAAGGTAATAACGTTCAAAATCCATGTTTGAATGTATGATAATCTTGAATTATATTCTGACTTTGTTCAAAATCCATTAGGGAGTAGAAAAGATCATACACAAGCATATCCTCATTCAGAGGAACATCATAAAAAACAGTTTCTTGAATGGGCAGATCAAATTGAAAATCCAAAGCAGTATGTCCAAAACTTCTACTGATTTACATCACAACAAATCAAAAGAGAGTTTAATTTCATTATCAAGCACACTAAAAAAAAAAAGAAGCCCTCAAAAGTATCTCACCTGAAATTAAGAGGAAGCGGTTGGTTTGGAAAGAGAAACACATCAAAATTTTGAGAAACCAATTCAAAATTTGACCATGTCTCAAATGAATTACGAGTCCCCATCTCTTTTGAAGTTTACTAATGACTGATGACTGAGATATATATATATATATATATATATATATATCTGTGCGAGGAAGAAGAGAGATAGTTATTATAGATAATTAATATTAAAGAAAGTTGTATCATTTTATTTAATATTGTCTCGTTTCACAAGGAGGAAGAAGAAAAGGTAGATGATAGGTGGAGGGATTGAGGAGAAGAAAAGACAAGGAGGAAGGGGAAAAGATGGTATCGAGAAGAGTGAGAAACAAAAAAATAATAATAATATAGAGATTTTTTATATATTTCTTGGCATTTCATGTATGTAGTATTACTCATAATGTTCTTACATGTCTTTTTCTTTTCATTATTTTCTTGTGAAATTATTATTCCGTAAATTATGGGGAGAACAGAAACATCATAAGCAAGATCTTGCTTGGACAATATCATGAAATGAATGCCACACGCTTTTGTTAACTCCAGAAGAGTTACAAAATTGCATATTCCAACTATAAATGTTCCTATTCGAATTGAAATTCCAGTACATAAAATATTATATCTATAGATGCTGAGTCAAAAGCACGCCAAAAGCGCGGTCGACCTCTTAGTTCTAAAGATAAAAATCCTCAAAAGAAAAGAGGATTAAATGATTCAAAAGATCATATTGAAGAAAAGAATGATAAAGACCAAGAGAGAACTGATGACAAAGAACTAGAAGTTGATGAAAGTAACACTAAAATTTCTATCAATTATACCACTTCCGGTAGAAGTTGGAATCGGATATAAACTGTTATTGATAATATATTTGCATACAATATAGCTTTTGATGTTACACAGGATAATGATGATCCTGAACCAATATCAGTTGATGAATGTCGGCATATGAAAGATTAACTACAATGGAAAGATGCGACACTAACAAAACATGAAGTCTTCGAACCTGCAATCCGAACACCAGAATGTGTAAAATCTATTGGTTACAAATGGATATTTGTGCGAAAACGCAATGAAAAGAATGAAATCGTACGATATAAAGTACGGTTAGTAGCCCAACGTTTTTCACAAAGACCAGGTATTGATTATAATGAAACTTATTCTCCTATTATTGATACTATTACACTCCGATATCTTATCAGTTTGGCAATACATGAAAAGATAGATATGCGCCTATTAGATGTTGTCACTGCTTACTTGTATGAAACTTTAGAAAATGATGTTTACATGAAAATCCCAGAAGGATTTCATATGCCTGAAGCATATAAACATTATCCTCGTGAAAATTACTCCATCAAGTTGCAGAAATCATTATATGGCCTGAAGCAATCGGGCGCATGTGGTTCAATCGTCTTAGTGAATATTTATTGAAAATAGGATTTAAAAATGACCAAGTATGTCCATGTGTTTTTATTAAGAGATCTGGTTCTAAATTTGTGATATTAGCTATATATGTTGATGATATTAATCTTATTGGAACTCCTAAAGAGTTCCAAGAAACAATTGATTATTTAAAAAGAGAATTCGAAATTAAGAATTTTGATAAAACCAAATTTTGCCTTATAGAACATTTATTCATCAATCAACATATACAGTAAAAGTTCTAAAAAGATTTTATATGGACAAAGCATATCCATTGAGTATTCCAATGATCGTCCGGTCATGAAATGTGAATAAAAGATCATTTCCGACCTCAAGAAGATGATGAAGAACTCCTTAATCCTGAAGTACCATATCTCAGTGCAATTGGTGTATTGATGTAGTTTGCTAATAATACATGACCTGATATTGCATTTGCTGTCAATTTATTAGCAAGATTTAGTTCTTCACCAACACGACGATATTGGAATGGAATTAAATAAATCTTTCGATATCTCCAAGGTACAATTGATCTCGAATTATTTTATTCAAATAAAACCAACCCAACATTAATAGGTTATGCAGATACTGGCTATTTATCTGATCCACATAAAACACATTCTCAAATGGGTTATCTATTTACATGTGAAAATACTACTATATCATGGCGTTCTACCAAACAATCTATAGCAATTACTTCTTCAAATCATGCTGAAATTATAGCCATTCATGAAGCAAGTCGAGAATGTGTATGGTTAAGATCCATGATTCATTATATCTGGGAAAGTTGTAGATTGTCATCTATCAGAAATATTCCAACTCATCTTTATGAAGATAATACAGTTTGCATAGCTCAATTACGAGGAGGATATATTAAAGGAGATCGGACAAAATATATTTCACCAAAATTCTTCTTTACTCATGAGCTCCAGAAGAAAGGTGAAATTGATGTGCTACAAATTCGGTCATGTGACAACCTCGCAGATATTTTCACGAAGACTTTACCGACTGCAACATTTGAGAAGTTGAGATATAAAATCGGTATGCGTCGGTTCAAAGATTTAAAGGAATCATCTCATCATGGGGAGTAATAATCATACATATAGAATAGTGTACTCTTTTTCCTTCACTAGATTTTTTTTCTCACTGGGTTTTTACTAGTAAAGTTTTAACGAGGCATATTCTTTATGTAATGGATGGACATCCAATGGGGAGTGTTGTGAAAATTATTACAATTAGTGGAAGCTCCACTAATTATGGATTTTTATGGACGTCCACCACTTAGTGGAGAAACCACTAATTCATATTAGTGGAAGATGATGTATTTCACTAAATAAGAGCTCTATAAATAGAGTTATTCTCTAAGCTTGAAATGTACCATCATTTTGTGAAAGAATTGTGAGAGAAAGAAAGAGAGAAGTTTGAAGAAATTCTTGTGCAAAGAATAGTTAGAGTTTTTTTAGTGTGTAGTATGTAGATTTTATTCTAATACTACCCAAAATTTTATAACAGATTTCTTTTTTTCTTTTCCTTTTTTTGAAAAATAGTCCTCGACTCGAGTTTTCTGGCATGTAAAAAAGGAAGAAAAAAAAAAGAAGAAAACACTACTATTTCAATTTAATTTGTTATTAAATTGAACAAGTGTTATATACCTTTTTCTTTAGATACTCTTTTATGATTGGAGATATTGAGTGGATAATTTTTTTTTTTTTCTTTTGGAATGGTGCTTAGTGTATTTATTGAAAATAAATTGTTTTACTAGTAGAAGGATTGTTGAATTTGAACCGGACGCTATCTTATCTTTTCCTATATCCTGGCCTTTTTTCTATTCTTTTTGTAATACCCCGACATAAATTACCATTAGTTCATTAGGAAAATCATGCATAGCATAGAATCTTATATTGTATTGGATAAATTTAAACTATTTTATGAAGTATATGTGATTTATGTGTTTGATATTTCATGGATTTATTTAATTGGATATAGTTGTGTTATATGAAGTGGTAGAGGTTTTGTTCTTGTGGAGTAGAAATTAATGAAAGAATAATGAAGTAAGTTGAATTGGGTTTATGAAATTTTATTTGAAGAATATTTATACAAGAATTATTGTATCTTGGTGTGTATTCTTTAGTGACTTGAGACTCTTGCAAATATTTTCCTTCTTTTCTCTAATTAAACTCTTTTTCTCCTCTTTTTCATCCTCTTGGCTGAAATCCTTAGGGTTAGCCGCCAACTTAATTTTCCACCTCCTAAAATATAGGAATGTGATTATTTTGGGTTTTTGCTAAAAAGAATTAAAGTAAATTGAATTCCTATTATTTTCTAGTTACTATTTTACCTTAATCATTTAGGGAATTTAAATATTTCAAAATCTGAAATTTTCTAAAGTTATTATCCAAAGGATTTATTGAGGAAAAAAATATAGAAGCATTTATCTTGGAAGCTATATTTTAGCTATTATTTTTAATAGAAGAAAAGTCTCTCCAAATTAATTGTCTCTAAAGAGTTTTAATTGGAAATAAAGAGATAATGTTAAATTTTTAATTGAAATAAATATTTCTTGGAATTAGGTTACTCTCAAAAATTAGGAATTAAGATGAAAGAAAAATTCATCTTTATCACATAAAAACTAGATTTTATCTCTAAAAATGATTATCCTTTAATTGCTTATTTTTGCCTAAAATAAATTAGAGTGTTAATTAAATTATTTCTTGGATTAATATCCTATTTTTATCACTTGAATTTTCTGGAAAAATCAAACCCCTGGCTCCCACTTAATGGATATTCTAGTTCCACTCAAACTCTCTAAAATATAGGAGAAACCTACCTTAAATAATTTTAACCAATCCAAATTCTTTTAGCCAACTAAACAACTAGATTGTCTCCTTTCTTTTCACCCTAATTTCGGCCACCACAAGCACACACATACATGAAAATCATCAGCCCATATTGCTCTCAAACTCTCTCTTGTATTAGACAAAAATAACACACCAAAAGACCTCACCTTTCTCCTCTTATTTTCATCCAAGACAAGAGCCAAAATTCAGCATTTTCCCCCTCCTTTTCTCTCATTATTTCGGCCATAATAGCAACCAAAAATCAGCCATAAAACCCTTCCAAATGTTGCTCAATTTCGGCTACAACAAGAAAGACCAAAAGCTATCATTTTTCCTTGTTGTGATCAAGAGTCCAAAACAAGATGAACTTCTCCTAAATACTAAAACACCTAAACCTAATCTATTCTCTTTATCAAACCATCCTTCAATCAAACCCTAAACATTCCCTGAGCCACAAAATTCCAGCCGCCACCTCCTCCAAAAATTCGGCCATCTCAACCTCCAATCATCTCCAAATTGAAAACTAAGCCTAAGGTAAGTAACCCTTCAACCTCCTTCAACTTTTATTCAATTCTTCTTCTTCTTTTCTCCTAAATCATGGTCATCAAGGGGTTGATTCCTTTCCCCTATTGTTGGATATTTTCGAACAAGAGGTCTAAGAGCATCCAATCAACTCTTCTTCCCAAAGTGAAATCAACCAAACATCAAAGGCACTACCTTTGCTCCTATTTCTGTCGATCAAGAGGTATTTGAGGCCTAAATGTTCTGATTTAAATTAGGTTTGAATATATGGTGGTGTTATTATGCATGAAGCCTAGCATGAAAGTATGATTAGATTGGATCGATGAGTTTGATGGTGCAATATTTTAAATTAGGCATATATGGAGTAAAATATGATTAAATATTGCTATGATGACCTAGATCTAAGGCATATTGATTAAAGATGAGATCTTTTGATGCAAATGGGGCTAATATATGGAGTTGATGGTAGTATATAGAAGGCATTATACAGATGATTGATTTGATTATGTGCATGCATAATGATGAGTGGCATGACAAGGGAAAGCTATAGAGATGATTTAATAAATTAATCCATCTAGATGCCATGGATGATTTAGGTGATTAATAATATCATGGGGATTCATGATGCATGATGATAGTGGATTAATATTTGGATTCTAATTATAGAATCATTGATGCTAGATAAGAAAGAATTTTGAAGTGAGGACAAGCATTGCTTTGGTTGAATATTTGGAATATTCAAGTAAATCCTTGTATAACTGTTTTGCTAAATAGTATATGTTTGCAAGTCTTTTGAACAATAATATTGAAATTGTGTCAATATGATGATTGACATAATAATTGAAATGATGATTGAAATATGATGAAATATTATTGTTGCATTATGATACTTGGATTGAGAACGTGGATATTTTAACCCCCAAAAGCTTTTATCAAATCTCAACTTTTAACTAAAAACGGTTTCTTTCCTCTATGATCAAAATATTTTGAAAAGCTTGATATGAAAATTACGTTTTGCAAAGATAAGGTATCTAGTGATTGTGAAAACAAGGAAAATGATTCGGCACCTAAACGGTGAACGTTGAGTACTCAGCGGGGATAAGCTAGTGGTACTAGTCTTAGAGAGTTAGAGTAAGTTTTCTGGTAGAAGGTCACCTCTAGAAGAGAAATTCTGCTTAACGAGATGATAGTACTACTTAGTCAAGCCGAGTTAACATATTGGTCCATGTGGACTTTATTTTTTTCTGAATTAAACAACCAGTGTGTTAGGTGTAGAAATGGAAGAGTATCTTACCCTTGTGGGCGGATCACCCATTGTCCAGTGTTGAATAGTTACATTGAAAAGTTATCATGATGGTAATCATGATATGGACTTGATATTATTATTGAATCATTACTAATCCCTTCTTGATTCTAATGTATGGATGAGTGGATCGCTTGTTGAGAAATATTTTGAATATGACGTATATTTCTCCACTTAGTGACTGTTTATTGATGAAAGTTGACTTGCAAACATATTTTGTAGTTTTGAAACTTGCATACACGAAATGTTTAATGTGTCATTCGCACACACGGGACTTATTGAGATGCCAATCTCATATCATTTTTATATCATATTTTCAGGGAAGTGCTTTTATTGAGCAGGTTGGAGGAATAAAAGATGAAAGTTCGATTTATTTTTATTTTGCTTTGTATTTCTTTTGAGAGACGATTATTAGTTTTGAATTTCAGACTTGTATAAGTTTTGATTTTATATGTAATAAGATTATCCTTTAATTCTATTTAATTGTTTTTCCTTTATATCTCGTTATAAAGACCTCTGATCCACTGGACGGGGCGATATCCCCGCCCTTTTTGGATATGTAGTAAGCAAGGTGTTACACCTTTCCCCACTCCTTGTCTTTTCACCTTTTCCCTCTGTCCCAACCTTTCTCCTATACCCCTCTTCACCCCTGGCCTTCCTTCCTCCCCCCCCCTTTCTTAAAAGATCACTCAGTGTATCTATAGGTCTTAAAAGATTTCTAATTTATATATATATATATATATATATATATATATATGTATATAAATATAATCTTTAAATTTATTAAAAAAATTTACGAACTCAAAAGTTTACATTACAATATACCTAATATACATTACAAATGAAAATTATTTCTATTATGTAAATTTTTAGACAAAAGAAGCCTAAAGCAATATTATTTCTATTAAGTCAATTTTTTGTTACAAAAGAAATCTAAAGTAATAGAGAGAGAGAGAGAGAGAGAGAGAGAGTTGCAATTCAAGTTCACCATAAATATTTGAAGTGCTTGCAGACTAAAAGGTGAGATTGTTAGCCGTCTATATATATTATTAAAATTTTAAAATTTCTATTATATATTATTCAAAATATAAAATATTATAAATTATACTTTCTAAAAATATGAATTTTTAATACATGTAAATATTTTCTAGAAGACTGAAATATGAATCCCAATGTCAAAAATTCAGCTAGCTCAGAATAATAACCCACAACCTTAAACAATATTAACAATTTAGTCTCAAGTTTCTCAAAAAACTTGAGATTCGTTATATAAAACAATATAAGACTACGTATAGTGATCCACGTAAATTATTTATTTTTACATCTTTTTATTTATTGTCATACTCTCATTTAATCTTAGATGAGAATAGAAAATAAAAACGAGTAGATTTATTCTAAGAAATGAGAGAAAGAATTGTACGCCTCTTTTAATTTCAATTAATCAGAGTTGTTCGATTTGTGTTGAGTCAAACATATTAAAGACAGTGGCAAAGCTAGTATGCTGGATAATTCAATTCTTGGCTTCCTACATGAAATTAGGAGTTGATCTGCACCTTGAGGAACACCTACTCTTGCGAAAAATATATTGTTGGAAAATGGACGGCAAGCTACTGATGAAGAAGGCCGAAACCATAAGGATTTGAATTACAATTTGGAAAGCTTTGATCGTGCTTTCCAACATGATAAAAATCCTATATCAATAGGGTTCATTAGCACAAGCCCTCTCCAGAAGGGGCTGCAGTAATGAAAAAGGACACCCGAGAAAGAAGACCATTTTTGAACATCACAAGTAGAATACTTTCCTGATCAGTTAATGCTACATAATGTGGCTCTGTACCACTTTATCACTAGTCAAGACTTGAGATCAAAACAAATATATATTTGGAGCAAAGAGATCTATTGGAAGGGAAGGAAGGGGACAAAAGTGATTGCTGGACTGTACAGTGACAAGCCTTCCCCAGAAAGTAGGTTTATTACCAGGTTACCAGTGAGAAGCAAATTGAATGAGATCAGTACTTTCTGGGGTTTTAGTGTCCGCACTCTTTCTCCAGAAAAGCATATGAAATTGAACATGCACATACATGGGATCTGCATTGTGTGTATCTTCGCTGCAGTTCCCCTTTGCATGCAATTATGAACAACTTCATTCATTAAGGGCAGCTCCTGGTTCTCCTCATGCGTCTCAAATTTTCATATGCTTTATCAGCCTTGGTTTGAACTTTAGTTTTCGTTTCTTCACTCTGCTGCATTCAAAGATTCAGTAGCTTAGTGCAGTCATTTGGAAACAACAACTACTTGTCGATCAATTCTGAAAACTACTAGCAGCTCAGTAGATAAAACATGCATGTAAGTGCCCTGTGAACAAATTTGCTATATTGAATGCGTTGTCTAACTTCTGACTAAAACCATTAGAAGTTATAGCTGTCCTACAACAGTGGATTATTTGTGATATGTTTCATCACTAGAATGAACCACGAATGATTATGGTTTACCTGTTGCCTTCTCTTTCTCTCCACCTCTGATAAAGCCTGCTTTAAATGCGCATTTTCCTCTTTTAATTGGTTTAGTTCTGCTTCGAGTTCAACTGTATATGCCTGCTTTCTCGCTCTTGATCTGGCTGCAGATTCCCTATTCTTGATCATTCTTCGCTGCCTCCTTTCAACAACCTTTTCGATTGGACCATCAATGATTCGCTTTCGTCCGCCTGATCTCATCCCGCCCATATCCATCCCATATTGATTCGCACCATCCACTTGATTAGCGCACAACCCATCAGAGGACACTGGACTGACTGGCGAAGGCACACTCAGACCTTGCTGCATCTGTCCATACCCACCCCCAGTGCCATTTCCCATTCTTCCACCATAACAGGCTGCTGTTGTTTGCGGTGGGTAAGCTCCAGCTATTTTATGGCTTCCCGAAGCATATGCTGATACTTCACCAACACCAGTCTGAGGCAATGTCTGGAATGCCGCAACGTTGACCGCGCCAGTAGCAGCAACAGCACCGCCACCTAAACCCATAGCAGGCCTGACTACAAAACCAGACCCCATGACAGGGTTGCTCTGGTAGAAACCACTGTAAGGCTGCTGATGAGGCAGTGGGGCAGGATGACATTGCCCTCGTACCACCCCAGCTCTAACTAAGAAGTCTTCCAATGTCATCTCTCCAAATGTTATCTGACGCTGCTGGGTAGAACCCGGATTCTGCACATTGTTGCTGTTATTAGGCTGCTGTTCTTGTTGAGCCCTGTGTATTTCCGCCCACACTTCGTCCACTGTTTTACCGGACAGCGGTGGGGGTAGTGTAAGAGAGCCTTGCCTTGGTAAGCTTGGCTGCTTGACGATTGCCTTAGTATCTATTCTAGTATTGCCCTCATCTAGAGACAGGTGAGGAGCTGCGTTGGCAATGCTGGGTGTTACCAATGCCATAGAACTGGTAGCAGGGGTGTGAGCATGAGCATGAGCTTGGTTTTCTTCTGCGGTCCAAATGCTATTGAGGAACTCGTCCATGTTCATTGATCCAAAATTCTTGCCACTTTCGCTGAGTGTGTTTTGAAACTCATCGAGTGTGAGTGAGTATATGGATGACTGTCTGCCAATAGATGAGAATGCATGGTTCTTGTGTTGCTGTTCTGACTGTGATGGCGACTCGACCTCGCCTTGAGATATCATTTCTGACTCTGTCACAACCATTTTTCCTGATTTAAGACTCGGTTGTCAAAACCTAATGCTAAACTCCACGTTCCTGTAACTTCAGTTTTTCAAGATGCTGTCTCCAGACTGGTCCTTTCCCTGCTATATTGACTTCAATGACAAAGCAGTCAACTACTGAAATGAGGACAATTTATTTGCAAATGAAGCAAAGCGGTCTACTCAATTGCCAAAGAGACTCTAAGCAGTAAATGATTTTTGCACCACTTAGCGAAGGTATATGAATGCAGCACATGCATGACATAAAACAGTTACTACAAGGAATTAGAAAACAGTTTGAGAGGACCATCGAATCATATCTACCACGTAATATCATTTGATTCAAGATGCATTTGAAGCCACAGCAAATCGATTGCTACAGTGCCATCTAACTAACTGGTCTAGGTCGAAAGGGAAGCTTGACATTCACGGTTGATATGGTTTCTTTGCATTTGATTAATTTGAGTTTAGACACAAGGCAGGAGGTGACTTCCCGTTAGGCAATTGGCTCAAGGTTTAAAAAGGTTTCCTGCAAATATTCTCGAAATATAGTCAGCATTCAACAGACTAGTTTGCTCAACACTATCACGACAATCATTAGAGGCCTAACTCCTAAGCATCTAAGCAAAGTCGGACTTCCATAAAAGGAATCATATTCCACCTACAGCTATATATATAAGTTAATTCCTCAAAATCTTTCCTACTTTTCATGAACACTAACTGCATCGGCTGATTGACCTATGCAGCTAGCACAGCTTTAGCTTTATAGGCAGGGTCGCACAGAATTGTTTATAATGAGCTGTACCCCGAAGGTAGTGGCCGAGTAGGGCCAATGGGAAGAAGCGGAGTCCAGAGCTCAAAAAGCAACAAATCTAGAACGTCAGTTGGTTAAAAATTATCCATACAGTAAAAAATAAACAGTGCTATATAATTACCACTTTATCACTTGTGTTCTTTTTACCACCCAGATGCCCTTCTCGAGACTCCGGTATGCATACCCCACGGAGTCCCCGTTAAGATAATTAAGCGGTGTTAAAGTATCAAAAGAAGAAACAGGATTAATCGAACCCAAACCAACATCAGATCTTGAACTCATTGCATAAACTCAAATAAGTAAACTAATCAATGACAGTGTTGGCAATCTAAAACCAGTCAGTAAGTAATTAAGCGATATACAATCAAGACATATACCTTTCTTGATTGAGATATTCAATCTCAAATGTTAGCTCCAGCTCCAAACTCCCAAGAACTGTCACAGAATCTCCTGTGCTATATATGAGCTCAAAGCCTCGAATGTAAACCTCTGTACAGATATCAGACTGCCATTAACCCGACACTCTCTGGACACATGTCTATGTATACAAACACATATATATGAAGTTCAGCAGAGATGGGAACGAAGAAGAGAAGAGAAGAGTGGAAAATTGTGAAGATTTTTGAGTTTTTTTTTTTTACAGTGGTCAAGAGGAGGAGGGTTTTCTCCTGGTTCTGAGTGTCCATTTCTTATGCTGCCTACTGTACTCTGAAAATTACATAGTGGGCGAGGATTGGGCCCACGAGGAGTGAGGTCAAATTCCCCCGAACTACCACAAAATTCCAAGTCTGATCTATTGCTAACTTAGGAAAGTTGTTTGCGCCCTTTGCTACTCGACACGTCTTAGCCAGGTGGCTACACCAAAGCTGCTCTGCAGTTGAAACCCCCTTCCGGGTTTTACACGTGTCCTTTCGATCACCCGACTTTCTCAGAATTTTAATTAATTCCTTTTCCTACCTAAAAGAATAGAAAATTGAAATTAATAACACTAGATTCGATTTTTTTTTTTTTTAAACCTAGATTATTGGGGAAAAAGAGTCCCAGCATTTAGGGATGATAATGGGGTCGGGCCAGGGACTAGAAATCTCGATCCTGTCCCCGCATATGTCCCCATATCTACATCCCTAATTCGTCCCTGTTACGGAGAAAGGTGGGGATTCTCGCCCCCGGCCCGAGAAAGTGGGGAAGCGGGGATTATAAAGATTTTTTTTAAAAAAACTTTTTTTTGCTTCCAATATATTTTTATTCAAAATTTTTTAATCATATAGAAAACTTTTGTAGTGATTTTCAATAATTCACATATTTATCATATCACTAAATTAGTAAGAGTAAAATTAATAATTAATAATTAATCATTTTTTTTATTTTTTCTCTTCTTTTCTATTTTATTTTATATACATATATAATCTACCTCTACATACATATATAATCTACTTATAATTTATATAATATGTATACATATACAATACATATATAATTCACCTATATATAATTTGTCTCGCAAACAACATTCAAGGATGGTGACGACGTTGCTGAATGTAAAATTAATGTATAATTATTTATTTTCTTTCTTTTGTATTTTAGCTACCTAGAGTTTATGAAATGTGATGTCATTATATAATCAATTTATATTTATGTTAATGAAATTATATGCTTAAAAAAAAAAGAAAATTGACGGAGATGGGTACAAGCTTACTTTAAGATTATGTGATCCTTCATTATTAATTTAGTAAGCAGTGAAAGTAGAAGTTTATCAGTGGAACAATGGGTTTAATTTTAATATTTTCTTTTCTTTTTCTTCTACTATTATTTTTCTTTGTTAGTTAGCAAAATCGGTTTAGGCCCCTCACTTGGAAGTATTGAAGTGTATTAAAACGTCCAATATGTAAGATTGGTTATAAAATTTGGATAGTGTTAGAATAAAATTTTCACACTACACACTAATAAAATTCTAACTATTCTTTGCACAAGAATTTCTCTCTTTCTTTTCTCTCACAATTTTTTCTAATCTTTCTTTCACTAAATAATGGTGTATTACAAGCTTAGAAAATAACTCTATTTATAGAGCTCTAATTAGTGGAATACATCATGGCATACATCATCTTCCACTAATCTTAATTAGTGGTGTCTCCACTAAATGGTGGACATCCATAAAAATCTTTTCTAATAATTCACATAAATCTATAATTAGTGGAGCCTCCACTAATTAATGGAGCTTCCAATAATTTTTAAATATTCATAACACTCCCCCTTAGATGTCCATCCATTACATAAAGAATATACCTCGTTAAAACCTTACTAGATAAAAACCCAGTGGAAAAAAAATCTAGTGAAGAAAAAAGAGTACACTATTCTATATATCTGTTTATTACTCCCCCTGATGAGTTGATTCCTTTAAATCTTTAAACCGACGCATACCGATTTTATATCTCAACTTCTCAAATGTTGCAGTCGGTAAAGTCTTCGTGAAAATATCTGCGAGGTTGTCACATGACCGAATTTGTATCACATCAATTTCACATTTCTTCTGAAGTTCATGAGTAAAGAAGAATTTTAGTGAAATATGTTTTGTCCGATCTCCTTTAATATATCCTCCTCGTAATTGAGCTATGCAAGCTGCATTGTCTTCATAAAGAGGAGTTGGAATATCTTTGATCGATGATAATCCACAACTTTCTCGGATATAATGAATCATGGATCTTAGCCATACACATTCCCGACTTGCTTCATGAATGGCTATAACTTCAGCATGATTTGAATAAGTAGCTGCTATATATTGTTTTGTAGAACGCTATGATATAGCAGTATTTCCACATGTAAATAGATAGCCCGTTTGAGAATGTGCTTTATGTGGATCAGATAAATAACCAACATCTGCATAACCAATCAATGTTGGGCTTGTTTTATTTGAATAAAATAATTCGAGATCAATTGTACCTTGGAGATATCGAAGGACTTGTTTAATTCCATTCCAATATCGTCGTGTTGGTGAAGAACTAAATCTTGCTAATAAATTGACAGCAAAAGCAATATCAGGTCGTGTATTATTAGCAAGATACATCAATGCACCAATTGCACTGAGATATGATACTTCATGACCAAGGAGTTCTTCATCATTTTCTTGAGGTCGGAAAGGATCTTTATCCACATTTAATGATCGGACGATCATTAGAATACTCAATGGATATGCTTTGTCCATGTAAAATCTTTTTAGCACTTTTGCTGTATATGTTGATTGATGAATAAATGTTCCACTTTCCAGATGTTCAATTTGTAAACCAAGGAAAATTTTGGTTTTACCAAAATTCTTGATTTCAAATTCTCTTTTTAAATAATCAATTGTTTCTTGGAGCTTTTCAGGAGTTTCAATAAGATTAATATCATCAACATATATAGCTAACATCACAAATTTAGAATCAAATTTCTTAATAAAAACACATGGACATACCTGATCATTTTTAAATCCCGCTTTCAATAAATATTCACTAAGACGTGTGAACCACATGCGCCTAGATTGCTTCAGGCCATATAATGATTTCTGCAACTTGATGGAGTAATTTTCACGAGGATAATGTTTATATGCTTCAGGCATATGAAATCCTTCGGCGATTTTCATGTAAACATCATTTTCTAAATTTCTATACAAGTAAGCAGTGACAATATCTAATAGGCGCATATCTATTTTTTCATGTACTGCCAAATTGATAAGATATCGGAGTGTAATAGCATCAACAACAGGAGAATAAGTTTCATCATAATCAATACCTGGTCTTTGTGAAAAACCTTGGGTTACTAATTGCGCTTTATATCGAACGATTTCACGCTTTTCATTGCGCTTTCGCACAAATATCCATTTGTAGCCAACAGGTTTTACACCTTCTGGTGTTCGGACTGCGGTCCGAAGACTTCACGTTTTGTCAGTGCATTTAACTCCGATTGAATCGCATCTTTCCATTGCAGTCAATCTTTTCTATGCCGACATTCATCAACTGATATTGATTCAGGATCATCATTATCCTGTGTAATATCAAGAGATATATCGTATGCAAATATATTATCAATAACAGTTTCTATCCGATTCCAACTTTTATCAGAAGTGGTATAATTGATAGAAATTTCAGTGTTACTTTCATCAACTTCTGGTTCTTTGTCATCAGTTCTCTCTTGGTCTTTATCATTCTTTTCTTCAATATGATCTTCTAGATCATTTAATCCTCTTTTTTTCGAGGATTTTTATCTTTAGAACCAAGAGGTCGGCCACGCTTCGGCGTGTTTTTGACTCAACAGACTATAGGTATAATATTTTATTCTCACTGGAACTTCAATTCGAATAGGAGCATTTATAGTTGGAATATGCGATTTTGTAACTCTTCTCGAGTCAACAAATGCGTCTGGCATTTGATTTGCAATGCTTTGCAAATGAATTATCTTTTGAACTTCAAGTTCACATGCGCTTGTGCGCGGATCAAGATAATTTAATGATGTTGTTCAAGCAAGATCCTTTTTATGCTGTTTTGGTTCTCCCTCTAATTTAGGGAATAATGATTCATCAAAATGACAATCAAGCAAATCTTGCTCGTGAATACATCTCCTGTCGGGGGTTCAACATACCTGATAATAGAGGGAGAATCATATCCAACGTATATGCCATTTCTTCTTTGAGGATCCATCTTTGTACGTTGGTTTTGTGCAATTGGAACATATACAGCACACCCAAAAATTCTTAAATGAGCAATATTTGGTTCTGACCCAAAAGCCAATTGCAAAGGAGAGAATTTATAATAACTAGCTGGTCTTATACGTACAAGTGCTGCAGCATGTAAAATAACATGTCCCCAGGCAGATGTTGAGAGATTTGTTTTCATTAATAATGGTTTAGCAATTAATTATAATTGTTTAATCAAATATTCAGCAAGACCATTTTGTGTGTGAACATGAGCTACAAGATGTTCAACATTAATCCCAATTGACATGCAATATGTATCAAAAGTATGTGATGAAAATTCACCAACATTATCCAAACGGATATTTTTAATGTGATAGTCAGGAAATTGTGCTCGTAATTTAATTATTTCAGTAAGTAATCTCGCAAACGCCAAATTGCGAGTAGATAGTAAACATACATGTGACCATCGGGATGATGTATCAATTAAGACCATAAAATATTTGAACGGTCCACATGGTGGATCAATAGGTCCACAAATATCTCCGTGAATCCGTTTGAGAAATGTAGGACTTTCTGCTCCTACTTTTACTGGTGATGGTTTAACAATTAATTTTCCTAGGGAACATGCAGTACATGCGAATTTTTCTGATGTTAATATCATTTTATTTTTTAAAGAATGACCATGTGTATTTTCAATGATTTTTCTCATCATGGTAGATCTTGGATGACCCAACCGGTCATGCCAAATACTAAAAGTAATAGGATCAGTAAACTTCTGATTTACTAGATGATGAATTTCAATTGTACGTATTTTTACAAAATATAGGCTAGTAGAAAAATATGGCAATTTTTCTAATACAGATTTCTTACCCAAATGCATTTGAGTAATATAAAGATGCTCAATCCCATTTTCCTCATTTGTTTCAACATGATACCCATTTCTGCGGATATCTTTAAAACTCAATAAATTTCTTTTGAATTTTGAGGAAAATAGTGCCTTATCAATAATAATTGTTGTTCCTTTAGGCAACAATATACTAGCTCTTCCGGAGCTCTCAATCACATTTGCACTACCGTTTATCGTATAAATATTTATTTCTCCCATTTTGATATCAGAAAAATATTTCTCATTTTTTAGTATGGTGTGTGTAGTTCTACTATCAATAATGCATACATCATCATTAACAACAGCCATCTGAATACAAATATATATATATATATATATATATATATATATGCAAACGTAAATATTATTAGAATATAATGAAAATGAAAATACAAAAATATCAGGATGAGGCTTTAGTTCTTCTGGACACTGCCATCACCAATTAAATGGTCTATCTTACCGTCTGGGTGTTCAAAAAAATCCGATATATCCATATGAGTAATATTGATATTAAGATCTTCAGGATCAATATCATCATCCTCAGCATCATTTATTGGATATTGAGAAAAATTTGCTTCCACATTTTTATTTTTCAATGAAGCCTGATACAATTCAACTAAATGCTTAGTCGTACGACAGTTTCGTGACCAATGACTTTTCATGCCACATCTATAACATATATCCTCATACTTTTCTTCCATTTCTTTTTCTTTTCCCTTATGATCTTTTCTGTTCCACTTCAGGTGGCCAGTATTTCTCACAATTTGATTATGATTGTGATAAGGGAATATCGAGCGTGTCTACGACCATAATTACGACCACGGCCACGACCACGACTATAACGATGGCTTCTGCTGGAGCCAACAACATTCACTTCTGGGAGTGCTGTTGAGCCAGTTGGTCTGGCTTCATGATTTCTCAATAATAACTCATTATTCTTCTCTACAATTAGGAGGGCAGTAATTAAATTTGTAAATTTTGTATACCCTTTTTCTCGATATTGTTGCTGCAGGACAATATTCGAGGCATGAAAGGTGGAGAATATCTTCTCCAACATATCTTCATCAGTCACTTTTTTCCGCATAATTTTAACTGAGATGTAATTTTATACTTTGCGGAGCTATATTCATTTAAAATATTGCAACCTCATATGCAACCATTCATACCGTGCAGTGGGTAGTACGACCATCTTCAGGTGGTCAAATCTTTCTTTTAAATTTACCCACAGAACATATGGATCTTTTTTGATAAGATATTCCATTTTCAAATTTTCATCGAGATGACGACGAATAAAAATCAAAACTTTAGTCTTGTGCTGTGCAGATGCACTATTATTTGCTTGAATAGTTTCACTAAGGCCTTCAACATTTAGATGCATTTCTGCATCGAGAACCCATGACATATAATTTTTTCCAAAGATATCAAGGGCTACAAATTCGAGTTTAGCGAGGTTAACCATAGAAATCAATAAATGCGTACCTGTCTTCTGGCTTTGGTAACGGTAGAAACTCGTGCTTAGTCTTCTGGCTTTTGTAACGGTAGAGACTCGTGCTGATAACGTGTTATAAAATTTGGATAGTGTTAGAATAAAATCTTCACACTACACACTAATAAAATTCTAACTATTCTTTGCACAAGAATTTCTCTCTTTCTTTTCTCTCTCAAATTTCTCTAATATTTCTTTCACAAAATAATGGTGTATTACAAGTTTAGAGAATATCTCTATTTATAGAGCTCTAATTAGTGGAATACATCATGGCATACATCATCTTCTTTCATTCACAAAATAATGGTGTATTACAAGTTTAGAGAATAGCTCTATTTATAGAGCTCTAATTAGTGGAATACATCATGGCATACATCATCTTCCACTAATCTTAATTAGTGGTGTCTCCACTAAATGGTGGACATCCATAAAAATTTTTTCTAATAATTCACATAAATTCATAATTAGTGGAGCATCCACTAATTAATAGAGCTTCCAATAATTTTAAGATATTCATAACAAGATTCACTTTTTCCCTCTCTTTTTGGTGGGCATTAGGCAATACAAAGCTCAGCCACAAGACCAAGGCAATTTAGGGTCCAACAAGTCCCATCAGCCCAGTCCATGTCAAACCCAGCGGATTAGATACTTAGCCTTTCTTTTACCATGTTTGAGCCGCGGGCTAGCCCAGGTCAATGTGACCGAAAAACTGTATAAGAACCGAGCCCGTGGACCACTGCGGACAAATGCATGGTGACCAAAATTAGCAGAATCCTCAGAAAGCAAGGTCCCTTTTTGGAACTACATCAGATTTCTTTGCAAAAAGGAATAATGAATAGGTTCCAAAACCAAAGAAAGCAGAACCACTAGTCCAGTAGTCAGGGACTAGGAGTTTTTGTTTTTTTTTGGGGGGGGAGCAAAGTTATATTACGGGAATATTATCAAAATTTTTAAAAAAAATTTGGAGGGATGAAATATAAAAATTCAGAGATATTTTTAAAAATTTTGAAAAATTTTAAGATAAATTTAAAAATTTTGGGGGCAGGAATGGTCCTAAATCCGTCTCAACATTGCCACTAACAGTTCCTCTTCCACTTCCACTTCCACAGCTGGCCACCATCATCAATCATCACCACCGTATTGCCACCTACCAGTCGCTATTACCACCACCATTTCCATCACTCAACTCTTTCCTCTCACACCACAGTTGACATTTGTTTATTTTTCCTCCTTTCCATCATATAGATTTGAGGATGAATGCTCATTCCAAAGTGCAGATAAGGATTTCCCTTTTGCAAGTGGCAAAACATGATTTGACATTAATAAAAATTTATTAGACTAGTGTTTTACATGAATATATTAAATTATGTTTAACTAATTACTCTATCTGATCTAACTAAATTTACTTACTATTTTAAGTTATTCTAAAAGAATTAATATTTTCTTTAAAAGAAATTTTTTTAATATATTATATATTGTAAAATAATTAATATACCATACATATATTACTTTTATATATTTATATTTGACATAAAGTATTATAGAATTTACATATTTATTATTTTTATTATGCTATATTATTATTATATTATAACTTTTATTTTTACATAAAATATCGTGTCAAATTAAATACTATAAATTTAGAGTGGGCAGAGAGAATATTATTTGATAGTTTAGAATTAATTTATACAAAATTATATGATATGTACTCGTCATACACGATTAAAATACCTTAATATTTACTCATTTCGTTTCAAAATAAATGTTCATAGAGCCATATGCATACATATTAAGCATTATAAAAATAATAATATTTTTTATATAAAATTCAAATTATAACAGTAATAAATATTCTTTTCTTTCTCTAAATTAATTACTCGTATATGTCTATATCTCTCTTTTTGTCTTCCACTTATATTATATTAAATGAGGAGTAAAGTAGAGAAATATTAATGGTTAATATATTAAAAAATATAAACGGATATTTATTTTGAAATAAAATAAAAAAATATATATGAATATCTATTTTGAAACGAAAAAAATATTTACTTTTTCTTAATTAGTTTATTTATGCCAAGGAGAGCAACATCCACAAACGGATGAGATAGAAGAGAGCACAGTGGCTTGCCCTTGTAAGATACTGAAGCATTCTTTTTGGGACCAGACTGGATCGTGGGCCAATGCTTGTCAGTTCGATCCCAAGTTTTAGATTAGTTTTCTCAAAAATCAACGATTTTTGAGATTTTTGAGAGAATCATATTGGATGGTGGTCCAACATTAAATTGGTTCATATTTAAAAAAAAATTTGGTTAAATTTTATAATTTTGAAGGTAAATTAAATTATATAATTTAATTATTTTAAATTTTATTGTGTGTTAAATTATTAATTTTAAACTAAAAATAATTATTTTTAATCATAAATTTAATTGTTTATATCTTTATGAATTTAAATTATATTATATTATTAATTAATTTTATTTTTTAAAATAATTATATTTTTAATTTTTAAATTATACTAATACAATTATGATTAAATCATTAAACTGTCGATCAGTAAATTTTTAATTCGGTGTTAATCCGATTCTAAAAAAATCCCTGTTGAAGAGTACACAATTTTGCACAGGAAGTATACTCGAGCCTTCTAGTCTATATTGGCCACGCGCTTCCATTTCCACTGCCAGCCATCACCACGGCCAATGACACCTCCACCACATCCATTATCACCGCCGCCAACTCCATCACTCCTTTCTCTTCTTTCCTTAACCACCACCGCTGCCGCACTTTTTTCTTTTTCCTTCTTTCCACCACCACCATTGTAGACACCACCTCTTCTGTTGTCATCTTCTTTTTTTTCCTTTCCACCACTATCTTCTTCCTCTTCCTCAAACAGTTCTTTTTCGGTCAAACTGAAGATATTTTCACCTGAATACACAAGAAAAATGAAAAGAAAATAAATCCGAAATGTGTGAAACATCTCTAAATTTTTTTTGTTTTTAACTAATATTATGCCTCCAGCCTTGTGCTTGTGCGCATCATTTTCATAGATTTGAGTGCATTAAGAAATACGCCAAAGACCAAAAGTAATCGACAGATGTTGGCAACTTTGATCAAACTGGACCAAGACCACATTAATTCCCCATAATAATTTTGGTAACATGAGCGTGATACGCCAAATAAAGTCAAGAACGAAATTATTTGCCATAATCGCCTCAGCCTTTTTCGTACCCGTCATTTCCCTGTTTCAATGAACCGTGCCTCACGCACTAACCTAAAGTTGGGACTCACATCCTTCCCCTGCTACAGCTTGCCCCATCACTTTTTTTCTTTTTTTCTTTTTTTTAATAATCCTTTCTAATGAGATTATAAGGGTTTTTTTTCATTACACTGTACTTATTTAATGTGTCATTAAAGTATTGAATTACTATAATTATTCTTACAAATATTTGATTACGAATTTCTATAATATGAAAATGTAAACTTATGAATTATATTATGACTAGCATTTAGTTGTAGTGCAATCCCTCTTTTCTACCTAAGCAATTGAGCTCATATCATGAGTATTTGTCCTGACTATGCAACTCTCTCTCCACCACATCATTCCTATAAATCCCTCCTACAGCTACCCACACAGGTAGACAGTTGCCTGAAAAATGAACTACAAAGTACATTTTCTGTTTCTAGTATTCTGCCTCCGTTATGGCGGGGCTCTGGCCTCAGACCCAGACCCTGTGCAAGATTTTTGCATTCCGAACACAAGAAACAATGCTGTTAGAACATCAAGGTTCAACATGACGCCATGCAAGAGTTCAGCCGAGGTTACGCCAGATGATTTCGTGTTTTCTGGTGTAAAGGTCCCAGGAAATTTCTCTGATACAGGGCTTTCGGCCATATCAGTGAATCCTACCGTCTTTCCAGGGCTAAACACACAAGGTATGTCATTTGTGCGTGCAGACCTCAAGGTTGGTGGCATCAATGCTCCGCATTTTCACCCCAGGGCAACAGAAGTTGCGTTTGTAGTGCAAGGAAGAGTTTATTCAGGTTTTGTAGATTCAACTAACAGAGTCTTTGCGAAGGTGATTGAGCAAGGAGAGGTCATGGTGTTCCCTAGGGGTCTAGTGCATTTCCAGATGAATGTTGGTCAGTCGAATGCCACCATTTTTGGAAGTTTTAACAGCCAAAATCCAGGAAATCAGAAAATCCCATCTGCCATTTTTGGTTCTGGGATTAAAGATGAGCTGTTGGAGAGGGCCTTTGGATTGACTCTCAGGCAGATCGGGATGATGAGGAGAAGTTTCTTTCCGAAAAGGAAAGGTTAACTGTGAAGAACATATTGTCTTCCAATCTAGTAAGATTGTTTATTTCAGTGTTGGTTCTACTGGCTCCCTGATTCTTAGTGGCTCGCCGCGGTCACTCAGCAGGAAGGATGTATTTTGTAACGTCACGTGTCTCATTCTGTTTAACTTTTACATTATTCTAGTTCTTCAAATAATCTAGAAGCAAAATTCTTTCTGTTTGATACGATATTCACGACTCTTCGTAAGATCACAGTTTCGATTCCTAATTTTGCAGTGCATATTTCATAATTTATATCTTTCACAGACCAGTAGTAGAAGCGCACATGATACGGCATTACCCGATAATCATTGCCAGTGTTCTCCTATCAAACTGGTCAAAACTATCAAACTTTATCAGTGATATCTTAACTGCAGTACCCTTTTGTTTTCCATTTACAACTCCCCTGCAACACCAACAGGAATAGCTTTTCTCTTTGTAATGAATGAAATACCAAAGAGCAACTCTGACGAATCCAGTTCCAGAACAACATAGGCATCTGCTAGTACTAGCAGGACAGATGGGGCACTGGATGATGAAACCTCAACAGACAACAGTTGAGGCGAGTCCAAGTAACTGATGAAAATAACAACTTTGGAAGTTAATAATTTTTAACTCATGATTAGTTAAGCTAAAATAATTAATGAGAATTGTTCTTGACATGTTAGAGATTGTTTTGATTATGGTAGAAGCC
Source organism: Voacanga thouarsii (assembly GCA_026120185.1). Classification (NCBI taxonomy): domain Eukaryota; kingdom Viridiplantae; phylum Streptophyta; class Magnoliopsida; order Gentianales; family Apocynaceae; genus Voacanga; species Voacanga thouarsii. The sequence goes on along the minus strand of JANUWF010001287.1, from coordinate 9,680,500 downwards.
ATTTTCATAGTGGGAATCCATAATTAAATGTTGTTAAGGTTGCGTGGATAACCATTTGGGAACTCATATTAGACATGAGTCCCACATGAGAAAAATTGAGGAATGTGGAAGCCTTTATATACTAAAAGGCTTTTCTATAGACTTGATAGAAAAGCCCAAGGTATGGAAGATGCCACGCGCGCTGCCCGCCCAGCCAGGCTCGGGCCATGTTTTCATGTTCCTCTATTTTTATTTGGCCCAAATTAACTCTAACTTGAAAAGAAAAAGGAAACAAAAAATCTGATTGGAATTAGCGTCTCCTAATTCGGATTGGGTTTTGATTTTCCCTGAGGCGAGATTAAAAGGAAAATAACAAAGCCACCGCTAGGGTTCTGGGATTTCGATTTTTTTTGCTTTCTTGAGAGAAAAATCGTTTCTTTGATTCTCCCTATCACGACCCATATTTTCTGATTGAACGGGACCGATGAACTAAGGAGACTTTCGAGGTGATCGTAGTTGGTGTGCGTTGACGGCGATCTGAGACCGTCTTATCCTGTAAGGAGAGTTGTTGTACCCATCGCACCAGAGTGGGATGGATAACTTCTTGAAGGTAAACCAGTATTGAACTGGTGATTCGGTCAGCGCTTCTGTCCGTAGCGTCGCCGCTTGTCCAGAGGAGTGCCGGCACCTAGTACGTTTTGGTGGAACCGCGAGCAAGTCTCTTAGGTCTATTATTGATTTGTCTGTTAATTTTGAATTCTATCTAGTTACTTTACGCTTGGACTACTTGGCCTTGCCGACATTATTGATATTTGATAATTGCATTTGTTAGAGCCTTGATCAGGTATAGGTGGTGCTTATTCAATTCAGTTGAGTTGCTTGTTTGTGCTCGTAGGTACCATGTTTCTAACAATCTTCAAGAAGTTATTCTATAATTATCTGTTTGTGTACAATGGCCAGTTTGTCAAATACTGCATCTACTACGTATAAGTCTTCGGTTAACTTGAATGGTTTGCCAGACAAATTTGGTTCAGGGTAGAACTTCAAGTGTTGGCAACAACATATGAAAATTTGGTTGACCATGAAGGGCTTATTGTCAACAGTACAGGTAGATAGGCCCATACCAACTGATAGGTATCCTAGAGTAGCTGAGATTGCTACATGGGATGAACGGAACAATATAGATAGAGTGGCAATATTGTCAGCATTGACAAATGCTCTCTTTGATGTCTATTGTTTTGAGTCATACATAGCAAAGATGCTATAGGATGAATTGGATAGGAAATATAATATCGAGGATCAAGGTCTAGAAAAGGATTATATCTCAAAATTCTTGAAGTTTCAGATGGTTAAGGACAAGTCTATGACTGAATAGACTCAAGAGTTGCAATTGGTTATTCACTCTCTTCATGAATCGGATATGAAACTTCCTGAAAAGTTCCAAGTGATGTCAGTGATAGAGAATTTTCCTAAGTCTTGGGAGGATTTTGGTATGTCTCTCAAACACAAAATGGAGAAGATTTCTCTAAACGATCTGATGAAATCAATATCCATTGAGGAACAATATAGAAAGAATAGTCATATTGTACCTGTGGAGTCTAATGTCCATGTGGTGACTATTGGGAAGAAGAGCAATAATAAGAGGAATGTAGGGGGTTAATTCAAACTCTAAGAACATTAATAAGACAAAATGCAAGGCCAAGAAGAAACCGAAAGCGAACAAATCTTGTTGGAATTGTGGTCAGGTTAGACATTGGGCTAAAGACTGTAAGTCTAAAAAGCCCAAAGTCAAACAAGGATCAAATTTTGAAGCCCAAGTCAATGTGGTGGTAGAGGATACTAGTCAAGTAGAAGTTGATTTAAGTACACACCTTATTGAGATATGTACCATTGAGGCTGAAACTGGCATCACTACTTCCAATGATGATGAAATGTATGTTTCTGTTAACCCAGAAGTCTTTACTATTTATGAGCCACTTGAATGGCTGGTTGATACTGGAGCAAATGTGCACGTTTGTGCTGATAAATTGCTTTTTGTGTCTTACCAGCCTATTAAAGGAAAAATTGTGAAGATGGGGAACTCAGTTGCAGCCAATGTGTTGGGGATTGGACGCGTGGACTTGAAGTTTCCTTCAGGGCGTATTCTTTCTCTTTATAGAGTGCAGCATGTTCCAACAGTTCGTAGGAATATTCTTAGTGGTTCATGTTTAGTTAGAGAGGGTTATGAATTCACTTTCAAATGTAATAAAGTAGTGATTATGCACTACAATTCTTTTGTTGGCAAAGGTTATTTGTCAGATAGTTTATTTAAATTAAGAGTTGAATCATTTACATCTGATTTGAATAAAGCTTCTTCTGTTGAGAATTCTGTTTATCCTATGGTGCACATTATTGAATCCACTAATATTTGGCATAGTAGATTTGGACACTTAAATTTAGATTATGTTAAAAGAATTATGAATTTAGACTTGATCCCTAAACATTAAGTTGATAAGAAGAACAAATGTCGAGTGTGTATGGAAGCTAAAACAACCAGGAAACCCTATCATTTAATTGAAAAGGATTCAGAAATACTTGATTTAGTTCACACAGACATTTGTGAATTCAATGCTTTATTGACTAAGGATCATAAGAAATACTTCATTACTTTTATTGACGATTACAGTAAATATTGATATGTTTATTTACTTAAACATAAAAATGAAACACTTGAAAAGTTTCTCATATTTAAAAATGAAACTGAAACTCAAATTGGCAAGACACTTAAAAGGTTAAGATCTAATAGAGGTGGAGAGTATGTGTCTAATCCATTTGTTGAATATTGCCAAAGTAATGGCATAATTCATGAGGAGACACCCCCTTATTCTCCCCAATCTAATGGGATTGCTGAACGAAAAAATAGAACGTTTAAAGATATGATCAACAGTTTACTTTTGAATTCTGGATTGCTAAGTATATGTGGGGTGGGGCTTTGAATACAGCTTACCATATTCTGAATAGAGTCCCTCATAAACATAAAGAGGTAACTCCGTTTGAAATTTGGAAAGTTAGGAAACCTAACTTAAAATACTTTCGTGTGTGGGGTTGTCTTGCAAAAGTTCTAATCCCTGAGCACAAGAGGAAGAAGTTAAGGCCAAAGACTGTTGATGCCATCTTTATTGGTTATGTGGAAACAAGTTATGCCATGAGGTTTTTGGCAATTAAGTCTAAAATACCTTGCATAGATGTTAATACTATTATTCAATATCGTGATGCTACATTCTTTGAGGATGTGTTTCCCATGAAAACTGGTTTGCCTCAAGATTTTTCTACTTTAGATTCAGCTTTAACATCTGATTCTATTCCGGATCATGTGGAAAGGATGAACGATGTGAGGGTAGGTCCAAATAGTTCTAACAATCAAAATGAGGAATTGGAAGAACCTAGAAGGAGTAAGAGAGCTAAGGTAGTCAAGGACTTTGGAAGTGACTTTGTCACTTACAATGTTGAGAACGAACCTTTGACCTTTCAAGCAATCATGACTTCCTCAGAAGCAGGGCATTGGAAAAGAGTTGTCAAAAGTGAGATAGATTCTATTATCTCCAATGAGATATAGGAATTGGTAGATTTCCCTCCTGGGTGCTACAATTAGATGCAATGAATATTTAAGAAGAAACCTAAACCAGATGGGATCATAGATAAGTATAAAGCCAGATTAGTTGTCAAAGGGTTTAGATAGAAAGAGTGAATAGACTATTTTGACACATACTCTCATGTTGCTCGTTTGACTACAGTCCGAGTACTAATTGCATTGGCTTCTATATATGGTTTCACCATTCACCAAATGGATGTGAAGATAGATTTTCTTTATGGTGATCTTGAAAAGAGATATATATGGATCGGCCTAAGGGATTTGTAGCCAAAGGAAATGAACGAAAAGTTTGTAAACTTGTTAAATCCCTATATGGTCTAAAACAAACACCCAAACAATGGCATGAAAAATTTGATAAAACTATTTTATCATTTGGCTTCATCATAAATGAGAATGACAAGTGTATTTACTATAAGGTTAAAGGTAATGCATGTATTGTACTATGCTTATATGTGGATAACATTTTGCTATTTGGGTCTAATGTTGAGATAATTAATAAGACCAAATCATTCTTGAAAAGTAAGTTTGAAATTAATGATATGAGAATAGCAAATGTGATTCTTGGCCTAAAGTTGATTCGCTCAACTGAAGGGATAACCATTTCTCAAACTTACTATGTTGATATGTTGAGAGTGTTCTTAAGAAATATGGTTATCAAAATTGTAGAATTGCTAAAATTTCAAGTGACCATTCTGTAGCTTTGTTCAAGAATGAAAATGGAGTTCTTGTGTCTCAATTAAGATATTTTCAAATTATTGGTAGCTTGCAATATCTTGCAAATGGCTCAAGGCCAAATATTTCATTTTTTGAATCTAAGTTGGCAAGATATACAAGTTGTCCAAATCGGACTTACTGGGAGGCCTTGGATAGAGTACTAAGGTATTTGAAGGAAACAGTATCCCTTAGGCTACATTATGGGAAATTCCCTACTGTACTTAAAAGGTATAGTGATGCAAGCTGGATAGCCAAGATCTCTGGTAGTAATGGTTGCACTGAATATATGTTTACATTAGGTGGCAGAGCAGTCGCCTGGAAGTCTTGTAAACAGATTTTGATAACTTGATCAACTTTTGAGGCTGAGTTATGTGCTTTGGATACTATTGGAACGGAAGCTGAATGGCTATATGGACTATTGTCCTCTTTGCCAATAATCAACAAGCCCGTTACTGCTATATCTGTGCATTGTGATAGTCAAACCACAATTGCAAAGATAAAGAGTACCAAGTATAATCAGAAGACTAAGAGATACATCCAAGTTAGACTTAAGTCTATAAGGAAGTTAGTGTCTGAAAGGGTAGTGTCTGTTGATTTTGTTAGATCCAAAGATAACATTGCAAATCTACTAACTAAGGGATTGGAAACATTCTTGTTTCTTAAATCCAAGTTGAGAATGAGACTGATAACCCAACAATAATTCACCTACAGTGGCAACCCAATTGACCAAGTGGAGATCCCACAAGACAGTTCAATGTGGTATAAACAAGCTATTTGAGTGAATCTAGCACCTATTCTGATACCTTTGTATCTAAATCATTTCCCTAAAAGCTTGTGGTGCTTTTACTGCAACTAGTAAGAGTTTTTACTCTAAATGGGATCAAATCTTTTAGACAGGATAATAGCAGTACATCCTTGGAGATCACCAACTATGTGAGTGTTGTTGTGTGGCCACAACTAAAGGGAATTGACTTTTCTCTGAATACATTCATGAGACATGATTAGGACATATGGTCATAACGTGTCAACCCTAGAGATTGTCTCTATAGCCGATAGTCCGTTGTTACCAATGGACGCCATCACATTCAAAGTTTAGATTCAAGGCTTAAGTCCATCTGTTCCTGTGAGGGTATAAGTTGGATAACTTAGGTAGTGGTTCAAACTAGAAGGTACCATTATCGAAAGCAGGATATGTAAATCCTGGATAGTCTTTAACTATAGATTTGTGGGGGATTGTTGAAAATAGCAACTTTGGGAGTTAATAACTTTTAACTCATGATTAGTTAAGCTAAAACAATTAATGGTAGTTATTCTTCACATGTTAGATATTGTTTTGATTATAGTAGAAGCCATTTTCATGGTGGAAATTCATAATTAAATATTGTTAAAGTTGAGTGGATAACCATTTGGGAACTCATGTTAGACATGAGTCCCATATGGAAAAAATTGAGGAGTGTGGAAGCATTTATATATTAAAAGATTTTTCTATAGATTTGATAGAAAAACCCAAGGTATGGAAGATGCCACACGCGTGCACCGCCTGCCCGGCCCGATTCGGATGGGGTTTTGATTTTCCCTGATGCGAGATTAAAAGGAAAATAACAGAGCTACCGCTAGGGTTCTGGGATTTCGATTTTTTTTTGCTTCCTCAAGAGAAAAATCGTTTCTTTGATTCTCTCTACACATTCATATTTTCTAACTGAATGCGTTCGGTGAATTGAGGAGACTTTCGAGATGATCGCAGTTGGTGTGCGTCAACAGCGATTTGAGACCGTTTTTTCCTGCAAGGAGAGTCGCTGTACCCATCGCATCAGAATGGGGTGAATAATTTCTTGAAGGCAAACTAATATTGAACTGGTGATACGGTCAGCGCTTCTGTCTGTTGCGTCGCCACTTGTCCAGAGAAGTGTTGACGCCTGGTACATTCTGGTGAAATCGCGAGCAAGTCTCTCAAGTCTATTACTGACTTGTCTGTTAATTTTGAATTCTGTCTAATTACTTTATACTTGAACTGTTTAGCCTTACTGGTATTATTGATATTCGATAATTGCATTTGTTAGAGTCCTGGTCGGGTATAGACGGTGCTTGTTCAATTCAATTGAGTTACCTATCTGTACTCATAGGTATCCTATTTCTAACAGTAACAACTGAGATAAAACATCTAAGGTTCCACCCGCAAGTGTAAAAATGCACACAATGCCATTGTCAAATGCACAAACCTGGAACCCACCACTACAATGTATGTATTTCAGTATGTTAGCCTAAATTGTCTAATGGCTGCAATTGAATAGATATTATAATATTGCGCTGCACATGTCATGCCCCGCACCCGCGGGACGTGGCACGGCTGTACCACCGAGTTGTAACTCAATAATATGAAACCTTACATCAAAACTTAAACAACAAAACATCTTTTCTTCCAAAATGATAACTAAGTAATTTCATAATTAAATCTTCCTCAAAGAATTTATATCAAAACCCATAAAACCAATTCTTATACTTGTCTCAACGAGTACTAAAAATATAGGTAGAACTTAAGATAAAAAGACAACATAAGTCACTAAACAAAATTTTGAAATTCGACTTCCTGCTATACGTCCAACACAATATTAGAAGAAAAGGCTTTTGCACCACTGCTCATCCTTAAAATCTGAAAGGAGGAAATATTGAAAGGGTGAGCCAACCACATGCTCAGTAAGTAATAATGAATCATTTCTCCCGAATAAAGTTTATTACATATCTTTACATAATATACGTACATATACTCCATATTAATAACTACATTCAAAAATAATAATAACATCAATTACTACCAACCATTTAATTTTAAATTATTCTTATAACATACTAAGGAGAATAAAAACTTTTGTTTATATAAAAATAGCAAACCCAATAAATCTTAATTTATTTTCATAGGATACAAATTTTAAACATTACACACACACACTAATTTCTCTTGCTCCAAAACTCAACTAATTAATTTAACCAAGAGAATACACCTTGTTTCCTTTAAAAAAACAAATCCCAAGACAGCACTCCATGGTGAAAATCCTTGCTTCCATTTGTTTTTTTTTTTTTTTCCAAATCAACCCATTGGTGGGCCATGAAAGAACTCCACTATGTGGCCATCCAATCCAAGACAAAACCTCCTTTTTTTTCATTCAGCTTGCAGACGTACAACAGGAAGAAACCATAGTTTTGATTAGGGTTGCTTTTCGTGCAACCCTCTGACACGAAAAGATTTTTTTTTTTTTTCAAAACACCAGAATAGCATGAAATCATGCTTTGGCCACACACACCCAACCTCTGACACAACATACAACATTGCAATCCCCCCTTTTTTTTCCCCTCTATATTCCCTTCATCAACCCAGAAATAATCATGAATACAGAACATATTAGAAACATTTGCTCACACAAACTCATACAACTATTACCTTCTTCTAACTGAATTAATTTATTCAGTTAGGAAAATTAAAAAAGGCTTAACCCGACCTTAGCGGTCCAAAAAGATTGATACCTTCATTTTGCATAAATCCAAAAAGACGAATTCAATCTTAACATTATTTTAAAAAGGTTTAGCCTACTTTTGAAGCATCATATTCAAATAAATATAAACAGATCCATCATGTACCAAATTCATCAAATATATTCATACGGAACCATGTATCCATATAATACAAACATCGAAATACACACCATACATTAGCCAATCATTAAAACTTATACTTTGAGAAAATATAATACTTTATTCGGGAATTTATAACCAAAAATAATATTTTTATCATATTATTTGTACCAAAAAATCGAAGAGATTCATCCCTATTTACCCCTTAATTTCGACGTTTGAAAATTGTAACTGCTTGCGGTGTTCTTTCCTTCAAACCCTAGTTGAACTTTCTCCCTCTTTCTGTGTCTAAAGACGACTATTGGAAAACAACGATGTTTTCTATAGGTTTTTCCTATTTAATAAATCGTATGGTTTTCTTAAATTTTAAATAATTTCAATTAAGTCCTTACTTATTTAAAATATTAACCCTTTAACAATTCCTAAAAATATCACCCTGAATAAAGACTAACTAAAAAATGCGGGTCTTACATTCTACCCCTCTTACAAGAAGTTTCGGCCTCGAAACTTAACATTTAACCTTACCTATCAATCATTCGTATCCACAAACAAAACACCCATTTATAACTTAAAATCTAAAACGTAATGCATCGCACCTTTTTGGGATTCCTCCTCGGCTTCTTTTTGATGTAAAGCAAAAACACGTGCATTGGTCTTCTTTTGAGTGTCAACTCCTTTTTCTTCAGTCGGTCTTGATTGAATTTGCTGCTTGTTTTCCGGACAATCGTGCACTTTGTGACCGGACTTCTCACAACAAAAACATACACCTGTTTTCCATCGGCATTCTCCATCATGGTAACGCTTGCAATGGTCACATAACTTACGTGGTATCCCCGTAGTGGTACTAGTGTTGAAGTTCATTGGTGCTTGTCTCTTTCCTCGTTGTCCTTCCTCCCAAAGAGCCACAAGTCGAGTTTGCAAAAAGTAATCCGTATTTTGTCTTTTAACACCTCACTCCGCATCTCCTCTTCTAATTTCCATCTTGATATTAAGGCTTCGTTGGTAAGCATCCTTGTAGTTAGTGGATTGCACTGCCGACATCCTAGCCCGAATTCGTGCTTGTAACCCATTCACAAATCGTAATGTCTTGAGCCCAGAATATGCCATTATTGAAGGCACGTATTGTCCTAAGGAGTTAAATCGACTTGCGTACTCGATTACCGTCACACCATCTTTTTGCACCAAGTCGAAAAATTGATTTTGTTTCTCCAATCACAAAGTGTCAGGAAAGTAATGATTCAAGAATGCCTTCCTAAATACATCCCACGAAATTGGTTGTCCATCGCTTGAGTAGGCAGGTTGTGCTCCTTTCCACCATTTCTGTGCATTTCTCACGAGAAAAGGAAGAATGACCTTTGATTTTGCTTCATTCGGTACTTCTAGAATCTCGAAGTTTCGCTCTATTTCTACTAACCATTTTTCCACCTTCTCTGGATAGTGCCTCCGTCAAATGTTGGCATGTTGACTTTCTTTAAATGCTCGTAATAAGATCTCGTTCCAGTTGAAGTCCTTCGAAGCCGCTCTTCTTGAGCTTGAAACATGCGTTGCTGCTCTTGCTGAATTTGTTATTGTCCTTGCATCACTTGAGCAATCGCCATTAATGCTGTGGCAATGTATGGATTCCCTGCAGGAGGAGCCATCCCTTGAGGTGGAGGTGTGTTTGATGGTCCGCTTTCGTTTCGTCTTCTTGTCGGTGCTCTTCGTCCCCATGTAGCTAAAAGTACGTTCAAATCGTTTGTCCCGTGAGAATCTCTATCGGATGTCTCGTCATGTCTTCTACTAGCTTCTTCCCTTCTTCCCGCCATTGATCACCTACGTGACAAAATTATTCCTTCTTAACTCAGGCCCAAATCAAAACTTAATTTATACTTATATCTCAAAACTCATAAATTAATATCATAACTTATTGCATTACTACTTATAATCCAAATAATATAAGACTGATATATATCTAACTATTCCTACATCCCCATAAGATCAAAACCTATGTCTCTGATACCATTAAATGTCACGCCCCGCACCCGCGGGATGTGGCACGGCCGTACCACTGAGTCATAACCCAGTAATACGAAGCCTTACATTAAAACTTAAACAACAAAACACATTTTCTTCCAAAATGATAACTAAGTAATTTCATAATTAAATCTTCCTCAAAGAATTTATATCAAAACCCATAAAACCAATTCTTATACTTGTCTCGACGAATACTAAAAACATAGGTAGAACTTAAGATAAAAAGACAACATAAGTCACTAAATAAAATTTTAAAATTCGACTTCCTGCTATACGTCCAACACAATCTTAGAAGAAATGGCTTTCGCACCACTACTCATCCTTAAAATCTGAAAGGAGAAAATATTGAAAGGGTGAGCCAACCACATGCTCAGTAAGTAGTAATGAATCACTTCTCCCGAATAAAGTTTATTACATATCTTTACATAATATATGTACATATACTCCATATTAATAACTACATTCAAAAATAATAATAACATCAATTACTACCAACCATTTAATTTTAAATTATTCTTATAACATACTAAGGAGAATAAAAACTTTTGTTTATATAAAAATAGCAAACTCAATAAATCTCAAATTATTTTCATAGGATACAAATTTTAAACATTTTATATATATATATATATATATATATATATATATATATATATATACTCAACTAATTAATTTAACCAAGAGAATACACCTTGTTTCCTTTAAAAAAACAAATCCCAAGACAGCACTCCATGGTGAAAATCCTTGTTTCCATTTGTTTTTTTTTTTTTTGTTCCAAATCAACCCATTGGTGGGCCATGAAAGAACTCCACTATGTGGCCATCCAATCCAAGACAAAACCTCCTTTTTTTTCATTCAGCTTGCAGACGTGCAACAGGAAGAAACCATAGTTTTGATGAGGGTTGCTTTTCGTGCAACTCTCTAACACGAAAAGATTTTTTTTTTTTTTTTCAAAACACCAGAATAGCATGAAATCATGCTTTGGCCACACACACCCAACCTCTGACACAACATACAACGTTGCACTCCCCCTTTTTTTCCCCCTCTATATTCCCTTCATCAAAATACAGAACATATTAGAAACATTTGCTCACACAAACTCATACAACTATTACCTTCTTTTAATTGAATTAATTTATTCAGTTAGGAAAATCCAAAAAGGCTTAACCCGACCTTAGCGGTCCAAAAAGATTGATACCTTCGTTTTGCATAAATCCAAAAAGACGAATTCAATCTTAACATTATTTTAAAAAGGTTTAGCCTACCTTTGAAGCATCATATTCAAATAAACATAAACAGATCCATCATGTACCAAATTCATCAAATATATTCATACGGAACCATGTATCCATTTAATACAAACATCGAAATACACACCATACATTAGCCAATCATAAAACTTATACTTTGAGAAAATATAATACTTTATTCGGGAATTTATAACCAAAAATAATATTTTTATCATATTATTTGTACCAAAAAATCGAAGAGATTCATCCCCGCTTACCCCTTAATTTCAACGTTTGAAAATTGTAACCACTTGCGGTGTTCTTTCCTTCAAACCCTAGTTGAACTTTCTCCCTCTTTCTGTGTCTGAAGACGACTATTGGAAAACAACGATATTTTCTATAAATTTTTTCTATTTAATAAATCGTAAGGTTTCCTTAAATTTTAAAAAATTTCAATTAGATCCTTACTTATTTAAAATATTAACCCTTTAACAATTCCTAAAAATATCACCCTGAATAAAGACTTAATGCGAGTCTTACAGCACATGTTGTAAATCCAAAGTTCAAATCCAACAAAAGTTTAGTCTTACAATTTCACAACTATGAAAATAATAGTAATGATGATGTGGTGAAAACCAAATCCATAGAATTTCAATAACAATCCAATTGGCTAACCATGCTGGACTGGGAATAAACATCATAGGACCAGAATATGCTAACAAAGTATCAACTTCTGAAGGGAGTAAAATCTTAAGACTTTTCCTTGTCTCCTCCAATTTACCAATGTTAAAGAGAAAGAAAGGCAACCAAATGACCTACCGAGACTCTTCAGCAAGTTACAAGTCCAAGGAAAATTGATGTTCATGTTACAATGTGTGTTGATGCTAGTTTCATGACATTTATATTCTGAAAATTGGAATGGCAGTACTTCGGCCTTTAAAATCACAACTGGAATGAGAAATGACATCCTTAGTAGATATTAAAAAAAAAAAAAAAATACACCTTAAAACCATCATTGATAACAGCAACCACCCATTTCCGAAGCACCGAAAAATTAATATGTAAACAAAGAAGAGCATCATAGACACCGCCGCTTAAATGTTCCAAAAATAGTTCCTAAAAACTGCACAATGCAAAAAGGTTTCAGCACTACAATGTATGAAGCAAGAGGAGTAAAATGGCAAAATGCATATCATATCCGTGAAACAGATATGACTCAATTTTGTGAAAACTATGTTCCACATAACAAAACATCAGAAAAAACTAAAATTTCAAGGTTATGCTAATGAGGTACAGTAACCAAAAGAATGCAAACTCAGTACAACTCTATGGAAGAGTACTTTCCCCAAGGATAAGTGCCTTCACAATTCTGTCTCCCATTTCTTTAGCAAGAGGAAACATATGCCCAGCACCTGAGAGCTCATGATAGTGAATCCACGGTAATCGTTGGGCTATGTATCGTTGCAGTGTCACAGGTACAAGCTTATCATCATCACCCTGCCATAAGTGGACAAAACCTTCATTGTTTGGAAATGGATTCTCCAGATCCATAGGATCAAACTCCCAGTTTCCAAAGCCAACGATCAGATCTCGGTGATGGGATTCATATACTCCTTGTTGTGTTATGTGAGCCTGATATTTCAGTAACCGTGATCTCACAGTAAGAATATTTAAAAAATGTGGTTCATAAAGTTATATTTAATCAAAACATATTATAATCAATAATTTTAGAAAGAAAAGAACACAGAGAGCATGGTTTACAATAAAATAGAGGTTTATTACACCAAACCTGTTCAACTGACACATTTATATTGAACTTCAACACTAATTTTGAAAGTTCAATCAATTTATCAAGCACGATATGGTCTTCACTCCCAACAACAGACTCTGATAGCCAACACTGGCATGAAGGTAAGTACGAGAGTATGAATCAACACCCTTTTCAGGGTTGAAGGTGAATATAGCTGATAGTGGCTGCCTCCTCCAGGAAGAGGGAATTGATAGAGTGCTGATCAGTAGTTTGCATGGGTGTAGATAGAAGAGATATTGGGGCACAGTAACTGATAATTTGGATGATAGGTTTGGATTGAGCCATTTTAGTGTTAACCATTACCAGCATAACACATTGGGTTGTTCAAGGGGAGCGGAAGGGTTACAAAGTTCAACCCTTTCTCTGCTTACTCACAGAAGAAAAGTGGTGAAAGAAAAGGATGGATCTGGGTCTGGTTGATCATAGAAAGGTAGAACACAAACAAGGGCTAATTGAGAAAATTAATTGACAAGATGGGTTATTTGATATACATATTAAAATCCAGAAGTTAACCACGGAACAATAAGGTAATTATTTTCAGTAACTAGAATGACATATCCCCCGTAAATACAGAATGATTTTTTACATATATATTGCAGTAAAATATTCAGGACACCAACAAATACTTCAGGTGAACTCTCAAATGTCTCCAGATGACAAGTTGCCATGGGCTAAAGGTTCTACTTGCCTGAAACTAAACTTCAAAGTATACTCATATCTAAAAGAAAAACTCCAGGGAATATTAACAGGAAAAAAAAAAAAAAGGCGACTCCATCAAAGTATAATTACCAAAACCTAGCCGAAATTTTTTCAAAAAAAGAAATCTATGCACTTTTTCAATTTTGTATGAGGAGGGCATTGCTCAAAGATACTAGAAATTATTGCACCACTCTTACCTCATGCTCCCGTCCTTTAAAACCAGTTAATATTTCTCTGTCTTGGTGTGAGATAATAGTAGGGTTTCTAGCAATAGCGGCAGCAACTGGGAACAACTGTTGAGTATTCCACCAGTAGGTAAGCCACGGTAAGTAGTGAGCAACACGAAGTGCCCACTGATCTTGTGGAACCTTGTGGTAGTACGCTTCTCCAGACAAGTTAGCAGGAAAACCAGACCACCAATAGTTTACAACAGGTGTCAAGAGAGCTGCTCCTGCCAATCTGTTGCCATTGAAGAAAAAATGAAAGGGATTTCAAGATGGATGAAATAAAAATTCCAAATGCAAAATTGTCCACCCTTATTCATATCTATAACTTAAATTAACATTACCTCTGAGGAATATACTTGAGGCAAGACCAGACCACTTGGCCACCCATGGAATATCCAATAACATAGAATTTGGAACCTAGTTCCAACTGATCAGCCAGCTCCTCTACATCAGAAGCCCTGCTTTTTATTGTTTGTCTGGGGTTAGGATCACTTTCACCATAGCCAGGTCTATCAAATGAAACAATATAGATGCCCAAACTTTCTATGACATCCTGTTACAAGGCGTACATACAGATTTAGGAAAAGTTTAAATTGAAAACCAAATAAACACTTGCCTATTTCTAAGATTAATATGGTGATAACTAGATGATTAAGATATGGAAAGAAATTACCGGTGAAAGTGTTGAAGCAATGGGATTATCATGCCTGCAACAGTCAAATGCATGGACAAACACAATTTTGTACTTTGCTTTATCTTTTGGAACACCATGCTCTTTATATGCCAAGTATCTCCCATCTTTAAGTTTTATTCTAGGTGCTGTGACAGGGGGACCACCTGGCGAGCCACATGACTTTGAGGGAGGAGGTCGAGTTGCTTGATAAGACCATGCCAGTAAACCAATAAAGAAAACCACAAGGATTTTCTTAAATATCCCTGAAATTTTGGTTGACTGAAACAAATGATTAACTATTCTTAAGGAAGTCTCCAACCTTCCGCCGGCATACGGGAGGCATAGGGAAAAAGTGTCAGAGGTAGCTGTACCAAACATCTCACACAAAATGGTGCAAGACTTTACAAGGGAATTTCCATTCTTTAGCAGTTATAAACAAATCAATCACAATGATGTTTCAACACAACCTTCAGAAATGCAGAAATGACGCAGCATCTGAAGTTGTAAAGCAAAACCCCAATAGTTGAACAGAATCCACTTATGCTTTGCTCAGTTACCATATTGTCCAACAAATGGAGGGGGGATCTTGATTACCATCTTAGTAATTGCAATTGGGCAATGATCTAAATCTCAAATCAAAATCAAATAAGACGTTTGGAGTTAAAACGCAAATGCTTCCAGAGTATTATGTGAACCATATAATCATGCAAAATCAATATATGTTTTAGGATCATAAATTTCTGAAAGCTCATACCAGAGGAAATGAAATATGAACTCAACTACACAAAATTTACAAATTTTTTAAATTTCTTTGTTGTTTATGTTGTTTGGGCAACTTAGTATAATAGTAGCTTGCATGCATTCAATATGAACTGGGTTGGGGTGCCATGGTTAAACTGATTAACTAGATGCCAAAGGCCCAGAAGGCACATCCCTCTATCCTTTTAAATGGCTTTTGCTTTCCGAGACCTGCCCATTTTAAGATCATTCCAAGTTTTCACTTTTGATATTACAATGTTAATCCAAAACATAAGTTAGACAACAGGCTCTGATAATCCGAGTACCATAACAGAACATCGTATCGAGACCATCAGATTCGACTGTAACACTTCAAGTCTTAACGGTCCCAGTATTCGATTTGTTCAAACCTCAATTTTCAGATCAACATCGAAGGTAATGTTTTTCATTAAGTCGCATATATCTCATCACTTCTCATTGAATTGATACTCAAACCAAGATTTCCATGGCAGGTGCAAGCAGCCGATGAAAATTAGCACCATAAATTCAAATTGAATTTGAAAAACCATCATTACTGGTAGAAGAAACAACCATAAGAAGAAAGAAAAGGAAAAACCAAACCTGAAGGCAATGGAAGGGAAGACTTTTGCTTAGATTTTCTGGTGTGGGCTCTGGCTGAGGCTGCTGATATCTTTCTAGTCACCCCAGCTGCCATTTTTATTAGTTTCAGTATCCAATCCTTGAATAAACACCTACTACCAAAGCAGATGTCTCCTACAAATCAATAATTCACACACGAACCCACAGTGTAAAAGGAGAACAGAAGAAAGAAAAATATAGAGATCTGGGAAGGACACTACAGTTGGTCTGGATATGTTTGGGTGCTCCAGTCAATACTCCCCGCTTGTAGCTTGTGCTGAAGAAAACAGGCAAATATTATAATTTTCTTTCTTCTTTTATTTTCATTTCAAATTTGGGAGAAAAGACCTCCTTTCCTTTCCTTTTTTTTTCTTCCCGTGAGGCGTAGGATTATAGATAAGGGCAAATGATTATTTCAATCTTTAATCTATTTATTATATTATAATAATTTAATTACATAATTTTTAATTTCATTTTTAAAAATTCTTTATCTAAAGTTTTGTATTTATTTTGGTCGCGTTATTACTGATGCGGCAGATTCTTGTAGACTTTGCATCATGTGATTAAAAAGGTTAAAGATAAATTCAAAATTTAAAAATTAAAAAGACATGTGAACTAATAAATACTAATTTTAAAAAGTATTTGTTATATATAATTTATTATATCATATTAACCGTCAATAATTAAGAATTTTATTAATGTAATCAATATATTAGTAGTCTCGTTCTCTTTTTTATATTAAGAAAGTTTACATATAAATTTTCATGAAAAATATGAAATTTATTTTGAAATAGACCAAAATAAAAGTATGAATATCCAACTCGAGACCAAAAAATTAATTTTATTGTAAAAGCTACTTCTATAATTATTATATTACACATAATACTAATAGAACGTCTAAATCCTGCATTTTCAATTTCGTGTAGCTGAAGTTTGGTCACGAATTCTTTTTTTTTTTCCCTCTGTAAATAAATTTGTGGTGCACTCATAAACATATTCAATTTTGGATTGGAAAAAAAATAAAATTCTTGATTTAAAAAAGAAAACAAATAGAGCACATCATTAGTATGATTACACTCAATCCCCTATTTCCCAAGTCATTAATTTGAAATATGGTCCTAATTTTTTCTTTTATTTCATAAATTTCTTTTTTAATAAACTTCTATATACCTTAAAAAATACGCTCTATCCCAAAAATGGCATGTGAATTAGGACCTATTTAGTAACCGAATTCAGTACTTAAAATTAAATGAATTAACTATTTATTTATCAAGTATGTTTGATAACAACTACTATTAAGTATGTTTAATAACAATTTTTTGTTAGTACTTAATTGATTAAGACGTATTTAAATTTTGTTATAAATTTTAAGTGAATTGAGAATTATTTAAGTGTGAAGTTTGAATACATTAAATATTCATCTAATTATTAATATTTATTTATATTAAATCTAAATTATAATAAAATATAGTGTAAAAATGAATTATAATTAATTTATATTTTATATTCAATCTTTAGACTTTAATTTTCAAAATTCAATATTTAAATATTTAAATTTCAATTTTATTAAATGAGCCCTTAGTCTAACATAGAAATGATATAGATTAGGTTGTACTTTATTTTGCATATTTGCCAACTTATAGACACAATTCCTTCTTGGTACTGTCGGCTTGTGATAGGCCATACACGTACGCATGACCTTTGCTCACGCCCAATCCTAATGCCCAATGTGTAAACGGAATTCTCGTGTGTCTTCGGACTTGTCTAGAAAACTAAAAGGATTGAACATTCCTAAAAGTACTTGGCCACCATCCATAGTTGGCTGAGTATGCTTAGGAATGCTTGTGCCCATGTCGAGGAGTGTCTAGCCAAGTTTGAAGACACCTGAGTGTCCCAAATTGAAAACCCAACTGAAGGGCCACACCAGTGCTGAGCGCCTAGATCGACATCTAGCACCTTAGTGCCAAGACCACACAGAGCACCCAGCACTAGCCTATTGCACGTGCCCAGCAACCAATGCCTAGCACCCAATGCCAGATGCTGCAGTGTTCCAAGCGAGAGTCGATGGCCGATTGACAACTAGACGTCAACCCTCTCCTTTTTTTTTTTTTTGGTGTAAATATTTAGTTAAAATTTTGTTATATTTTTGTAATTTTCCTAAGGTCTTGAAGGCCATGCATGTAAATTTTCATAAATAGATTCATTGTAGTTAATTATCTAGAAAATTGGAAATTTTTTCCACCTCTTCAAAAAATTAACATCTACTACTATAACTTGGGGAAAGTTTACCAAGACACTTATAAGGTGAGAAGAAAAATGAGTCGGGTAGAAGCAAACATCCTTGGTGTTTTCTATCACCAAGACTTGTTGTAAATACCTTGTACATGCTTTCGTATGAATGATATGAGCTCTTTCAAGGAATTGTGTATCAGTTAAGTTGCGTTTAACATTGTTTTTTGTCATTCTTATTTCGTTCATTGTTGTTTTCTATTGTTTTTTTAAATAAACTACTATGAATCCATTCAAGCTCATTTAAAAGCATACAAATGAAATAAAAAAAGGCGGTGTGATGCTGGCTCCAGTCTAGCCAAGTCAAAGTCATCACAATTAGTATAAGCATGGAAAGATGACCCTTGATAATTGGTATCAGAACATGGCTAAAGGAAGGAAAGACAGCTCGAGTTGGGAATATGTTGGCCCGTTGCAAGGCACGGGAAACAACAAGGATTGCTTGGAGGCCCTTGAGTTCGTTGTAATTAAAATTTATCTTCTTTGTTATGGGGAGAGTGAAGAAGATGTTAATACCATGGTAAGACAGTTATTCCTAATAAAGAGGGATATTGCGAGACAAAGTGGAATTAGAAGTGACTAGTTCTGAGACGAGGCACATGGCGCAAGATGTCCAGTCTTAGGAGGAAAGACTCGGATGAAACGAGACGGAAGTGGAAAACAGCAACACGGCTATTGCTGAGTTACAAGTTATATTGGAGGATGTTCAGGCCGAACTGAGAACCTTGTCCTTAGTAATCGGGCAGGTTGTCGATGGAAGAAATAACACCCCAGCTAATATCATGACCATCCTAAAGCCTAAGGTTAGAGAACTGAAGGCCTTCAAGGGGAGTAGAGATGCTCGAGAGATTGACAACTCCTTCTTTGATCTTTCTTAATACTTCAAAACTATAGAGCTAGAGGTGAACACTTTTACCACCTTCCTCGACGATGATGCTAAGTTATGGTAGAGAGTTCAAGTTGCCGCAATTGAGGTAGGACACCTAGTTATTGACATATGGGAACAAATGAAGAAAGCCATAAAGAAATGATTTTTCCCACAAAATGTGGAGTATGAAGTCTGTCAGAGATGGAGGGAATTAAAGCATACTAGATCGACCCATAACTATGTGAAGAATTTTTTAGGTTGCGTACTTCAAATAACAACGATATCAGAGAAGACATATTCGTCACTTTCATTAAGGGATTAAAGCCTTGGGCGAGAAGTGAGCTTCATAAGTAGATGGTGCAAGAGCTATCCCATACTATCATGGTAGTTGAAGGGTTTATCGATTTCCAAACAAAGGCTTGAAATAATAGAGAATGCCTTACTCCTACTTAAAAAAGAGGAGGAAACAACAAACTCTTCAAGGCTGGCTTTGCAAATGGTAAGGGAGAAATAGCCCTTGTTTCTAGAGAATAATTCCCTCCGTGCTAGAACAAAGAGGACCGTGGACAAAAGAGGAATGAAGCTAGCAAACCCTTTGATTGTTTTTTATGCAACGATCCTCAACCCGTCTAGAATTGCCCAAGAAAAGCCTTGATAAATGCTATCTATAAATCAAGAGTGCTCAACGCAGCCCCCTTAACCTTTGGGATTGGAAACTCCCCGAAGCAAATCAAGTCATAAATGAGGAGGAAGGCCTAGAGGCATTCTCTTGCAGTTGTAATACCCTCTCCTAAGAGAGGCTCGAGGGAGCAAAGCCAATAATTGAAGGCAGACCTAGAGAGTTCAACCTCAAAGATTCACAAGAGGAATGGGCTCATGTACATAGACCTCAAAATAAATAGGAAGCCTATTCATGCAATGGTAGATATCAGAGCTACCCACAACTACATGTCAAGCACAAAAGTGGAAAGGTTAGGCTTGGTGCTAGAGAAAGGTACTGGTTAAGTGAAGGCTATTAACTCGGCACCACAGTCTATCATCGAGGTCACGAAGTTGGCAAGAGTGAAAATAGGGCCGTTCGAAGGGAGGACCAACTTTACCTCAGTATAGATGGATGACTTCAAACTCATTCTCAAGCTCGAATTCTTACAGGACACAAAGGCAGTGGTTCTACCTCATGGCGACTTACTTGTAATTATAGGGAACAAACTGTGTATTGTACTATCCATTATTAGAAAGGTCTCAACTAAGAGTTTATCAACCTTTCAATTAAAGAAGGGCCTCAAACAAAAGTAAGCCAATATTTGGCACACTTGAATTGGAAAGAAGTAGAGGAGACATCAGATCTCGTACCAGAGTCTATAGAATGATTGTTGGAGGAATATGAGGATATGATGCCCAATGAGCTTTCGAAAGAACTCTCACCTCAAAATATAGTGGATCATGAAATCGAATTGGTACCAGGCACCAAACTGCCAGTACGCGCATGCTATCAGATGTCTCTGAAGAATCATGGAAAAATTAAATATGCAGTAGAAGATAGTAAATTAAATTTTTTTTCTAGCCAAAGTCTAAGAATACTTACTTCTACGGCGATTAACTTTAATAACCGGAGTTGGCTTCGAGTTCGACGGTACTTGTTGAACATGAATGTCTTCTTGTTCTGTTAGAACACCAGCTAACCGTCGATTTTTTTGCATCAAATAACTACCATGTTTACTAGCTCTTGACCTTCCAGAGTATTCTCTAACCACTATGAACCTCTATCGGTGAAAGTAGAATTAGGGTGAAGAAAAATTGGAACAAAACGGAAGAGCTAAAAACAGTTAAGAAAACGAAAGAAAAATCAAAGAA
Source organism: Voacanga thouarsii (assembly GCA_026120185.1). Classification (NCBI taxonomy): domain Eukaryota; kingdom Viridiplantae; phylum Streptophyta; class Magnoliopsida; order Gentianales; family Apocynaceae; genus Voacanga; species Voacanga thouarsii. Next base: position 9,659,510 of record JANUWF010001287.1, on the reverse strand, counting down.
AATGGGGGTTTCTTTTTTTTTTCTAAGGAAAACTACCGAAATCTACTTTTCAATTTGGAATTCAGTCAACTTACTCTATGGCACACAAGATACCAATTAAATAAAATTAGCTTTCCTTTTTTTTTTCTTTTAAAAAAAAAAGCCGTGTTTTCTTTTTTCTTCTTTTCGTTTCTATATATATTTTTTTCTTTGCATATGGCGGTTTCATCAAAACCCTGATAGACCATGTAATATTAATTAGTTCAATGACTAATTAAATAGATCTCTTAATAATTAATTAATCTACTTGGGCCTAATAAAAAATTACTCAAGATAATTAATTAATAAACCAATTAATTGTTCTTTTATTAATTAATTAAACTACTTGAGCCTAATATAAAATTATCCAAAATAATTAATTAATAAACTAATTAATTAAATTGGTACAATCAGTTATTCTAACCCAAATAAATAATTAATTGGACTCCTTAAATAATTCTTCTAATAATAAATTCACCCAATAAAGCTATATAGTAAATAAATTTATTAAGGTTATTTGAGCTACTCTAGGGACCAAAAGTTATATTATTCTTGGCTACTAAAATGATCAAAATACCCCTACTAACTAATAGTGGTATTTTAATCATTTTAAATATTTTATTTATCACCATATGAAAATATTAACCCTGAGAATAATATTGTAAGTGCAGTGTCTCCGATCTACAGGTGTAATGACGAAAATACCCCTTTACGTCATTGAGATAAGAAAATAGTACTAACACCTTTCTCAATGACATCTACCATACTTTGATAGTTAGTCCAATAATCCACGACTTCCAGTATGTATCCACTTTTTATAGGGAGCTATCCAAAAGTGTACATACTTAGTCATGTTTCTTAGGATCCTAAATTATTAGATTATCTTGGACAATCACAAGGGGGTAATTTCTTCACGTAATGAAGTATAGAAACTCTATTGTATAAGTCTGTCTTAATTAACTAGAGTTATACACCCAACGTAAAGAGTTATTGGCCTTGCAATAAGACCTCACCCAATATACATCAAAGTGTACAAGTCCAGTTTCACCAGACTACCAACTTACATTCAAATCCTAGGGTACTCCTCCACGCAGTAGTTGCGATAAACTAATATTTATTTATTATATTACTTTGATAAAGATTATTATTACGTAGTCTAGTTCTACATATTCTAAGTACACTTACACTATTAGTGTAAGTGGATTACTCACTATGTAAAGGTAAACTATTCCCCATTTAAAATTAATAGTATAATAATCTAAATATTGATAAAGTGCTCAATTTCATCAATCGATCAAGAACAAATTTTCACGTATATATTAATAACCCATAATCTACACCTTACTGTGAAAGTATGACCCAATCACGTAAATTACTTACTAATATACTTAGACCTTTAATATGCGAATATATGTAAATAAATAACCATTAAAATGAAACTTTTATTAACTTCTAAAATACAAAAATACACAGTACATTTTGAGCATATATTCCAACAATCTTCCATTTGCACTAAATGGATTATGATAGTTCGTATGCGCCTACCCCTATGACGTCCAAGTGTCTTTTGAACATCTTCTCCATCAAAGACTTGATAAATGAGTCTGCCAGATTGTTTGCTAAGAAAATTTGATCAACCACTATCTCTTATTTTTGGATGAACTCCCGGATCAAGTGATACTTCCTTTCAATGTGCTCGCCTTTTTTATGGTTTCTTGGCTCCTTACATTGTAACACAAGTTCAGAATTGTCATAATATATTGTTATGGGCCTGTCCATGTGTGGCATAATTTCAAGTTCTGTGAGGAACCTTCGGAGCTAAACCGCTTCTTTAGAAGCTTCTAAAGCTGCCACATACTCAACTTCTATGGTAGAATCAACATTGTAAGATTGATTGATACTCCTCCATGAAATAACCCGTCTAGATAAAGTGAAGATATATCCACTAGTGAATTTTTTTTTTTCATCTTTATCTGCCTAGAATCTAAGTCCATGTAACTGATAAGAACTAAGTCATCGACTCTATAAACTAACATATAATCCCTCGTTCCCTTTAGGTACTTGAGTATATGCTTCACAGCTTACCAATATTTTTCCCTAGGGTTTGACTAATACTTGCTAACCATGCCTACTGCAAAGCAGATATTTGACCTAGTACAAAGCACTGCATATATGAGACTTTCCACTGTCGAAATATAGGGAATCCTACTCATCTTTTTCTTTTCTTTCTGTGTCCTAGAAAACTACTTGGAAGATAAGATCAATCCGTACCTAAAGGGTATGATTGCCCTTTTACATTGATCCATACTAAACCTAGCCAGTATCTTGTCAATATAAGCTGATTGGGATATGCCTAAAATTCTTTACTTTCTATTTTTAAGAAGTTTACTACCAAGAATGTAGCTAGCTTCTCTCATACCCTTCATGTTAAATTGACTTGAAAGCTAAACATTTACAGATGACAATGTCTCTACATCATTTCTAATTAGTAGAATGTCATCTATATAAAGTACCATAAAGAAAATATTGTTCCCATCTGACTTTCTATATACACATGGTTCATCCACGCTTTGTATTAAACCATAAGACTTTACAGTATCATCAAAACGCATGTTCCATACTCGTGATGCTTACTTAAGTCCATAAATGGACTTCTTAAGCTTGTAGACCGTATGTTCTTGGTTTTTCGCAATAAAATTTTTAAGTTGGGACATATAGATATCTTCGCTAAAATAGCCATTAAAAAAAACTGTCTTGATATCCATTTGTCATATCTCGTAGTTAGAGTGGCATGCGGTGACCAAGAGAATGTATATAGATTTAAGCATTGCAACAGGTGAAAATGTATTATCATAATTGATCCATTCTTTCTGAGTATAATCTTGTTTTAAAGGTTGTCACCTTTTCATCCACACCTCTCTTTCTTTTATATATCCACTTATACCTTATAGGTTTAATCCCTTCAGGTGCAGTAACAAGATCCCAGACTTGATTGAGGTACATAGACTCAATCTCAACATCCATTGCAGTTTGCCATATGTCAGCATCAATATCAACAATGGCCTCATCGTATTTAACGGGATCTTATTCCTGATGGTTGAAGACTACCTTAAAAGCTTCTCTAGTCCATCTCTCTAGAACCTTAGATATCTTCCCACTACGATGTAGCTCAGTCTGTATGGAAACATCTGGTTGTGTCTCTTTTGGTTCTTCAACTCGGGTACTAGAAGTTGAGGCATCAATCAACTTTTCTTCCAATTCCATATTCTTGAAACTTTAGTGGGTACACTTTGTTTATATTCTAAGTACCTAGCATGAGTATTAATAAGTACTTTTTGCTCTTGGGGATGATAAAAGTATCCACCTCTTATTCTTTTTGGATACCCTATAAAGTAGCACAATTCTAATCTTGGGTCTAACTTACTTCCTTTAGTAAGTACAGAAGTTGGACAATCTCATACTTTCAGATGATTCATACTGGGTTTTCGTCCATTCCACATTACATAGGGTGTCCTAGGCATTGACTTGAAAGGCATCAAATTTAGAATATATACTACTATTTCCAGAGCATATCCCCAAAAAGAAATAGGAAGAGTTGCATGACTCATCATACTTCTGACCATTTCCATCAATGTTCTATTACTTCTCTCAGCTTCTCTATTCTAATGGGGAGTCCTAGAAATAGTTAGCTAGGATACTATGCTATGATGTGCCAAGTAGTCCTTGAATTCACTAAGGAGATATTTTCCACCACAATCTGATTTTAGCTTTTTAATTAGTTTACCTGTTTGACGCTCCATCTCAGAACTAAACTCCTTGAATATATCAAAGGAATTAGACTTGCGTCTTATCAAATAAACATAATCAAAACGCGAGTGATCATCTGTGAACATGATAAAGTAATTATAACCTCTTCTAGCCCATGAAGACATAGGCCCATAAATATCAGTATGAACTAATGCTAATATTTTCTTGGCCCTTTCTGCCTTTTGAATAAAGGACATTTTGGTAATTTTACCCTTAAGACAAGATTTACACTGAGGCCATTCTTCCAATTCTAATGAGTCTAAAAACCTATTTTGGATTAACCTCTGAATCCGATTAGGATTTATAAGTCCTAATCTTAAGTGCCATAAATATGAGATATTTGATGTGATATTTTTCTTCTTATTATTAGGTTCCATCTGAATATTATTTATTTAACAATTAATATGATTAATATAAAAAATATTCCCATACATGTTTTCAGAATAAATAATATTTTCATTTCTACTGATTAAAATACCAGAATAAAAAGAAACAGAATATCATTTATTAATCAATTTAGAAACTGAAATTAAATTCTATTTAAAACTACAAACATATAAAATATATTTTAAAATTAAAATCTTATTACAATTAAATAAAAGCTCTAATCTCCCACTGCTTCAGCCCACATTTATGCTTCGTTACCCACTCTAAGTCCATGTTTTCCTCTACTGAGTCTTCTTATCTTGCTAAATCCCTACAAGGAATTACAGATATGGTCAATGGCTCCACAGTCAGCAATTCAAGTGGATAATGATCCAACCATCAAAATAGACTCTAAGTAAAGAGTAATATCTGAGAAGGACTTGGCCAAGAAGTCCGAATAATCCTTTTTGAAGTGCTCATTCTTGTCACACTTAAAACACTTGCCCTTGGGCTTAGATGGACCGAGCTTAGATGCCTTGGGCTGGGCTCTTGCATAATTTTGGACCTTCTTCTTTTTAAACTTCTTAGGCTGGGCCCTAGTCCTAGAAGATGATTCAAAGTGAGTAACCAAAATTTTTGACATAGGCTTCATAATTTTCTCAGCGGTCTGGAGTTCTTTCATTAACTCAGTCAAAGACATATTCAACTTGTTCATACTATAATTTAGCTTGAACTGAGAATACAAATTTGAAAAAGTCTCAAGAACCATATCAATTTAGCTTTTAGCACCAATCATTACCCCTAGGACCTCAGCTTCCTCGAAGTAAGTAATCATCTTGAGCATATGCTCGTGAACCGATGTCTACTTAGCCATCTTAGTGTTCATGATTGCTCTAAGAGCTTTCTACTTTGCGAGCCGGCTTTTGTTAGCAAATATGGTGCACAACGATACATCAATGTCTTATGCAGTAGGCATATTTTCGTGCTTGGACTGGAGAACATTATATATGGAAGCTAACATATAACATTGAGTCATTTTGTCAGCTTTCCTCCATGCCTTCTCCACTTCACGATCCTGGTCCATGGAATCTTCTCCAATTTCAGGACAAGGGTCAGTCAGAACATACTTGTATTCCTCCGCAGTGAGTATTATGTTCAGATTCCTTTTCTAGTCTACATAATTTGGTCCAGTAAACTTATTCTCCTTGAGAATAATGGACAAAGAACTGAAACTAAACATTTTTGTTGATTGAAAAAAAAACTTCATTCAAAAAAATGTTTGTTTTGAAATATATATATATATATATATATATATATATATAATGCACATTTAAAATATCATATTATTTCCATGATATGGTTGAAGCTATGAACACATAATTGAACACCATACATGCACCATCACAGAGGCAGAAAACAAAACACACAAGGCAGCAGAAGGGAGGAAAACTGATACCTCTGTGCTTTGTTACATTCTTTGGCCGTGAAGGAAGCGATTGGACCACAGGAATGGCTTCTCCACGTGATGACGATTTTGGGATTGTTGATGACTCCGGTTGAAATCTTGCGGTTCTCCTACTTCGCCTTACTTGCATGAACGCAAATCCTCCTTAAGAACTCAGAATATTCCACTACCTATTACTTGTTGGTGATACAACTTAGGCGAGAAAAATCACTGTTTCAAAACACTTCTTAATTCTTTGCTATTGATTAGCAAAATCAAGAAATCAAAAAGGAGAAGAACGAACGCGATAGAAGAAGGAGAATAGGCCTCTAGGATTTTTTTCTTCTTTCGTGTGTATCCCTTGTGTATGCAAAACACACGACTTTCACTAATGATAACCAAAATACCGAGATTTTGATATTTCAAAACATCCGAAAACTATCAATAGAAGAGGTTTGGTTTAACCTAAACTCTTCTATTTTGTGAATTAAAAAAAAAAATCCTTTTTGGTTCAGGCTATTAGGTCATTAATCATTTATTATTTTTTTGAACTCAATAAGCCTAAAATAATAATCATTAATTATTTATTTTTTGAGCCTATATAAATAATCCAATAAATAATTAATGAGCTCAAACGAACTAAACTAATTATTTAATTTTTTTTTATCTAGTTTAGGCCCAAGTTAATTTTTTAATCATTCAATCTGGACTCAAGCCCTGAATAATTAATTAACCAATTAAACTAGATAATAAATTTAATTTAATTTCTCTCGCTCTTTTATTTTATTTCAGTCCAAAAATAAATTAGATTTCCTAAATAAAATAAAATCTTTTTAATCGAGGCCATTTCCTTAACCTAAAATTAATTAGGACTTATGGGCTATTTTGAAGACAAAAAAGACACATCGCCTTGTGTGAAACCCCATCTAAAGCCAACCTTGGAGTAGGACCAAACGTCACGCCCCGTGCCCGTGGACTCGGGAGCGCGACTATGGGTCTGACAGTACCCACGGTCAACTACTTGGCCGCCGCCCTTGCTGGGCCAAAATGGATATCCCAAGTTGACAATGGGTACTTAAGCCCATTCTTATATGCCATTCACACTTCTCATCCCAATCCCATGTGGGATTGGGGTATCACATTCACCCTCATTTAGGCCCAAGCGTTCTCGCTGGGCCTATACTTTAGGGGCCAAACCCAGGACCAACCAAGTGGCATGGGATTCTAGAGATGACTCCCACCGTGCATGGTGTAGCACTTAATTCCCATACCAGGGACTGGTTACCTGCTCTGATATCAAATGTCATGCCCCGTGCCCGCGGACCCGGGAGCGCGACTATGGGCCTGGCAGCACCCACGATCAACTACTTGGCCGCCGTTCTCGCTGGGCCAAAATGGATATCCCAAATTGACCATTCACACTTCTTATCCAAATCCCATGTGGGATTGAGGTATCACATGACGGCGGCCAAGTAGTTGACCGTGGGTGCTGTCAGGCCCATAGTCGAGCTCCAAAAACCGCGAGCACGGGACGTGACATTTGGTATCAGAGCAGGTAACTAGTCCCTAGTATGAGAATTAAGTGCTACATCGTGTGCGGTGGAAGCCACCTCTAGAATCCCATACCGCTTGGTTGGTCCTGGGTTTGGCCCCTAAAGTATGGACCCAGCAAGGACGCTTGGGCCTAAAGGAGGGGTGAATGTGATACCCCAATCCCACATGGGATTGGGATGAGAAGTGTGAATGGCATATCAGAATGGGCCTAAGTATCCATTGTCAACTTGGGATATCCATTTTAGCCCAGCGAGGACGGCGGCCAAGTAGTTGATCGTGGGTGTTGCCAGACCCATAGTCGAGCTCTCGGGTCCGCTGGCATGGGGCATGACACATTGGCTACAAAAATGACCAAAATACTCTTGTTATATAAATAGCTATATTTTATATTTTAAATATTTCCTAATATCACCATAAGAAAATATTGATCCCAAGGACAATACTGCGTTAGCTATGTTTTCGACGTACAGGTGAAATAATTAAAATATCCCTTTACACATCACCATACATTTAGAGAGAAAAAGTGTATAACACTTCTCTAAAAGACATCTACTATACTTAGGCTTCTAGTAGAAATATTTTCTCTTTCTAAGAGAGCTATTCTAAAGCAAATATCCAAACCATATTCCCCAAGATCTTGGATAATTAGATCATTCGAACAACTACAAAGGGCGATATAGTGTAGAAATTATCTTGTACAAGTCTGTCTTAACTATCTAGTTACATATACCCAATATACAAGTATATTAATCATACTAAAGAACCTTAATTATAGTATATCAAAGCATACGCTTCCAATTTCGTCAGACCACCAACTTATACTTAAGTTGTAGAGTACTAGTCCACACTGTAACAGTGGTAGTCTAGGTTTCTACCACATTGTACTTTTAGAAACCATTACTACATGTCTAGTTCTATGTATTCGAAATATGCTTGTGTTATGAAATCAGAAGACTACTCATTAACTAAAGGTAAACCATTCTATAATTAGGATTCATAATACAATAACCTTACCATGATGAGATTTCCATTCTTATCAGAAGGTTAAGAACAATAGTTTATGTGTTAAGTAACCCATGGTCTATACCTTACTGTGAAAAACCTCCATTCATATTAACTATTTACTTAAACATAATGAGTCTTTTTCAATGAAAATTGTGCACGAAAATAAAGATGAACTCACAAATAATTTCTGAGAATAAAATTTTTATTAATACAAGTCAAAATTACATCAGAAATCTAGTCTAAAAGGGTATACATCCTGACAATGGTTAACCTATTAAAACTATTATAAAAAAATATGAACAATTTGGCTTTTAGAAAAATTGATAGAGTTTCGTAGGAAGGTTAAAAAATTTCTAAATTAAGTGTATAACCATCACAAATTAAACTCCTTTAATAGATAATGATCTAAAAATAGTTTCATCAATAGAATGACTACTACCCTCACTACCTACGGATAATCTAGCACTAATGCCTCCAATGATAGGCTAGCTAACCCTAATATTTATCCTAGATTTTAATTATAAACTCCGTTAGTTCTGATTCTCATAGAAATCTATCATATTGGGGATCATGCTCAAAATAACGTGAGGATAACCACAGTCTCTAACAGGAATCTATGATGGAAGTCGTGGAGTCGTTGGAACCTTTCCCACTTAATCTTTTGACAAAAACACTTCTTTAAAAATCAATTGGTTTTTATTAACTTTAGTGAAAATCTAAAAATTCAACTATTATATTCTATATCAAGGATAAAACCCTTTAAGAAAAAAAAAATTATGATTTTTTTATTTTAGTACTTAAGTTAAAACCATTTTCTAGGAATTAAATTTAAAATACTCAAATTCAAAACTATTCTCCATATCAAGGATAAAAACTTTTGAAAGAATAAACCATGAATTTATTTTTAAATATATAGTTCCAATTTAAAAATATTTTCCTTAATTGTTTTGTCTAGAGAAAAATTAATTTCTCAAAAATCTTTGTACATTTGATCACAAAATTAAATAAAATAGGCATACTCCAAAAATAAACTTTTTACATGCTATTTCTAATATTTAGTTCTTATGTGACCAAATAATGGATTAAATATAATAATAATAAAAAAAATTAAAACGATCTTGTTTAATCTTAAGGTGGTTCTCCTTTACTAACAATTTTCATGCAAAATTATTTATCACAATAAATAAAAAATTGCAAGAAAAATAACCTCGTGTAATATGGGCTCCAAGAGAAAAAGAAATTACATAAAAAAATAAAAAATAAACTTCAGAAGGCCCAAAACGGCAACCCGTGAACTAATGTACCAAGTCAAGCCCCAGCCTTGGGAGGCTTTGTAAGCAAGGATGAAGGCATAAAAGCCTTGATCCTCCCACGGATGCACCTGGGCCAATCACGGCTTGGCAAAGCAAAAATTCCCAAGCTGCGCGCAACTTGCAAGAAGCCACTCGCAGTTGTCCCTCTTCATTCTATCTCTGTTTTTCTTTCGTTTTCACGTTTCTCTTCAGGGATTTTCTTCAGATATTTCTCCAGGCACTATTTAATTATAGAATACGTAAATAAATTAAAATAAAATTTTAAATGCCTATTCTTTTCAAAACGAGGCGTACACGATTTCTACGAAAACGATTAAAATTAAATTATAGGTGCATATGCTTCCACGTGCAAGGCGTACACAAAATCTACCCATATAAAAAACCACAAGAGATTTATACAATCACAAAGATTATAATTTTTATTAGTAAAGGAACCATATTTATCGGTTATTGACCCTAAGCATTCTCATAGATTTAACCATTGCTTTGATACCACTTGAAAGATTCGAGTTCGACTGCGCTTGTTGAACATGAATGTCTACTTGTTCTTCAGGAACACCAGCTAACTGTCGACTACTTCGTATCAAATACTTACCACGTTTACTAACTCTTGACCTTCTAAAGTATTTTCTAACCACTATAGAGCTCTACCGGAGAAAATAGATTTAGTGTGAAGAAAAATTAGAACAAAACAGAAGAGCTAAAAATGGTTAAGAAAACGAAGGAAAAACCAAAGGAAACGACGGCTTCTATTTTTCTAAGGAAAACTACCGAAAGCTACTTTTTCAATTTGGAATTTGGTCAAATTACTCCACAGCACACAAGATGCCTATTAAATAAAATTAGCTTTCCTTTTTTTTTTCTTTTAAAAAACAAAGCCGCATTTCCTTTTTTCTTCTTTTCGTTTCTATATGTTTTTTTTCTTTGCACATGGTGACTTCATTAAAACCCTTATGGGCCATGTAATATTAATTAGTCAAATGACTAATTAAATAGCTCACTTATTAATTAATTAATTAATCCACTTGGGTCTAATAAAAAATTACTCAAGATAATTAATTAAATTAGTTCTTTTATTAATTAATTAATTAAATTACTTGGGCCTAATATAAAATTAAGCCAGATAATTAATTAATTAATTAATTTGACACAATTAATTATTCTAATCCAAATAAATAATTAATTGGACTCCTAAAATAATTCTTCCAATAATAAATTTACCTAATAAGCACATATAGTAAATAAATTTACTAAGGTTGTTTGAGCTACTCTAGGGACCACAAGACATATTATTTTTTGCTACTAAAATGATCAAAATACCACTACTAACAAATAGTGGTATTTTAATCATTTTAAATATTTTATTTATCACCATATAGAAATATTGACTCCGAGAATAATATTGCAAGTGCAGTGTCTCCGACCTACAGGTGTAATGATGAAAATACTCCTCTATGTAACACCCGTGATTGATAACACTTTTTTCAATGACATATATCATCATTTGATAACTAATCTGATAATCCATGACTTCTAGTACGTAGCCACTTATCACAGGGAGCTACCCAAAAATGTACATACTTAGTCATGTTTCTCAGGGTCCTAAATTATTAAATTATCCTAGACAATCACAACGGAGTGATTTTTTCACGTAATGAAGTATAGAAACTCTATTGTATAAGTCCGTCTTAATTAACTAGAGTCATACATCCAACGTACAAAATTATTGGCCTTGTGATAAGACCTCACCTAATATACATCAAAGTGTACAAGTCTAGTTTCACCAGACTACTAACTTACACTCAAGTCATAGGGTATTCGTCCACGCAGTAGTTACGATAAATCAATCTTTATTTATTTTAGTATTTTGATAAAGATTATTATCGCGTGGTCTAGTTCTACATATTCCAAATACGCTTACACTGTTGGTGTAAGTGGACTACTCACTGGTTAAAGATAAATCATTCCCCATTTAGAAATCATAGTATAGTGATCTAAATCTTGATAAAGTGCCCAGATTCATCAATCGATCAAAAATAATTTTCGCTTATATTCTAGTAGCCCATAATCTACACATTACTGTGAAAGCACAATCCAATTACGTAAATTATTTACTAATACACTTAGACCTCTAATGTGCGAACATATGTTGCAAATATATGTAAACAAATAACTATTAATGAATGAAACTTTTATTAATTTTCAAAGTACAAAAATACATAGTACATTTTTGCCATATATTCCAACAGTCTCAATCTGAGATTTGCGAAACTTCAAAATTAGTTGACAGAGATGGGCTAAATCCCCGTATGGTGCTCCAACCCTGTTCCAAAAGAAAATGGATGGTTCCATCCAAATATATGTGGATTATTGCACACTCAACCATATCACAGTTAAGAATAAATATCCAATTCCCTTACCTGCAAATTGTTTCGACCAATTGAGCAAGACTATGCACTACACCAAAATTGACCTTCGTTCGGGGTACTGGCAAGTAAGAATAAAAGAGGGAGACCAGTACAAGACTACTTATTACTCAATATGGAGTTTTTAGGTTCTTAGTTATACCATTTAGGCTAACCAATCCTTGAACCATTTTTTGCACCCTTATAAACAAAATACTGTGGGACTTTTTGGATCAATTTGTTGTGGTGTACCTAGATGACATTTTGGAGGAGCACATGAAACACTTGTGGAAGGTCCTAACACGATTAAGGAAGAACAAACTCTATGCTAAGCTATTGAAGTGTTTATTTTCCCAATAAAAGATCCACTTTTGGGACACATCATTAATCCATGATGCATCTAGATGGATTTGAAAAAAGTGGAAGCTATAAAGGAATGGCAACCACCTAAAAATATCTCAGAGTTGAGATCTTTCTTTGGATTGGCAAAACTACTGTAGGATATTTGTAAAGGATTATTTAAAAATAGTCCTATCTCTTATAAATTTGATCAAGAAACAAAATACATGGAGCTGGGAGCAAAAATGTAAATTTACTTTTGAGGAGTTAAAATGATGCATGTCTATAGACCCAGTGTTGACCTTACTAGACCCTACAAAGCCTTTCGAAGTACATATGAATGCCTTAGATTTTACTTTGTGCTGAGTACTGGTGTAAAATGGCCACCTAGTGGCCTTTTAGAGCAAAAAGTTGAGTGATGCTGAATGGTGATACTCTGCCCAGGAGAAGGAACTCTTAGCAATGGTCTATTGCTTGAGAGTTGGGAGACACTACCTACTGAGAGCTCCTTTCATCGTGAAGATAGATAACACGACAGTAAGCTATTTTATGACCCAGCCCAAACTAACAGGGCACCAAGCTCAGTAGCAGGAACTATTGGCCGAATTTAACTTTACGTTAGAATACTGGTCAGGTGCATCCAACTAAGTAGCAGATGCTCTAAGTCAGAAGCAAGAGTTGGCAACCATATATTATTTATCCAGTCTCGTAGCAAGTGAAGTTACCTCCTATATAAAAAAAAAACTAAATTCGAGAATGACTATCAAAAGATCCCTCAGCTAAACACTTGATTAGCTTAGTGGACCAAGGGATAACTTGAAGATTTTGGATGGAGTACGGTCTTCTAATTACCCAAGGAGATTGCCTATATGTGTTGAAAGTAGGAAACTTGCATAGGATCATTATTCAGGAGTGCCACAACATGGAATGAGCCGACCACCAAGGAGAAGAACACATATTGACCTTAGTACAACGAGGTTATTATTGGCTATTGATGCAAATGGATATGGGAGAATTTATAAGAACTTGCTTATTTGTCAACAAGACAAGATAAAATAACAAGTAAAAGACGGAATTTTACAACCCCCACCAATGCTCTAGAAACTTTGGGAAAGCATCTCACTAGATTTTGTTACTAGCTTGCCATTTTAGTGATGGTGGATCAATTCTCAAAATATACTATTTTTATCCTTGCATCCAAGTATGTGGGAGACTGCATAGCTCTTTTTCAAGCATATTGTGAAATATTATGGAGTACCAAGAGACATTGTTAGTGATCATGATTCCAGGTTTACAAGAAGCTTTCTAATGTGAGCACAAAAGCCTCTTGATTTTAAGAATAAGTCACACAAGAATTGGTCACCTAACTTTCTACCAAACTCACAAACACAAGATTTCTAAATACAATGCAACTAACACACTTGAGATTTTAGTAAATCTAGCATACTTCAAAGACACTTCAACATCCTAATCTATCAAGAGATTAAAACAAAAATATGAGAATTTGAAGGCACCAAACTCAAACCTAACAAGAATACTAGGATTTTAGCACCCAAGATTAGGGAAAAAGTTTTATATTATCCTTTTGAAGTTTAAAGACGTCATCAAATATGGGGCTAAACCTTTAATTTGGTCTTGATGAAATGGAAATCATCCTTACACACTCTTTTTTGAGAAGATTTGGTTTTCTACCAAAATATTCTAAGTCTCAAAGTTATTTTTAAAAGAGATATAATGATATATATATATATATATATATATACCTTACCTTAAACTAGTAGAGATCCTAATTCTAATAGAAAAAAAAAGGCCTTAAAACAAGTCAAATTGACCTTTAAAAATATTACAATCCATGGTCAAATGTAAAATAATTGAAATAAAAACAAAACAAATCAAACAAAAAACTAAAATAGCTTCAAGGATATTGCATGGACATGTGCAAGAAGTGCATGGTTGTGCCGTACCAAGCAAATTCAAATTAGCCTGTGCACAAGCAGTTGCACGGTCGTGCACTAGCAATGCATAGAGGCATGGCTTGGTGCACGATTGTATATCTGGCCATGGACCTTACCTTTTGGAGTTTTCGATTCTACAATTTGCACGGCTCGGTGCATGTCTGTGCATTCAAGCTGTGTAGCCCCTATTTTTACCCTCCAAACTTGTTCTTCATATTATCTATTACTTTGCAATCAGTGCTCTTGACTCTCCATATGAATTAAGGATCACTTTGAGCTTCTTTTGGGCATCCTTTCACCATCTATCTCTTTACAAGTCTCTTGACTTTTAGTTTATTGGCTTGATATTTCTCTTGAATCCTCTTGAAACTTAGTCTCATCAATGAGTTATAAGTTGTGGTTTGGACCTCTCTCCCCCTTCTTCGGTGTAGCTTTCGTGCCTTGGACAATTCCTATTACTTTCTCTTATTTGTATTGATTCATCCTTGAATTGGTACCTATATAAAAATTCAAACAAAATTTTTTGTCTGAAAGTAAAATTTTAAACTTTTGATCCTCAACATGCTGCTGTTTTTTTTTTTTACTACCTACATTTTTCCTCTCATCTTACATTCATTCTCTTTTCTTTTCTCAACTTCTTGTTTGTCTTTCCTTTCTTTTTCTCTCAAATTTGAAGAGAAAGCTCTATTTTCAAATCTATCTCATTTCTCTTTCTTAATTTTATCTCCAATCTCTTTTTTTTTTGTTTGCCTCTATCTTCTTTTCTCTCAATCTTTTGTTCCTCTCCTTGCGTTCTTTCTTTCCTCTTTTCATCTCTTCCCTCACTATTCTTCTTTTGTTTCTCTCTATCCTTTTTTCTTTTCTTTTCCTTTTCTCTTAAAATATTTTGATCTCTAAAACCTCACTAGGGGATAAGAAAATTAGTGTAAACTTCTTCCCATCCTGCTTCAAAGAGTAAGTACTTCTTTTTCCTTTGTGGATCATATTTTATCAAATATTGATCAAGGTCTCTCCAACAAAATATGCCTAATATACATGAGGTATACATCACACATCACTTCATCCTTATGCTTCCCTATCTTAATTGCGACCACGGCTTGCTTATTTTACCTTCACTTCTCCACAATTGTTTAACCAATAAAGCTTGTAGGGACTAGGATGTTTCAAGATCTCTATTCATAATTCCTCCGTCAATGTAGTACTAATAAAATTTTTATAGCTTCCCCCATCAATAAGTACACTACATAGTTTTTGCTTAATAAAATACTTTAAAAAGAACATATTTTCCATTTGCATATCATCTCTTTCTTCACTCTCACTAGCATCCTCAATTCTTCTTGCTACTCCAATCAATGGACAAGTTAGCTTGATCACCATCCCTCCTTTATAATCTACTCCAATCTTTTCAAGCTCCTATTTTCTCAAAGTTTTTAATTGGCTAAATACAGGATTAGCATAAAATGGTTTGCTTAGGGTTTGCTCACCTTTGAGGTTATCCTTCAACCTCTAGAACTTGTTTCTCAAATAGCACATTAATTTTCTTGGCCAAGCAAGTTTTATGTTCAACGTTTTGTTGCCCACTGTGCCTTTTTTTCTTCACTACTAAAAATTCAAGCATTTGAAAAAATATCGTCGTTTTTGCTATAAACAACGGTCAAACTACGATTTCTCAGCCATCGTATATAATACCGTCATTTTTATTTAAAAAGGCTGAAATATCGTCATATTTATCTAATGCGACGATGTAAATATGACGGTCAGGAAAAAACGTCGCAATTACTCACCCAGACTGAGATTCTGTGAACCGTCGTATTTGGTGAAAAAATTGTCGCAATTATTCCGTAAATATGACAGTTTTAAACCATCACAAATACTTGTTAATTGCGATGGTCCTAACCGTCGCAATTGTTGAGTAATTACGACAGTTGCTAGTCGTCGTAATTACTACTGTTGCATTAATTACTCAACAATTGCGACCATTATTAAAAATGACGGCTCTAACCGTCGTATTTGTTCTGTTAAGCCATAACCAAATGCGACCATTTGTGATTATCGCTTTTGATAAGCAAATATGACGGTTTTATAACCGTTGCATGTGATAATCAAATACGACGGTTTTGTGATTAATTTTTTTTAAAAAAAATAATTGCTTAGTATTTAGGCCTATCCACCTGCAATTTCAAATCAAATACAATTCGTTCAACTTATTCAACACCAATCACAATAAAACACAATTTGCTTAATGCCAAACAAATCAAAATCAATCTCTTTAACATTGAAATCATAAATAATTATTAAACTCCATAAGAGAAGTAATACTACATATATAACAAGTAGGAAATGCCAAAGAATCTATTAGAAGCAGTAGTACATGTAAAATAAGAAACAAAATTGAGTACGTCAGTCTTCCCCGGTATCATCTTTTCCCCTTACTTCTTATCTCTTCCCGATATTATCTTTTCCCCTTCTTCCTTGTCTCTTCCTCTCCTCAGTCTCGACAAAATATTAGTTTTTGCCCAACATAGCTCAAGGTCCGTGGGTTAGGCTTTAAAACATCTCCTTACCTGCACAATACACAAATCAGAGATCAGTGTCGACAATAAATGATTTCAATAAATAGAAAACCTTTACATCATCTTTAAAAAAATAAAGTACAAGTGTAAACTTAAAATATTAAAATATAGACATACACCGATAGAAATTTTCTAAACTATGAAACTAATATGCATATTCTGCAACAAAACCCAATTATATTTAAAGTCACAATAACAGAAAAATGTCACAAGAGTTCAAAAAGTTCACGTTTCATTAAAACAGAATAAAAACATTTTGTGCAGTAATGTGGTTCTAATAAAAGACAAGGCAGTGCAATTAAAATATTTTATGTAAAATGAGCAAAGACAAGGCAGTACTCACCACTGAACAAACTTATCATCTTTTTCCCTTCCTCCTTGTCTCTTTCTCTCCTCAGTCCTCCCTCCTCTCTTTTCGCACAGAGCTTGTCATCTACCTCTTCCTCTTTCTCCTTATCTCTTTCTTTCCTCAATCATCCTTCCCCTCTTCCCACACAGAACCTGTCATCTACCTTTTCCCCTTCCTCCTTGTCTTTTTCTCTTCTCAGTCCTCCCTCTCCTCTTCTCGTACAGAACCTATCATCTACCTCTTCCTCTTCCTCCTTGTTTCTTTCTCTCCTCAGTCATCCCTCTCTTCTTCCTGCACAAATATATATATCCCTTAGTCATCAGTCATTAGTGGAAACCACAAAGAGACCAGGATTTCTTCTTCGTTTTTTTTTCCTCAGAAATGGATAGTAGTAATTCATTTGAGAGGTGGTCAAATTTTGAATTAGTTTCTAAAAAAGAAGATTTTGATGTGTTTTCCTTTCTAAGCCAACCACTTCCTCTTGATCTACCTATTCATGAGACTGCTGCTTTAGATTTTGAATTTGATCTGCACATTCAAGAAACTTCTTTTGATACTTTTCCTCTGATGAAGAATATGCTTGTGCATGATCCTTTCTACTCCGTAATAGATTTTGAACAAAGTCAGAATATGGTTCAAGGTTATCATACATTAAAGCTCGTGATTCTAGAAAATGACAAAGACTTTCCTTGAATGACATTACCTTTACTGAGAATATTTTTCTTTTTTCAGGAGAAATATGGAGTGGTCTTGGCAACGAGAAGGGCGTGAGGAATCATGAAATGCATCTTGAAGGTATCACTTCAGACGAAGTTCCTGTGGAGAAGAAGATAATTAAGAAGCAGAGAAAGGAGAAAGGCAGTAGTTCCAAGACATTATCAAGAGCAATTATTTCGAAGTATTTTTACATGCCACCCACTCGGGCGCTAAAGAACTGAATGTTGGCCTAACCATTCTCAAAAAAAGATGTAAGGAGTTGGGAATTCGTCGATGGCCTCACAGGAAGTTGATAAACTTAGAGACCCTAATCAAGAAAGTTCAGGTTCTCTCACACACATACACACACACTTGTAAATAAATTAATTATACGCTCCCAAGATAACAAAGAACTAATAATTTGAGAATATGCCTTTGGATTTGCAAGAGATGCGAAATGAAGAAGAAGGAGGATATATGGCTGAGAAGAACTTGAGAAAAGCCATTGAGATACTGGAACGTGAGAAGAAATTGATAGAAGAAATCCCTGATACGCAGTTGGAGGACCAAACTAAAAGATTGAGACAAGCATGTTTCAAGGTCAACTATAAGAAGAAAAAACTAAATCATGTTTAAAACTCAAATGAAGGCGTTTTAGGCTGTTGGATTGTATGCCCTCTTAGACTAGGTTTCTAATGTAAAATCGAATATTTTAATAAAAGAATTTATTTTCAGAAATTATTTGTGAATTTACTATTTGTTTGTGCACGATTTTCGTTTGGAACAGACCCATTGTGTTTAAATAAGTGGTCCATGTGAATGGTGGTCTTTCACAGTAAGGTATGGATCACGGGTTATTTAACACATAAACATTTGTTCTTAACATATTGATGAGACTAGGAACCTCATCATATTTAGGTTATTATGTTATGAATTTCAAATGGGGAATGGCTTACCTTTAGCCAGTGAGTAGTCCACTCACTTCATGACATAAGCGTATTTCGAATACGTAGGACATGACCTGTAGTAGTGGTTTCTAAAAGTACTATATGATAGAAACCTAGACTACTACCGCTACAGCGTAGACTAGTACTCTACGACTTGAGTATGAGTTGGTGGTCTGGCGAAGCTGGAAGCATATACTTTGATTTGCTATAGTTGAGGTTCTATCGTAGGGCCAATATACTTGCATGTTGGGTATGTGTGACTAGTTAGTTAAGACAAACTTGTACAAGATAGTTTCTGCACTATATCGCCCCTTGTGGTTGTTTGAATAGTCTAAAATGTCCAGTGCCCTGGGAAACATGACTTGGATGTTTGCTTTAGGGTAGCTCTCTTGGAAAGCGGAAACACTCTAGGAAGTCGTGGATCATTGGACTAGAAGCCTAAGGATGGTAGATGTCATTTAGAGGGGTGTTAGTACACTTCTTCCTCTTTAAATGTACGGCGATGTGTAGAGGGGTATTTTAGTCATTTCACCTGTAAGTCGGAGACTTTGCTATGAATAATTGGTCTCAGTATGAATAATAAGAAAATTAACCTGGGCTTAAACTAGGGGAAATAATTAATGTTTAATTATTTATTGGGTTATTTATATAGGCACAAGAAATAAATAATTAAATATTAATTATTATGGTTCATTTGGGCTCATTAATTATTTATTGGGTTGTTTATATAAGCCCAGAAAATAAATAATTAATATTTATTATTTTGGGCCTTTTGGGTCTAAGAGAAATAATAAATATTATTTTGGCTCAATAGCTTGGACTTTAGGGTTTTTTCTAGATACGGTTAAAAAGAGTTTAGGGTTAGGCAAAACTGATTCTCAGGATAACATCTGGGTGTTTTGAAATCCCGGGGATATGTTTATCAGATAATGAGAGACCTAGTTTTGGCTAACCAATAAACTAGTCTCTAGTAGAGGAAAACCCTAATTTCCAACACAACACACAGAGAACTCACATCTCTCTCTCTGCTCTCTCACGTTGCTTTCCTCTTGTTCTTTCTCCTTGGACTTTGCTAATCAATAGCGAGTGAACCAAGGAGATTTGAGATTGTTCCTCTTCATCATTGTGTTCACCAACTAGAGGTTAGGCAGAGGAATATTCCGAGAGTTGGAAAGCATGGCGTTGATGCAAACAAGGCGAAGTAGAAAGTTAGCGGGTGTTCAACCGGAAGCTTCTTCAAATGGGCGAAGCGAGGCGATTCCAGTCGTTCAATCCGCTCCTACTCAACCTAGAAGGGTTAAGGAGCGCAAATGTATGATATTCACGCTTCCGTATGGCCTTTAAGGCTTGGTTTTATTTTTCTCTGTTTTTTTTCTGTAACCAGTGCATACTCCCCTATTTCATCTTCCCTCAATGTGGTATCAGAGCCACTGGTTCTATGATCGATATAGGGAGCATGGTAGTTAATAAAAATGGAGAAGATGATTATACCTGTGATCCTTTGCTGTTTTGGTATGGAATAGGCTTGATGTAAGCTTCACCGTTGAAGCATAGGAGCCCTCTGTAAAATTTTTTGGCTTTAAAGTTTAATCGTGTAAACCCAATTTAAATGGGTATAGGCGATTGTGTTTTTGTTTTGGATGTTTTTTGAAAGTAAATATGTCCAAAGAAGCCAAAGAAGGCTGGAAAAATCAAAAAGAGAAGTCACTGCAATTTCGCGCGCGGACAAAAGAAAAAACGAAGAAGAAAGCACTGTTCATAAGCTGCCGTCGCGTTGAGCTGAGCCGAAGCCGCCGCCTGATTTCTGTGTCTGAAGCCGCTGGCTTTTATGAGCCGAGCCGAGCTAATTGAATTGCAAATTTGCAATTGCGCGAGGGTCGGGCGGCCGATTCGGATAAAGACGCGGGTGAACTGCAGAGAGAAGCCGGGCGCGGGCGCGGGCACTCGGGTGGGCGGGTCGCGGCTTGGCGGGTTGAGGCAGCGTCTGATTTGGTGTGGCTGGTGCACTGGTGGGCGCGGTGGACCGAAGAGCAGAAGGCGCCGATCTGGTGCGGCCGGTGCAGTGGATCGCCAGCGATTTTTACAATTTTTTAAAACTTTTTTTCCTTTTTCGTTGTGGGTCCCATACCAGACGAAATTAATATTTTTGTAATATTTATATTCTTGGAATATATTTGCATGAAAAATATTAGTAAGGGATTTTAGGATTAAACAAGATAATTAATTAATTAATTAATGTGTTTAATTCTATTATTTGGGCATTTAGGTTTAAAAAAAATAGAAAAGCATAAAAACGTTTACTGTTTTCGAGCATGCTATTTTTTTAATAACCTATGTGTGCTTTTTCTCAAAGACCAAAGTCTTTGGGAATATTTTTGACAAGAAAAATATTTTTCTTCAAAAATTAAATGGTTATTTTAATTGGTACAAAAATTAATCATTGAATATTTTCTCAAAAGATTTAATCATTGACATAGAAAATATATTGGATTTAGATATTTTTGTAAATTAAAATGGAGAGCTATTTTGTTTTGTTTTGGACTAGAAAAATGATTTTGTCAAATAAATTTGAGACCAAAGTCTCTAGAAAGTTTTAATTAGAAAATTTTTGAAATCATTAAGTTTTAACTTAAATAAAATTAGTCCATGGAGAAAATCTCTCAAAGGATATAAGCCTTGACATATAGATTTTATTGGACTTAGATATTTTATTTTTGAGTTAAGGAAAAACTTAATGGAAATTTCAAAAGGATATTTTCCATAAAACCTTTATTTTAAAAGACTAAGTGAGAGAGGGGTTCCAACGGCCCCACGGCTTCCATCACGGTCCTCATTAGAGATCGTGTGTCCCCTCGCGTCACCCTAGGAGTGAACCCGTATAGGATGGGGATACCACAAGGATCTAGATCTAATGGAAGGATGTAATTAATAACCCGGGGCACGTACTATGATCGGCCAGCCCACGTTGGAGGTTATAGTGCGAGATATGTCCATAGGAAATGAGAGGAAACGACCATCCCACGATGGAGTTATTCTCTAGATCATTACCTAGAAGGGAAATTAATTTGTGGTGGTTAATACACTTAGCTTAGGAAACTATTAATCTTTCCAAGAAGCTATGTCAGTTTTCCTAAGAGCCAAATTATTTTCAGTGCACAAATTTTATTTTATTTTTACAAACTAAATTCTTTCTTTTATTTTCGATTTTCAGAAATGGTAGGAGGTTCTTTTAGTCCATTGGTCGTTATTCTCAGGGAGAATAAGTTAACAAGTCCAAACTATATGGATTGAAAAAGGAACCTGGACATAACACTCACAGCTGAGGAGTATAAATATGTCCTTTACGAGACCTGTCCTATTATCGGGGAAGGTTCCACCGCTGAAGAGCGAGAGGCTGAGAAGGCGTGGAAGAAAGCTGACGAAATGGCACGTTGCTATATGTTAGCTTCCATGTCTAATGTGCTCCAGTCAAAACATGAGCACATGACTTCTGCATATGACATAAGTCAATCATTGGCAACTATGTTCGCAGACAAGAGCCGGCCCGCAAGGCAGGAGGCTCTTCGAACTATTGTGAACACTAAGATGGCTGAGGGAGCATCAGTCTGAGAGCATATGCTCAAGATGATTGCTGCTTTCGAGGAGGCAGAAATCTTATGGGATGTCATTGACCCCGAGAGCCAAGTGGATATGGTTCTCGAATCTCTACTGGGCTTTTTTACTCAGTTTAAGTTAAACTATAACATGAATAAGTTGAACATGAGTTTAACTGAATTGATGAAGGAGCTCTAGATGGCGGAGAAGGTCATGAAGCTGCAATCTAAGGCCATGATTGCTAAGGCTTCTTCTTCAAGAACTGGGCCTAAACCCAGAAAGTTCAAGAGGAAGAAGGGGAATGCAGCAGCCCAGCCCAAGAACCAGCCCAAGGACAAACCAAAGGGCAAGTGCTTCAAGTGTGGGAAGAAGGGACACTAGAAAAAAGAGTGTCCAGATCTTCAGGCTAAGAAAAACCCCACAGGTAATGTTTACTATCTAGAGTCCATATCAATGGTAAGATCAACTTCCACTTGGATTGTTGATTCAGGAGCCACTGATCATATCTGTAACTCCTTGCAGGGGTTTAGGAAGATAAGAAGACTCAAGAAGGGCGAACATGGGCTTCGAGTGGGTAATGGAGCACAAGTCTGGGCCCCTGCAGTGGGAGAGCTGGATCTTATTTTTTATTGTAATAAAATGGTGGTTTTAAAGGATATTTTATATGTACCTAGTTTTCGTCAGAATTTGATTTCAGTTGCAAAACTTATTAATCAACGATATTCTGTATCTTTCTATTCTGGTATTTCTATCAGTAGAGATGGAGAAATTTTATGTACTGGGCACATGTATGGAAATCTGTTCTTTTTAAACCTTATTAACAACCAATCAAATAACGCTCAGTCTGAACCTTTAACCAGGAAGAGAAAGACCAATATCAATGATTCATATCTTTGACATCTAAGGTTGGGTCATATTAACTCAACCAGGATTCAGAGGCTAATCCATGATGGGCCTTTGGGCTTATTGAGATTGAAAAGTTGGCCTCAGTATGAATCCTGCCTGATGGAAAAAATGACCAAAAGGTCTTTTACACCAAAGGCGGATAGAGCTAAGGAGGTGTTGAGTCTTGTTCACACTGATGTGTGTGGTCTATTGTCTACACCAGCTAGGGGAGGTTTTGAGTACTTCATCATGTTCACGGATGATTGTACGAGGTATGGTTACATTTACCTGATGAGACGCAAGTCTGACTCTTTTGACAAGTTCAAGGAGTTTAAGGCTGAAGTGGAGCATCGGACAGGTAAATTAATCAAAACCTTACGATCGGATCGTGATGGAGAGTACCTCCAAGGTGAATTCAAGGACTACATGGTACATCATGGGATAGTATCCCAACTCTCTGCGTCGGGAACACCCCAGCAAAATGGAGTAGCTGAGAGAAGGAACAGGACATTGATGGAAATGGTCTGAAACATGATATCTCATGCTACTCTTCCAGTGTCCTTTTGGGGATATGTCCTGGAAACAGCGGCATATATTCTGAACTTGGTGCCTTCCAAGTCAGTACATAGGACTCCCTATGAGATGTGGACTGGGCGTAAGCCAAGTCTGAATCATCTCAGGATTTGGGGATGTCCAGCTTATGTACTGATCAAGGGAGACAAGTTGGAACCAAGATCAGAATTATGCTATTTTGTTGGGTATCCAAAAGGGACAAAATGAGGTTACTTTTATCATCCTAAGAAGCAGAAGGTACTAGTCAGTACCAATGCTAGATACTTAGAAGATGATCAAAGTACTTCCACTAAAGGTTCAACGAGGTTGGAACTTGAGGAGAAGTTATCTACGGAATCAACTTCTTCTGACCCGATTGTGGAACAAGAAGAGGCACAGCCTCAAGAGCCTATGCAAATGGAGCCTCGTCGTAGTGGGAGAGTGTCTAGGGTTCCGGATAGATGGACTGGAGAAGTCTTTGAGCTGGTCTCCGACCATCAGGAACAAGACCCCACTAGATACGATGAGGCTATTGCTGATGCCGATGCAAATCTGTGGCATGAAGCAATGAAAGCCAAGATTGAGTCTATGTACCTCAATCAGGTTTGGGATCTTGTAGCTTCACCCGAGGGGATAAAACCCATTGGGTGCAAGTGGGTATACAAGAGAAAGAGAGGAGCAGATGGGAAGGTGGAAACCTTCAAAGCTAGGCTTGTGGCGAAAGGGTATACTCAGAAAGAGGGAATCGACTATGAGGAAACCTTTTCCCCGGTAGCCATGCTTACATCCATTCGCATCCTCCTTGCCATTGCATGTCACTATGACTACGAGATATGACAAATGGATGTCAAGACGGCATTCTTAAATGGCCATCTTAGCGAAGACATCTATATGTCCCAACCGGAAGGCTTCATTGCTGAAGGCCAGGAACACATGATTTGCAAGCTTAAGAAGTCCATTTATGGACTTAAGCAGGCATCGAGAGCATGGAACATTCGTTTTGATGAGACTATAAAGTCTTATGATTTTATTCAAAACGAAGATGAACCATGCGTGTACAGGAAACTTGAAGGCATTAATGTGGTTTTTCTTGTCCTGTATGTGGATGACATTCTACTCATTGGAAATGATGTAGGGACATTGTCATTTACAAATGTTTGGCTGTCTAGTCAATTCAGTATGAAGGACTTGGGAGAAGCCAGCTACATTCTTGGGATTAGGCTTCTTAGAAATAAGAAGTAGAGAATGTTAGGGTTATCCCAAGCGACATACATTGACAAGATACTGGCCAAGTACAGCATGGACTCATGTAAGAGAGCTCTAATCCCTTGCAGACATGGGTTGTCATTTTCTTCGAAGGACTGTCCTAAGTCTCAAGTCCTTCGAAGAAAAGGACAGAATGAGTAGGATTCCCTACGCTTCGGCTGTGGGAAGTCTCATGTACGCCATGCTGTGTACTAGGCCAGATATCTGCTTTGCCGTGGGCTTAGTTAGCAGATATCAGTCAAACCCAGGGGAGGTTCATTGGCAAGCTGTAAAGCATATTCTCAAGTACCCCAAGGGAACGAGAGATTATATGCTGGTTTACAGGGCTGATGATTTGGTTCCTACAGAATACACAGACTCAGACTTCCAGACAGATAAGGATGAGAGAAAATCCACTAGTGGATATGTCTTCACCTTATCTGGAGGAGCAATTTCATGGAGGAGTATCAAGCAATCTTGTATTGCTGACTCAACCATAGAAGCTGAGTATGTGGCAGCTTCGGAGGCATTCAAGGAAGCAGTCTGGCTCCGGAAGTTCCTTTCAGAACTTGGAGTCGTTTCACATATGAACAGGCCAATTGTGATGTATTGCGACAACACTGGAGCAGTATCGCAATCTAAGGAGCCTCAGAACCACAAGAAAGGGAAACACATCGAGAGGAAGTACCACCTGATCCGGGATTTCATCCAGAGACGGGAAGTCGTGGTGGAACATATTACCTCAGAAAACAATCTAACAGATCCATTCACCAAGCCTTTAGCTAAGAGAGTCTTCAAGACACTTAGACGCCATAGGGGTGGGCACCTATGGACTTACCTAGTCTTAGAGTGCAAGTGGGTGATTGTTGGATTGTATGCCCTCTTAGACTAGGTTTCTAATGTAAAATCGAATATTTTAATAAAAGAATTTATTTTCAGAAATTGTTTGTGAATTTACTATTTGTTTGTGCACAATTTTCGTTTGGAACAGACCCATTGTGTTTAAATAAGTAGTCCATGTGAATGGTGGTCTTTCACAGTAAGGTATGGATCACGGGTTATTTAACACATAAACATTTGTTCTTAACCTATTGATGAGACTAGGAACCTCATCATATTTAGGTTATTATGTTATGAATTTCAAATGGGGAATGGCTTACCTTTAGCCAGTGAGTAGTCCACTCACTTCATGACATAAGCGTATTTCGAATACGTAGGATATGACCTGTAGTAGTGGTTTCTAAAAGTACTATATAATAGAAACCTAGACTACTACCGCTACAGCATAGACTAGTACTCTACGACTTGAGTATGAGTTGGTAGTTTGGCGAAGCTGGAAGCATATACTTTGATTTGCTATAGTTGAGGTTCTATCGTAGGGCCAATATACTTGCATGTTGGGTATGTGTGACTAGTTAGTTAAGACAAACTTGTACAAGATAGTTTCTGCACTATATCGCCCCTTGTGGTTGTCTGAATAGTCTAAAATGTCCAGTGCCCTGGGAAACATGACTTGGATGTTTGCTTTAGGGTAGCTCCCTTGGAAAGCGGAAACACTCCAGGAAGTCGTGGATCATTGGACTAGAAGCCTAAGGATGGTAGATGTCATTTACATGGGTGTTAGTACACTTCTTCCTCTCTAAATGTACGGCGATGTGTAGAGGGGTATTTTAGTCATTTCACTGTAGGTCGGAGACTTTGCTAATGCAGCATTGTCCTTGGGGTCAATATTTCCTTATGGTGATATTAGAAAATATTTAAAATGCAAAATACATCTATTTATATAGTAGGGGTATTTTGATCATTTTACCAGCTAAGGCGATGTGTCTTTTTGGTCCTCGGAATAGCCCGTAAGTCCTAACTAATTTTGGGTTAAGGAATTGGTCTCAGTTGAAGAGGATTTTATTTTATTTTATTTTATTTAGGAAGTCTAATTTATTATTGGACTGGAATAAAATATATAAATTAATTAAAATAGGAGTTGAGAGAAATTAATTATCTAGTTTAATTGGTTAATTAATTATTCAGGGCCTAGGTCCAATATGAATAATTAAAAAATTAACCTGGGCTTAAACTAGGGAAAATAATTAATGTTTAATTATTTATTGGGTTATTTATATAGGCACAAGAAATAAATAATTAAAGATTAATTATTATGGTTCATTTGGGCTCATTAATTATTTATTGGGTTGTTTATATAAGCCTAGAAAATAAATAATTAATGTTTATTAGTTTGGACCTTTTGGGTCCAACAGAAATAATAAATATTATTTTGGCCCAATAGCTTGGACCTTAGGGTTTTTTCCAGATACGGTTAAAAAGAGTTTAGGGTTAGGTAAAATTGATTCTCAGGATAACATTCGGGTGTTTTGAAATCCCGGGGATATGTTTATCAGATAATGAGAGACCTAGTTTTGACTAACCAATAAATTAGTCTCTGGTAGAGGAAAACCCTAATTCCCAACACAACACACAGAGAACTCACGTCTCTCTCTCTGCTCTCTCACGTTGCTTTCCTCTTGTTCTTTCTCCTTGGACTTTGCTAATCAATAGCGAGTGAACCAAGGAGGTTTGAGATTGTTCCTCTTCATCATTGTGTTCACCAACTAGAGATTAGGCAGAGGAATATTCCGAGAGTTGGAAAGCTTGGCGTTGATGCAAACAAGGCGAAGTAGAAGGCTAGCGGGTGTTCAACCGGAAGCTTCTTCAAGTGGGCAAAGCGAGGCGATTCCAGTCATTCAATCCGCTCCTACTCAACCTAGAAGGGTTAAGGAGCGCAAAGGTATGATCTTCACACTTCCGTATGGCCTTTAAGGCTTGGTTTTATTTTTCTCTGTTTTTTTTCTGTAACCAGTGCATGCTCCCCTGTTTCGTCTCCCCTCATAGGCATCCTTTCAACCCAGCTATTCCAGAACCATTTTCTCTTGCCTTTTGCTTTATCATCAAAGTGGTTGAAAAAAGTAAATTGTAATATAAAAGTAATATATTTATATTAAGTAAATTGTATCCGAATTTTCTAGACCTCCAACCATAGTCTGGTAGAATTTGACATGTGTTGCCTTCAATACTAAAGTTCCAACCTCAATAAATTAAAATGAAATTTAACAACTTTAGACTAGTAAAAAATTTTGGGACAATGTTTGAAGATGCCGAAAAAAATAGTACAGCAAATATTGACCACAAGAAACAAAGACTAATGGAAAAATAAAAATTATAGTACATAACATGTCATCAGATAAAATTGCCAGTTCTTCTCCCACCCACCCCAAAATAAGTTAATAAATAAATCAAGTTTTCATATCAAAAGCTGCAAAGTGAATTTTTTTTTTTTCTGTTCTATTTTTTGGTGGTTGGACGGGGGTGTGTGGTGGGAGGAGGCGGGGGGGGGGAATGAACCTCACTATTGCAGGGCCCAGCATGGAGGTTACTTATAAGTTCAATCCAGCATATAGAAATAGACCAATGTAGAGCTAATCATATGCAAAATGAGACTCACAAGAAAGACAAAAGATGTAAGGAAATAACAATTTGAAATACAACATTTATTTAACCTCTAGTTCAAGCAAAACAATTGGAGTTAAATAATTGTCGTTGGAGAAGGAAATCCTCTCATACAAGTTGTTAGGTTCGGGACTGCAAATATTGTTCTCTATTGGAACCTAACATCATAATTGTTTTTTATTGTCATTTGAAAATTTTAATAAGTTTAGCTGCTTTGGATTGCTTATCTGGTCAAATATCGAATTCTCTCCATTCCAATCATTGAAGTTTTCTTTCCTAGCAAATGAATACTGATATAAATGAGCAAAACCCAAGAAACAAAGACCAAATTTGCATATTGAAGTATGGAGTGCTGTTGAGAATATCTTATCAGGCAAAAAGCTGACAATCAAACTAGTGCATATTCAGGTCTCTTAACATTAGTATCACAAGGAACTGAAAAAAGAAAACCCAAAGTTCTTTAGTTAAAGGTGAACCTTGAAGAATCCTTAGTGTTTCCCATGCATTAGGACCTATGGGTGTCACACCCTGGCCTATAAGAGCCTTCCAGACTGTTCTGGCTGTAGCTAGAGACATTAACAATGAAAAACCTTCTTTAGAAACAATATTTCCGACACCTATAGTAATTGGCATCCCATTAACCTGCAATCACAAATACTCCTCATAAATGATGAGGTAATACCAGTGGAAAAAGAGGAAAACAAAAATATCTAACAAATGCATTGGCGGCTGTAAAATTTTTTGGTTTTGTTTATAAAGTATCAAACTGCACTTCCATATTCAGCCTTAAAGCACGGCTTCCTAAAAGGACACAAACAGCCACCAAAGCATGCACACACACACACACACACCCCACCCCCCTCCCCGCCAAAACACCACTTTTTTCTCTTGGTTCCAACTAGAATGCTCTTTACTAATAAAGGCCATTTTGCAATTGAGCAGAATAAACTCATATACAGCCATGAAAAAAGAATACGGTATGACAAATGAATAATGTGCAATCAAAAGTTACATTGTAATTCCGATGTGAGCCATATGGCTATCCATTCAGGTCAGTAAGGTTCAACCTCTCCATCACCTACTCTTGAACAATAAAATTCAAAATGATGAAAAAGACATCCATTTTAGATAAGCACAGGCCTACATCTCTACGAACTGTTGCAGTACTCAAACGAGCAAATCAAGAACTATTGCAGCACTCAAAAGAGCAGATCAAGATCTGGCAGGATCTCAGCATTGCTAAGCTTGCTCAGATTTGGCAGGAAGGTGCAGAAGAACTGATAGGAAGAAATGGAGGTGTCATAGTAGCGTGGTTCCTAATTAAAAATAGTGGAAGCAAAGTTGGAAAATGAAAGACAAACAGGTTTTTTAGCTACTGCTTTTTAGATTTTGCAGGCTTCGAGCCTTCATCAACGCTGTAAGATTTCTGTGATAAGCTATTAGGAGCCTTCATCAAAGTTGAAAAGTTGGAAAACGAAAGAAAGACGGAAGACAAGCAAAAAGTAAAGTTGGAAAGTTGGAAAATGAAAGACAAGCAAAAAACAAAAAGCTGTTATGAAAATAATAGCTGTTCATTTTCTTAACAATAGTAAGTGGCTGTTCATTTTCTTGAATATAATGTGACTGTTCGTATACTGTGACTGTTCGTTTTCTAAGGTTATTAAATTCATTTCTTAACCTTTCAAATTCTGTAACCTTGCAGATTCTATATTGAAACCTCTATAAATTGGGGTCATATGTAAACAAACGAACAATCAATGAAATCGTATCTAAGCGATTCTCTCTTTTCTCTCATTTTATAGTATTTTTACTTTACAATTTTATATTTACTGATTCTATTTTGAATCAAATTCACAACATGTTATCAGCACGAGACTCTACCAAAAGTTGTTTTACTGAAGGTATAATCACGGTGACACTATTGAGTCCACGGTGATACTATTGAAGTTTTTTAGAACAAAAGATGTAAGAATAATATTAAGCTTCGATTTCAAGAAGTTTGCAATTTGTGTGATTCATGTTATTACGCATCCTTAGTTCCTTAACCTTTCGTGCACCAATTTATTCAAAGTTATGTTTTCTTTCATGGCTTTTGCATAAAAAATAAGAAATAGTGTAAATATACATCCTGTGCTTGTCAACAAAGGTGATGGGAAACGATATAAAAAAATTGGATTTTTTATACCTTTATGCCTTTGGCCATTTATATTTTATGCAATATGATACTGGCCATTTAAATAGGTTAAATGGTGTAGTTGGATCTTGCACCTTTGTCTTTTCTTGTTTGTTCTTTTTCCCCTTCACATCATGAACCCCATAATATCATGGATGAACACAATAATATTTCACATCATATTTATATTTTTGAAAAGAGGAAGGTAGGCACTTTTTCTATTTGATTTTGTATTCACATGGCAAATCTCACCAAACTCGAGTTTGCAGCTCTTGATATTACTGGAAAAAACTATTTATCTTGGACACTAAATACTAAAATGCATTTAGCTGCAATGGGTCTGGCAGATAACATTGTAGAAGAAAATCCATCATCATCACAAAATGATACTAAAGTTATAATTTTTCTCCGCCATCATCTTCATGATGTCTTAAAGGTTGAATACCTTACCGTGAAAAATTCACTTATTTTGTGGACTAATTTGAAAGAAATGTTTGATCACCAAAAGATGGTCGTCCTTCCAAAGGCACGGTATGATTGGATGCACTTGCGATTACAAGATTTTAAATTCATTAGTGAGTATAATTCTGCTATTTTAAAATTAGCTCAGAACTAAAATTATGTGGAGAAAATATTACTGATGAGGATATATTAGAAAAAACTTTCTCTACTTTTCATGCCTCGAATGTGCTCCTGCAGTAGAAATATCGAGAGAAAAATTAGAAGCTTACTTTTAATATATTTCTTTTATGTTTTATATTTTTGGCATTATAATAGTAATTAGCGTTTAAAGTTTTTATTGTTTGGTATTTAAATTTATAAATGTTTTATTACGCCCAGATGGCTATTATTCCGCTTACTGGATACACAAGTGACATTGAAAATATATGTCTAATTGATAGTGGTACAACATACACCATATTGAAAGATAAAAAATATTTCTCTTACCTGCAGATGGGAGAAACAAATGTTAATACCATAAGTGGTAGTGTAAAGTTGATTGAAGGCTCTGGAAAAGCTAATATTGTATTACCCGGAAGAACAAATGTTGTTATTCCTAAAGCATTATTTTCTTCAAAATCTCGAAGAAATTTATTAAGCTTTAAAGATATTCACCGAAATTGATATCATATTGAGACAATGGAAGAAAATGATTTTGAGTATCTCTATATTACTCAAATAATGTCGAGTAAGAAATCTTTATTAGAAAAGCTACCATCTCTTTCATCTGGCCTATATAGCACAAAAATCCATGCAATTGAAGTGCATCATTCAGTAAATCAGAAGTTTACCAATCCTACTACATTTATCATTTGGCATGACCGTTTGGGTCATTTAGGAGCTATTATGATGCAAAGGATAACTAAAAATGCGCATGGTCATCTTTTGAAATATCAAAAGATTTTGACATCTGATAAATTTTCATGTGCTGCATGTTCTCAAGGGATATTGATTATTAAATCATTTCCAACAAAAGTGGAGTTAGAGTCTCCAGTATTTCTAGAAAGAATTCATGATGATATATGTGGACCAATTAATCCACCATGTGGGCAATTCAGATACTTTATGTTTTTAATTGATGCATTGACCCGATGGTCACATATCAGTTTATTATCAACTTGCAACTTGATGTTTGCAAGATTACTTGTCCAAATAATTCGCTTAAGAGCGCAATTTTCAGATTATCCTATCAAAAGGATCTGTCTAGATAATGCTAGAAAATATTCCTTCCAAGCCTTTGATGCTTATTACATGTCAATTGACATTACTATTAAACATCCAGTAGCTCATGTTCATACTCAGAATGGTTTAGCTGAATCATTCATTAAACAGTTATAGATCGTTATTAATGAGAACAAATCTCCCTACAAATTCTTGGGGACATGCTATGTTGCATGCTGCAGCACTTGTGCGTATAAGGCCAACAAATTATCACAAATTTTCTCCCTTACAATTAGCTTTTGGTTCCGAGCCAAATATTGCTTATTTGAGAATTTTTAGGTGTGCCGTGTATGTACCGATAGCGCCAAATCAACGTACCAAAATGGGTCCTCAAAGAAGGTTGGGGATATATGTTGGATATGTTTCTCCCTCTATAATCAGATACATTGAACCATTGACAGGTGATGTATTCACGGCAAGATTTGCTGATTGTCATTTTGATGAATCTTTATTTTCTAAATTAAGGGAAGAACATAAACCACATAAAAAAGAGCTTACTTGGACAACATCATTGAATTATTTAGATCCGCACACAAACGCAAGTGAACTAGAAGTTCAAAAGATCATTCATTTGCAAAGACTTGCAAATCAACTGCCAGATTCTTTTGCTGACTCTACAAGGGTAATTAAATCGCATATTCCAGCTATTGATACTCCTCTTCGGATAGAAGTTCCAGCAGGACAAAATACAATTTCTATAGCTACTGAATCAAAAATACGTCAGAAACGTGGATGACCCATTGGTTCAAAAGATAAAAATCATCGAAAGAAAAGAAGATTAAATGATCAGAATGATCCAATTGAAGAATTAGGAAAAAGTGATCAAGTGGAAACTGATGAAAAGATCCAAATATCTGAAAATAGTGAACAGAATAGTGAGATGTTCATTAATTATATAACTTCTGGCAGAAGTTGGAATCGGACAGAAATAACTATTGATGATATTTTTATATATAATATAGCACTTGAAGTGTTAAAAAATAATGAGGACCTTGAACCAATATCAGTTAAAGAATGTCATCATAGAAATGATTGGCCAAAATTGAAAGATGCGATTCAATCGGAGTTAAACTCACTTGCAAAGCGTGAGATTTTTGGACCTGTAGTCCGAACACCAAAGGTGAAAACCAATTGGTTATAAATGGGTATTTGTGCGAAAACGAAATGAAAATAATGAAGTCGTAAGATATAAAGTATAACTTGTGGCACAAGGTTTTTTGCAAAAATCGGGTATTGATTACGATGAAACATATTCACCTGTGGTGGATGTAATTACACTTCGATACCTTGTGAGTCTAGTAGTACGTGAAAAGATTGACATGCGTATAATGGATATTGTTACTACTTATTTATATGAAAATCCCAAATAGATTTAGTATGCCTAGCGCATATAATTCTAACCCTCGTGGGAATTATTTCATTCAATTACAAAAGTCATTATATGGCTTAAAGCAGTCTAGATGCATGTGGTATAATCATCTTAGTGAATATTTATTGAAATCAGGATATAAAAATGATCCACTATATCCATGTATTTTATTAAGAAATTTAGATCTGATTTTGCAATACTTGCGATATATGTTGATGATATTAACCTTATTGGAACTCCAGAAGAACTCCAAAAGGAAAGAAATAGCCTGAAGTAAGAATTTGAAATCAAAGATTTTGGCAAAACCAAGTTTTGTCTTGGTTTACAAATTGAGCATCTGGAAGATAGTATTTTTATTCATCAATCAACATATACAACAAAAGTTCTTAAAAGGTTTTACATGGACAAAGCACATCTATTAAGTTCTCCAATGGTCGTGAGGTCGTTAGATATAAATAAAGATCATTTTCGACTTCGAGAAGATAATGAAGAACTATTTGGTCCTGAAGTACCCTATCTAAGTGTAATTGGCGCATTGATGTACCTTGCTAATAATACTAGACCTGATATAGCATTTTCTGTAAATTTATTAGTAAGATTCAGTTCTTCTCCAACACGATAACATTGGAATGGGATTAAACATGTCCTAAGATATCTCCAAGGGACAATGTATCTTAGACTATTTTATTCAAATAGAACCAGTCCAATGTTGATTGGATATGCTGATGCTGGTTATCTATCCGATCCACATAAAACACGTTCTCAAATTGGTTATTTATTTGCATATGGTGGTACTGCTATATCATGGCGCTCTACAAAACAATCTATAACAGCTACTTCTTCTAATCATGCTAAAATTATAGCTATTCAAGAGGCAAGTCGAGAATGTGTGTGGTTGAGATCAATGATCCATTATATCCGAGAAAATTGTGGATTACCTTTTGAAAAAGAAATTCCAATATCTCTTTATGAAGATAATGTAGCTTGTATAGCTCAATTAAGAGGTGGATATATTAAAAGAGATAGGATAAAACATATTTCACCAAAATTTTTATTTACTTACGAACTTCAGAAGAGAGGTGAAATTAATGTGCAACAGATTCGATCATGTAACAGATTTACTCACTAAGGCATTGCCGACTACTTCATTTGAAAATTTAGTACGTAAAATTGGAATGCGTCGGTTGAAAGATATAAAGTCATCTTAAAGATGTTATTAAGAGGGGGAGTATGTATACTGTATTCTTTTTCCTTAACTAAGATTTTTTCCTATTGGGTTTTTTCTTAATCAGGTTTTTAATGAGGCAGTATTCCTTCTAGAATGGAAAGTGTACTCTTTTCCTTCACTAGGTTTTTATCCCATGGGGTTTTTTCCTATGAAGGTTTTTAACGAGGCATTTTTCGAAGTAGTTGAAAATGAACACCCAGGGGAGTATTATGAAAATAATGGCTGTTCATTTTCTTAACAATAGTAAGTGGTTATTCATTTTCTTGAAGATAATGTGATTATTCGTATACTGTGACTGTTCGTTTTCTAAGGTTATTAAATTCATTTCTTAATCTTTCAAATTCTGTAACCTTTCAGATTCTATATCGAAACCTCTATAAATAGGAGTTATATGTAAACAAACGAACAATTAATGAAATCGTATCTAAGCGATTCTCTCTTTTCTCTCATTTTCTAGTATCTTTACTTTACAGTTTTATATTTACTGATTCTATTTGAATCAAATTCACAACAAAAGCCAAGTTTTTTCTTTTTTAATTAGTGACTTTTTGCTAAAAAATGAAGGACAGCTACCCGCAAATTACTGAGAATTCAAGTGTTTTTTTTTATCATTGGGCTAGAGAATATTCAAATTAGATTTTATTAAAATTTGAATATAATTATAAGTTTCAAATTCGAACAAATCTTATGCAAAGCAACGCGAGTTACAATCTTAATGTTTTTTTAAAAAATAATTTTTATTTGTTATATATATATATATATATATATATATATATATATATATTACACTGTGATTGAATGAAGAAATATACACTGTGATTGAAGAAGAAAGTGAAATAAGAAAAGAGAAGTACAATGCTATGCAAACATCTTGAGTTCTGCTATGCAAACATCTTGAAGTACAATATAATGCTAATGAAAGTTGATTTGGGTATACACATATATATACATATATATACACACACATGTATCAAAACTATTCCTCTTTTTTCTATAAAAAAATTTGCTTAAATAAATACTACTTCATTTAATATAAATCTTTTTTAATATTGACTGTGAATAAAATTCCTATAGTATATATTCAATTATAATTAAAAAGGAAAAAAGTCTTATACGATAAAATATATATATTTGATTAGAAGCAAATTAAATAATAATAATTTTTTTACTTTCGCAAATCTTTACTTCTCGTTTCAGAGTGTTGAGATATAAATGGAAAAAATGTTTTTATTTGGAACAGACACATATTCAACTCAAAACTTCCTTTCTATAAGCTGCAATCAATCATAGAATTTTCTTGATTAGAGGGCCCTTCTTTTGTGATATTTCTTTCATTTTCAAATAATTATTATATTTGTAAAATTTACATATATTAAACAAAGTTTAATTTTTAATAGCTTGAGGGAGAAAGATTGAATTATTTTTCTTAGAAATAATAGAATTGGTATGAAAAGTAAAATTGAATAGATTAAAAAATAATAAGAATATATAATTAAAAATAAATTAATAAATATATTATTAATTTCATAAAATAGTAGATAATTAAAAAAAACAAAATGTTTCCAAAAATAACATTACTGAAGTCAGTACAATTAAGTTTATAAAAAACTTAGTATTTTATTCTTTCTCTTTTCAATCAACTCTAGTTTCAGTGATGTACTTTGATGTGTATTTTTTTTCGGTTATACTTTCACTATTTAAAAATAATTATTACTTTTGAATTTTTTATTTCAAATTGTATATATCATTTAATGAAATCAAGAATATATTTATTGTCTTTTTGCAATTGTATCAATTTCATTTATTACTTTTTTAAATAATATTAATTAATTTTTTAATTTCAAAATAGCTCTACAAATTTCAATAAAGATAATTTAGTCTTTAAAAAAAACTCTACAATTAAATTTATCTTTAATTGGGACTAAGGCATCATTTTTGTTTGTAAATGTTAAAATAATGCACTGCTGCCAAGAATCATTAGAATAATTGTTATAAGTTAGAGACTTATAAGTTGGAGACCATGAGATAGCTGAAGACTTATAAGATAAAATATCTATCAAAGTTTACTTTTACAATAAAAATTATAGATAGAATGTCTATATATATAATTAAATGTAATAATCAAGAGATAGTATACTCTACCTAGGTATATATGTAGATATATATGTACACACATATGTATGTTCGTAATTAAAAAATTATTTATGTTATATAACATATTAATCTAATACTCACTAACTAATAAGGATATATTATACTATATATAAATAATATATATATTTATCTGTTAGAATAACTAATAATTAAAATGATATTCAAGCTCTTTAATACCAATATATGAAAACTTAAGATGTAAATAAAATGTATTTGAAAAATTAATGATCTAACCATTATATGTATTTATAAAGTTTAAACAGGTTTAGTGACCAAATTTGAAGGTCATTCGTTTTATTTTATCACATTTGTGCAATAATATCTATAAAATAGAAAAATATATCTTAGTATTTACAAATATAAAGATATCAAATTAACGATTCAACAGTTAAATTTATTATAATCATTACCAATAGTATTGTGACTAAATTTGAAATTAATCAGATAAAATTTAAAATAATTTTGAGGGGTTTTGTTATAATTAGACTAAAAATGAATGTTACAATAAACTGTCGTATTTGATTTACTCTATTGCGACGGTTACAATAAACCATCATATTTGGTCTATCTATTGTGATGGTTATAATAAACCAGTGTATTTGGCCTACTCTATTGTGATGGTTACAATAAACCATCGTATTTGATCTACTATGTTGCAACAGTTAAAATGAAGCGTTGTATTTGGCCTACTCTATTGTGACAGTTAAAATAAAGTATCGTATTTGGCCTACTCAATTGCGACAATTACAATAAATCGTCGTATTTGACTTACTCTATTATGACGGTTAAACTAAACCATTGTATTTGCCCTATTTTATTGCGACGGTTACAATAAACCGTCGTATTTAGTCTATCTATTACGACGGTTTGTGTAAACCGTCATATTTGGTTACCAAATACGATGATTGGCATTAGACCGTCATATTAGATCTATCTATTGTGATGGTTTTAGAATTGTCATATAAAGTAACCTATTCCGACAGTTTTTTTACTGTCGTTTTTATCTCCATCGTATTCCCCCCCCTTTGTAGTGCTTCACAATCACATGCCCTATAATCTTCTATTAACTAATTTATTGCAACAATTAATTTTGGTGTGTGTATAATTTCTATTTATTTGCAATTTGTCATTCCTCTATTGTGACTTATTAGGACAATTGTAAAAGTAATAACCATTTTCCCAACAATTAGAGTAATCATACTCCTTCTTTTGCACTCCATTTTTGAATAATTTTGTAAACTACCCTTTGCATTCTTTTTAGGTCCTCCCATAAGATATCTACCATTCTCATACTTTATTCTCTTATATTTTTTTTCTTTTCATATTCACCACATCTTTCTCCACCAGTGTTTTGCCCTTCATCACAATCATATAACGCTTCATATTCATCTCCACATTCCCATTCTTCCTCATCAAATCTATCATATCCTTCACTACTTGAACAAGATATTTCATAAAAATCACTTATTCTATGATGCATAAATTTTTTGTGTATAAAAATCATTGAATTTTAATCCATTCCTTAGTCAAGTTTTAATTAAAATATTAATCCCAAAATACATACGAGCAAACATACTCATCGCAAATATAGTATAGGGAATTAACGAGTATCGATCCTCAAAGGAATAAGTACACATTAGTCACTTTTCATTCATTATTTAACCTATAAACTAGATTGATAAAGAAATCAAAATCAAAATCAAAACAAAATATATATACAACTCATGGAGAGAAAAATATGTAATTAAATAGTTATTCTCAAAAGCATGACATG
The DNA here is from genome assembly GCA_026120185.1 of Voacanga thouarsii. NCBI lineage: Eukaryota > Viridiplantae > Streptophyta > Magnoliopsida > Gentianales > Apocynaceae > Voacanga > Voacanga thouarsii. Next base: position 9,620,542 of record JANUWF010001287.1, on the reverse strand, counting down.
AATCATTTAACACTTATCACAACCAATTATTTTCTTAGCATCATGAAGGAATATAAAGCAAATTTTTTTTTGTTTCCCAAGTCATGAATCTACTTATATAGACTCCACTTCTTTCTCAATCCATGAAATTACTATCTCTTAATTAAATTAGCATATTTTCCAATCGCACTAAAATAACCAAAAAATGCATTAAACTCGATTCCTCATAAATATGAAATTAGCCAATAATCCTATGCTCTAGGCGAAATTAACTAATCTTTGATTACTTATATTCTTTAATCTTAACTTCGTTTCCCAGGTCCATTAAGATTTAATAAATATGAAATCAATGCAATGAACTTCTAACATCATTTCCCAAGTTAATTAGAAACACATCAATAATAAATGATAACAAGTAATCAAATACCAAGAAAAATAATTAATTAATCAAATATTAAATATATTCAAAATCATAAATCTAAGAATAATATTCAAATACAATTAAAGAATCAAACTCATCATTATTCAAGAAAAATAAAACAAAGGAAAGAGATAAATACTCATAGACAAGCTTTTCAATTTTCAATGAAAACTCTTCCCAAAATCGATGCTCCATGAATGACAAATTTCTCTAGAGAAAATAGTGGTAGTGCACTCTAAAAGATATGTCTAAATCTCCACATTGAGCACACTTTTTTCCTACGTAAATCGCCTTTATTTATAGACTTACAAGTTTCCTAAAAATTCAAAACAAAGAAGAAGTAATTTCCAATTAGAATTCCAAATAAAAATAAAGAAGGCCACTGACTGAAAGAATTGGCAACTCTATTTTGTTATCTTGAACTAAAGAAACACTCCGGAAGCTAAATTTTCTTTGTCAAGCCACTAAAAAATAAGCATTTTCCTTTTGTATTGAATTCAGTTCACCCGAGTTGCAAACCAAGCTGCCGAAGCCACCACTATTTCTTCTTCTCACTGAACCGCAGAGCTAAGCCATCAAAATTACTGAAGCTGCCAAGCCCACCAAAATTGCTCTTCCTTTTGCTGTCGGCTCACCCAAGGCATTCCTTGTTTTCTTTGGCGAGCTGCAGCTTGTCTTCTTGTGTTGCATCCTGTTGTCCTTTTGTGGAGTCGACTAAGCCATCAAACAAGCACTTTCTACTCCTTTTCTTTTTCCAACTTTTTTGCTTCAGCTTCATTGTTGTCTTTTTCTTCTTTTTTCTGCTTGGTTTTGCTTTGTCTCTAGACTTGGCCGAGCGCCAAGTCCATCTTCTTAGCTTAGTGCTGGGTCTGAACTGGAAATTTATTTAATTAGCTCCAAATTCACCTATTTTTAGCATAAAATCACAGAAATTTATTTTTATAAGTGAAATTTCAAATAGGAAGGAATATAGCTAGTTGTTATATAAAAAATGTCACAAAATATACTCAAATAACTAGAAAAATATATGACAATTTAGGCCCTATCACATTCCTCCACACTTGAATCTTTACTAGTCCCTAAGCAAAGTACAAAGCACAAAACACAAATTTAGCTCTTCTCAAATTTATCCACAACAAAGTCATAATTTCTTTTCCAATATTAGATAAAAACCTTTAAAAATCTTTTTAAACTCATATATTAAATCAAAGTTAAATAAGTTTGTACTTTAGTTTAAGAAAATTATTTCACCATTCAAGCCAAAGCATAGATAACACAAATCATACAAGTCAAGTTGTTTAACCACTTCAAAACTCATAAAATCAAATTTGCAAAACTCTAAGTAGCAAAATAAGGAGACTCTCATATTCTTTTTTTTTTCAATCACTCTCGTTTTTATTTTTTAGCCTCAAGTACATGAACATTGCCCTTACGCACCGTATTAGCTCCTAACATTTTTTCCTTTACTTTTTGGGAATTAGCCTCAAGAAAGTGTAATGCCTCTTGTTTCTTCTCTTCCACTAACCGTATTGGCCCCCTTAAACAATTTCCTAATGAGATAGCATTTTTCTTTCTTTTTTTCCAAAATAAAATCAACATTTTTTCCACTCATTTTTTTTTTTCATTCTCACCAAAAGAAAAATGCATTCTCTTTTCTTATTTCTCACCATCCTTATTCACAACCCCAAGTTAAACACATTTAGAAAATCATGAATTAAGAAGTAATCAATAACTCTTCCCATATTTCATCATATTCTCCATATCCAAATAAGAAAAACAAAATAACCGTCAAACACTAAAATATAACCAAGGTTAACTTAAATTGCCAAGACTTAACATATTCAACTTAATACACAATCAAAATCCAACCAATTTGAATGACAAAATCATATCCAAAGTGAATTAAAAAATATCATTGAAAATAAAAAAGATGCATTTGAGAAAATATTAAATTCCTCCCCCATACTTAAATTGGATATTGTCCTCAATGGCCTAAAATAGCACAATAAAGTATAACCAATGGACCAAAAATGTAAAGAATGAAAAGAAAATAATACTCCCCAAGGCAGATTAGCTCCAAGAAAAGTGACCATCAACCTTCAAAAAGTTGGAAGAATTATTGCCAGTGAGAAAATAAACCTACAAAAAGAAAAAAGAAAACACACTTAGTAAAAGCGTAAAAAGAAATTAAAAGAAAAGTAACGAAAGAAAACAAAACAAAATAAAAGCAAATTAAATGAAAAAGACAACTAGAAAAATAAACAAAGCACTCAAAAATCCCCAAAAGTAGAGCCTCCAAACGGGCTTTGAGGTCCTCCATGTCGATTGCAAAAGTGGCACCAGTGAACACGGTCATCTCAATTGAGCTTGAGAGAGAACAAAATTACATCGTGGTACTGCTTGTTGGTCATAGACGGTTTTGCTCAATACAACGTTGAATAATAAAACTGGCAATGAAGCTCGAGAACACCACTTTAAAAGTTTTTTCCAAATAACTCACTCGAAAAAAAAAAAAAACTTTTTCCCATAACAATTTCTTTTACTGATCCGTTCCATAATTATAAGAGCACATTTCTAATCTACAATGTCATCAACTCCAACAATACCATTAAACACAAAGATAAATCACAATAAGCTCACAAATTAGCCAAAATTATTATGAAGTCAAGAATTTCAAAAAATGCATAAGCTGGAAAAGCTAAAAATAATAATAATAATAATAATAATAATAATAATAATAATAATAATAATAATAATAAATTAAAATAAATAAATCAAGAACTCTACTTCCAAGCCGAGTAAAATTTATTATTATTTTTTAAAATTCCAAAAATCCAAACAAGCTTAGAAAAATTAAAGAAAACAATAGGTGAAGAGGAGCATAGAAGAAGAAACGGGAAAATAAAAGAAAAAGAAAATTGGGAGCAACAAAGAAAGAAAAAGTAAAAGAAAAGAGAGAAAAAAAATGAAGAAAATGAAATAAACAAAAGAAAAGGAAAGGAAACATCCTTGGGATGTAACCAAAAAAAACAAAACAAGATGCGGCTCACCAAGAATTTTTTTTCTTTTTTAAACCACTAGGAGCATCATAAAAGCCTAGGAAGGCTTTCATCAAGCCTTCCCAGGCTATGATACCAAAAACAATATGAACATTTTTTTCATAATAAATAAATATATACAACACTCAAGCAAATAATTTACATGGTATAAAAAATAAAACTATTTATTCATTTACATTATTTACACAGTTACACTATTCACGGGACAAACAAGAAAAGTAAAAGCCAAAGAAAAAGGAATAAATGGAAGAAAGAAGAAAAGAACAAAAACAAAAATCTGAGCAAGATAAGGAAAAGGTGAAAAAGTAAAAATAAGAAGAAAAGAAAAAAGAAAAAGAAAGGAAAAATGGGGTGGGGAATGGTTCGGTCAAAGTAAAAAATATATATATATTTTCTTTTAATATAAAAATAAAATAAATACATAAATAAAATTTAATCCTACGTTAATGTACGAGCACAATATATGTAAAATAAGAATGCATAAGTTAAACATTAAACTACAATTAAAAATTATAAAATAAAATAAATTCGGTTCATCTAAAATATCGTGTTAGCAAAAGTCCAAGCCTGAAAATAAAAAGCATTAGTATTGACTCAAAATTTATGACGTAAAAATTATCGAATAGTTGAATAAAATTAATACACATATTTCACATTAATATTGAGTTAGTAAAATTAAATAGCTAAAAATACAATATATACAAATATACAAAAACAAGATAGTACTTATTAAGATGTATCTACCTATTTACATATTTACATGGCTAAATCAATGAAATTCAATTTTTCATGATATTATTCTCCGACAACAGCACTAAAAACTTGATGCGTAAATTTTGAGTGTATAAAAATTATTGAATTTAAATCCATCCCTTAGTCAAGTTTTAATTAAAACATTAATCCCAAATACGCATACGAGCAGGTATACTAATTGCGAGTATAGCATAGGAAATTAACGAGTATTGATCCTCAAATGAACAAGTACACACTAGTCACTTTTTATTCATTGTTTAACCGATAAACTAGATTGACAAAGAAATCAAAATCAAAATCAAAACAAAAAATATATACAATTCATGGAGAGAAAACACATGTAATTAAATATTATTCTCAAAAGCATGACATGAATCATTTAACACTTATCACAACTAATTATTTTCTTAATATCATGAAGAAATTTAAAGTAAAATTCAATCGTTTCCCAAGTCATGAATCCACTTATATAGATTACACTTCTTTTCCAATTCATGAAATTACTATCCTCTTGATTAAATTAACAAATTTCCCAATCGTACTAAAACAACCAAAAGATGCATTAAACTCGATTCTTCATAAACATGAAATTAGCCAATAACCCTATACTCTAGGCAAAATTAATTAATCTTTGATTACTTAGATTCTTTAATCTTAACTTCATTTCCCAAGTCCATTAAGATTTAATAAATATGAAATTAATGCAATTAACTTCTAACATTGTTTTTCAAGTCAATTAGAAGAAAACACATCAATAACCAATGATAACAAGTAATCAAATACTAAGAAAAATAATTAATTAATCAAAGATTAAATATATTCAAAATCATAAATCCAAGAATAATATCCAAATACAATTAAAGAATTAAATCATCATTGTTCAAGAAAAAAAATAAATAAAGGAAAGAGATAAATACTCATAAACAAGCTTTTCAATTTTTAATGAAAACTCTTCCCAAAATCAATGCTCAATGAATGACAAAATTCTCTAGAGAAAATAGTGGTGGTGCACTCTAAAAGATATGTCTAAATCTCCACATTGAGCACACTTTTTTCCTACGCAAATAGCCTTTATTTATAGGCTTACAAGTTTCCTAAAAATTCAAAACAAAGAAGAAGTAATTTCCAATTAGAATTCCAAATAAAAATAAGGAAGGCCACTGACTGAAAGAATTGGCAACTCTATTTTGTTGTCTTACACTAAAGAAACACTCCGGAAGCTAAATTTGCTTTGTCAAGCCACTGAAAAATAAGCCTTTTCCTTTTGTATTGAATTCGGCTCACCCGAGCCGCAAACAAAGCCACCGAAGCCATCGCTATTTTTTCTTCTCGCTGAACTGTAGAGTCGAGCCGCCAAAATTACTAAAGCTGTTGAGCCCACCGAAATTACTCTTCCTTTTGCTATTGGCTCATCCAAGCCATTCCTTGTTCTCTTTGGCGAGTCGTGGCTTGTCTTCTTGTGTTGCATCCTTCCCAGGATGTAACACATCCTCCCCATGATGTGCTTTTGTCTTTTATAGCTTTCATTTGTTTTATTTTCCTTTAGTGACCAATTCTTTGTTGTTCTTTTCTTTTTCATTTTGTCCTTTTGTGGAGCCGACCTAGCCGCCGAACAAGCACTTTCTACTTTTTTTCTTTTTCCAATTTTTTTTGTTTCTGCTTCATTGTTGTTTTTTTTCTTCTTTTTTTTGCCTCGTTTTGCTTTGTCTCCAGACTTGGCCCGGTGCTAGGTCTATCTTCTTGGCCTGGTGCCGAGTCTAAACTCGAATTTATCTAATTAGCTCTAAATTCACCTATTTTTACATAAAATCACAGAAAAATATTTTTATAAGTGAAATATCAAATAGAAAGGAATATGAGTAGCTATTTTATCAAAAGTGTCACAAAATATACTCAAATAACTAGGAAAATATATAACAATTTAGGCCATATCATTCTAAATTTAGCACTAATAGGTGATGAACTTTGTGAATCATATGAACTCTCATAAGCCATTTTTTAAAAGATATACCTACAAAATTTTGAATAGGAAAACACAAGAAAAAAGTTCCTCATTTCACTTTCTCATATGTTTAACACTCAATTTTGATGGTCACTCTTCACTTATGTTTACGCTCTTCTTTGGCTTTTTATAACAATGAGTTCACCCTCTTAACTTTTTCAACTCTCAAATTTACTTACTTAACTTCTTCTCAACTCCTCCCAATTCAAAAGATTTAGCCTAACTAAATAAGTAAACTAATTCTGAGGGATAAAAAAGAAAGGATTTTTAGAAGCAATTTACTGAATACTTTATAGACATCAAAGAAAATTTAAGAAATCAAAGGTTTCTAGGCAAAGTGATGCTACCATAACCTCAAGAGACACAAATTTAACAATCAACACTTGAGGCAATGATTTCTCAAAGATGGCAAATTCAAGAGAACTAGTAGTGGGAGTTTTAAATGCACAAATACTTTTCAAGTTTAAGACTAGTTAAAAGAGAAACAAAATTTTCTAGTAGTTACAAGAAAGATTTACCTTATTAAGAACAATCTACTATGCTAGGATATAATGTATTTCATGAATAGAAACTTTAGAAAGTTATGCATGAGCAATCATAAGTCATTGAGGTAACATATCAAAGACCTTATCTCTCATGGCTCAACTTTGTTTTGATCCCAAATCAATAAATCTTCACACCAAATGGTTTTCTAAACATCAATATATCATGTAAGTACAATTTTACAATATATCCATGGCAAAAAATGAAATTTTTAACTCATAAAAATTGCAAGAAAATTAGTTATGGGATGATGATATTTGCAGCAATATTTTGATGAATTTTTACATTTATTTTAACTCCAAATCAATAATTTTTCATACCAAATGATTCCTCAAACATCATACCAATATATAAGATCAATTTAACATTATGTTCATGACATAATTTTATGTTTTGAACTTTCAAAAAATGACAGCAAAATAAGCGACGAAAATTTAAAAAAATTTCATAAGTTCTTGAAGAAATTGGTATATTTTACTCAAAGAAAGTTGATTGATTAGAATCAATACAATACAAGCTTTGATACCACTTTGATGTAAGCATGAAAGCCCCTTGATTTTAATAACAAGTCACACAAGAGTTAGTCGTCCAACTCTCTACGAAACCCACAAACACAATAACACTATATGTAATGTAACTAACACCCTTTGAGATTTTAGTGAATCTAGTATACATCAAAGATACCTTAATACCCTAATCTATCAAGAGATTAGAACAAAATAGATGAAAATTTGAAGGAACCTAAACTCAAAACTAACAAGAGCATTAGAAATTTTAGCATCCAAGATTAGAGAAAAAAATTTAGATTATCCTTTTAAAATTTAGAGACATCAGCAACGGTGAGATCAAACCCTTTGATTTGGTCTTGATGAAATAGGAATCACCCTTATACACTCTCTTGAGAGAATTTGCTTTCCTACCAAAATATTTTAAGTCTCAAAATTGTTTTTATAAGAGATATAATGGCGCGTGCGCGTGCGCACACACACACACACACACACACACACACACACACACACACATATATTACCCTAAACTAGTAGAGATACTAATCCTAGTCAAAAGAGGCCTTAAAACACATCAAATTGGCCTTTAAAAATATTACAACCCATGGTTAATGGTAAAATAACATAAACAAAGATAAAATAATCAAACAAAACACTAAAATAGCTTCAGGGATGTTGCACGGTCATGCACAAGAGGTGCACGGCCGTGTCTGTGTTGGGCTAATTTAAGTTGGCTTTCATGGTTAGCTGCACAACCGTTGATAAACAAATGTGTGGTCTATCTTCCTTGACCAACTGCTAACGAGCAATATCAAGAGAAGAATTCCTCTAGAGAGAAAAACTAGAGACAAAAATAGAGAGAACAAAAATATCTCATGTATATTTTTCTTACGGCATTCTAGAGGCCTACCAAACCCAAAGATAAGCGAAGTTTGATAAAGGAAAAAACTGAACTCTCGATAAATCACACAAGGCTATACATATCTCCAGAATTTTAAATTTCATTAGCATCAGAAGACGACTAGCTTGGTTGCAACAACTACCCTAGTTAAACTGGGCTCAGGTGTGACTCGGGGACCCTTGGTCCAAGCTATTAGGCCAAGCTAAAATTATTTATTTATTTCTGAACTAATAAAAGCTCATAAATAAATAATTAACTAACACAAATAGATTTAGATCCAAGCTAATTCTTATTATTCAATCTGGACTGAAGCATTGAATAATTAATTAACCTACTGAATCAGATAATTAATTTATTTTCTCTTTGAGCCTTTTATTTTATTCTAACCCAATTATAAATTAGACTACTTGAATAAAATAAAACCCATCTTTATTTTAAGACTATTTCCTTAATTCAAAATTAATTAGAACTTACGAGCTATTTCAAGAATCAAAAGATACATCGTCCTTAGTTACTAAAATGACCAAAATACCTCTACTATAAAAATAGCTGTATTTTTTTGTATCTTTAAATATTTTTTATTATCACCATAAAAAAATATTGACCCCAAAGACAATGTCACATATAGCAATATCTCTAACCTACACATGTTAAAGCCATTCCCCATATGGAATTTATAGTATAATAACCTTTATTCTAATGAGATACTCATTCTCATTATCCAGTTAAGAACTACTATTTATATGTTAAGCAATATTTAATCTATTGCTTATTGTGAAAGACCTCCTTTCACATGAATTACTTACTTAAACACAATGGTTTTTTTCAACATAAATCGCGCTTTATAAATTAGAGTAAATGAACACAAATATTGTTGAGAATAACCTTTTAGTTATTTATTTGAATTTACGTCAGATACATAGTTTGAGAGCATGCATTCCAACACAACATATATAAGAATCATATCATCAGTCACTTCATCTTTGTATTTCCCCATGTCAAATACAACCTTAACTTATTTGCTCACCTTCACTTTATCATAATTGTTCACCTGTTAAAGCTTGTAAGGCTTTAGATGCTTCATAGTCTCCATTTTCAATTCATCTACCACTGTAATACTTATCACATTTGTATAACTCCCTCCATCTACAATCATACTACATGGCTTTTAATTGATAAGATATCTTGAATAGAAAATATTAGTAGAAAATATTATCCCTTTGTAATTAATCTTTATCCTCAATAATACATGTACTCAAGACTCTACCAACAATACCAATTAATGAACACCTTTGCCCAACCACATTCCTTTCTTCACTATCTACTCCTTCTCTAGGCTTTGTGGTTTCCTTAAATAATAGTATGGTGGCTCATTCTTCATGACTTCATCTTCTTTCTCTTCTTTTTGTTGATGTGAACTTTCTCCCAATTCATGATTGTTTAAAGCATTCTTGGCCACTTCATGCATTTTACACCTTTGCTCCTCAACAATCTCTTCATCACTTTGTTCACCTACTTCTTTGTTATCTCCACTTTAGTTTTCTACTTCTTGCACCAAGTCATTTACCATATCTTTCTCATATTCTTCTTCACTCTTTGGATTTGCAAGTCTTGCCCTTTGGCTTCATCTTCTTTCTTTTCCTCTTTCCCAAATTCTTGCAACATAGTTTACTCAATCTTTTCAATTTCTTGCTCATCTTCTCCGTTTTTCTCTTCTTTTGGCAATTCATTTTCCAAAACTTGAGTGTTTACAATTTTCTAGACTCTTCACTTAATATAATGGCTAATTTCTCGTTTTTCCCGTCTTTTCCATTATTTTTTTATTTTTAAACTCAGCTCTTTTTTTTTCTCATATTGCATCTTCTTCAACTCAAATGCTTTGATCATTTTGTTGCACGACACTTTGAATGACTTCCGAGGACAATCAAGTGACATGTGCCCATAGCTGCAACAATGCCATAAAGAATTTCACCACCCCTTTACAAATCATCCCTTCTTCCTTGATTAATCACACTTGGACAATCACATATACTATAACCATTTTCCCAACAAGTAAAGCAAACATAATCTTGTTTTCTTCTCAAATCACTATTTGAAAATTTTCATAATGCATTCTTTTTTTTGCCTAAATCTTCTTAGACATTCATAGGAAGTGTGTTTATAGCTCATACAAGTGTAGCACCCATACTCCTTTTATTTTTGTATATCTTTCTTTGATTTTTGCAACCCACTCTTTGAATATTTTTATGATCCAGTAACATAAATTCCATCATTCTAATAATTTATACTTCCATCATCATTCTCTTCATATTTCTAATCATGTTCATCATATCTCCCATAACCACCTTTACTTGACCTATGCTTTTCATAACAATTATACATTCTATTTTGAACCTTCTTAGGAGATTGATTCCAACTAGCCATGTGAAGGAATGGTTGGAAAAATATATACGTAGCGAAAAACAGCAAATTAAAATTTTTTCGAGCCAAAATCTAGGAATACTTACTTCTAGGGCGATAAACTTTAATAACCGGAGTCGGATTCGGTTTCGACGGTGCTTGTTGAACAGGAACGTTTACTTATTTCGCAGGGATACCAGCTAACCGTCGGCTCCTTCGCATCAAACACTTACCACGTTTGCAAGCTGTTGACCTTTTACAGTATTCTCTAACCACTATGAACCTCTATCGGTGAAAGTAGAATTAGGATGAATAAAATTGGAATAAAAACGAAAGAGCTAAATGCTAAGAAAAAACGAAGGAAAATCAAAATCCAAGAAAAACAGTGGTTTCTTTCATTTCTCCACGACAAACGAAAAAAAAAAACTTTTCTAGAAAACCATGAAAATGTAAAAAGTAATTATTGAGGAATTTCGGTCAACTATCTAAAACCCACGCAATTGCTATATTTTATTTAGCAACAATAGAAGTCCTCTTTTTTCTTTTTCTTTTTTTTCCTTTCCAAAATAGCCAGCAAATTTCCTTTTCCTTTAATTTCCTATTTTCATTTTTCATTCTTTTGCACATAACGGCTCCATCAAAACCCTGGTGGGTCATGTGATATTAATTAGTCCAATGAGTAATTAAATAGCTCCCTTATTAATTAATTAATTCACTTGGGCCCAATTAAAAAAATTATCTAAGATAATTAATTAATAAACTAATTAATTAAATTAGTTTTTTATTAATTAATTAAACTACTTAGGCCCAACATAAAATTACCCAAGATAATTAATTAATAAACTAATTAATTAAATTGACACAATTAATTATTCTAGTCTAAATAAATAAATAATTGGACTCCTAGAATAATTCTTCCAATAATAGATTCACCCAATAAGACTATATAGTAAATAAATTTATTAAGGTTTAAATGTTTCATTATTGGAAGATATATTATTTTTTACTATTAAAATGACCAAAACACCCTTATTAACAAATAGTTATATTTTAATCACTTTAAATGTTTCATTTATCACCATATAAAAATATTGATCCCGAGAATAATATTGCAAGTATAGAGTCTCTAACCTACCGGTGTAATGACGAAAATACTCTTCTACGTAACATCCGTCATTGAGATAGGAAAATAGTATTAACACATTTCTTAATGACATCTACCATTCTTTGATAACTAATCTGATAATCTATGACTTCTAGTACGTATCCACTTATCACAAGGAGTTACCCAAAAATGTACTTATTTAGGCATGTTTCCCAGGGTTTTGGATTATTATATTATCTCGGACAATCATAAGGGAGTGATTTTTTCACATAATGAAGCATAAAAACTCTATTGTATAAGTTCGTCTTAATTAACTAAAGTTATACACCCAACGTACAAGGTTATTGGCCTTGCGATAAGACCTCACCCAACATACAAGTGTACAAGTCCAACTTCACCAAACCACCAACTTAGACTCAAGTCCTAGGGTACTCATCCATGCAGTAGTCGCGATAAATAAATCTTTATTTATTTTAATGCTTTGATAAAGATTACTATTGCGTGGTCCAGTTCTACGTATTCCGAATACGCTTATAATATTAGTGCAAGTTGACTACTTACTAGTTAAAGGTAAATCATTCCCCACTTAGAAACCATACCGAAATAATCTAAACCTTGATAAAATGTCTAACTTCATCAATCGATCAAGAATAATTTTTTTCGCTTATGTGTTAGTAGTCCATAATTTATATCTTACTGTAAAGCACGACCCAATCACGTAGATTACTTACTAACACACTCAAACCTTTAATATGTGAATATATGTAAATAAACAATAATGAATGAAATCTTTTATTAATTTCTAAAATATAGAAATACATAGTACATTGTGGGCATATATTCTATGACCATGGTGTTCTTTCAAAAGAGTTTCAACATGTAAATTTTGAGTAGAAGTAAAAGAAATGTTCCTTCTTCACTCATTTACGTGTTTAACACTCTTTTAAATGACACTTTTCTTTTGTGTATATCTTCTTTTTGGCTTTTGTCAAAATGAACTCACTTTTTTACCTTTTTCAAACTCTCAAATCCTCAATCAGTTCTTCCTAAATTCTCTCAAATTCAAAAGATTTAGTTATACTAGTTAAAGTTAGCTAAATTCTAAAGGTTCAACAAGGTCTTAAGAAGAAGTTGGATGACAATATATGATATTCGATCCTACAACTGCTATCTCAGAACATTTATGATTTCCTGTAAGTCAACCTGTTGTTGGGGATTACTAACCTGGGTTTGGACAATATTCTATTAAATGGCTACTAGTTGGCCGCTTAAATTCCTTGGTCAAGAAGCCGGCGATAGAATTTGTTAGGGACATATACATTTTAAGATGCTATCGACAACAAATTTTATCCAAGTCTAGCTGTTGGCATGCTCGAATTAGGCCAAGGTTGTCCAAAACTTAATGGAATAGCTCCAATTAATATTTGCTCCCTAGTATAAATCGGTAGCTGTCCTCCAATCAGCACGAACAGTTACCCCATGCATATATAGGTGATATCCCTCAACACATATTATTGGTTGTCCTCCAATAGGCATGAACAGTTGCCCCCTATATATATAGGTGTTGGTCCTCCAATGAATGGTTGCCGCCTTCATAAATGGTCATTTGCCCTCTAGAGTAAGTTAGTAAGGTTATATCTATATCAACTAATTGATATCTTTCATAAAGGTTGGATAATTGGGAGGACGGGATTAATTGTAGTGTTGAACTACTCAGATCTGGATGTTCTATTCTTGCTAAGCAAGCTTCAAGATTGACTGAAATAGAAGGTCTCAGTCGTATGCTCGATGATGAGCCTAAATCTTTACATGCAATAGAAATATTATTGTACTACAAATGATGGGCAATTATGCTTGGTTCAACTAGTGGAAATGTTGCCACTGGGACACTTTCTCTAGATTTGGTCATTGCCTGTAATTCATTTTGTAGTATTAGCCTGAACACGACAACAAATTATTGAACTAAACTTTGCATCGACTCTCTAGTGCTTTCATCAAATTGTAGCCGAATTGCTTAAAGTGATGCTGGATAGGCACTAGAATCAGCATTGATAGATGATCGATCAGAGTCATCACGTTAAACAGATTCCCTTTCATTGCTAGGCTCCGTATTAATAGTAATTCTTCTAGAACATAATCACATGAAGTGATTAAGCAAGCTCACTTCAAACAGTATTAGTCGTTCAAAACTATAGCCAGTCGATCAGTTGAGGCGTGGTAGTCTAGCAAGTTGAAGCTCTGATCGTAGATGGATCAGTTAATGCAGGATTGAATCTCTTTTCGTGAATGAATAGATGAAACCCAAAAAAATTAGATAAAAATATATTCTCACAAACTTGGAATTCCAATTGATACTTTTGATAGCACAAGCAAATGCACACAACTGAGGGAGTTGTTTTGGGATAGTGAAAATTACACAAAAATAATAATAATGAAAGCAACGTAAATATGATTGAAAGTAAAAAAAAAAAAAAAGTTTCCAGAAAGATAGTAAATGAAAGAAATACATGTAAACTCTTTGAATGTCGAATTGGATTTCTTTTTTTTTTTTTTAATGCCTTCCTGGTGTTTTTGTAGGGATTTGATAACCCCATATTCACCACTTCCACTATTTATGGTTGTCTTGTTTCTCTTGATGCTCATGGCAAATATGATAGGAAAGTGGGTGGTTGAATCGATTAAACTCGTACAATACTCTCTAAATTTTAAGTACTATCCTACTCAAACTAAGCTTCTTAAAAAAATCTAGTTACATTTGCCAATTGATCCACCGATTCAATCAGCCAACCACCTTCTAGGTCGGCTAGTCAAGCCGTCCAATGGTCTTGGCTATCTGTTGTCTAGCTACCTAGTCATTCATGCATTTTGCTTGTCAACACCATTTAAACTTAACTTTCCAAAAATTTGGCACGTCCTCCATCTGATCTGCCAACTTGATTCTACAAGCTATCCTTTAGATAGGCTGATTTTGTATTGGCTAGTCAGTAGTCCAATAGCTCTAACCGTCTACTGTCTGGTGGGTTGGCTAGTAGAACTTTCCATCCTAAGCCGTCATTTTTGTTTGTCAACAATTATGTATTATAAAATTATATATAATTTATATATATATATATATATATAATTTCCCTTTTTTTCTTTTTGGTTTTTAAGTTCAGTAGATAATATACAGGGTTCCCTTTTTGATTCTCTCCTATTTAGTCTTAATAATAAGTATCCAATATAAATAATATTTTTACATTTACACATATTAAATTGATTTGGTTAAATTTGTGATTTTGACCTACATATTAAATTATAATTACTTATAAAAATATAAATAATATAGCACAACAATTTATACCATTTAATTGACTTCTTCTACGAATTTTGCAGTGAAAAAGGTTGTTTTATTATGTTATGTCACAAGCCTTGTAGTTGTAAAGGGTACTTTTATTAGCACTAATCTAAATGTGTATTTTAATTGTGAAGAAGGGAGTGAATAGTTTTTACAAATTTTTTATAGTTTTTTTATTTTTTTCCCTTATTTTAAGTTTTTTATTAATGATTTAGATTTAATGGATTTTTTTTTTTTTTAATGATTGATGATTCAGATCTCATAATTTTTTTAGATGATCAAGATTTGTTTAGTCGTCATATCTAATTTAGTCATTTTATACAATTTTTTTATATATATTTTTCCCCTTTTCTAATTTTGTAACCGATGTCTTCCTTCACTCCACCCTTTCCGATGTCTTCCTTCATTCCTCTGGCAGATCACCCTTTCTGATGGCCAACTGAGATACTGATCAGCGGCCTTGATCTGGGTACCAAGTCTAAGGACTTCACTGTTCTAGTAGAATGGGCTCCATTTGCCTTTGGCGGATCACCATTTTCGATGGCCAACTGAGATACTGATCAGTGGCCTTGATCCGAGTACCAAGTATAAGGACTTCACTATTTCACCAGAATGGGTTCCATTTGAGACAAAAGTTGCTTACAAACTCTACGAAAGCCATTGGATTGTGGGAGCAATTAAATAGCCTGTTTTGGGCACATCTGATACGTATTAGTGGCCACACCTGTTAGTTTTCAGATCTACCAGTTGCAGCAATACCTACATCAACTCTTGGTCTTCAGATCTAGCAATTATTCCCAATTTAATCTTCAGTTGCTGACTTTTGCAAGGGAACTCATCTATATTATTGATTTATTTGTAATTAGTATTTACTTTTAAAGGATTCGAATCTGTTGCAAATGGATCTCAGTAGTGCTAATTGACATTGCAATTTCAGGATTGAACTCTGCCGTTTCAGTGGAGCAAAGATTTACCCTAGCAAGGGTATTAGATTTATTCATTCAGACTCCCAGGTAAAATCAGAGAGTTCGTGACGCTCGTTCTCAAGCCTATCTAATTCTATATTATTTCTGTTGGCTTCAAAATTGAATTGCCTATCGGTTATCAAGCCCAAGCTAAATGTGATGCTTCTATTTTGAAAAATAGGTTTTCCTTTTTGCTAACTCCAAGTGTAAGAGGTACTTCCACAACCGGCTGAATCCTTCAAAGCTAACATAGACTGCCATATATAGGAAGCAACACAAGAAGGTTTATAATTTTCTTTTTATTTCGTGGGCAAACCTTTACCTAATTTACATACATTTGTATTTGTCAAGGGGTTAACTGAATTCTTGAAACATTCTTGCTTGAGAATGCATTGGCCTGCTAATGTTCTGTTTGTGCTCCATAGGACATTGCCCAAGAAGTTGTCAAGAAGAGGCATCATACAATTAAGAAACCATACTCAAGGTCTATTGTTAGTGCTACTTTGGAGGTCATACAAAAGAGAAGAACTAAAAACCTGAAGTTCGTGATGCGGCCAGCGAAGCGGCTCTTCGGTACAAATTCTTTTATGTTTAGACTTCAGACCTTTGATATGACTTTCAATTGGAAGTAACTTGTTCTTTTTCAATTGCAGAGAAATCAAAAAAAGAATAAAGAAAACCAAATATGAGAAGAAAGCTAAGAAGGCAGAGGTGATGGCTACACAAAAGGGGGGCAAAGGTAATGTACCCAGGAGTGTAGGAGGTAAGGGCCTCAAGCTGGGAGGTGGTGGCGGCAAGCGTTCAAGATTACCGGTGTTATGTTTTTCTGCATCTTAACAGTTTATGTAAGTTCGGGAAATATTTCAATGATTTTGTAATGGTTGATATTGCTTAGGTAAAATTTTGTTGTCGAATGGCATCATTAGCTTTTATTTTTCTCGTAATAGTTTTGTCCTCGGTAGTTTTAATTTGTTGGTGAACAACGAGAATTTATATGATCCAATTTCGATTTGTGCAATTGCAATAGTTAGTATTTGTTATCTGGAATATACCGTGGAGCTCGTGTTATGGGAATATTGTCACTATCCAATTGTTGAAGTGCATTGTGGTATATTTGATCAGTTGATCCCTTGCCTTACTGGGTTTTTTAATGCTCATTATGTACCTATCAAATTTTTAAGACTCTTAACTAGAATAATATGTACAAAATCACTATTTCATTCTTGTGTAAATCCCTAAAGAATGCTCGTGGATGCTTAAAATCCTATTTAACTTTTTTATGCTCCCACACCGTTTAGGAACCTATCATGTTATTATTGTTGCTTGTGTTAACAGAGATTCTCTCTTTTGATCATCAATTGAGCCTTGGGGTCGGGTATTTATAATCGGATAAGGATGGGTGTTTAGTTGTTGATTTGTATCTCTTGGTGTTGAATTGTAGTTTATTTAAGTGGCTATTTCAGTGATTTTTGTGTGGAGATTTTTTTTGTAAATGGTTGGCCTTACTCTAGCCAAGTGGTTTGCTTATGTTTTGATTTACACCATGAGTTGTTGCCTATGTTTTGATTTTAAGAGAGCAATTTTGATACTTTGGGATGAGGACGGTTTGGAAACTCAAATGATTTGTCATGGTATCTCCCCATGGCAGGATATTAGATGTGGATAAGTAATATTTGAACATCATCTTATGCGGGGGTCCTGGTAGGCTAGTTCAGCTTGAGTGTGGCAATTATTTGTTCATTGCAGTGGTTAGATAATGGGTGGACTTGATTTGTATGGGGAGCATGTAGTTTGGCTTGTATGCTTTGAATGACGAGTACTGTGGAGATTTAGCTTCTAGAGTTGATACCACGAAGAAAATATGAAATACAGGCTTGAACATCCAACAAGAAGAATAAAAATTTACTATTTGCAGAAGAATAAAAATTGCATTTGTTCTTATCTAGCTGTGAAAATCTTTTGCAGATAAGCAATCTGAAGTAGTTCTTAAGTGTGTATCGAGGAAAGCAACTCGTGGGTTCAATTTGATACCATGCTGAGTGATGGATGGCCAGTCTAAAGAAAATTCAGATGGTTTGACCAGGGAAAAACGGTTGGCCACAAAAAGGGATGCGTGCTTTTGCTATACATTACCTATTCTGAATGCTCCCAGCATTCTTCTATAGTAAGCTCAACTTCCCTTTTTCCATTTTCTGATCTCTTATGGAGTGGTCTACATTTAAATTCTAGAAGTTTTTCATTTGTAATTTTTATAAATTTGTCTTTTATATTGCATTTTTTGGAATGTGTTTGTATAAAAATTTTTGCCCATTAAGTAAAGTTAATAGGCCTTATTTTTCTTTAACCATAAGGAGCTTCCTTTAGTTGAAATGGTCACATTAAAAAACAAAAACTTTGTTCTGGTCTGGTCTTTTCTAATGCTGAATGTAGTCTCTGTTCATCAGGTGTCATTTGGATCTTGAATTTGTAGTAAAATAAAATTGAAGGAAATAGGAACAAGTTTGATCTTCCCCTATTTATTCTCTCTAACTAAATGGAATTTGATTGTGGAGACATTTTGACTTTATTTGAAGGTTAAGAAAATTGAAAGGCAAATGGCATCTGTTTTCAGGATTTAAACTTTTCATTTGAAAATATCTTGTTTTCCTTTTTGTTTTACTTGAAAGCTTGGCATGATCTTTTGGAAATATTTTGTAGTCTTTTTTCTTCACAATATTCAAGACATCCACATGTGCATCATATGGTATATGCAATTAGTTTTCTATAATCAAGTTTGCATATTTGTGATAATTATTTCATTGGCAAAAGACAGTTAATTCTGGTGTTTGCATGGTAGTTATCAATTCCATGGAATTTGATGTAGTCAGAGATTGAAAAGTCATGCAGATCTAAATGATTTTGCAGTGTGTAACAGATATAATATTGACAACACCAGAATTGTTTGTAAGTTCTATGTCAATCTACTAGCTTTACTTTTCAAGAAGTTGAAGTTTTGAATTATGTAAGTTCTATTGTTTGTAAGTTCTATGTCAATCTACTAGCTTTACTTATGAATTTTTTTTCTCTTGTAACAAATAAATTTATATTATATCTTGTACTTTTTGTGTATAGAGGTTAGTAACCCACCATTATTGCTCTGGCTCACCTCTTCTCATTTCCATGTAACTTCCTCGAGCCAATAGCCACAATTAAACTTGCTGGGTGGACCTATATATTGAATTTCTGTACTAGAACTTTTAGAAAGTTTAATTTTTGCAGTATTCTGTTTCTTTCCTATATTTGCAAAATTACTTTCTCAAATATGACTAGGAAGTGACTGTTAGCTTAGATGTTTACTTAGCATTGTAAATATTCTCATAAATGCTTACAGTTTAGAAATTGTCTTGTGGAACAGGCCAGTTGCCATCAGAGGACGTACTTGCTTACTATTGCCTATTACATGCTGATAATTTCAAGTATCTAAGATACTGTATCTTATGTTTGTCTTTTGTTCATGTGCTAAATCGTTTAATGAATTATATTTCCTTGATCCTTTTTCCATTTTCTTTAGGTCTAAAAGAGTCATTAAACTTGGATCAGGCTATGGATTAGCTGGATTAGTAAACGCTGTGGTAACAAAAGCACAAGAAGTTGTCATATTAGACAGGAACCCCCAAGTAGTTGATTGTATCCTTTTGGTTGTCTTTGATAGTGGTTTGGATAAATCAATTCGTGCATCGAATTGGCTGTATGATATGCACCTTGCACTTTGTTATTCACCTTTTATAATAGGTGAGAACTTCCATTGATATTGGATAAAGGGGAGCACCTTGTACTTAGGACACAATATATTTACAAAATGTAACCAAAGGATGTCTTAGTAGTCAAGATATACACCAAATAAATCACATATTTGAAAATGCCATTAAAGCTGGCTGGGATACATGATTTTCTTCATGGATTTGGCTATTTGTTATTTTCCTCTTACCCAACATTGAACTTTGATCTTTTCTATTTTATGCGAAACTAGAATTTAGTTTGACCATTTTTTATCAGCTCATGCTTTCTGCATTCATGGAGTTACTACATAATCTTACAACATAACTGTTGAACTTCTTGTACTTGCACTAAGCTAATAACACATGATTTCTCCACTTCAATATTGCTTAAACTACCTTACAAATCATGTCATTCCGAGGTTCTTATTAACATTCAGACATTCATCATAGCATAGAGGCCAACTCTGGAGCATTTGGTGCTTCAAAATTGAAATAAGTGGTATTGCATTGGAATCATGAGGAAGCTATACATTTCTCGAATAGCATTGACATTATTGTTGCAAGTGACTAGTAATTACTCTTCCTTTTGACTTTGTTCTGTTTTTTTGCTTTGCACTTGAGATGAATACATTAGCCATTACTCCATCATAGAAGCGATTTATATAATCATATTGAATCTTGGGTTGCTAGCCCTCAAATTAGGCATGTTAAAATACACTTCTAAAGCTAGGAGATTTATACCTATGCTTATAATACTGTACTTTGTTTCTCTAGGTTTGCAAAATAACTTTGTCAGTCTGACTTTGTGTTTTTTGTCCCTTTGACATGCGGGTTATATCATCTTTAGTAGTATTAATACTTATATAAGCACATTTTTTATTAACTAGGTCACTGCCCGTGGGAAGTCTTTGTTGGCAAAATCCTTAATTTTTTAATGCATGAAAGCCTGCACATTTGCACTGACCAGCAAATAAATTATCCAAACATGTGTACATTCCTTGCATAGAGAAGGGCAATGGATTCCATCTTTGTTAGCAGGACTAACCTCAAAGCTTGGAGCCTAGAATCTTGTCACATTGGAAACCAATTAAAAGTCTTTAATGTCTAATAGAAAAAGCAGTTGGCCTAGGCTTTTACCCAACCTTAGCCTATCTTTGGTACCCAAATTGAAGCCTCTAAAATTCTTCAGTGCTTTTGGGCCCTCTGCTTGCATTGGCAAAACAAAAAGCGCTTTTCATATTGTCCCTTTATTTTTGTTAAGTCTATTTTTCCATTCTTTTAATTTTGATTCCTTACATTGCAGTACCTTTTTCAAAGAATTCCACAAGGACCTTGGTCAAACTCTCAGATTCCTGTTAAGTAAAGAAGGCCTCTCTGAAGCCATACTTTTTAGCCCCAGAAGAGGGGGCTAAAAAGTTAGACAAGCCCCAGAAATGGCAATTTATTAGACAAGTTTCTATTGAAAATAAAAGATAGCGCCTTACAATTTAACATAACAGAGATTTATGATTTGGAAGTGTGGAGCCATCATAAAAAATATGCCAATGCTGATAAAAATGGTTATTGCAAAAAATGGTTTTATTTATGGAGCCCTGGCGTAAAAAATGCAAGATGTTCAAAAAACCATTGATTCCCTTGCCTCCATGCAAAAACAAAGCTTTGTTTGAAGGTGTTTGTTTTTCTAAACAAAGCCATTATATGAGACAATACTTCATATATTTTTAATATTTAAACAATACAATTAGTCATTATTCAATAAAAGAGATCTTAAGAAAAAAAAACATATATAGTTTAGTAAAAATAAAAAAATATATATTAAAATATTTTTTTAACATAACGGGTAGAAACTTCCACGCGTAGCATGGAGACGTTAACTAGTTAAAAGCTAATAACTAATACAAAAGGGGAAGAAGGGGAAGAAATTGCCATCATACTTTATGAACGTAATTAGAAATTTGTAGTTATAAGACAAATTATATAAAATGATATATCAGATAATAATATCATAATTTTTGAAAATTTTTTAAAAGATAAAAATAAAATTTAAATGAATTTTTATTTTATTAAGATGAAAAAAAATTAAAAATTTTAAAAATTTTAGCGGTCTGGCAGCAACTCTAATCCCCTATCTCCCTCCTAGTACGTACACGAGTGATTTAAGGTTAGAGTTTGTGTTAAGTTCTAAATTGCTGGCTAGTTTCCTCTATGTTATTGTGTTAGATTAAGACCTTAGATTCATCTTAAAGAAAATAGGAAAACCAAATTCATCATAGTTTTCCGGCACATGATTTTTTGCTCTAAGTAAAAGTAAAACCAAATGAATTTTTAATTTTCTTTCCAAAGGTCAAAAGAGTTAATCAGATAATACTTCGACTCCTAGTCCATATTTGCATATTAATCTAATATGGTAGGAATTGTTCAGACAACCAGGCTATCATAACGATGAATTATCATATATCTATTCGACTCATGTCTTTTATATTATAATTAGATTGATATATTTTTTAATAAGGAGGGACTAAATTTACGCTCCTAAAATTTAAATCCACACTCGTAAACTATAATTATATTATATGGTCATTACTACGATTTAACTCTTCTATTCTCAAACCATTACTTTTAATTCTTAAACTAACTCTTTTAATTTGTAAATAGAGTAATTGAATATACATTATTCTTTAATGAATAATTGATACACTTGTCGCTTAAGTTCCCACTGCACCAGGAATATTCACAATTTGCAAACTAATTATGTAATGGCTATCTTATATTACCTACAACTCATTGCTTATTTAATTTTGCACTTTGATGAATTTCTCTTTTCCGTAGGACTAAGTACTCGCGAAGCTTTTAAGCATTTGTTTGTTAGAAATTCTGGGGTTTTCTTTCTAAGACTTTCTTATAGTTTTCTAGCTTGAGAAGATGGGAAGATACATCACTATGTTAAAGTGATATGCCAGGGCCAATAAAATTTCCTCCCTCTCCCTGTTCAAACCTACCATATAACAAAGAATTTCCTCCAACCCTTCCCCTCCCTCACCAACTTCAACTGGAATTCAAAGACGAATCCACCTTTAGTCCTTTTGATTACTAGAAAGGAAAAAAAGTTGCATATTATGAAGTTGGACCTCTACAACACTATTGAAGTTGATGACAAGACCGTCAAATATTGATACATGGGAAAAATGTATAAAATTGAAAGCTAACAAACAGCACATGATGACTTATAGATCGTATGCTAATTATTTGAATTAGAAATTTTAAAACAATCTGCATGCTTCGTTATCATTTTATAGATGGCATATTCTAGTAGTGTGTTGTTGCTAATGATTTTTGAATCTGTTAACAAATGAAGTGTTTTGCCGCCGCTTTTTTTTTTTTTTTTCTTTGTTGGATCTGTTAACCCCTTTTTTAATTAAAATGGTTAGTTTAAGAATTAAAAAATAATAGTTTAAGAATAGAAAAGTCAAATGTTAATAATAACCAAACAAGATAATTAAAATTTAGACATGTGAATTTAAATTTTGGAGGTGTGAATTTAGCCCCTCGTTTTTTTTTTTTTAATATAATTTCAAAACTAATCCTAATTTAATATTATTTAGGTTATATATGAGTCAAATTTTTATCAAATAGTTAGATTTAACTTAAATTTAATAGTTTCAAGTTCGAATTTAAATTCGAGTATTATTATTAGAATACTAATTATATATATAATAATTATATAAAATGCTAACTTTTATTTATTTTTAATATTTTTAAAACAATTTGACTTGGAGTGTAAGTTTAACCTTTCAAACTCATTAATTAATTGAACTCGAACTTCTTCATATTTTTATTAAATCTAGTTCAGTCTTTAATATAAGACTTAAATTGAAATTGTGTCATATTTAAAAATATTAAGTTTGATACGATTATCTCAAAGTTTGTCTTGATTACATCCAAGTGTTTGGCCACCACATATGTCTAGTCTTGCAAACTTACTCTAGATAAAGTTAAGTTACCTAAAATTAGCTAAGTTTGAACTTTACCACATATTTTAAAATTATGCATTTTTTAAAAAATATCACATGTAATAAATATAATATAAATTTTAATGAAGATAATTCATAAGATTTGAATTTATTTAAATATTTTCTTCAACAAATTTGGAAAATTGATGCACCAAATGATACAAGAGAGGATTGTCATGGACTGCACCATTTTTCTACTAAATTGATCTCATTACAGGTTTTTACAATCTGGGCCATGGCAATAAGCCCGTTTACGTCAAATGGCCATCTAGCCCAGCCCAGGCAATAATGGCACTGAAATGAAAATCCACATTTAGAATGGCCCCGGAGTCTATTATTAAGCACAAAAATTTCAGTGTCCAATTTTCCCATTAACCCAAAACAATATTCTACTGCTAATCTATGGTCCAATATCCTTCCTCCCCTCCCCCCCCCCATTTTAGCCCTTTTTTTTTTTTTTTACAATAGACATGCTCTGAATCCCAATAGACTTTATATAATATTTTTTAATATACTATTAAAAACACAATATGTGTCTACTAATTTAACACATACTTAAAGTTTCAGATTCTCTAATACATTCTCTGCAAAATTCTCTTTAATATATTACTAAAAACGTAACACATATTTATTAATTTTGAAAAATATTAAATTTATTCTTATCTAATAATGCACACCATAGAAAACGTATAATAATCAATAATTATATTAGTTATGAATAAATTGAACATTTGTTAAATTAATGGACACGTATTGTATTCTTAATAGTATACTAAAAAGTGATATAGAAAATATACTAGAAGATTCGAAATCGATATTTATCCATTCTTATCTAATCTGTTATCAATTTATTATGTATTTTTAGTGGTGCATAGTATTAGATAAGAATAAATTAAGTAAATATTAAATTAATAGATGTGTATATGGTTATATCTTATTTTTAATGATATATAAGAGAGCTTTGTTATAAAAAATGTATTAGGGGATCCAAAATGTAGTAGGGGAATATTGTTACCATCGTACATCTTTTAGAGTTGGTCAGGGAGTAAGGGTGAGTTTGGTTTGAACAGGGAAGGGGAAGGGGAAAGATGAGGGAGGTGAAACATTTTACTTCCATCAGGGGGAGTAAATATAATTACTTTCATCCCATTTGGTTAGAGTGGAATGGAAGTAAATATGATTTATCTCTCATTATTTGGTTGTAAGGTATATAGGGAGGAAATAATTATTGAATTACTATTATACCTCTAAAGCTAATTCATAAAAAAATTACAAAGTATGGTAGAATTGTAATAAAATAAATACCCTAGAACAAGAGGGTCTTTTTTCCTTCATTTACTTCCCAAACCCTCCAAAATGGAGAGGAAGAAAAATCTAAAATCCCTTCCACATATACTTCCCTTTCTCCAATCACTCCAACCAAATTAAGTAAATCAAACATTTACTTCCTATTTTATTTCTCCTCATCTTTTTCTTCCCACTTTCACTCCAATCAAACTCACCCTAAATGTTTAGAGAGAAATGATTTGGATAAGGGAAGAGAAGATATTTCCAAACAGAAATGATTTGGGTGGAAGAGATCCTATTTTTCTCTGCTGGGAAGTTTTTGGATAAGGGAAGAGAAGATATTTGGAGAGAGAGTAGATCACTCCAAAGGTCAAAATCTCCTCTTCAAAAGTGGAGAGAAAGAGAAAGATGATGGAATACGAGAATTAAGAAATTTTCAGATCTCAAATATACCATTTGCCTTTTTTTTTTCTTTTTTTTTTGGGGGG
Organism: Voacanga thouarsii; assembly: GCA_026120185.1. NCBI lineage: Eukaryota > Viridiplantae > Streptophyta > Magnoliopsida > Gentianales > Apocynaceae > Voacanga > Voacanga thouarsii. The sequence goes on along the minus strand of JANUWF010001287.1, from coordinate 9,595,031 downwards.
GGTGCGGGGTCTGGGGGATTGTACTTATTTTCTTCCTTTTTTTGAACACTGAGTCCATTGACTATCATGGTAGATGGGCTTTTTGCTTAAACCATTCTATAATAAATAGTAGTCCAATCGGCATGAGGGAAAGAAGGAAGTGAAAGTGAAAGCGGAGAATGTGACGTTTGGTCTTTCCACATTTCGGCTATCGCTTAAGAAAGTTGTCTGCTTTTTCTTTAGGGCTTGAAACTGTGGTACCTCCTGCCGAAGCTTTGGATGTACAGCTCGAGAAGGAAAGCCTCAACCTTAGGATGTGCAATAGGATGGGCAAGGACAAGATGTGAGACAAAATTAATATAGAAAATAATTTAAAATTCTAGTTCTTTGAGACAGTTTTTTAAATCTTGAGATTGTAATTAGATTAAGAGGAGAAATAAGAGGAAAGCTTGGCCATAAAGGTGGTGGCTAGGAAGAAGAGGATGAAATGAAGGTAACAATTCTAGTATCAGGGTTATTTTTAAATATTATTTCTTTTTTCCTTCCAAATTTCTAAATAAAAAAATAATTGCTTCTTTTATTTTATTTCTTAAACTTCCAAATAAAATTTATATAAATCATCTTTCCTACCTAACTTATAATATTTTTTTCTTTTCTTTTCTTTTCTCCTCTGGTTAAAAAATTGCTTTCAAGATTTGAAAAAGCCATTGTCCAAAAAAATAACAAGAAGAAAATTAGTACTCTTTATCTTTATTTATCTATTATAATTGAAAATTTTTAATATTTCTTTTTATCTATCATATTGAAAAAATTTAAGTATCATTAATGTTAATTTTACTATTATACTCTTATATTAAATAGTTTTGAAAAATAAAAGTGTAATAATTTTAAAGAGAGAGTTGAATAAATAAAACAAGAAAATAGTTTGACAGAATATTAAATTTAAATGTACTTTTAAAATGAATAAATAAAATTGTATGAATTTAAGAGATTAATTAATTTTTTTAAATTATATAAAATAATTAATTATGATAAATAAATAAGAATAAAGGGAGGGAGTAAATAATCCGCTAGTGAGTTGTTATAATAATTCACTTTCCTTTATTTTAAAGAAAGGACAAAAAACTGAGTGCAGTGCCAATAATATTGAAAAGATGAATCTAGAAAACAGAGTAAAAGCCAACTACCCCGTTTGTCTTTTAGTTTGAAGATTGAAAAAGAGATGAAGCCAATTCTGGGACGCAGAATCCACGATGAGGCCCCTCCTTCCTACTTCAAAATGGCAGGGATACCATTATATTGGATCGTACTCTCCCCTGTCTACATAAAACCTTTTTCTTTTTTTTTTTTCCGGTCTTTTTGGGGTTATGAATATTCAGTAAAAAATTTATATAATAATAAGAGTATATTTAAATTATAATTTTTTTAGAAGAATTTATTTGAATTGAATAAAAATAAAATTATGTAAAGTTAAAAATAGAAAATATGATATTCTATGAATAAGTGATAATTTAAAAAAATAAAATTATTTCAATTAAAATTTTAATTTGAATTGAATTCCAATTCAAGTATATCATAAATGAAAACGTCCAATCTATCTTTGTTTAATATAGGATGCGTACTCCTATGCGAAAGGGCGTTGGAGGGAGAGAGAGGAATATAACGGACTTTTAGCTCCCTTCTAACACCAAATAAAATATTATATTTGAAGTTGCACAACTTATTCAAGTGAATGAAAATTTGCCAATTTATTATTATAATTTTTATTTTTTTGACAGTTTAGATTTTTTAAATTTTAAAAGTTTTAAAACTATTTTCGTATTACTTTTTGTCTTGTTATTGACGGTATAACTAATGAAAATGATCATAAGGATAAAAAAGTAGTCTAAAAATAGTTAGGGGATATAAAAAATTTAAAAAAATAAAAGAGATTAAAATTATTAAAAAATAAAAGTTAATAGACTAAATTGGTAATGAATAATTATATTATATATATTAAAAAATATAACACCTTCAATCTTGAAATTCATAAAAAATAAGGTTTTCGTATAGTAAATCATGCCTTACTAAAACTTTTACATTAACCTCTAATTTTCTTTTGTAATCATCATTTTTTTTTTTTTTGGGTAGAAATTTCTTGTAGTGCTTGATTTTTGTATGGTAAAGTTGTTGTCATAATTGAAGATATAATTGAAGATAGATGTAAAGTTAATGGATTGAATTGATGAATTTTTCAAATAGATAATTATATTATGTACATTACTTATAGCAAATCATACCTTAGTTTGCACTAACCTCTAATTTTTTTTGTAGTCACCAATTTTCTGTAGAGATTTCTTGTAATGCTAGATTTTGAAATAGGTAAAGTTGATTTTTGGCGATACAATTGAAGATTTTTTTTTTTATTTATTTGCTAATCTTAGGATAAAGTTATTGTGATAAAAAAAAAAAAATCAAGTTCGTTATAGGAAATTTTGTCAATTTAATCTCTTAATTTTTTTTTTTTACAATGTTGTCCCTCTTTTTTTTTTTTCAATTTTTTTAAGTTCTCTAATTATTTTTGGATAACTTTTTTGTCCTTAATACCATATTTGTTAATTAGACCGTCAACAATAGAAAAAAAAAGTTATTAAAAGATAATTAGAGGACCTAAAAAATTTTATAAAAGAAAAGGGACTAAAATTGTTTAAAAAATTAAAAGATTAAATTAGTAGATTTTTCTTCAAATAAATTATTTCTTGTAAATTTTTTGAAATTTCTCATAAAAATATCTTTTGAAGTGAAATTGTTATTGTATATTTATATATTTATATTTTTTTATATGCATCGATAATAATTTATCATAATAATAAAAAAATTCTTACTAGAGGTTTGTCTTTCTCCCTCTCTTTCGGAAAAAAAAAATGTAATATATGCGAAACATGCAGAAGTTTGCCAAGCCTCACAAGAGAACCCTGACAAATGATAAGCATGAGTGTTTTGTGAGTGAATTCAAGAAAAGCAATGACAATAGCAGTAATACTCGATGCAAGAAACAAGAATATCAAATGATTTCAGACCACGGAGAGATGAAATATTCGTTTAGTTCAAAAAAATATTCCTGCAGCAGCGATGCGGTCACACGGCCTTATGGATAGCATTAAGACCAATTCCCCAATCAATTGAGGGGTCCCGGGAAGGTAAGTTATACACTTGTTGAGGAAGAGATTTATTATAGAACCCCACCCAAAAAAAAAAAAAAAAGAAAAGGAGAACAATCTTCTACTATTTTTACTATGGTTAAACTCTTAAAATTGCAAAGCACATGAAGAGTATTCATAGGTCAACAGATAATTCTAGAACATTGGCACTTCATATAAATTTGCAACCATCGAGTTCTACAAAGACACAAAAAAAAAAAAAAAAACATACAAAAAAAAAAATTAAGGGCTCATTTGATAAAATTAAAATTTGAATATTGAAGTCTAATATTTAAATACTAAATTCTGAAAATTAAAGTGTGAAAATTGAATTTGAAATCTAAAATATGAAGTTTGAATTAATATTTTTATATTATATTTTATTAAAATTTAAATTAAATATAAAAATATTAATAATTAGATAAGTATTAAACATATTTAGATTTTAAACTTTAGTAACTTTTAATTCACTTAAAATTTATAATTAGATTTTCGTACATCTTAATCAATTAAATGATAATAAAAATATGTTATCAAACGTACTTAATTAATTAAATATTTAATATTAATAGTTATTAAATATACTTAATAAATAAATACTTAATTCATTTAATTTTAAGTATTGAATTTAGTTATCAAACAAGCAACACACAATCCAAGACCCGAGAACAAAGACCAAGACAAAGAAATTTGCTTGATACTTAACGAATATTTAAAAACAAATATCTAGAAAATTCAAATTGTTATTATAAAAAATCTCCCTTGATTTTTGGTTTGGAAAATCATACTGTGGCCTTCATGTTGCCCACATAAACATACACATACACATATACATACACACACACACATATATATATATATATATATATATATATATATATATATGTTTAAAATAGATTTTTCCAGTTTAATTGGATCATTAAGGAAAGTTTTTATTCTTTTTTAATTAAATTTTTTGTCATTTTTTTGTAAGATATGATGCTCAACAAGTATAAGTATTTCACAGGATAGAATTCTCAACAATTTTTTTAAAAAATATATATATATAATACAGGTTCAATTTCAAGACTTTGCTTAAGAGGCACTTAACCCTCTTCCATTCGAAGCATCTTAAAATAAAAATTTAAATGCTAATGCTTTGATGCTTTTCTTTAAAAAAAAAAAAAGCTTTGATGCGATATAAAATAATAATATTATAATATATAAAAAAAAGAACATGCATGAGATAGAAAGTAATACTACCAAAATCAACATTTCAAACTTATTAATTAATCGAACTCAAACTTTTTCATATTTTTATTGAATCAAGTTCAAAATTTAATTCAAGACTTAAATTAAAAATTTGTCTTATATAAAAAATATTAAAATTGACATAATTATCTTAAAGTTTGTCTCAAATGCACTCCAAATGTTAGACCCCGCATATGTCTAGTCTTGCAAACTTACTCTAGGTATCCAATACAAGATGTTAGGGGTTTGTGTGAATTGTTCTAAAAAAGGTGGTCCCCCACCCAGAGGGCTCCCATCGTCCTTGTCTTGGAACCATGGAGAAGATAAATCGTGGGATGTGTTTCAATTGGTAATTTAAAGCAGTTATCTTTACCGCAACATCCGTAAGGAGTTGAACTCCCACACTACAGGACTACAACTGGCAGCCATCATAGTCTACCCTCACTTGCTAGTTGAGTTATGCCCTGGGAGCTATATGAATTGTTTTAGACTCTCGAGGTAAAGAAATTGATTCATTTATTATTTTAAAATATTTTGAAAGAATTAATATTTTTTAAAAAAAAATATTTGTAATATATTATATATTATAAAATATGAATATATTTTCATATATTATTTTTATATAATTAGATTTTACTTAAAATAAATTGAGATTCATATATGTATAATTTTTATTATAGTATATTATTATATTAAATATAATTTTTATTTTTACATAAATTTTTTTTGATAAATCAACTGTTTTTATTTTGTTTGGGAACATATTTGAAATCGTATATCTTTTAATGAATTGCTTTCAAGATTCGAAAAATCCATTGTGCAAAAAAACGAGAAGAAGAAAATTAGTAAATAATTCGTCAGTGAGTTGTTATAATAATTCACTTTCCTTTTTTAAAAGAAAGGGCAAAAAACTGAGTGCAGTGCCAATAATATTGAAAAGATGAGGCTAGCTAGACAACAGAGAAAAAGCCAATTATTCCATCTGTCTTCTAGTTTGAAGATTGAAAAAGAGATGAAGCCAATACTAGGACGCAGAATCTACGAGGAGGCCCCTCCTCCTACATCAGAATGGCAGGGATACCATTGCATCGGATCGTACTCTCCGCTGTCTGCAAAGAAAGACACGCTGGCGATTAGGGTTACTTCTCAGATTAAAGAATAATTGAACTCATCTGAATAATCGACAATTGAAAAAAATTATTAATTTTTAATTTTTTTCGAATTAAATTGTCTCAAATTTTTTAATGTAATTTTCGTACCGAAAATCATTCTGAACAGTATAAAAATCTTTCTGAACCGTTCCGAATTATATTAAGTTGAAAAATTAAAATTAAAACCGAATATATATAGTCATGTAGATATATATATATATATATATATTATTTTAAAAGAATGATAAAAGTAATTCTAATTATATATATAGTATATAATAGATTATATAACATATTATATATATATAAATTAATATATATAAGTGAATTTAATTATATATAATAGATTATATGTATATTATACTATATATATAATATGTATATATAGATTATATAAGTAGATTATATAGATTAATATATAATAGATGACATCGTATATTATATGTATATGTATATGTATATTTTATATATATATAGAGAGAGAGAGAGATTATATAGATAGACTATATAAATTATTATATAAAATGTCATATAGGTTGTTTCAATTTTATTTTAAAATTTTATTTTAGATTAAAATTTAAAAATTATTAACATGTATTTTTTAAATTTGTGAATAACAAATTTTTTTGTGAAAATATTTAAAAATATCCGAAAACTGAATTAGAACTATTTTTGTTCTATTAGAATCGAAAATTTGAATATTCGTTCCGTCTTATTTCGAAACTAAAAATATCAATTCTGTCACATTCTAAAATTACGATTCGAGACTGGTATTCAGAATATAAAAGAATCAAAAATTCGAAATAGTTCAAAAAATTTAAATTCTCGAATCGTCCCGAACCATGAGCACCCTCACTGGCGATGACTTTTCCCTTGCTAATACATAAAACCTTTTTTTTTTTCCTTTTTGGGGTGATGAATATTTAGTAAAAAAAACTATATAATAATAAGAGTATATTTAACTTATAATCTTTTTTTAAAATAATTTATTTGAATTATAAAAATAAAAAAATGATGTTTTATAAAAAATAATAATTTTTTAAAATTAAAATTATTTAAATTAAACTTTTAATTTGAATTGAATCATTCGAGTACATCATAAATGAAAATATCCAACCCATCTTTGTTTAATATAGGATGCTTGATGCGTACTTTTGTGTGAAAGAGCTTTGATTGAGGGCTAGACAATTTGAGAGAGAGGCGGGGGGGGGGGAATGTAATGGAGCTCCCTTTTAACACCAAATAATATATTCTGTCTTACCAAAATTGATAGTGGTTGATTTAGTACGATATTTTATATAAAAGTAAAAATTAAAATATAATAATATAATAAAAATAAGAAATATTTGAGTCTCATAATAATTTATATTAAATCTAAATATATAAAAATAATATATGTGAGGTGTATTGATTATTTTATAATAAATTATATAGTAAAAACTTTTTTTTTAAGGAAAGTGTCAAATTTGGGACGACTCAAAATAGGAAGTAGGTCAATTTTGTTAGGATGGAAAAAATATTATATTTAAAGTTGTAGAACTTATTCAAGTAAAGGAAAATTTGCTAATTTAGTCCTACAATTTTTATTTTTTGATAATTTTGGTTATTTTTTTAATTTTTTAATTTTTTATCCTTCTGTTGATGTTTAACTAACGAAAACGGTCATAAAAATTTAAAAAAAATTATTCAAAAAAATTATGAAATATAAAAAGTTAAAAAAAAAAGAGAGACTAAAATCATAAAAAAAATAAAGTTTAAGGAACTGAATTGACGATAGATAATTATATTATGTATATTACAAAGTATAATATTTTAAATCTTGAAAATAAGGTTTGCTTATAGCAAATCATACCTTATTAAAACTTTTACATTAGCCCCCAATTTTCTTTTGTAATCATCATCAATTTTTTTTTTTTTAGAAATTTCTTGTAATGCTTGATTTTTGCATATTTAAGATACAATTGAAGACATAGGTAAAGTTAAAGGATTAAATTGATGAATCTTTTAAATAGATAATTATATTATGTACATTACTTATAAGAAATCATGTCTTACTAAAACTTTCACACTAACCTTTATTTTTCTTTCATAATCATCATTTTTGAAAAAGAAATTTCTTGTAATGCTAGATTTTGAAATAGATAAAGTTGATTTTTGGCGACACAATGGAAGACTTTTTACTTATTTGCTAATCTTAGGATAAATCTATTGTAATAATTTTTTTTTTCAAGTTTGTTATAGGAAATTTTGTCAATTTAGTTCCTTAATTTTTTATTTTTTTATAGTTTTGGTCCTTTTTCTTTTTTTAATTATTTAAAATTTCTAACTATTTTTGAACAACTTTTTTGTCTTTGTGACTATTTCCTTTAATTAGACTGTTAACAATAGGACTAAAAAAGTTATTCGAAAAATAGTTAGGGACATAAAAAATTTTAAAAAATGACCAAAATTGTTAGAAATAAAAGGTAAATGACTAAATTGATAATTTTTTTTTCAAGTAAATTATTTCTTATAAATTTTATGAATTTTCTCATAAAAATACCTTTAGAAGTGAAATTATTATTGTATATTTATATTTTTCTGCATGCGAAACATGCAGAAGTTTGTCAAGCCTCGCAAAAGGAACCTGACAAATGATGAGTGATGCCTCAATGAATGAATCCAAGAAAAGCCATGACAATAGCAGCGATATTCGATGCAAGAAACCAGAATATCAAATGATTTCAGACAGCGGAAAGATGAAATAGTCGTTTAGTTCAATAAAACAGTCCTGTATCAGAGACAGAGTCACACAGCCTTATGGATAGCATGAAGACCAATTCCGCAAACAATTGAGTGGTCCAGAGAAGGTAAGGTTAATTATACTTGTTGAGGAAGAGAGGTACCATACAACAAAACAACAACAACAAATTAAGCCTCAATTCCAAATAATTTGGGATTGACTACATGAATAAATATCTGACAACATGTGGTCATCCACATGAATCTTTTATCGTCACTCCCTTTTATCGAACGTCATACTTTCATCCAAATCTAACAAAAACATATTTCTACTAATCACCTCTATCCATATCGTTTTAGGCCTACTTCTACCTCTGTCTAACCTATCTTGCCTCATTCTCTCCATCGTCTTAACAGAAACATTCCTCGGTTTTCTCTACACATGTCCAAACCAACGTAGACGACTTTATCTCATCTTTTCCTCAATAGATGTTATGCCCATCTTTTCCCTAATGATTTCATTTCTAACTCTATCCTTTCTAATATATACACACATTTATCGTAACATACGCATCTCAACTAGTTTCATTTTTTAAATACGACACTTTTTAGCTGCCCAATATTCCGTATCATATAACAAAGCAGATCTTACGATTGTTCTGTAAAACTTTTTCTTTAGATTCAATGGTACATTACGATCATAGAGAATAGTAGTCGTACTATAGAAAAAAAAAAAAAAAACAATTCTGAACTTTTTTTCCCCCCTGTTTTTAACCTCTTAAAATTGCCAAGCACATGAGGAGTGCTCATAGGTCAAAAGATAAATTTAGAGCATTGGCTCTTCACTAACGAATTCTACAAAGACAAAAAAAAGCACTCACACACACACACAAACTAAGACTTACAACACACAACCCAAGACTAGAGAACAAAGACCAAAGAAATATGCATGTTACGTAACTCAATGAATATCTAAAAAACAAATATCTAGAAAATCCAAATTATTATTATAAAAAATCTCTTTTATATATATATATATATATATTATTTATTATGTAATTTCAAGTTTAAGAGAGATTTTTCTAGTTTAATTGGGTCGCTAAGTAAATTTTTTTATTTATTTTGGATCAAAGTTTTTATCATTTTTTTTTGGAAAGATATGATGCTCAACCAGTATAAATATTTTATGGGATAGAGTTTTTAATAGTTTTTTTTTAATATAATGCAAGGTTCAAATTCGAGACTCTGCTTAAGAGGCACTTAACTCTCTTCCATTGGGGCATCTCTAATTAAAATTTTAAATTCCAATACTTTGATTGATATATATATTAAAAAATAGCTTTGATGCTATACAAAATAACAATATTATAATATATCAAAAAAGAACATGCACAAGATAGAAAGTAATACTAACGATATCAAGTTAAGCCGATCCTTTGAATAACTAAGCTGAATTTGATGTTTTCTACTTGACTTGAATTCAAATTTGAGTTCAATTAAAGTCTTGATTATATAATCTCAAAAATTTAAAATCAAATTTGAATATTTTAAAAATACTTTAAAGAAAATATTGTTATTATATAATAAAATTATGTGTAATTTCCATATATATATAATTTCTTTTTGATTTTCTAAGTTCTGTAGATGAAGTTCACTTTTTGATTCTATCTGATTAATAATAGGTGTTCGATATAAATAATATTTTTGTGTTTACACATATTAAATTGATTTGGTTAAATTTTTTACTTTGACCTACTTATTAAATAGTAATTATTTATAAAAATATAAATAATATAGCATGATTCTTCTACGAATTTTGCAATGAAAAAGGTTCTTTTATTGTGTTATGTCACATGCCTCGTAGTTGTTAAGGGTGCCTTTTTTAGCACCGACAAAAAGCTATTAACTGATACAAATTATATTAGAAACAACCATAAATTATATGAAATAGTATATTAGAAAATAATATTATAATTTTTAAAATTTTTTAAAAGATAAAAAGTAAAATTTAAATGAAATTTTATAAAAAAAATTAATTTTGTTAAGGTGAAAATAAAATTTTAAAAAATTTTAGGAATCGGACGCTGACCCTAGTCCCCTATCTCCGTCGCCGTATGTACACGAGCAATTGAAGGTTAGAGTTTATATTAAGTTCTAAGTTGCTGGCTATTCACTTCTGATGTAATTGTGTTAGATAAAAGCCCAGGATTTATCTTAAAGAACGGAGGAAAACCAAAGTCTTCATAGTTTTCCGGCACATGATTTGTTGCTCTCAGTAAAACTAAAAAAAGAAATTAGTCTATTTGTTTTTTAAAATTTAGTATTTGTAATATTTTTATCTTTAATATTTTTTCTATCGTTATGATCTCCAATGATTTTTTTTTTTGTCAATTAAGAATCATAATGGCTGATTTTTTAAGCAAAATGATAAAACATAATGTCTGATTTTTTAAGCAGCCATCAGGGACCATAATGGATGATTTTTTGAGCAAAAAGATAAAATATTAGGGACCATAATGGATGATTTTTCGAGCAAAAAGATAAAACATTAGGGATTATAATGATAAAAAAAAATCATTAAAGACTATCGTAACAAAAAAATATTAAAGATAAAAATATTATAAACCTCAAACTTTATTGATTAAATAGACTAATTTTTTAAATAAAAATAAAAGAATTTTTAATTTTTTTTTCAAATGTTGTAAGAGTTAATCAGATAATACTTCGACTTCTAGTCCATAAACGCATATTAATCTAATATGGCCGGAATTGTTCAGACAACCTGGCTATCATAGTGTGATGTTGAATTATACTCTATTTATGGCTTTTATATTAGAGTTAGATTGATATATTTTTTAATATAATTTCAAAACCAATTATAATCCAATGTTGAGTAGAATATACAGGAGTTGAGTCTTCATCAAACTATTCAACCTGACTGAAATTTAATAGTTTCAAGTTAGAACTCAAATCTCTCCCTCTCTCTATATATATAAAAGTCGAAAAGAAAATTTATCATTACGATATATAAAAATCGAAGAAGAAGCCTATCATTATGATACGTGAAAGTATCATAAGGTAACACGTGGCTAAATAAATTTTTTTAAAAAATAAAAAATTATATTTAAATTTATTTAAAATCTTAATTAATTAAATTAACTAATAATATATATATATATATATATATATATATAAAATATTAATACATTAAAATGTGTGATTCTTTGAATATTATTGTTGCTGTCAAAATAAGGAACCGATGCAAACGGAAATCAGCTTCGTATCCGATAAACATAAACGATCCGATGTGGTGCAATAGAAAATGGTATCAGATCTTTTTTGAATTAGGGATTGGGTTCCTTGAGCTTACTATAGCAAGGGCTTAAGAAGGTCGGCTGAGAATGCTAAAAGGAAGGACTTTTCTCGGCGAATAGAATTATATTTGTATTAATTGACTTAATGGAAGATACAGAAAAAGGTCCGATTTTGAAAAAATGAACAGAAAGCTGTAAGAAAAGCTGTAAGAAAAACTATAATCAAGGTGGGTAAAGAGAAGCTGTAACAGAGCAGTAAGAAAGCTGTAAAGAACTAAGATTCTAGACTAGAAAGCTAGAAATGATGATGAGGTAAAAGAAAATTAAATTCTGCTGGTTGATGGTTTGATTTGTTGTTCTTCATTCTGGGCGACGCTCCACATTTTACACTTGCTGTAAATGAGCCACTAACAGATCGTGGAGTTTCTTCCGGCCAAAGAATGCTTCCACCGATCGTGCAGAATTCCTTGCGCCAAAAGATCAGGAATCTGTTTTCCTTCTTATCGGTTCCGTAGTGCCGATGTTGACCATGACCATCGGCTGCTTGAAATGTTGACTTCATCGGCTCGTCCCAATTTATTCAATCGGCATCGGTTCAAAGTAGCCGTTATGTCGGCTGGGCAAAGCTGACGTCAACACATGCCCCCCCGAGTCCCGTTGTTTCGGCATACGCGAGTCAGCGAAACGATGGGAATCGTATAATTATTAATGGCAGCCGTTCTTTTTCTGACGAAATCGAAACGTCCCGAACGTTGTGACGCTTCGGCCTTAGAACCCGCGAACGGCTTAATTTCAAACTTCCTTATAAATTTCAGTGGTCCCCAATTGAAACTCCTTACAACTTCTATTTCCTTCAGAATTATACTGCTTGAGCAATTCATCGGTCTTTTATCTTCTTGCCTTAATTCTCTGCAAACTGTGAATTTCCTTTTGGTAAAAGCAACGTCACAATGGCAACCCCTACCGATAAAAATATTCTGTCCATGGTCCAAGCCGATGCTAGGTTGTTTGCCTTGGGTCCACGCCGCCTGCCTACCGAGGTTACCACTGAACACCTGCGGTTTGTCTTGCCGGCTGATTTCACATTCCCTCTGCAACAGGACACTTTTACAACCGCCAATCTTCCCTATTCTTTCCGCCATTGGCCCCGCAAACTAAAAAATTATCGAGAATGGCAAGATCGCTGCTACGCCCAATTTGGGGCTATCTAGGTGCAATGGGGAATTTCGAACGCCATCATGATGACCGACTTTGAGATGGCATTTGACCGCAATCTATTTGCCGCCGTCCTTCCCTTTTGGTCTTCGGCGATCAACAGCTTCATCTTCTCGCACGGGATGTTTTCTCCCACCATTCTTGGCATCTGCACCATCCTCGACTTCCGATGTGAAGGCGATGAGATTCCGAGGCTTCATGACGAGGAGAATTTGCCAGCCGTTGAGGCTCGTCTGGACAAGGCCTCCTCTAATTACGGCAACTTCATCGGCGCTCAACGAGGGGTGGAGGAGACTCCTTCAAACCAAAAGCAAGCGGCCTTCCTTTGGCTTTGGCCGTGTAAGTATATCATTTGTTCCCATTCTGCTGGCATCAGCAATGAGTACCGATACTATGTATCGGCTCTCCTACGGAGCAAGAGGCATTGTGACCTTGCCTCTCTAGTCCTCGCCTTGGTCTACCGCACCATCAATCAGCTGATGGCTGCCCTTGCCGCCGGGGAAGACCCGACCAACCTAGGGGGCCTACTCTGGATTGTCCAGCTCTGACTATATCAATATTTGCCCAATTTTGGCATTAGCCGACTCGCAGGTACCCAAGCAGACTCTTCTGAACAGGCGACCGGCTATCGGCTCTTTCGGGTCCCCATAAATTCTGCCTCTGCCGAAACCATCATCTCGTACCTCTACCGATATCGAGACTTCCATGGCGCCATTTTCTTCCCGTATGCTGCTCATTAAGAAGGTCCCCTTTGGTTGAAAAGCCTATCGGAAAGCCCCGAGGCCACACAAGAAACTTTATGGGCCTGAATTTTGTGCCCTCTGGAAATTCTTCTGGGGGCCAAACCTGGAGCTTGGAGTGCTAAGACCTCTTGTGAGCGGTATAACCCTCATTGCTTCTCCTGCCAATTCGGGCTGATACAGGACATTCCCACAGATCTAGGGCATGTTTTCTCTTTCTTTGTGAAGCCAGTGTTATCGGCTGAAGATGTATACACTTTAGCTAAACACACTCAGGCCATTCTAAGGTCTTTTGAGTTCAAACCCTTCCAAGTGGTGCTGGAGACTTCTCCAAATTTTGATTTATGGTGGAGGCTACTGAGTGGGGTCCTATTTTTTGCCCCCATAGGCATCTGGCTTCTCCGAATTCCTGGGCTGGCCACTTCTCTGCTTGAACCACCTTCATTTGCTAAGAAAGGAAAACAGGTAAAATACCCTGTAAGTCCTGTAATAATGTCGGCCTTGCACACTCCCTTGGTGCAGAAAACCACTGCTGCTGCTCCTGTTGTCCCGGAGGAGGAAGAAGAAGAGGTCGAGGTTTCGCCCTTACTCCGTTGATCTAAAAGGAGACATGAAACACTGACTCCTCCTGTTTCCAAGGTTTGCTTCTGGCAATTCTTATTTAGCTTGGTTCCTCCAATGTTAATTTTTTTTTTTTTAATGGCATCATCCTTTTTGTAGAGACGTAAACAAGTGATAAGCGATCTCGCTGTTATCGACACTTCTTCTGACTCGAAGGAGGATATTTCGCTCCAATATTTAGTCGAAAGGGCGGCTGAAAAGACTGCTCATCCGACGGCAGATACCCCGTTGGCAGAGGCTTCGGCTCCTCCTTCCGTGACCGACGTACCGGCCTCCTTACCCGTGGCAACCCTTCCGTCGGCTGAGCTTCCGATTCCTGAAAGTCCGTTCTCTATCCCGCCAAGGCCTGAAAAATAACCAGTGACTGCAGATGTCGAGACAACGGTGCCTCCCCCCAGCCAGGGGACTGGAGCAACTACTGCTTCCCCGTAGATGCTAACATTGGCTTTGGCGCTGGACTTCCTTGAAGGCCTCATTGGGGCTTCCCTGCCTACTGAGAAGGTCACTCTGGACAATGTGAGTCTTGTCCTTCTGCGGATTGTTCAGTCAGCCGACCTCGACATGCCCCCTATACTTCGGGACCTGGCAATTGGGTGTCTAGGGCAAATGCGTTTCACTGGCCGCTTCTTGTTTGATACGCAACGCCGTTGGGACGAAGCGCATGACCAGTTAGAGCTCCTAAAGTTATATCGAGAAAATACAGCATTTGCAGAAAAAGATCGCCGGGAATTCACGGGTCAACTTACACTTCTGCGAGCCGACATTGCGGAAGGCAAAGGGAAGATTGAACGGCTCGAACGCCAAATATCTAAACTCTAGGAAGAGCTTACCTCTGAGAAAAAGGCTTTGGAGCAGCAGCTTGTATCAGAAACAGGGCTTCAGGCAATAGTCAAGGCCATTGATGACTCCCTTTGTCAGCATGATGACGAACGGCTAATGCTGGAGGTGGAAAAAGAACTGTTTGAGGCTGAATTATCAAACTCAACCGCCCTGCTGAACGAGATGAGGTCCGGATGGGACCGCTTTGTGGCTGTGCTGAACAAGGCTTTATACCCTTTGCCTTCTGACGAAGCAGGCCCTTCCGGAACTCAAACTGAAGACACTACCCCTTCAGTGGCCGAAACAGGGGTTCAAGAGATGTTTGCTGAAGAGGTGGCCCGGCCTTCTGAAAGGGGAGTAGAAATAGAGGCTGAGATGGTTGAAGAAGAATTCCCAATTCCCGATCCGCAGCCAACAGAAGCTGCCATGATGCCTAGCCTGGTGTCTGTCGAGTCAGAAGATCCAAATCGGCTGACGATTGTTCCTTATCGGTCAACACTATTGCCCCCACCCCCTTTTGATGATAGCTAATTTCTCTTGTAATTGCACTTACGACTATTTGATCGGCCTCTTGTAATCAGTTCTGTATATTAGGCCAACAAGTTTTACTCAAGACATTTTTTTTTTTACTCGCTAGCCCCTCCCAAAACGTCGGATAGTACTGTTAAGGATATGCCCTAGAGTCAATTTGTATTTATACAATTGTCATTATGTTTTATATAATAATATGGGGCTTTCCTTTTCATGAATAGTGAGTTTTGTTTTGTTGGTCATCAAGTACGTGATTTGATAGTAAAACCCTACAATGAATACAATGACTATTCTAAAACTGTCCCTGATCAATTATTATTATTGGAATAATAATAAATTAAGATTAGTATGTTTGTGACTTGATGGATATGTTTTACTGGCCATGGATATTTGTGATATCGAGTCAAGACATAAATAAATGTTACAGAACATTGTATTGGACATGACCCACTGTGAGAGTACTTCATGGAATATGTCATAAGTACTTTCTAGCCATAATAATATTGAAAGTCCTTCGACCTAAATTCATCATAGTTTCCTACTTGATAAATTCTATATTTTGACATTGTCTAAAGTTATCTTTAACCAGATAATAAATTAGAATACTGTTGGATATAGAATAAATCAAGGAGAGGAATATGATTGATTGTGAAGGAATTTGTCCCTCTCAGTTATGGGAGAGATATCTATGGGCCCTTTGATAAGTTAGACTGTTAAAAATGCATGGCCGTGCTCAAATATATCAATCTAAGATATTGATATAATTTGTTTGAACAGTCTACTATGAAATCAAGAAATAATTGATTAAGTTTAATAAAGATGACATGCTCCGTGCCTTATGCTTAATCTGGATATCGTGTGACAAAAGGACTAAATATAAAATTATGGTTTGGTTCAAAGAGATCACCGATCTTCATTTAACCTGGATAGTTATAATATTTTGCTAGAAACCGCTTATAACTTGTGGGCCATTTAAATATGATTTAGGCACACTGCCAGTGTTAAATGAACCTATAGGGTCACACAATAAGTGAACTTGTTAGGTTATTTTTCTGGTGACCAGGTTCGATGAATCTGGATGATATCCAGATTATAAGAATCGACTTCGGTAATTAATTAGTTAAATTACCGAGATAATGGCGTAATCTTATCATATCAGTTTTAATTTAATTTGAATTTAAATTAGAATATGATAAGATATTATTAGGCTTGGACTCTAAGAGGTTCGGGGGTTTTTAAGAAAACCCTAACCGTTTTTTCAATAGTCTAATTTTTCGGTTGAGAACATTCGTGCCATTCTCTACCAGAAAAAAAAAACCTCTCAAACCCTAGGCGCTAGCACTCCCCGGGTATCGAGTGAGTTCGCGGTGTGTATCCGATAGAGGACGTTCGCATACTGCAGCGTCTGGTGATTGTTCGGGTTGAACGTACAACAGCGCAACCAGAATCGAAGGATTTCGATTA
Organism: Voacanga thouarsii; assembly: GCA_026120185.1. NCBI lineage: Eukaryota > Viridiplantae > Streptophyta > Magnoliopsida > Gentianales > Apocynaceae > Voacanga > Voacanga thouarsii. The sequence continues at coordinate 9,578,067 of JANUWF010001287.1, read as the reverse complement.
CAGCAACCAGAGGTAATTCTTAAAGTTTAGATCTTCTTAATCGTTTACTTGGGTCATCGGGAGGGATTCGTGGATGTTTTTCGCGTTTAGGAGTCCACGAATCCTAACAAGTACCGCTTCAAAAACTTACCGTTAATTGCTTTACCTGCTTCATTTCCATCGGGTGTCATTAGGCGGTAAGCTCCTCCATCGAAAACTTGCGTTACTAAGAATGGGTCTTCCTAGGATGCGAACCACTTACCATACTTCGGATCTTTTGGAGCAGCGGGGAGAATAGTCTTCCATACCATGTCTCCTTCTTGAAAACTCTTTTCTCGAACTTTCCGATTGTACGCCCTTGCCACCTTCTCCTTGTGTTGTTTGATATGCTCCAAGGCAACCCAGCGGTCCATCTCAACTTGGTCTAGGCTTAGGGCCAAGGCCATCTGATAATCTTCAGTCGTTGGACCATTCTGGTAGGCTATCCGGGCTGACTGCAATGATATCTCAACAGGTAACACTGCATCCTGCCCATAAGTTAGCCTAAACGGGGTGAACCCAGTTATAGTTTTAGCAGCATTCCGATGGGCCCACAATACCTCCTGTAACGTCTCATGCCATTTTTTTGGATTGTCTTCTACTGCCTTACGGATCATGCCGATTAAGGTTTTGTTCGTTGCCTCTGCTTGTCCGTTGGCCTGTGCATAACAAGGAGAAAAGTAAAGCAACTTGACTTTAAACTGTGTTAGGAAATTACATACCTGTTCCCTCATAAACACCGTTCCTTGATCCGTTGTTATTGTCTCTGGGATTCCGAAACGAAATAGAATGCTTTGTCGGAGGAAGTTGATGACTGCTGTTTGTGTCACGTTGGTCAGTGGTTGCGCCTCCACCCACTTGGTGAAGTAATCTGTTGCCACCAATATAATGAATGCCTTTTTGCTGAAGGTGGATAGATTTTTCCGATGATGTCCAGGGCCCATCCACAGAAAGGCCATGGTTTAATGATCGAATGCAGTTTTGTGGAAGGCGTGTACAATAAAAGGCCATGCTTTTGGCAAGCTTTACAGCCAATCGCATAAGCATTACAATCTGTAGTCATTGACGGCCAAAAGAAACCATAGCGTTGAAGCGTTCACTTCAGCGTTGGGCCTGCCTGATGTGCTCCACATAAACCTTCGTGTACCTCTACCATAGCCTATAAGGCTTCCTCCTTGGAGAGATACTTTAAGAGGATTCCGGTGTGACTTCGCCGAAACAAATCATTGCCTACCAATGTAAAGCTGAGGGCTTTTCGTTTCACTTCTCGTGACGCTTGTCTAGTCGGATTTTTCAAATAGTCAACAATCTCCTGTCGCCAATCTTCTTGATACTCTGTCTCCACTATCTGTTGGCACATTACTGTTTTCCTAAAACCTGACGCTAGCTGAGCTAGACGGTTAGCACTCTGGTTTTCTGCCCTGGGAACCTGAACTAGGGTGACCTCCAGGAAATGCTGAAGTAGCCCTTTTACCTTCTGTAACTTATCTAAGAGTAACGGATTAGTACATTTATAATCTTTTACTACTTGTCGGATAACTACTTGAGAATCACCTACAACTCTGACTACTCGAGCTTTGAGTGCTTTCAGGATCCGCAATCTTAACAAGAGGGCATTATATTCCGCCTGATTATTAGTTGTCCCCTTCTTTAACTCAAAGTGGACCTTGCCCTGTTGTCCGCTCAAAGACCAGACCAATACCAGCCTTCTGTTGGGTACTTGAGCCGTCAAATTGTAAAACCCATGGTTTCAAAGAAATGTACCTCTGCAGCTTGTCTCCCTCTGTTTGTGGTATTTCCAGAGAAGGATGCTCAGCTAAAAAATCTGCAATTGCTTGTCCTTTCACAGCCCTCAGTGGCATGTAAGTTAGAGAAAAATCATGTAATTTGACCGCCCATTTCATAAGTCGCCCATTCAGTAAAGGGCGATTCAACAAAAGTTTGATTAAATTTACCTTGCATAGAATATGTACCTCCCTAAATAACAAGTAATGCTCTAGCTTTATGCATGCATAGTGAAGAGATAAGCATAGCTTTTCAATATGGGTGTACCTGGTCTCTGTATCCGATAGATTTCGGCTAAGATAGTATACTAATCTTTCTATTCCCTCTAGTCATTCTGAGCCAATAAACTGTCGATAGATCCTACTGCCGCTGAGATATACAACTTCATAGGTGACTGGTCATGTGGAGGAGCTAACACTGGTGGATGTGATAAAACTACCTTTATTTGCTCAAACACTCTTTGATGCTCAAGCTACCAGATAAACTCTTGAGATGACTTTAAACGTAACAAGGAAGAAAATACCTTTTGTTTACCTGCAGCGTTTGCCAAAAAACGCCGTAAAAAATTTATTTTTCCCAAGAAACTTTGCAACTCTTTCTTCGTCTGAGGTGGTCTTGCCTGTAGAATGTCTCGGGCCTTATTTTGATCTATTTCAATCCCCGTCTGGTGCACTAAGAACCCAAGGAAATTCCCAATCGTAACTCTAAAAGCGCATTTAGCCGAACTGATTTTCAAATGGTGTTGACGCATCCGGAGGAATGCTTGTTCCAAATCAACTAAGTGTTGTAGGAACATGGGAGACTTAACGACCAAATCGTCTATGTAGACTTCCATGGTGCTGCTGATAAGGTCGTGAAAAATGAGATTCATGGCCCGTTGAAAGGTGGCCCCAGCGTTCTTCAGGCCAAATGGCATCACCACCCATTCGAATAAGCCGATAGACCCTAGGCAACGGAACGCCGTTTTGTGTGTATTCTCTTCTGCTATGAATATCTGGTTATACCCTGAATAACCGTCCATGAAGCTCAAAAACTGGTTGCCCGCAGTAGAATCTACTAACATATCTGCCATTGGCATAGTATACTCGTCCTTAGGAGTGGCCAAGTTCACGTTTCTGAAGTCTATGCAAATACGTAGTTGTCCATTCTTCTTAATGACCGGCACGATGTTAGATATCCATTCTGCATATCGGCACGTACGGATGAATCCGCACCGAAGTAACTTTTCCACCTCCTCCTTGATCCTGGGTAACAATGCAGGAGTAAAGCGTCTTGCTGGTTGTTTATGGGGTTTAAAGCCTTCTTTTACGGGTAGGCGATGTTCCACAACGCTTCTGTCAAATCCTGGCATCTCATGATAGTTCCACGTAAAGCAGTCTTTGTACCTGCGGATTAGATAGGTTATCTTATCCCTTTGCTCGATCATTAAATATAAACTCACCTTGGCTGTTCTGTTTTCCCCCGCTTCCCCTATGTCTACTTCTATTAACAAATCTTGAGCAACGAAGCCAGGAGCTCGTCGGACCTTTGGATCTTCTGGTCGTAGGCCGCTTGGTTTCTCAGTAGTGATCAAGTTATGAGCCATCATCAGCTTGGCGTATTGGCTTGGATTAAATGTCGGATGATAAAACAGAGCCTTGTTCATGTGGATTTCGACTGAAAATGGATGAGGATTAGCTAGGATTTGCTCCACTTGCTCTCCATCTCAGATCAGCATCATCTGGTGTAAAGTGGACGGTATGCAGTGGTTTGCATGAATCCAATCCCTGCCCAATAAAACAGAATAAGCTGGCTTTGCATCAATTATAAAAAAGACCGTTTTACTGGTTTTGGACTCGACTGTGACTTTACAAGTGATCACGCCTTTTGCCGTAACTGCTTCTCCAGTGAAATTAACCATTTGTACATCAGTAGGGGACAAATCCAACTTATCTTTTCCCAGTCGTCTCAAGGTAGAGAAAGGCATTACGTTTAAAACAGCTCCACCATCAACAAAAGCCCGAGTAAGTGGCTTGCCATTGACATGCGCTTTGATGTACAGGGGCCTGAGATGGTTAGCGTTTTGGGCTATTGAAATGGGAAAAAGCATCCCTTCTGGGGGAATTTGGACATCTACCAGCTCCACTGCGGCTCTTTCCTCAGTATGAAAATCTTCTTCAATGGACTCTTGACGAGAGGCAGCTCGGAAACTTGATGGCAGGATGCTGAGCATGTTTTGGCAATTATCAGGGGCTAATTGTTCTTCAACCCAAGTATCAATCAGTTGCCTCTGTTGTGCCCGCTTTCGCTGCTCTCGTCTTTTTTGGGACTTTGATAGTCGGGAACAGCAGCCAGGCAGAAATGTCTCCTTTTGGGGAACCTGTACTGTTAGTTTTCCTTTTTTGCCATGAAAATGTACCGCAAAAGAGGGAGGAGATAAGCGGGTAAAAACTGACGGTTTACCATCCAATCTCTGGAATGCTTGTTTTATCTCCCCAGGCTTCTTGTTTCCTATATGTTCGTGCTGTTTTCCACATATTGTTTGCATCATGTGTGCATCAGCTAACGGAAATAGATCTGTGTTTGCCAAAATCTCTTTTTTGTCTGCAAACTTCAATCTTCTGTCCTGGATAGCCTTCTGAATGACGTTCCTGAAAACAATACAACTGTTAGTGCTATGCGAGAAAGAGTTATGCCATTTACAATACCTTTTTCCTTTCAATTCTTCCGGGCTAGGGATCTTATGTCCATAAGCCAGACGAATCTGCTTATCCGTCACCAGTTGGTCAAAGATTTGTTTGGCTTTTGAGACGTCGAATGAATAGGAAGGTCCTACTGTGGCAATTTCCTCCTTTCCTTTGCCGGGTTTCAAGTGAGGACACATATAGGATGCACCCTTTACCAATTCCGCTGCCATCACCTCTATAGCCTGGTCATCGTCTTCCTCATTAGTATCATCTATGACGGATATCATTGTCTGACCATGAGAGAATTTTACGGAGCGCCTCTTCTCTTTCTCCTTGATCATCTCCTCTATTCTGACAGCGTGAGACAATAGCCGGGACAAATATGAGAAATCTTGGAGAATGAGTCGTTCTTTGAGCTGCGGATACATCCTGCTAATAGCAATTCTTGCGCATTCTGTTTTAGGCAACTGGGTTGTATATTTGGACTTAGTTGCTGGAAACATTCAATAAAATCCGCCACATCTTCTGATCCCTTTTGTCTGATGGCCAACAGGTCTGCGATAGAAACTTCCGACACCGGCTTAAAGAAGCGTTGGTGGAACATTCTCTCCATGTTAGTCCATGAGTATACATAATTAGGAATTGGATTGGCATACCAAGTGAATGCCGCTCCTGTCAAAGATAATGAAAACAATTGTAACTTATGCCATTCATTGTTTCCCAACTCGCCGCATTGTGCCATGAATCTTCCAATATGTTCTATGGTAGACTTATTGTCTTCACCAAAAAATGTTGAAAATTCCAGCAGTTTGTAACCTTGAGGAAGTACCGCCATGGCATCCACCCACTTAGGGTAGGGTTTTTGGTATACGAGTCGATCCCGTAACTGTTGTCGGAATATTTCCACTCCCACATCCACCGGTTGGTACGGCTGTTGAAAAAGTGCGTCCAAATGGCATCCAGGTGGTGGACGGACTTTGCATGACGGGTCTGGGACCCTGTCCTATAGGCGGTTTAGTACTTCCAATCCCTTGCCCTGGGTTTACCGTTGTGAGTGCCGGGTATAAAGGAGGATAAGGGACAGAATAGTTCGGCTGCCCCCCAACGGGCGGCATGCTTCCTCTAACCAGGCTCGGAACTATTTCATGCATCGACGGTAACCCTGCTAACGGGATTGGAGTTCTGCCTGGAAACACTTCTACTGGTAACGTATTTTGAGCCATCACTCCTGGAACTTGATGCCCTCGGTAGCAAGGAAACCCATTTCTCTTTGCAGGAGGTGTACTGAGCCATGAGAGGGTGCACCATCAGCCGATGGCACAGGGTATGCAGATGCTATGTTTGTTCCTGGTGCATGGTACCCTGATGGCTGAACAAAGGTTTGCATATTTTGCCTTTGCGCAAATTGTTGAAGCTCATTCTGAAGCAGAGGTCGAAAGATAGTAGCAAATTGTGGAATAAGCCCCTGTAAGAGTTTGCCAGTACACTGTTCCATAGTATGTCGAATGGCAGTTAACGAGGTGGACAACGATTGAGACGCCGATGGTGGGGGCGAGGACTGACCCCCTTGCTCCACAGAAGTACCCTGAGTACCACTGGTAGTAGTAACTGAGGGGTCAAAGACTCCCTGGAGAGCACGGACTGGGGGTCGCTCGGATGTCTCCGGTGCCTGTGGCTGTTGTGAATTATTTGCCATTGTTCGCCCTGACCGCAATAGCATGCGACTACTAACCTCTGGTCCCACTGGGCATGCCAATCTATGTTGTTGTCAAAATAAGGAACCGATGCAAACGGAAATCAGCTTCGTGTTCGACAAACACAAACGATCCGATGTGGTGCAACAGAAAATGGTATCAAATCTTTTTTGAATCAAGGATTGGGTTCTTTGAGCTTACTATAGAAAGGGCTCAAGAAGGTCGGCTGAGAATGCTAAAAGAAAGGACTTTTCTCGGTGAATAGAATGATATTTGTATTAATTGACTTAATGGAAGATACAGAAAAAGGTCCGATATTGAAAATATGAACAGAAAGCTGTAAGAAAAGCTGTAATCAAGGTGGGTAAAGAGAAGCTGTAACAGAGCAGTAAGAAAGTTGTAAAGAACTAAGATTCTAGACTAGAAAGCTGGAAATAACGATGAGGTAAAAGAAAATTAAATTCTGCTGGTTGATGGTTTGATTTGTTGTTCTTCATTCTGGGCGACGCTCCACATTTTATACTTGCTGTAAATGAGCCACTAACAGATCGTGGAGTTTCTTCCGGCCAAAGAATGCTTCCACCGATCGTGCAGAATTCCTTGCGCCGAAAGATCAGGAATCTGTTATCCTTCTTATCGGTTCCGTGGTGCCGATGTTGACCATGACCATCGGCTGCTTGAAATGTTGACTTCATCGGCTCGTCCCAATTTGTCCAATCGGCATCGGTTCAAAGTAGCCGTTATGTCGGTTGGGCAAAGTTGACGTCAACAACTATATAAATTAATAAATTAAAATATGTGATTCTTTGAATACTATCTATATTTATTTTAAAATTTTAACTAATTAAATAATTAATTAAGTTAATTAATAATATATATATTTAATATTAATATATTAAATCTTAATAATATAACAACCTGTGCAACGCATGGGACATCAACCTAATTCAAGTATTATTATTAAAATACTGATTTTATACATATATAATAAATAATTATATATAAAATACTTAATTTCTATTTATTTTTATTATTTTAAAATAAATTGAATTGGAGTGTAATTTTAACCTTTCAAGCTCATTAATTAATCGACCACTAACTTCTTCATATTTTAATTGAGAGTTCACACTTTAATATAAGACTAAAATTGAAATCATGTCTTATATGAAAATATTAAATTTGATACCATTGTCTCAAAATTTGTCACGAATACACCCCTAATGTTAGGTCACCACATATGTCTAGTCCTGTAAATTTACTCTAGATATCTAGGACTGGACACGAGAGGTTTGTGTGAATTATTTAATACTCTCTCCATTTTTAGGATATTTCAAAAGAATATTCATTGAATTGTAGAGACAAGTAAAGTTAAGTTAAATAAAATTAGCCAAGTTTGAATTCTACCACATATTTTAAAAAATTATACATATTTTTTTTAAATATGACATGTAATAAATGTAATATAAGATAATTCATAAAATTTGAATATCTTTAAATGTTTTCTTCAATAAAATTTGGAAAATTAATGCACTAATGAATCAAGCGATGATGGTCATGGCCTGCAACATTTTTCTATTAAACTGATACTATTAAAACAGGTGTTCATCGGCCTGGACCATGGGATTAAGCCCATTTATATCAATTGGCGATCTAGCTAGCTCAGACAATAATGGCCATGAAATTCACATCTAAAATGGTCACACAATTTATTATTACTATTTTCGTCAAGTCATTTTAAATTTTAAATTTTTTTCACAATATAAGTCGTTTTACAAAATTTTATAAAATTTTATTATTTTTTTCAAATTCTACTCCTCCATATAATTTCTCTTTTTTCACTGATTATGAATAAACTCTTTTCAATTAATAAAGTGAAAAAGATTTAATTAAGAGTATTTTTGAAAGTTTAATTTTAAAATTATTTAAAATTTATAAATTCTTAATTCATGTATATAAATTTAAAATGAATTATATTATAAAACGAAAATAGAATGATCATGAAATCCACATCTAGAATGGTCATCCAATCTATTATTATTTATTAAGCACATAAATTTCTGTGTCCAATTTTCCCATCAACCCAAAACAATAAACTCCTGCTAATCTATGGTTCAGTTCCATTTTTTCTATTTTAGCCGTATTTGTCTACAATGGAGGAACATTCTGGAAATCGTACTTCTTTTAAAGAATTTGCTTTCAAGATTTGAAAGATCCATTGTCCTGAAAAAGAGAAGAAGAAAATATGTAAATAATTCATTAGTGAGTTATAATTTAATAATTCAATTTCCTTTTTTTCTTTACAGAAAGGACAAAAAACTGAGTGCAGTGCCAAAAACAGAAGATGAGGCTTGAAAACAGAGAAAAAGCCAATTATTCCATTTGTCTTTTAGTTTGAAGATAGAAAAAGAGATGAAGCCAATTCTGGGACGCAGAATCTACGAGAAGGCCCCTCCTTCCAACTTCAAAATGTAGGGAGTCTACGGCCACCATTGCTTTGGATCGTACTCTCCTCCCTCTGCAATGACAAGCTCGCGGCGACCTTTTACTTGGGAATACGTAAAACTTTTTTCTTTTTTTTTCCTTTTCGGTGTTGTAAATATTCAATAAAAATAATATGACAATAAGAGTATATTTAGATTGTAATTTTTTAAGAATAATTTATTTAAATTGAATAAAAAATTGCATCATAAATGAAAACATCTACCCCAGGGTTGCCTTAGTGTTTCTAAAGGGATAAATTAGATTGCTGCCCATAATTTACTTTTTTTTTAATCAATGTGGGATCGGCACCGAAGGGTGACGTTACATCCATACATGAAAACATCCAACCTATCTTTGTTTAATATAGGACGATTGATGCATATTTTTATGTGAAAGGGCGCCGATCGAGGAAAAATAGAACGTCACTCCGCACGCGAGCTTTGAGATCAACAATAGGAGAGGGTTCAACAAACATCTATATCTAAATGGATCAACTCGTGTTTATGTTATACTTATTCTATTAGTTTGGATGTGCTCGATTTAAAATTTTAGATATTTTATTTATTTTAATTATGAGTTTATTTTGTAAATTTTGTATGGAAAAATTAGTTTAATTTTGATGATAATTTTTATTATTTACGTGTAGTTGATAATGTAGGTTGTAATTTTAATTTAAAATTAAATAAATTGATGATTTAATTTGAAGTTTTATATTATTAGAATTGAATAAATTTTGTATATGAAATACTTGTTATGATTTTTTAAAAAAAAATTGAGAAAATTTTTTAATGAAATTTATTTTTTATTATAAATTATTTTTCTATGAGATTTGTTTTAAAAAAATGGTTTGGATTAAAAATTACAAAACATTTAGGAAAAGTCCAGGTATAAAATTACAAAACATTTAAGCCCAAAATGTTCAATTCTTTGAATGGGCGGTATATTTTACATAGTTCTGGGCTAAAATTCCTACAAAAAATTCCCACGATCCGTTCAAAGAATTGGCCCATTCAAAATAATTTTTATATAGTGAAAAGAATTGGCCCTCAGCTCTATATTTATTTTCGTTTTGTTTATTTGGCCGAGGTTCTATTTGTTATTAGGGTTTCTTATTCTTTGTGTGTGTATTTCGAGAGTAGTTTTTGTACCGCCGCGTTTTGTTGAAGGAGCTTTAGGGTTCATTAGGGTTTGGGTGTCGATTTTGGTTGTTCGAAATGCAAATGAAGCTTCGTTGGTTTGGCCAAAGCATTGAATAGGATGTTAAATGGAGAAAGTCTCTTCAGATCACTCTAAATCCTCAAAGCAAACAGTTGATTCAAGTGAAGGAACGTTTTTTCTTTTTATTTTCTGTTTGTCGTTTCGTATTTTAAGATGATATTTTGAACGACGGTTTTATTTGGATGTTACTGTGTTTTAATTGTTGTGTTTTTCGATGAATTTTGGAATTAAATTATTTGAAGTTTTTCAAGGTTATTTTTTTGTTATTTATATGTGTTTTGTTTTTGTTATTAATTTGTTCTTTGTATTATTCGTTTCGTATCTTGATAATATCAGTGTGTTTCTGTTTCGATGGACTTGTATAATAATTCTTTAGCCAAATATTAGTTAGTTGGAAAGCCTATTTTTTATCCTTTTATGTCCGAATCTATTGTGTTGAGCAGCGAAGATTTACATACTTCGAAAGTTCATTATGCTATTCCAGATAAAAGAGCTGATTCTGTTCGTTTAATTTTGAATGAATCTTCAAGTGATGTTTCTGCGTATTTGGAGATACTGTTACCTACATGTACTGTTAGTGGTTGTGGTGTTGCTTTATATGGGAATTTGTGGGCTGAGACACATGGTTGGGTCGAAAGGTGTGGTTTGATGGAATTTTCTTTGAGTATTCATGTTCTTAAGTGAAAATTATTTAGCTGGTGGTGATACTGAAAGGAAGATATCATCTTTTGTTGAGGTTTATGAGCCATTTGTTGTTGGTGTAGTTGAATCTATTGCTAAGTTAAGGTTACATGTGGATCTTTTTAAAAAATTTTCTAGGTTTTATAAACTTCAAGTTGGGGCGGATTCTCAGAATGTGATATATTTGTATTATGATACAAATAAAGTTTTGCTGCATATTCGTTTTGTTGAAAAGAAAACCATTGTTGATGTGATACGTTTATCTGGTGGCAGTGTGTTGCATAAGGATAAGGCAAAGGTGAAGAAGAAGCTTAGTTTGGAGGAAGGTGAATGTTCGCGTATAAACTGAAGTTGTTTCAGAGGAAAGAAATGCATATGGTTTTTCTCATAGTAGTGTTTTGTTATGATGTTATTTTTTAATTACAAATTTAGGTATTGTGTAGTGAAGTTTCAGTGTACGATCACTGATATGTAATAGTTAGTATCAATATGAAATTTGATTTTTGTTAATGATTACTATGGATGCTGTTTATGTTTTATTTGGACTGGAAGTAGTGCATTTTTGTATTATATATAAATTGGATCTTTGAACATATAATATATTTGCTACTAATTAGGTTAATAAAAGGGGTGACTTTATGAGGATTTATATTTAAACTATATTTTATTGGTGCAGTTTTATATGAAATTTGATGTATATCCAGAAATGATTTTGGGGTATTATGAGTTTCAAAGGAAAATGGAATTTCCATAGCTGTATAGTAAATGGAAGTGTGCTAGTGTGAAATTTGATGAAATTGTAGTTATTAAATATAATATATTTTAATATTGGTAATTTTGGGAATGAGATAGACATGTAATTTATGTAATGTTGTTTGGTTAAAGTGAGAGAATTAAAAATATGAGGATTTATGTTGTTGATTTATAAGAAATGATAATTTCTTGTATGATTATTGAACAGGAACAGAAAGTTTAGTAATAAAAAGAGTAATTTATATGATTTTGTACTATTATGATAAAGAAGATTTGGAAAGAAAAGTTGGTGCAGAACAGTGACAATGCAAGAAAGATGAATTTGATTTTGAAAAAATGGTCTGGGTTTTTTATATTTGTATAAGAATTCTTTTAGTTTATTGTTGTAGTTGACAATTGATTTTCTTTTTTGTGAATTGGTGATGCAAAAATTAATTTCTGAAGGTTAAGGTTGCTCTGCAGATTAAACAGTTTGGAGTTTTAGGAATTGAGCTCTCTGGCAATCTAACTGTTGGTGAATGGTAAAGGTGTGTTTCTTTCCTGATACATTTTAAGTTCAAGTACTCAATTGTGCATGTCTAATGTTTAGTTTCTCTTTTAATTTTAGGTAAACATTTGAAATCGATCTGTAGTTGCAATAGTTAGGGATTCATTTGGTGTCTTATTGTTTTCTGGGTTTCATGTTACTGAACTATTATCATTCCTCAGTGTCCGGCTAAATTGGGATCCGTATTTTCAGATTTTGTGATCAATGGTATTTGCTAAACAGGAAGGACTTGTAGTTACTCTTCACTATGGGGAGGTGGATTTCAGTTGTCCTTAATTATTGTATTTCTGTTACTGTAAGGTAAATTGAATCACTGTGACTATTTGTTGTGGTATGTTAGTGCTTGTAGCTATCCAATTCAGGGGAAATTATTTGTTTATATTTTGGTAGAAAATTGATTTTTTTTATGGTCTTGGTTTCTATACAGTTTTGATATTTTTGTGTAATGTTGCTAATTTTTCTAATGTGTGATTGGTGAATAATGTGCTAAGTATATTGGGTGTCTATATAAACATGATTGGGAAACCAATCAGTGTTTTGCGACGATAGTTTACCATCAGACGCCCACGTATGATACACAATAAATTAAGTGTATATAAAGTTTTCAAAAAGCATTTTTTTCAAGCGTTTTATTTTGTTATAAAAATGTTGTGTTTTAGGTTAGTTGTTTTAATAATGTGCTAAGTATATTGGGTGTCTATATAAACATGATTGGGAAACCAATCAGTGTTTTGCGACGATGGTTCACCATCAGAAGCCCACGTATGATGCACAATAAATAAAGTTTATATAATATACTGAAAAATCATTTTGTGAAGGTCTTTGTTGTTTCATGAAAATGAGTGAATGTTAAATGACCTAACTGCTTATTTAGATATCCTATTAGGTTACTTGTTTATTAATGTGCTGAGTATATAGGGTATTTAACTGAAAGAGTATTATAGATTTTATAGGAGTATCTAAGTAGCAAGAATTTAAATGCCATTGACATGTTTCATCAATTGAAGAAATTGTTCAATAGCAATAAATAGGCTTTTGTTGTATATTAAAGAGATATAATGATCATATTTCTGTTTCGAAATAACAAAAGCATTAATTATTTTTATTCTTCAAGATGCCATTTTTGATTGGAGTTGCAGCACTCAAGAATTCAGACTTGCAATCCATCTCTCTTACTCATTTTTTTTTTCCCTTGAAGAGGGAAAAATATGTGATTGTTACCATATTTTCAGGTTGATGCAGTAGGAGCTTCATATCAATGATATATTTTTTTGTTAGACTCTATCTCTTCAGTATTGATGACATACTGAAGACAAATATGCAGTGAATTGTTTCCATATTTTGTTGCTATATTTTGTTACCATATTTATGTTATAGTGAAAAAAGGCTTGTTTTGCAAAATGGTGAATGATGAAAAGCTTTTGAAAAAAATAGAATGTGCTTATCGATGTGTTTGTTGTTGTGTATGTTCATGGTTTATGCTGATTCTCTTTTATTCATTATTATGCTTGTGAGGGTATAGTGAAGTAGCTAATTCATATCAAGTGTGTAGAAAATAATGAGAATTTGAAATTGTGATGAGTTTGGCACAATCTATGAGCTTTAAAAAATTTATGCACAGAATAATGGTTGTTTTAAATTCTATAGAGAATAATTGTATTTTGAAATTGAAAAGTCTATGAGTTTTAAAATGTGTATGCACAGAATAATGATAGTTTGAAAATCTGCATAGAATAATTGTAGTTTGAAATTGTTTATAGTATATAGTTATTGTTTCATAGATTTTGTTGGACTCTATATCTTAAGTATTGATGACATACTGAATAGAAATGTGTAGTGAATTGTTTTCATATTTTGTTACCATATTTATGTTATGGTGAAAAAAAATCTTGTTTTGGAAAATGGTGAATGAAGAAAATCTTTTTTGAAAAAAACAAAATGTCCTTATCGATGTGTTTGTTGGTGTGTATGTTCATGGTTCATGCTGATTCTGTTTTGATTAATTATTATGCTTGTTAGAGTATGCTGAAGTAGCTAATTTATATCAAGTGTGGAGAAAATAATAAGAATTTCAAATTCTGATGAGATTGGTAAAATCTACGAGCTTTAAAAAGTTTATACAGAGAATAATGGTTGTTTGAAATTTTGCAGAGAAATTCTGTGTGGTATTGAATGCGTTCTCTTTCAAGTAGTCAATTGTCGATACTTTTTATGTTGAAGTACTCAATTGTGTTTCTGTTACTGTAAGGTAAATTGAGTCACTGTGACTATCTGTTGCGGTATGTTAGTGCTTGTAGCTATCCAATTCAGGGGAAATTGTTTGTTTATATTTTGGCAGAAATTTGATTTTTTTTATGGTCTTGGTTTCTATACAGTTTTGATATTTTTGTGTAATGTTGCTAATTTTTCTAATGTGTGATTGGTGAATAATGTGCTAAGTATATTGGGTGTCTATATAAACATGATTGGGAAACCAATTGGTATTTTGCTACGATGATTTACCATCAGAAGCCCACGTATGATGCACAATAAATTAAGTATATATAAAGTTTTCAAAAAGCATTTTTTCAAGAGTTTTATTTTGTTAGAAAATTGTTGTGTTTTAGGTTAGTTGTTTTAATAATGTGCTTAGTATATTGGGTGTCTATATAAACATGATTGGGAAACCAATCGGTGTTTTGCGACGATGATTCACCATTGAAGCCCACGTATGATGCACAATAAAAAAAAGTTTATATAATATACTAAAAAATTATTTTGTCAAGGTCTTTGTTGTTTCATAAAAATGAATGAATGTTAAATGATCTAACTGCTTATTTAGATATGCTATTAGGTTACTTGTTTATTAATGTGTTGAGTATATAGGGTATTTAACTGAAAGAGTATTGTAGATTTTACAGGAGTATCTAAGTAGCAAGAATTTAAATGCCATTAACATGTTTCATCAATTGAAGAAATTGTTCAACAGCAATAAAGAGGTTTTTGTTGTATATTAAAGAGATATAATGATCATATTTCTGTTTCGAAATAACAAAATCATTAATTATTTTTATTCTTCAAGATGCCATTTCTGATTGGAGTTGCAGCACTCCAGAATTCAGACTTGCAATCCATCTCTCTTACTCATTTTTTTTTCCCTTGAAGAAGGAAAAATATGTGATTGTTACCATATTTTCAGGTTGATGCAGTAGGAGCTTCATATCAATGATATTTTTTTTGTTGGACTCTATCTCTTTAGTATTGATGACATACTGAAGACAAATATGCAGTGAATTGTTTCCATATTTTGTTACCATAATTATGTTATAGTGAAAAAAGGCTTGTTTTGCAAAATGGTGAATGATGAAAAGCTTGTTTTGAAAAAAACAGAATGTGCTTATCGATGTGTGTGTTGTTGTGTATGTTCATGGTTTATGTTGATTCTCTTTTATTCATTATTATGCTTGTGAGAGTATTGTGAAGTAGCTAATTCATATCAAGTGTGTAGAAAATAATTAGAATTTGAAATTGTGATGAGTTTGGCACAATCTGTGAGCTTTAAAAAATTTATGCACAGAATAATGGTTGTTTTAAATTCTACAGAGAATAATTGTATTTTGAAATTGCAAAGTCTATGAGTTTTAAAATGTGTATGCACAGAATAATGATAATTTGAAAATTTGCATAGAATAATTGTAGTTTGAAATTGTTTATAGTATGTAGTTATTGTTTCATAGATTTTGCTGGACTCTATATCTTTAGTATTGATGACATGCTGAATAGAAATATGTAGTGAATTGTTTTCATATTTTGTTACCATATTTATGTTATGGTGAAAAAAATCTTGTTTTGGAAAATGGTGAATGAAGAAAATCTTTTTTGTAAAAAACAGAATGTGCTTATCGATGTGTTTGTTGGTGTGTATGTTCATGGTTCATGCTGATTTTGTTTGATTCATTATTATGCTTGTTAGAGTATGCTGAAGTAGCTAATTTATATCAAGTGTGGAGAAAATAATAAGAATTTCAAATTCTGATGAGATTGGCAAAATCTATGAGCTTTAAAAAGTTTATACAGAGAATAATAGTTGTTTGAAATTCTGTGCGGTATTGAATGTGTTCTCTTTCAAGTAGCCAATTGTCGATGTGTTTTATGTTCAAGTACTCAATTGTGTTTCTGTTACTGTAAGGTAAATTGAGTCATTGTGACTATCTGTTGCGGTATGTTAGTGCTTGTAGCTATCCAATTCAGGGGAAATTGTTTGTTTATATTTTGGCAGAAAATTGATTTTTTTTTTATGGTCTTGGTTTCTATACAGTTTTGATATTTTTGTGTAATGTTGCTAATTTTTCTAATGTGTGATTGGTGAATAATGTGCTAAGCATATTGAGTGTCTATATAAACATGATTGGGAAACCAATCGGTATTTTGCGACGATGATTTATCATCAGAAGCCCACGTATGATGCACAATAAATTAATTATATTGGGTGTCTATATAAACATAATGTATTAATCAAAGTAATTATTTGAATTATGTGCTAAGTATATTGGGTGTCTATATAAACATGATTGGAAAACCAATCGGTGTTTTGTGACGATGGTTCACTATCAGAAGCCCACGTATTATGCACAATTAAATAACTGTATATATATTACTGAAAGTTTGATTTTTCAAGCCTTTTATTTTCTTATAAAAATATCGTCTTTTACCTTACTTTTTATAATAATGCGCTAATTATATTGGGTGTCTATATAGGCATTATTCTTATGGATTTTTTTTAGTGTTAATACACACATGAATAGCAAACCAATAGGTGTTTTCTAATACTTTTAGAAGTTCACATGTAATGCACAACATAATGTACAATGGTGTTTTCAAAAGGCAATCTGAAATTATAGAATAGGTACAATAATCATGTATTAAAAATACACAATACATGAATAGTTGAATGTATAAAATGCTAGTATTCACAGTCCTCTCTAGTTTGCATTATTTTCCAAAAGTAAACTTTCCTGTATAATTAGAATCAATGAAAAAAGAAACAATTAGATTAAAAAAATTGAACATATGAATGTGAAATTGAAAGATACTCACATGATGGTAGATTGTGAAATACTTCTGGATACACAATATTTTTTGTATATGTTTTGAATTGTGGATCATCTTCCAATGCTAGGATCTTCAATCCATTTGGATTCTTTACTCTTGAAACAACAATATAGAGTTGTCCATGACTAAAAAATGGCTTTGGTAAGTACAATCAAACATGTTCTAAAGTTTGTCCTTGACTTTTGTTGATTGTCATTGCATAGCAAATTTTTATTGGGAATTGTCTTCGTCGCATTACAAATGGCAATTTGCTTTCCGTTGGAGACATATCAATTCGCGGGATGAATTTGCGTTGATATGTGATCTTAAAATGATTTCTGCCTCAATTACAAATTTACCTGTTTGTGTTATGATGAGCCTTGTTCCATTGCACAGTCCTTCACTTTGATTCAGATTCCGTAACAGCATGATTGGAACTCCTACTTTGAGTTCAAGGTTATGATATGGAATTCCTGGAAATTGTAAGTTGTTTAAAAATTCCGTTGGGTACAAAACATCTTCTCCTGCAACATGTCCAGTTGATTTATCAATGACATCTGAGCTCTTATACTGTTGTAACTCATTAGGAATTATTTGCATTATAAAGGCATTGATCTGATCAACTGTTTCATTCCTTGGTGTTAGTATTGCACTATTCATTAGATATTTCTTATCACATCTTAGAGCATTGAATTCCTGATAAACTGCATTAAAAATTACTTTGACTGGATTTTCTGTTTCCTGCACTGTATATTTCTCTGGTATTTTGATCTAACATGCTTCTTCATCAATTGTTCTTGAAATTGAATGCTCAGTGCCATTTCTAATTCTTAGAATCCAATCTGAGAAATCTTTGAGTGTACATTCTTCTTCAGCTTCTGATGAAGAATTTTGGAGATGCATATTTGTGTTTAATGTTAATACCTATCAATATATGGAAAATAAGAAAACATTAAGTGTAATGAAGTAAATATATGTTGTAATGTAATTTGTAATTCTAAATTTACCTCACAGTTACTCCAAATCTCTGAATTGTTTATTGCCGAGTTAACAATTTCTGACATTGTACCTTTTGGTATTACTAGGAGCATTTGTCTAAAATCACCTCCAAGTAAAATTGTTTTGCCACCAAAAGAAAGTTCTTCTTTGAAACCTGGGGATCCACTGAGTATATCCTTTATTGTCCTGTCTACTGTCTCAAAAACATTTTTATCATTCATTGGTGCTTCATCCCATATAATTAATGAGCATCTTTGTATCAATTCTACTAACTGGTTTCCTTGTTTTATTAAGCATGTACTATCTTCGCTGCACTTTAATGGAATTTTAAATCTGCTATGAGCTGTTCTTCCACCAGGTAACAAAAGAGCTGCTATTCCTGCTATTTATGAAGAAAGAAAAAATTATTATCTATTACCAATATAAATTTAATGGAATAGTATGTTCTTTTATTTTACCTGATGATGCAACAGCTAAGACAATTTTTTATTCTGACCTTAGCCTTGTAATGATTGTTTTGTAAACAAATGTTTTGCCTGTTCCCCAATATCCATAAAGAAAAAACACCTTAGACTTATTCTTTATCACTGCATTGATGACTTTTTCATAAACACTTCTTTGTTCAACATTAAGCTGATGAAACATACTCTAATGTTCTTCTTCTAGTTCATTTATATCAAATGAAATCTCTTCCCTTAGTAATTTATTGTTAAAATCACGCACCATTCCTTCATCGATCATTGGTAACCCTTGTAAGTCAGTCAATGATTTGCCATATCCAAGCAACATTTTTTGGATGTTACAAAGAGTGAAGATTTTCAACTGTTCTTTACTTAGCTTCAATGTTGGTGACTTTAACATCTTTCGCTGCTTGTGCAGTATATCATCACTATTTTTGACCAATTCTTTTCCCAGAAATGTCTTATATTTGAAACTTCACAGAATATAAGTATCAAAACAAACAATTCTCTAGCTTACTTCCTGTAGCCCAATATGCTGCTTCTTTAATTACATCGTTCCACTCTATATCATCTTGTAATAGACCTAGACAATAACAGGCATCCTTAAATGATGAATATGTGATACCATTTATTGTGCGGATGTTTTCAAATGATGTAGGACCTATTACAACATTCAGTAACATTCGTAGAAAATACCTCTCACCACAGTTTGGAGGCATATACGTAATTCTTCCAATACATCTCTTTGTTTTTCTTTTTTCTCATGATATTTCTTGTCTATTCCACGTGTATTTACTTGGGAATTCTACATAAGCTAACTCTCTTGCTTCTACATCAGTAGCATTTTTTCGAAACCATTCAGTCAGCATAGTTTTCTTAGCATTTTCTTTATTAACAATGTGTGGCAATAAATCATCATCTTTGAATATAAGGAGTTGTTCACCATCTAGATGTACACACAGTCTTTCTACTGCTGGTACTCTAAATGTATATCAAAGTAAAAAATTCGCCAGCAAGCTTCACATGGAGATAAATATTGACAGTCCAAAAATGCTTTGATTTCATCCTTTGGTATTTCTGAATTGTTTTCTATTACTGTGGGATTTGATGGATTAGTTACAATCACAGCTTCAATTCGATCAAACCCTTTTATAATGTACTTGAACAGATACTTAATTGCTTTTGATTGATTGCAAGCTTTAACATTGATATGGCTTTGGTACTTAAGCAATAAAAATCTATTGTAAGGCACAACATACCTATTGTCCAATTTGATACCTCTCTTTTCCACAAATCTGTTATTGCATCTTCGTTTGTATAAGCAATAACCATTACTGTCGATGCTTGTTTCATACTGAAAATCTTTTGGAAAGTGCTTTGAACATGTATCTGTAAAATAATTTGTGTTTCATCAAACAATATTTGATATTTAACAAAATGTTGTATTTTTTTGATAATTAGGAGACAAATAAAACATACCATTACTCATGCAAGGTGCATTTGGATTTGCTAAGCCACATGGGCCATGCATCATGAAATTTTCCACTGCTTCATAACAATGAGGATCACTGATTGGATCAGGTATTTCTGCATTGATGATTTTATCTATATCTTCTTTGTTATTTCTCTTCATTGTCTCGTCTAACCAAAGCAGCATATGAGAGTGTGGTAATCTTCGCTTTTGGAATTCAATAGTGTATACAACTATAGTGGTATAAAAAAAACATTCTTAGTTAAAATAGATTGATTAAAAATGTAACAAAATTAATTAAATTTGAATGAAATTCAGAAATACTACAAACCTGCTTGAACTGGCCCACAAATTTTCTTCTTCATGATATCCTTCATTATTTCATCTAGCTTCATCTTGAAAATCCGTGTTTCAATATCTGGACGATTTTCAGCCTTTTGACCTCCTTTTTGGCTTAAGTAAAATTGAATTTCATGCCAATTTGGGTTAGCTGTAAATGTAATAAACAAATCTGGGTTTCCATATGTTCTGCAAATTGCCATCGCATCTTGGTAATTCTGAATCATGTAACGTGGACTCCCTGTAAATGTTGATGGTAGAATTATTCTCTTTCCAATTTTTGTTGAATTAGTATCACCTTTCTCTACTACATCTTGTATATTCTGATAGAGATCACTTCTCAATTTTGCTTGGTTTCTTCTGATCCAGTCCAATCTTTGTTGCTCAATCGCAGTATAACAATCCACTACAAATTATTGGAAAAGTCGATCTGCCAGTGTAACATTACATTGTATATCCACTCTGTCTTGGATAACATAAGAGTAAAACTCATTCATTGTTACAAACTTTCTTTTTGTTCGATTCTTCTGTCTATTTTCTGCATATTTGATTTCTGTATGGAAACCATCTTCTCCATATGGAAATAGCAATGGATACTGCAAAGCCATAAATGAAGGGTGCAAATAGTTGATACTTTTCAATGAACCATTTCTTCATTGAACAATAATATCTCGATCCAATGACTTATGTTCAAAATCTCCTATTATCAAACCTACAACTTCATTACATTGAACCTCATTATATTCTCTCTTCTTCTTTGAAAATTGACCTTTTATTTTTAAAGTCAAGTTTTCAATATTAGAATCCTTGAATCGTTCTCTTACCATCCGAAATGCTTGTGTCAATCTATTATTAAGATTAAACATGTGAATAAAAGACTCAATAAGTTGTCTGTCCAATACATCATTACACTGTTTCTGATTGACAGCATCTAAACGATTTTGAATCTCATTATCAGTGTCATGGACATATAATTGACAAAAACTTGGTTTTTTGCCTATCTCAGGAAGAAGCGTGCCAATTCGATGATCGTTTTGACCACAAATTCGGAATATATATGGAGTGGATTTTGTATTAATGCTTTGATCAATATAACCACCAGTTGAAGTCATTGCAAACATGGAGTTGTAAGCTCGAATATTCTCAAAGAACTTCTGATTGGTGCTGTTATTATTGAAAAGAAGCAGACTTCTTAGTGGTTCAGGCCATTCCTTGTTGAATGGGAATTTAACTTTACCGTGCCTGTAGCATATTGAAAATTTTGGATATAGGTAATCTTTTTAGCTTTTGACTCTTTCCTCATACCAGAAAATAGCACCACAATGCTTACATGTGTAATTTGCTTCCTCATACCGTGAGATCACAAACATTGTATCTTCTACAAAAATAGTAAATTTATACGTTAATTAACAATTTAATGAATTAACAAAGAGTTTAAATTTACCTTTTGCAAGAAGCTTTGTCTTTTGCTTTTTTTTTACTTTGAGGAATTGAATTGGCATCTTCTCTATTTTTTTGTTGTTCCTTTGTTTTTCTTTTCTTATTCTGATATGTTTTTGATGTGACATTTAGGTGGACTGCACGGTTCTGCTGTGAAGGCGCCGCAAATGTTTGTAACTTCAATTCTCTTCGTTGTTTCAGAATGTTTCTTCTACGTAACCGAGCTTGTTTTGAAGCACTCTGGATATTCAATTGTTTTTTATATCTAAGAACATTTCTTCTGTGTAACCGGGCTTGTTTTGAAGCAGTAAATTCTACTACTAAACAATTTCAAAGAAAAAAAATATTTAGTTTAACAAATAGTTATTAAAACAGTAAATACAATTAGAGACTAATATCTGTTTGTACCTGGATTCATCTTTTGCAAAGATGTTCTTGATCTATTCTGGGAGTTTCTTGTAAAATTGATGTGTATGTATTTCAGCTTCGTGTATAAGGTGAATTCATCTTGCAGTATTATATAGGTGTACTGTACAATAAGTTGAAAGGTTTCTTTTTACTTACGAAGTAATATCTTATGTATTTAAAACAATTTTTTTGAAGATCTAAAAAGTTGTTTAGGTTTAATAAACAAAACATTTAATTTTTTAGGAAATGTATTAGACAATATAAGAGGTGTTTATATCTTTAATAGATAGTTAAAACTTTGTTTTTCGCTTAAAGTTTAAAGTGTTGTTAAATTTAAATGCTGTTAATGTTCTTGGGTATTGAATATGTGAAGGTCTTTTCAGTTTTTTGAACAGTAATTTTATTTTGATATAGAGATTGGCGCTATAAATTAGAAGTGTTTTGATGGTAAGAAGTGGATGTTCCTTTATTGAATAGTCAAAAACAATGATAATGTTCATTTTGGTGTTCTTAATTTTCTATGAAGGATCTTTTGAACACTTTGTACATAATTTAACACTCGAAAAGCAATCAATGTTCCTTGGAACCTTTTGTTTTTCCATGTTCCTAAGAATTTTCTTATATGTTGCATCAATTTGACATGATTTTCTCCCTTTTTGGTGCCTTTATTTTTTTGTCAATAAAGTATGAATTGTCATAGGTTTTTAGGTGACTAAAATTATAGAGAGAGAGAGGAGTGGCCATACATTCTAATTTTCCTTTCCAGTGTAGTTAAATTGCACTTTTACGTGTTAGTGGTTCCAGTGATATGAGTACAACTCCGATTTTGCTATGTTCAAGTGATAGGAGTTGAACACCAACTTTGCAAAACTATCTTCTGCAATTAGAATTTCCAAAATGAAACATAGTGGCCACCTAGAAATTGTTGAATGTAGATTAATGAACCATTTTGATAAGTGTCATATCAAGTTTTGTTATATTTTTCATTAGCGTTTACTTTAATCTTCTTCGAATTCGAATAAAGACCAATTGCTTTGCATTTCTCTTTTGTTACAGTTATTTCTTCTACTGCAGTGAAGAAGAAATTCACTTAGAAAATGATAAAAGAAGAGGATACTTATTCTGAACTATGAAAAAGATAAAAAAAGAACAGCCCATAAAAATGAATATGCACAAATTTATCTTCTATATTCTTTCATCTATCTTTCAGATTAGAGTTATAATGCATGCACGCCATCAAATTTGCTGAGTTACTAAGATGCTTGGAGATAAATTCGGTACTGCATCCAACATTAAGAGCAATGTAAATCATCAATCTGTGCTGGTTGCTATCATATCTGCTCAACAGACAAACTCTCATCAAAGTCCCTGCCCCAATGGTGTCGTGCTTTATACTGGCACCATCGTGACTAAAAATGGGGAGGAGAAGAAGGTGACTATTGAATTTGAGCTCTTTAGGCCAATTAATCCATCTGTTTATCTATGTGACAACAAATTCCATACAGAAGAAGAGGAGTAGGAATAGAGTTTCCTATAGGAGTATTTTTCAGAAATAAAATTTCCTGGAATTACATTTTTGTATTTTCAGTTTTTGCTGTGTAAAATTATAACGTTACATAGAGTTTATTAGTCAAACACTCTGTATTCCTGAATATCAGCTACAGCAACACGCAAAATAAATGAAGTAGCATGGAAGGAAGAAACATTATGACTTAAAACTAAAGTGCCAATCACAAATTAAAAAGCAAAAAAACGACAAAGTATACGAATATCCACTGCCAATAACACTGTGGACTCTTGAATATCAGCTATAGCAGTACACAAAATAAATGAAGTAGCAGGGAAGGAAGAAACATTATGAGTTAAAACCAAATTGCCAATCACAAATTAAAAAAACTAAAACGACAAAGCATAGTAGTATCCACTGCCAATTAAAATCTACCAGACACTTAAATCTCAACAAACTATAACAAATATGTTCTAAAAGCCTACAAAAACTTAACAAACTATAAAAAATGACAATATGTACCATGAGCATGAACAATGACAACATCAGCAGTATGAGCACAACATGTCTAATTATTTTCAGAATATGCTTTCTTCTGTGGTAGTCTTTTCTTCATTGATGATGTTACACTTTCAACATCAGCAGTACAAATCTTCTACTAATATCCCTCATATTGTTAATCACCATTCATATGCATATGCAGAATACCAATATAGCTTTACACCAACAATATTATTAGAGCAGTCTATGTAACTATATAGAAAACAACAATGGATCAATTGCTAATTACCCTCGTGTAGTTAATGACCACAACGCCAATATATCTTTTCTGGAAAAATATTATTACAACAGTATATGTAACTATCAATCAAACAACAGTTGATCAAACGCCAAATGCTTGGGTCAAGCTGAAATACTTCAATATTAATACTAAAAGTAATTGTAAAATGCCATTCTCATATCAATATATTTTCTCCAATATTATAAAATGCAATTCAATTGAAAAATTGATTCTAAAACAACTGGGTGAGAAAAACCACAATCTGGAATCAGCAAAAGCAGGAACAATTAAGGTTTGTTTTTTCAACTAACATTAATTTAGCAAATCAAAATCAGTTAATTCTTATTTTTTTTGAAGCACTTCTTATCCATAGCATTTCCTTCTCCATCACCTTCAGAATTTGGATTTTTCTGTCTTGCTTTGCCTTTCATTGGTGGTGTTACAGTTGCAATATCAAGTGCAGTATCAACAACATTGCCTTCCTCAATTCCTTCCTATAATTATGCCATTTGAAAAGTTCAAAATATACATGAAAAGAGTCAGGTATAAAGATTGAATAATATATGTTGAAGTAGAGTCCTTTACCTTTTCTTTTCTTACACTCTTTATTTTGCTTGGTAAATACAATCTTATAACTGTAAAATCCTCCTTCTGTGTTCCCAAGTTGAACATATTCACTTTTGCTTGGAAAACATATGAACCACCAATAATGCGTTCAATCACTTGAGGAAGAAGTTCTCCAGTATCATCCTATAATCAAATCACAACAATGTTAAATTATACAAAAATCTACAAATTATGGCCAGCATAATTTTCCAAAAACGACACTATTAACTTACATCTATTTCTTTTTCAGCAAGATCTGATGCAGCAATATTGGTTAGTTTTTCAACATCCTTATCAAACATTGTGAATCTTGCCTTTCCGGTATTGTCAATAACTTCCATTTCCACACGATACCTACAATCATATTTAAAACTTCAAAAAAATTCAAAGCAAATAAACTTTTAAATATATTGTATCTTGATCGAAATTCTTGGTACCTTATTAAAGGTGATTTCTCAACTCAATGGCAGATATCACAAAAAAACTCGTCATCAACTAATTTCAACTTCCGATGTCATTTTGAGCAAGAATTAAAGCGCCATCCACATGTTTCATCAACTGAAGAAATTGTTCCATAGCAATAGAAAGGCTTTTCCTGTATACAAAACACATATAGTGATCATATTTCTATTTAAAAATAGCAAAAGCACTAATCATTTGAATCCTTCCAGAAGCCATTTCTGGCTACAGTTGCAGTACTCCATAATCTAGGCTCCTAATCCATTCCTCTCACTCATTTTTTTTTCTTCACAAAGGAAAAATATATAAATGTCACCATATCTTCAAGTTGTTCCAGTAGCAGCTTCATATCACTGATACTCTTCTTATTAGACTCGTCTCTTCACTACTTATGACATTGTTCATCACTTGGATATGCTCTATAGGAATCACATCGCTACGACAAAAGCTGCATCAATAAAACGCAGTTTTAATAAAAATGATAAGAGAACATCATTAAAAAAGGCCAGTTTGTTGGCCTATATTTGTTTTCCCCCTCCTTAGAGATCATTAGTAAAGTCACAATGAAGTGATCTGGGACCCCTCTTTTTTGATATATTAATAAAAACTGGGAAGTGCCAAAACATCCATTTGTTCAGCCAAATCAAATAACTGTCTCTTTTTAACAGAGGTGTAACAGATCAAATAACTATCGTCTACCAATATAACAGCCTAGTTAATAACATAATGTTCAAGTTCTGTGGCATCAAATTTGAACAATGCATACCTTTGGCGCATCAACTTCACATCAGGATAATCGAGATTAACATAAATCTTTGTTGCACTGCTTGATGTTACTGAAATACGACCTACAGAAATAGTTCAGTGTCAAATTTCAGTACAGTTCAATAAATCAGAACAACTCAATATTCTATTATCCTGGAAACGTCGCATGATCGTAGATGTGATAATGACTACATATAGTTCTTTTGTTACGTCCAATTCAGCACGATTCAGCATTTTAGCAAATGATTCCCACAGCGTAACACGGATTTTTCGTTGCCTAAAATAAAAACATCTTAAACAATAAAATATCTCCTGTTCAATTCATAGGCATTACTGGATCATGTACAAAAGCATATCGAAAACTTAACTGTAGATCTTCTAAATCAACATACTGCATTGCAATTCTTTGTGTTTGTCCTTCTTTTTCAATTTTCTCAGATAATCCACATAGACGGCCTGCTATATCTACATAGCAAAAAACAATACTCAACCATTCCTGTATATTACAAATTTCAAACTTGACACAAAGGAACACTTACCAATTAAAAATCCACCTTGATCAGCACGTTTTTCATGTTGGTCAAAAGGAATGTGCATAAATTTATGCCTTGGAATTCTAGGTAATTTATCAATCATTTCATCCAAAGTGGTTCCAGAATGGAATTGTATAAAACATTTCTGCTCACACATTTTATATTTAGCTTTATATTCCAAGACACAGAAAATTTTTAAGACATAATACTTTCCTTCTTCAATAGCACCACGGAATTCATTTGCAATCTTGCTCCTAATGATCATATGCATGACAGTTTCCTGCACAGAGAACACATTAGTCCATAGTGATACAGACAGCACAATGAAAAAAGAAGTCAACAGCACAATTAATAGATTAAACATTACCTGCTCGTCAATTGCAAGAAATTCTATGCTTATGAATTCGCCACCTTTTTGTGCATTAAATGCTTCCCATATCCTATCTACACGAAAGCGAATTTGATTCTTTTGATGTTGCCAACCAATATCCTTGAACATGACAAAGTTCACCTTACTACCACTCATCTTGTTATATAACTTCAAAGCAGAAAGAAGAAACAACTTCACAACTAAAAGAAAGAACCATTATATATAAACATGCAGGGAAAAACCATAGATATGCCACAATCAATCCATTCCAGAATACGAAGAAATTTTCTGAAATTTCACACATGAAACTTTAGCAAAAAGAAGAAAATTGGGCAAGAAACCTTGAGGCACCAAATCAAATCTAATTTTGGTCAATGATTTCCAAGTACAAAAACCAACAGACTTCAATGCTGCATCGAAATCAAGAAAATTAACCAAATTTAGCCGGACACTGAGAAATGATAATAGTTCAGTAACATGAAACCCAGAAAATAAAAAGATACGAAATGAATCCCTAACTATTGCAGCTGTGGCTCGATTTCAATGGCCCCGAAATGAAATTGGGTAGTGAGTTGGGCAAGAAACCAAGAGGCACCAGATCAAATCTAATGTTGGTCAATGATTTCCAAGCACAAAAACCAACGGACTTCAATACTGCATCGAAATCAAGAAAATTAACCGAATTTAGCCGAACAATGAGAAATGATAATAGTTTAGTAACATGAAACCCAGAAAACAAAAAGACACCAAATGAATCCCTAACTATTGCAGCTGCGGCTTGATTTCAATGTCGCCAAAATGAAATTGCGCAGTGATTTCGAAGCACCAAAAACCAACAGCTTTCACAGCTGCATCGGAACCAACAAAACTAACCCTCTTTACGCGGACAGTGAGAAAAGCCTATACATCAGAGCACCAAAACAAACAAAGTTCAGCGATTAATCCCAAACAATGCAATGAATTCGAAGCATCTACTATAAATATAGCATTAACTCTGAAGAAATAAAACCGAAGAACCCAAGATTCTATAAATAACCCACTTCATTCTTATAAAAAATCTACTCTAAAGACAATAAGAATCAAACAAAACCTATGAACTAAACCTAAAATTCTAAAACCAAGATCCATACATAGTTAATAAACCTAAGAAAAAACCTAAAGGACTACTACAAAATACTTCACAAATACTTCTCTGGTAAAGCAACGAAGAAGTCAACAAAAAATTTAACTATTAACCTAAATCTACTGAGTTGTCAAACCCACAATACTTTACTCCTCAGCTTTACACATTATTAATTTTAAATTATCAGTTTATTTTATAATTTAATTTTTATCTTAAATTATTTATCTTTTTAAGAAATTAAGATTTAATATTCTAAATTTATTCATATTAATAGTATTCTATTTTTCAAACATATTAAAATATACTCCCTCCGTTTTTTTTATCTGTCTATCTTAATTAAAAATTTTGTCTCAATTTATCTGTCCCATTAGCAAATCAAGATTATATTAGTTGCTATTTTTCACAAGTACCTCTCTATAATACAATGAGTATTGGACACTTGTAGTGAGAAATGAAAGTAAATTAAATATGTTTACAACACATAAAACTTTAGAATTTGATTACTCCTTAATAAAGAGAAAGATTCTTTGAGGGTAAAATAAAAAATATAAATTAATTAACCGAAAAGCTTTATTTTTTTTAAAACTTGTGAATCGGTTAAAATGGACAAATAAAAGGAGACGGATGGAGTAGTCAAAAACTCATTTTACGAATTCTGCTATTTATACTCATCTTGTTAATTCTTAAGAAACGTCAATATTTGCAGTAGTAACTTAGAGAGAGAATTAAATACTCAATAATATTTTGATCAATTTTTTAATAAGAATTAAATACTTAGGAGAGAGAAGTAATTTATAGTTACTACCTCCATTTTACAATATAAGTCGTTTTGGATCCGATTTTTTTTTTTTTTCACAATGTAAGTCGTTTTACAAAATTCTATATCAAAGTTTTGGAATTTATGTACATTTTAAAATAAAGAGAAATATTTATCATTGAATTTTAAGAGTAAAAATAGAAAAGAAGGTTTAGTTAACTAAAAAATTTAATTTTCTTAATCCCTGTGTAATTGGTTAATGTGGATAGATAATTTGAAATGGAGAGAGTATTAATCTTAATTACGAGTACTTATGTGCTTCTCTGCCTATCTGAAAAGTAATTCCAAATTAGGTAGTTTTCTCATCAAATTTACGTACACTTTGTTATAAAACATTCAGAAATTAGAACAAATTAATGTATGAGAGAGTGAGAGAATATAAGGGACTTCTTGTTAGAAATCAGTGTACCTACGAGCACAGACACGCAATTCAACTGAATTAAATAAGTACCGCCTATATCCGACCAGGGTCTAACAAATGCAATTATCAAATATCAATAAAGCCAGTAAGACCAAACAGTCCAAGCGTAAAGTAACTCGACAGAATTCAAACTTAATAGATAAGTCAATAATGGTCTTGAGAGATTTGCTCATAGTTCCACCAGAATGTACCAGGCGCTGGCACTCCTCTGGACAAACTGCGACGCAATGAACAGAAACGCTGACTGAATCACCAGTTCAATACTAGTTAGGCTTCAAGAAGTCATTCACCCCACTCTGGTGCGATGGGTACAGCGACTCTCCTTGCAGGATAAGACGGTCTTAGATCGCCGTCGACGCACACCAACTGTGATCACCTCGAAAGTCTCTTTAGTTCACCAGTCCCGTTCAATTCAAAAATATGGGTCGTGATAGGGAGAATGAAAGAGGCGATTTTTTCTTTTGAGGAAAAAAAAAAAATCGAAAATCCCAGAACCCTAACGGCGGCTCTATTATTTTTCTTTTAATCTCGCCTTTAGGGAAAAAATCAAAATCTAATCCGAATTAGGAGACCTTAATTCCAATCAGATTTTTTTGTTTCCTTTTTTTTTTTTCCTTTTCAAGTTAAAGTTAATTGGGCCAAATAAAAATAGAGGAACATGAAAACATGGGCCAAGCCCGAGCCGGGTCAGGTAGGCGGCGTGCGTATGTGGCATCCCCTATACCTTTGGCTTTTCTATCAAGTTTATAGAAAAGTCTTTTAGTATATAAAAGCTTCCACACTCAATTTTTTTCATGTGGGACTCATGTTTAACATGAGTTCTCAAATGGTTAACCACTCAACTTTAACAATATTTAATTATAAATTCCTACTAAAAAAATAGTTTCTACCATAATCAAAACAATCTCTAGCATATCAAGAACAATTCCCATTAATTGTTTTAGGCTAACTAATCATGAGTTAAAAGCTATTAACTCCTAAAGTTACCATTTTCAATAATCCCCCATAAATCCATAGTTAAAGACTATCCAAGATTTACATAATCTGCTTTCGATAATAGTATTTTCCGGTTTGAACCACTACCTAAGTTATCCAACTTATGTCCCCAGAGGAACAGATAGACTTAAACCTTGAATCTGAATCTTGAATGTGACGGCATCCATTGGTAACAACAGACTATCGGCTATGGAGATAATTTTTAGGGTTGCCATGTTATGGCCATGTATCCTGATCCTGTCTCATGAGTGCATTCAGAGAGAACCTAATTCCCTTTATTTATGACCACACAACACCACTTACATAGTTGGCGATTTCCAAGGATGTACTGCTAGCATCCTGTCTAAAAGATTTGATCCCATTCAGAGTCAAAACTCTTACTAATTGCAGTAAATGCACCACAGGCTTTCAGGGAAAGGACCTAGATACAAAGGTATCAAAATAGGTGCCAGATTCACTCAAACAGCTTGTTTATACCACATTAAACTGCCTTGTGGGATCTCCGCTTGGTCAGTTGTGTGAAACCCAGTCGAAACCAATCTTAGAGTAAGGGGGTTGGGATGTATATCATATTTTATTGCATGTTTAAATATATTTTTATATGATTTTATGTGCTTTGGATTTGTGTTTTGTAGCCTAGAAAGGGTAAAATGGTAATTTTTGTTTAAGGTGAAAATAGGGAGATAGCTTGAGGATTAAATAGGAGAAATATTTTGGAGAGAAAATAAGAACAAGAGTTGTTGTGGTGTAGTAGTTAGAGCTTTGGAATTAATCCTTAAGGTCTTAAGTTCAAATTCTATTATTGGAGTTTTAGCAAGGTTAAATTTTCTTTTTGGTGAAGTAGGCTATATTTCGGTCTTAGCTTGATTTAGGGAAGAGTAAGAGTGTTATCCTAAGGGAGACATGATAGGAGTATTCTAATCCTACTCTTGTGCCCTACAAAAATTTTCAAGGGAATTCATACCCTTCTTGATCTTTAGTTTTTCCTACTTATCAATTCATTAGGTTGGTCAATTTGTTCTAGCCAATTTCATTTCAGAAAATTCAGTAAAGTGCTGTGGCTTTGACGGTTCAAAATGTCTTAGTGAAAGACATCTTATGGACTGAAAATGTGGAAAAGATGGGGAAGGATTCCAAGAGAATTAATTCCCCTAGTGAACCTTCTAAACTTCACTCTAGCTAGGTTCATTTTCCTTCATGTAATGAACTGAAAATTTTTCAGCTTCTTGTGCCTTCAAGGTTTTGAAATTCTCAGCCATTATTCCCTCCCAAATGCTGCAAGAAAATAGCCCTTTTGATCAGCTTGAAATCTGAAATTTTCTGGTTAATTTCGGGCTGCACAAATGCTGTGCAAAACCAGATAAATTTCTGGTTTAAATCGTAGTTTTGGTAGTCTTCAACCAAGCTGTTTTCTTCCAATTTTCTCCCAACTCCTTAGCCACATTTTTCCTCCATGAAGAAGGCTGGAAACCAGCTATGAAAGACCCCTAAAATCTCCTTCAAACTCGCTACAAGCTGACTGAAAAATGGCAACCGAAACTGCCCAGAAAAATTCCAGCAATGGCGAAATTCTGTGCAAGATTTCTATCCAGCTTTGTTTCCTAATGCAGCCCTGGCCGAAACTCCATCTTTCTTTTACACAAACCACTCTTAAACAGCCATGAACTGAAATCCATTGTCTTCCCCAAGCTTCTGCACGAAAACCAGACATGGCTGCCCTAAAATATCTCCAACAAATTACTGTAATCATGCCTTGATTGGATTCCAAAATTTCAGCAACCTTAATTTAGCAACCTTCCATAAAATGTCTCTCAAACAACCAGACCTTTCCTTCACCATTACACTCCCTCTTTTCAGCCACCATTAAGCTTTTCCAATCAGCTTTCATCCAGCCAAAAACACTGATCAAACAGCCGGCCATCACAGCGCTTCCAAAAGCTTTCCATTGATCAAGATATTCTCAACATATTTTGTTTCCAAATTTGATTCACTAAATTATTCTTTTAGGATTTCAACAACTAGCCTTTCCTTTTCCTATCAAACCAGAAAATTCAATTGCCAAAACTCCTCAAAGAGTTCGGCCAACCCTAATCCCTAAGAATTTCGGTAGTTTCAACCAAAACTCTCTCCATTCTCTTCAACCTTCAAGCACACATGTAACACCTACTCATTTCTTTCGCCTAATACCTCTCCAAACCACTTCAAACTTCTTTCAAAAATTTTAGATTTCATCTACTCACTGCCGTGAGTCCATCCATACCATTTTTAACATCAAACTCCAAAATTCAACTTGCTTTTTTGGATAAAAAATCAGAATTTTTGTGAAGGCTCAAGAATACCTTCAAGGTAGGTTTGTTCAATCAACGTCATCTTCAATAATCTTTGATCTCTAGTGAATATATATATGAATAAGTATGCCAATGGACTCTCTTCTTCTCTTTTCTCTCTCTCTCTCTCTCTTGGCCGAATGCCCACTCCTTCTTGGCCGAATGGCTTCTTCACCAATGGCCATGCTTTCTTCATCTTCCTTGGATGGATTTAAACATCTAGGAGTTTAGATTCATTCGAAACTCCTTCAAGGTATTTACCAATCAAGTAAGCCTTTTCAACCCTCCTTTTAAATTCTAGATTCATGTCTCTAGGGTGATATTGGAGGGAGATGAATTATGATTAGGGTTTAAGCATGTATTGTTGTGATGAGTTGAGATTGAAGCATGAATAAATGTGTGTATATGATGGAGATGGGATTGATGCATGAATTGATTGACTTGGTTGATTGTATGGTATTTTTAGAGTTTAATGCATGTCTCCATGTCGTAAGTGGTATTTGTGATCAAGTATGTTAGAGATTATGTCACCTTTGGTGAATATGATTTATATTCATGTATGATTGATAGAACCATGATTATGTTTATGCTAGTAGAGGTTGAATCATCCCTTGGTAAATTTAGATCTATGCCTTTATTCATGATTTGGATGATTTGATGAATTGGAGTGGAATATATGTTCATGATTGTGGTTGGCAATAGAAATACGATCATGATTTAGTTGTCCCTAAGCTAATTTTATTTCACCAATAAAATTGTTTAATGCTATGATTATTCTAGTAAATTTTGAAAACCCTAGGAAAGGTGGATTTGGACTATTATATATACAATAAGGTTATTTTAGTCAAATAAATGATAGCTTTTGTTAAAGAAATAAAATATATAGATATTGTATTAAAATAATAATATCAAATAAAGCCTTTTGTGTAAATAATCATAATAAGTAAAATATTAATTTTGTAAGTCCTATATTCATAAATACTATTAAAGTTTATTTATTATCTTTTAATCAAAATCTATTAAAATTTACTTACAACTGATTTTAGTTACCAATTATTTTCTAGCAAATAATTAATAATAGATTATTATTTTACCTAGTACCACCTAGGACCCTTTATCAAATAAAATCTAATTTATTTTAGTAAGATTTAAACCTTCAAATTATAGTACCTATTTTCCAAACCCTAGTTATTTTAATATGAAGCTAGAATTATTTTATAAACCCTTTTTATTTGTTACCTAGCCTCAAAGCTTGGGACACTAGGGACATGATGGTAATAAATTGAGTTAGTTTTAATTGTGAAAGTAAATCTTCGGCTTGATTTTGATTGTGATTTATACTTACCCCAGACGAAGTTAGGTCAGTTGTTGGAGACCTTTCTTTTGGGCAAGGATAAAGTAAGTTCCCTTATATTCATGAAAATTGATTTTATTTTATTATCTTGGTTTGAAAGAAAAGTTGGTGAGTATCTCTTGCAAACACAAAATATTAGCACGATAGCTAATTTTTGAAAATTTCTATATTTGGAACCTTCTTATTTTGGAAACTTTCTACAGTTGAAAAAACTTCTAATTTTAGAAACTTCTAGGTTTATAAATTTTAAAATATGTCAAGCATAACTTAGGAGCCAAGCATCAAACATTTTGATTTGTTTTTGAATATGCAAGAGACGAATTCTTGATCATGCATATATTTTTCGAAAATCATAGCATGACTTATTTGAGCATGTGGCTCCTTTACTATGAATATTTGGAATAAATTATTGACTTAAAACCATGCCTTCTAAAATTTTTGTACGAGTTGAAAAATGTTGTTTGGAATTGTATTGAGCTAAATTTTGTAGGTTTCACTTTGGAGCCTTATGAATTGTGAAGATTGAATAACGTTGAGTACTTAATGGGGGCTAGACTTTTATACTAGCCTTTGGTTGGTCCAGGGATATCTCTCGGTAGGTGTTCATATCTGAGAGGTTGACTCTTTTTTATTAGGGCGTCAGTATAGAAGGTTGAACCGTCCTCAGCTAGTGACGGGGTTCTAGTAGAACCAACGGCCAGAAGTGGGACAATCGGATTGGTTTGAGGGGGAGAGAGAGGAGAATCTCACTCGGTAGGATATACACCTACCAGGTGTTGGGGGTCAAGTGCTTCACAGAAGTGAGAGCCACCTCTATGCCCTTTCACCACCTGACGGGGGTTATGTGCTTCACTTAGTGTGAGAGCCACCGCTGTGCCCTGTCACATTAACTTAGTTACTTTAATTGATGAGCTATTTTTGTGGAACTGTTCTAAAATGTCATTGGAATTTTATTCGAAGCTCAATATCTTTTAATTATTTATATATTTCCAAATAGAATATTTTAAGAGCATTTTGTTTCATGACTTCTCACTACTATCTTTCAAGAAGTGAGAGTTAAATTTGTAAAGAAGGCATGACCAAGCTTTTGATATACTATTAGTGCATGCATAATGAAGAGTGTTTTGTCTTTTTAGCCCAGCTCACACACGGGGCTTACTGAGATTTTTATCTCATTACTCTTTTTACCATGATTTCAGGTCGATCCTACTATGGGGGTGAGTAGCTAGTTGTAGTCTGCCTTGGAAGATTTTTCTGATATTTATTTTGTATAATACTTTGGGAATTGAGAATGGATAATTTTGTTTATGGATTTATATCGAATTCTTGGGTTGTAATAAATTTTAAGTTGAAAGTATTATTTTCATTATATTATTTTGATTATGTGACTTAGTTATAAAGACCCCTTATCCTTTGGACGGGGCGACATCCCCAGCCCTGTCGGGCCTAGGTAGTGGGGTGTTACAAGTGGTATAAAGCCACTATAGGTGAATCATTACTGGGTTATCAGTCCCATTCCTAACCTGGATTTAAGGAACAAGGATGTTTCCAGTCCCTTAGTTAAAGGGTCTGCAATGTTATCTTTGAATCCAACAAAGTCAACAGATACCACCCTTTCAGATACTAACTCCCTTATAGACTTAAATCTAACTTGGATATGTCTCTTAATTTTTTTATTATACTTAGTACTCTTTGTTTTTGCAATTGTAGTTTGATTATCACAATACACAGATATAGCAGTAACGAACTTGCTGATCATTGGCAAAGAGGACAATAGTCCATACAACCATTCAGCTTCCGTTCCAGTAATATCTAAGGCACATAGCTCAGCCTTAAAAGCTGACCGATTTATCAAAGGCGACTGCTCCACCACCTAATGTAAACACATATCCAGTGCAACCATTGCTACCATTGTTCTTGGCTATCCAACTTGTATCACTATACCCTTCAAGTATAGCAAGGAATTTCCCATAATGCAGCCCAAGGGACACTGTTCCCTTTAAGTACCTTTTAGTATTCTATCTAAGGCCTCCCAATGAGTCCGATTTGGACAACTTGTATATCTTACCAGTTTAGATACAGAAAATGAAATATCTGCTCTTGAGCCATTTGCAAGATATTGCAAGCTACTAATAATTTGAAAATATCTTAATTGAGACACATGAACTCCACTTTCATTCTTGAACAAAGCTACAAAAGGATTACTTAGAGTTTTAGCAATTCTACAATTTTGATAATCATATTTCTCAAGAACACTCTCAACATAGTGAGTTTGATAAATGGTTATCCCCTCAATTGAGCGAATCAACTTTAGGCTAAGAATCATATTTGCTACTCCCATATCTTTCATTTCAAACTTACTTTTGAAGAATAATTTAGTCTCATTAATTATCTCAATATTGGACCCAAATAGCAAAATGTCATCCACATACAGGCATAATACAATACATGTATTACCTTTAACCTTATAGTAAACATACTTGTCATTCTCATTTATGATGAAGTCAAATGTTAAAATAGTTTTATCAAATTTTTCATGCCATTGTTTGGGTGCTTGTTTTAGACCATATAGGGATTTAACAAGTTTACAAACTTTTCGTTCATTTCCTTTGGCTACAAATCCCTCAGGCTGATCTATATATATCTCTTCTTCAAGATCACCATGAAGAAAAGCTGTTTTTACATCCATTTGGTGGATGGTAAAACCATATATAGAAGCCAATGCAATTAGCACTCGGATTGTAGTCAAACGAGCAACAGGAGAGTATGTATCAAAATAGTCTATTCCCTCTTTCTGTCTAAACCCTTTAACAACTAATCTGGCTCTATACTTATTTATGGTCCCATCTGGTTTAAGCTTCTTCTTAAATATCCATTTGCATCCAATTATAGTGCACCCAGGAGAGAGATCTACCAGTTCCTATGTCTTATTGGAGACAATAGAATCTATCTTACTTTTGACAGCTCCTTTCCAATACCTTACTTCTGAGAAAGTCATGGCTGCTTGAAAGGTTAAAGGTTCGTCTTCAACATTGTAAGTGACAAAGTTACTTCCAAAGTCCTTGACTACCTTAGTTCTTTTACTCTTTCTAGATTCTTCCAATTCTTCAGTTTGAGTGTTGGAACTAATTGGACCTGTCCCCACATCTTTCATCTTTTTCGCATGATCAGGAATGGAATCAGATGTTAAGGCTGAATCTAAAGTAGAAACATCTTGAGGTAAACCAGTTTTCATGAAAAACACATCCTCAAAGAATGTAGCATCACGGTATTGAATAATAGTGTTAATGTCTATGCCAGGTATTTCAGACTTAATTACCAAAAACATCATAGCATAGCTTATTTCCACATAACCAATAAAGATAGTATCAACAGTCTTTGGTCCTAACTTCTTCCTCTTGTGTTTAGGGATTAGAACTTTTGCAAAACAACCCCATACACGGAAGTATTTTAAGTTAGGTTTCCTACATTTTCAAATTTCAAACGGAGTTACCTCTTTATGTTTATGAGGGATTCTATTCAGAATATGACAAGTCGTATTCAAAGCCTCACCCCATATATATTTAGGCAATCCAAAATTTAAAAGTAAACTGTTGATCATATCTTTAAACGTTCTATTTTTCTGTTCAACAATCCCATTAGACTGGGGAGAATAAGGGGGTGTCTTCTCATGAATTATGACATTACTTTAGCAATATTTAACAAATGGATTAGACCTATATTCTCCACCTCTATCAGATCTTAACCTTTTAAATTTCTTGCCAGTTTGAGTTTCAGCTTTATTTTTAAATATGAGAAACTTTTCAAGTGCTTCATCTTTTTGTTTAAGTAAATAAACGTAGTAATATTTACTGCAATTGTCAATAAAAGTAATGAAGTATTTCTTATGATCCTTAGTCAACAAACTAATGAATTCACAAATGTCTGTGTAAACTAAATTAAGTATTTTTGAATTCATTTCAATTGAATGATAGGGTTTCCTAGTTGTTTTAGCTTCCATACACACTTAACATTTGTTCTTCTTATCAATTGAATGCTTAGGGATCAAGTCTAAATTCATCATTCTTTTAACAGAATCTAAATTTAAAAGTCTACGTGTACTATGCCAAATATTAGTGGATTCAATAATATGCACCACAGGATAAACAAAATTCTCAATAGAAGAAGCTTT
This sequence comes from Voacanga thouarsii, assembly GCA_026120185.1. Classification (NCBI taxonomy): domain Eukaryota; kingdom Viridiplantae; phylum Streptophyta; class Magnoliopsida; order Gentianales; family Apocynaceae; genus Voacanga; species Voacanga thouarsii. The sequence goes on along the minus strand of JANUWF010001287.1, from coordinate 9,539,806 downwards.
ATTCAAATCAGAAGTAAATAGTTCAACTCTTAATTTAAACAACCATTTGACAAATAACCTTTGCCAACAAAAGAATTGTAATGCATAATCACTACTTTATTACATTTGAAAATGAATTCATAACCCTCTCTAACTAAACATGAACTACTCAGAATATTCCTACGAACTGTTGGAACATGATGCATCTTATGAAGAGAAAGAATACACCCTGAAGGAAACTTCAAGTCCACGCATCTAATCCCCAACACATTGGCTGCAGTTGAGTTCCCCATCTTCACAGTTTTCCCTTTAATAGGTTGGTAAAACACAAAAAGCCATTTATCACCACAAACGTGCATATTTGCTCCAGTATCAACCAGCCATTCAAGTGACTCATAAATAGTAAAGACTTATGGGTTAACAGAAACATACTTTTCATCATCATTGGAAGTAGTGATGCTAGTCCCAGCCTCAATGGTACAAACCTCAGCAATGTGTGTACTCAAATCAGATTCCACTTGACTAGTATCCTCCACCACCACATTGATCTGGGCTTCAGAATTGGATCCCTATTTGATTTTGGGCTTTTTAGATAGACAGTCCTTAGCCCAATGTCCAACCTGACCACAATTCTAGCAAGGTTTGTTCGCTTTCGATTTCTTCTTGGCCTTGCCTTTTATCTTGTTAATGTTTTTAGAGTTTGAATTAACCCCTACATTCCTCTGATTGTTGCTCTTCTTCCCAGTAGTCACCACATGGACATTAGACTTCACGGGTACAATATGACTATTCTTTCTATGTCGCTTCTCAATAGATATTGATTTTATCATATCGTTTAGAGAAATCTTCTCCGTCTTGTGTTTGAGAGACATACCAAAGTCCTCCCAAGACTTAGAAAATTTCTTTATCACTGACATCACTTGAAACTTCTCAGGAAGTTCCATATCTGATTCATGAAGAGAGTAAATAATCAATTGCAACTCTTGAGTCTGTTCAGTCACAGACTTGCCCTCAACCATCTGAAACTTTAGGAATTTGGAAATATAATATCTTTCCAGACCTTAATCCTCGATATTATATTTCCTATCTAATTCATTTCGTAGCATCTTTGCTGTGTATGACTCAGAACAGTAGATATCAAAGAGAGTATTTGTCAATGCTGACAGTATTGCCCCTCTGCTTACATTGTTTCGTTCATCGTATGCAGCAATCTCAACTACTCTAGGATGCCTATCAGTTAGTATGGGCCTGTCTACCTGCACTGCTGACAATAAGCCCCTCATGGTTAACCAAATTTTTATGCGTTGTTGCTAACGCTTAAAATTCTACCCTAAACTAAATTTGTCCGGTAGACAATTCAAGTTAACCAAAGGCTTATACGCAGCAGAAACAGTATTTGACGAACTGTCCATTACACAAAAATAGATAATTGTAGAATAACTTCTTGAAGACTGTTAGAAATCAGTGTACCTACGAGCACAGACAGGCAATTCAAATAAATTGAACAAGCACTGCCTATACCCAACCAGGGTTCTAACAAATGCAATTATCAAATATTAATAAAGCTAGCAAGGCCAAATAGTCCAAGCATAAAATAACTAGACAAAATTCAAACTTAATAAACAAGTCAGTAATGGATCTGAGAGACTTGCTCGTGGTTCCACCAGAACGTACTAGGCGGCGACATTCCTCTGGATAAGTTGCGACGCAATGGACAGAAATGCTGACCGAATCACCAGTTCAATTTTGGTTTGTCTTCAAGAAGTTATTCACCCCACTCTGGTGTGATGGGTACAACGACTCTCCTTGCAGGATAAGACGGTCTCAAATCGCCGTCGATGCACATCAACTGTGATCACCTCGAAAGTCTCCTCAGTTCACCGGTCCCGTTCAATTCAAAAATATGGGTCGTGATAGGGAGAATGAAAGAGACGATTTTTTTCTCTCGAGGAAGTAAAAAAAATCGAAAATCCCAGAACCCTAGCAGCGGCTCTGTTATTTTCTTTTTAATCTCGTCTTTAGGGAAAAAAATCAAAATCTAATCTGAATTAGAAGACCCTAATTCCAATCGGATTTTTTTTTGTTTCCTTTTTTTTTCTTTTCAAGTTAGAGTTAATTGTGCCAAATAAAAATAGATAAACGTGAAAATATGGGCCAAGCCTGAGTTAGGCTGGGCGGGCGGCACGCCCGTGTGACATCCCCCATACCTTGGGCTTTTCTATCAAGTTTATAAAAAAGTTTTTTAGTATATAAAGGCTTTCATATTCCTCAATTTTTTCCATGTGGGACTCATGTTTAACATGAGTTCCCAAATGGTTAACCATCCAATTTTAACAACATTTAATTTTGGATTTTCACCATGAAAATGGCTTTTACCATAATCAAAATAATCTCTAACATATCAAGAACAACTCCCATTAATTATTTTAGACTAACTAATCATGAGTTAAATGTTATTAACTCCCAAAGTTGCCATTTTCAACACTTCTAGCTCCCTTCTAACACCAAATAAAATATTATATTTGAAGCTGCACAACTTATTCAAGTAAATTATTTCTTATAAAATTTATGATTTTTTTTTTGTAAAAATATCTTTTGAAGTGAAATTATTATTGTATGTTTATATTTTTCCACATGCAAAACATGTACAGGTTTGTCGAGACACACAAAAGGAACCTGACAAATGATGAGTGTAGGTCAATGAATGAATTCAAGAAAAGCCATGAAAACAGCAGTGATACTCGATGCAAGAAGTCGGAATATCAAATGATTTTAGACCATAGAGAGATAATATACTCGTTTAGTTCAATAAAATAGTACTATAGTAATGACACAACCACACAGCCTTATGGATAGCATGAAGACCAATTCCACAAACAATTGAGTGGTCCAGAGAAGGTAAAGTTATACATGTTGAGGTTACACTCTTAAATTTGCCAAACACATGAGGAGTATTCATAGGTCAAAAGATAATTTTAGAACATTGGCTCTTCATATAAATTTGCAGCTAACGAATTCTACAAAGACAAAAAAAAAAAAAAAAAAAAAACTAACACTTACAACACACAATTCAAGACTAGAGAACAAAGACCAAGACTAAGAAATATGCATGTTACTCAATGAATATGTAATAAATATCTAGAAAATTAAAATTATTTTTACAAAAAACCTCCCTTAATTTTTGGTTTCTCCCCCCCCCCTCCCCACCTCCTTTTTTTTTTTTTTAACTCACCCCTTATTTGTCAATCTTTTAGATCCTCATTGATTACTCTAATTTCTTAGAGTTAGTTTGTTACTTAGCAGGAGCGGAAGCAGGATTAAAATTTGGGCAGAAATAACCATTCTAAATTTTTGAGGGGCCGAAATAATTATTCTAAATATATTAATCATGGTTTGGTTATAAATAATGTATATTTTCAATAAGATTTCAAAAAAATAGGAAGGGGCCTCCATTAGCTGTGTGTCCACCCCTATTACCTAAATTTAATTTGGGTCTTCCTTTTATTTGTCATTTATTTTCGAGGCAATTTTCAAGGCTACTGATATGTCAGTGTCTTCAAATTGCTGCACAAGAAACTCGATAAGTTTGAACATCTCATGCCAATGTTGTTCGAAGATAGAGACAAGGAAGTCACTACAAGAAAAGTTGTTATTAGCGACAGCTAAATAGTCGTAGCTAATTTGTGACGGAACAACGACGACAAAGAAAATTTTTAATTTAAATTTATTTTTTAAAATTTATCAGTTAGCCTTTGCTAATTCCTTGCTAATTAGTGAAGGATTAGTTACGATTTATCAACCATCGCTAATTAGTGAGGGATTAACTACAGCATATGTAATTAAATATTAATAGTAAAATATTTTTTCAAATACCGTCGCTAATTAGTCAGTGATTAGCTACAGTCAATAATTTCTCACTAATTAGGGAGGGATTAGTTACGACATGTGTGATTATACATTAATATTAAATAATTGTTAAGATGCCGTCACTAATCCCTCGCTAATTAGTGATGAAAAATTGGCCCCATCTCTATTCTGTTGCCAATTCCTTGCAAATCTGTCACTAATCTACAAAAAAATATACTGTATAATTAATATAAAGAACAAAAAATCACAAGAATATCAATAGTTTAGTGGTGGAGCACGTACTCCCCCACAACAAAACAAGGACACGGGTTCAAGCCCCGCATTCGACATAATCTCATAAAATTATCTAGCGGGTTGAGTCGGGTTAGCCACCGAGTCGAATTAGTTGGGTTGGGTTAGCGGCTAATTAATTTTTTAAAAAAATTAAAATTCGTTGGTCGTCACTAATCGGACGCTAAATTGCAAAATTTATAGCGACGGATTTAAGACGACCTTAATTGCAAAATTAATTATTAATATAATTAATTAAATAGCAATCGCTAAAATTCGTCACTATTTGCAACGGTTAATATCCGTCGCTAATCCATTGCTAAAGTCGATTAGTGACAGATTTGACCATTGCTAAATTGCTTTTCTCGAGTTAAGAGGAAGATTAATGTGTATTTTTTTTTAAAATTTTTTGTTCATTATAGCTTACCCATCTAGGGTTTGGGGTTGGTATTTTTCTATTATTATAATGGTGTAATCCATTTATGTAATCTTTTCTCTCATTATGAACAAATGATCTTATTTGTCAAAAAAAAAGAAAAGAAAAATTCTCCCTTAATTTGAATTTTTATTATGAAGACCCAGTCTTCTCCTCAATCTTTGAAAGTCTTCAAGCCTTAACAGTTTTGTGAATATGTCAGCAGCTTGATTCTGAGTCTGTATATGCTTGAGCTCTAGTTCCTGATTAGCAATGTGCTTTCTGATGAAATGATGCCTTGTATCTGTATATTTTATTTCAATCATAGATAGATTCTTTGCAAGCGCTTGGGCAAATTATACATTAGTCTAATCTATGCATTGCTAATACATTAATATTAGATTATACATTAGTCTTAAATTGTCATTAATCAGATAATTAAATAAGATTACTGTTGGATATAGAATTAGTTAGGGAGAGGAATGTGAATGAAAGTAAAATAATTTATTCCTCTCATCTTTGAGAGAGATATTCATAGAAACCTTCATGAGTTAAACTGTTGAAATACATTGTTGTGCTCAAATATATTAATTAGAGATATTGATATTATTTGTTTGAATACTTTACTTAGAGATAAAAAAAATAGTTGATTAAGATATATAAAGATGGCATGTTCCATGCCTTATACTTAATCAAAATATCGTGAGACAAAAGAATTAAATCCCAAATTGTGGTTTGGTTCAAAGAGATCACTAATCTTCATTTTAATCTGGATAGTTATAATATTTTTCTAGAATCCGCTTACAATTTGTGGGCCATATAAGTGTGTTTTGGGCACACTACCAATGTTAAATGAACCTACAGGATCATACATTAAGCGAACAAATTAAATTATTTTTCTAGTAACTATGTTAGGTGTATTTAGAGAGTGTCTAGATTCATCGAGTCTAAAAAGAGGTTCAGATTCAATGAATCTGGACATGTGTCCACATTTGATGTGCTTGGAGGACGTTTAAATTATTAGAATCTGGTTTGGTAAATTAATTAGATTAATTTATCAAAGATAATCTGAGAAGCTATTTATATTTATTTGAATATAATGTCGAAAAGATATGATGTGATATCTAAAGAGATCGATCAAGAATAAGACTCTAAAACTATTTTAAAGTCTTCGACGAGTTTCAGGTTTTAGATCATTAAAAACCCTAGTCGTTGGATGTTTTAATCAATCCATCTTGTTTCTCTAGGTTAGATACAAGAGAAAAATACCAAAAAAAAAAAAAAAAAAACCTCCTTCCGTTGGTGCTAGCACATTCTCGGTAAAGATCAAAGTTCGTTGTGTGAAACTTTAGAGGACGTTAGCAACAAAACAACGTCCATGGTTTGATCTGACTAGAGTCAACACACGACATCTTTGAGGTATGAAACCTAATCTAGTCAATCTTGCTGTTTAACTTGGCTTTGGTGTAGGGATTTGTGGATGTTTTCTGTGTTTTAGAGTCCACAAATTCTATCACAAAATCCCATTAGTTTGAAATTATTAGAAGGAGAGTAACATGGTACAAAGTCCAACGTTCCTTTTAAATAGTGATGAATACTTTTAGCAGGTTTCATGCGAGTGGAAGTAGGAGCTTCCATGAAACGGTTGACCTATTCTAACTACATACAAAATATCTGACCTTGTACATATGATATATCTCAAACTTCCAACTAGAATCTTGAATTGAGTAGGATATTCATTCTTTCTAAAATTGTACTTTGATGGTTTTAAGCCACTTTCCATAGGTGGTTTGCTGAATTGCAGTCAAGCATTTTGAACTTCTTTATTACTTTCTTCACAAAGCCTTCTTGAGAAATGAACATGCTTTTCTTTGTTTGGTCCACTTCAATGCTAAAGTGATAAATTGCACGTGAAACAGACTTAGCCCAGAATTCTTGTCATGCCCCGAATTCGAGGATGACACAGCAACACTACAAAAGGGATGTTGAGCCTTTAACATATCAACTAAATCCACCATGCTTTAGCTGTGCCACTCTGATACTCACATAAACTACACAGAAACTCACACTAATTAAAACTTAAATACAAGGTCCTCAAATACAAGATAAAATACAGGAATATTAAAACTTGCTTAAACATGCTAACCCAAAATCTCACTTCCAAAAAGCATTTAGAATATAACTAAAACTTAAACAATTATTCACAAATCTCATCCTATTACATGAGCCAAAACTTCAACTTTATAGTTACTCAAAAGTTTCTTCAAACCATTCATCCAATTCATCACCTTCTAACTAAAAATCTGCAAAATGTTAATAAAGAAATGAGCTCACTAACTCAGTAAGAAAACTTGACTTACCTGAGATTGAGCATAGTACATACATTATAGTACTTTGAAGTTTAGATTAGGCAATATAAATCTTTTATTTGTTAAATGCATTTGCTTCCTTTAAAAAAAAAAAAAAGACCGCTTGGCTTGATTCAAACACCCAAAATAAGTTTGAAATAAAAGACATAGATTTCAGAGATTAGGCAAAGAGAAGGTTTTTTTTTTTTTTAATTTTTAAAATAGGGGTACAAGAATAGAAAGAGGTAGGGGTACAAGAATAGAAAGAGGTCGGTGTTGGTTAGGCCAAAGAGGCCAATGCCAGTTATTCCCTAAAATAACAAACCACTTAAGCAGGAGCAAATGGTGCTGGCTAGGCCAAAGAGGCAGTCGCCGGTTGCTCTCAGGAATAGCAGAAATAGGAAATAAATGAGCAAAATAAACCAACACTTGTTATGTAAACAACTATAAACTTAGTTCATTCTTATAAAACTTCATAAAACTCAAAATATAAATAATTTCAAAACAAAACATACATCCATACACAGAAAACTTCTTCCATTCATCAAATTCAAAACATTCATGTTCAAATCCTTCTCATAGTTGAATTATGCTTGGGGTAAATTCTGGTATCTAATATCAGCTCCTAATTATTATATTCCGTTAGGAGAAGAGCCTTAACAGATACTAGCTAAGGACCTTATTTCTTACTGAGTTGGAAATTCTCCACCATAACCACCCCAAACATTCAACAACCCCATGATTCAGGAATAGAACATAAACAAAAACTTGACTTTCATACTGTATTTAGTTATATAAAAATCAATCTTAACAAATAATAAAAACTACTCATATCATGGTCAATCTAATTTCTTTTCTATGTACTAAAAATAAGGATTCTTAACGTTGTAAAATGTAGGTATTTTTAAAAAATATTAAACATAATCAAAAGGTAGGGAACTTATATTTCCTTACCAAACAACTCTGAAACTAGAAAAATTCCTCCTAAAGCTTCCAAGAAATTCCTTAACCACCTACCCACCACCAATTAAACCCAAACATTAGAATACAATCGCTACCTGATTCCCCCAATTCAAAACCCTACACACCTTAAACCAAAATCTTAGAGATTTAAAAACTCTAAAATAAAATTAATTTCTAACTAAGAAAGCACTTAAACCAACACTTACCCAACCTTGATATTTCTTGCTCCACTTCTCTTCTTAGTTTTTCACTCATGTCATTCTTCCCTTCTGCCTATGCAATTTTTGAAATAATTTTGTTTTGTTCAGAAATGACACGTAATTGATAATAAACTCTTAGGAAAATTAAACAAAATTCCAACTAAAAAAATAATAATCTAATTATACTACTAGAAATTAGGCTTATTGTGACATATTTTTTACAACATTTTATTAAAGATGTCATTAGAAATACAATTTTGTGACATTTATTCGAAAGTGTCATAATAGACACAACTAAAGTTATGCTGTTTTATTAAATTTACCACTAATGTGAAATTTAATGTCTTTTTAGAACCATATTATGACATTTTCTGAAATGTGTTGGGATATTTTTTGTTCTTTGATATTGTATTGTCAATTTTAACATGACTAAACTGTCATAATAGTTGTTCTAATTGAAAAAAAAGAAAAGAAAATTGAGTTGCAAAATAATTAAGGCAACAGGAGCTAAAAAAAATCCCGCTAAGTGAACCCATACCCATTTTCCTTTTCACTTTTCTCAATTTTCTCTCAAACTGTCCGTGCTCTCTGTCTTTCTCGAACCCTCTGAATTGCTTCTTGTTGTCGATCTAGAAGATCTGGAAGCTGGCAGTCTTGCATCAATGGAGCACAACAAAGGTGTGATTATTCCCTTTCTTAGCTGCTATGTGATTTCCAATTTTTCCATTTCTTCGCTGCGGTACTATTTATTGGTTTGATCCTTCTAAAGATTTCCATCTTCTGCGATCTGTTGTTGGCTTAGCTCTATTTTCTTTTGACATTTAATATTTTTGGTTCCACACTTTGTCTTCTTACAACTTTTCTGAATCTAATGCTATGGAAGTTCTGTTCTTTGAGTATCTTATGCTCAGAAGTTGTTCTTATTTGTAATGCTGCTGGTTTTATTTTTTGAAGTTAATTTTAGAAATTTACTTGCTCTGCTGCTCCTGGCTTAGTAAAATGATACACTATTTGAGATTTAGAGTAAATACCTTGATAAAAATATATAGGTGAATATTAGTGTGTCAATTATCTTCATATCTTCTCCCCATTCAACTATGATATGATGTAAAAATGAATCTTCCTTTGGGTTGCATAAGCAAGCAAAATAGGATGCCACTGATTTAAGGATGTAAGATTCGATACACCATTTTTTTTCTTCTCTCTTATTTCTGTATTTCGGTAGGCTTCAGCTATTCCATTTTTATATTCTATAAATTTATACCATCCACTCATTTATGTTTGAGTTGTCTGCATGTCAAATTCAATCATTCACTCATTACCGTATGGCAAATGGCCTGTGATTCATTTTAAAAAGTTAATAGATTTACTATATTGTTTTAGGGGCCAAAATAGCTGTATTCTTTTGTCATTTTGATATTTGTTTCTTGGAGATTCTTTGATGTTTCTTCGGCATCCTTTTGGTTTTGGAGTGGACAAGGATATATGTAAATAAGAAGATATTTGAAAGGAAAACAACTGTTATCAACCTAAAATTTCTGTAGGGAAAGATATTTAGTTTGCAATTCCATCTTGCATATTCCTTTGTGTTGCCAAATATGTTTAATAGTTCAAGTATTTTTTAGACTCAACAATCCTTTCAGCAACTCTTGCAATTTGTGTATTTGGTATTTAACCATTTATTAGTTATGAATGATCTGAAGCTTTTATCATGGAGGATTTGGAAAGAAATTCTATAGCAGTTAATATTCTTAGTAATATTTCACTATACTTTCTTCCATTTTTTGAGGTATACTTTCTTCCACTAGTTTTAGAAGTAATGGAATTCAAGAGTCATGTGACACTCTATGACATAGATTCTACATTTAGTAAGCATTAAACTGCAAGGAGTTATAGACTGATTGAATTATTGAAGCAAAAAAATATTCTAAAAAACTAGAAAGTGCGATTTTTATTTACAAAGCCTTGATTAAATTGGGAGATGGTTTGGTTGGTTTGGGGAGAATGTGTGTGTGTGGGGGGGGGGAGGGGAGGTGGGTTTAGAAGGTAAAGTGGAGGGGTAAAAGGATTTAGGGAGTTCTGATTTTGTGAAGGTCGAAAAAGATTTCATAAATTTCAAAATGCATATATTAAGATTTAATTAGTAAATACGCATAACTGATCTATTTTTCATGCTGCAAGGGAAAATCTGCCATTTGAAAGGATTTTTTTTTAGCTTTTTGTACTGAGGTTAAAGGTCATGTTATAACTCATATAAATAATGCTTCACAGTGACCATTTTGAATCCCACAAATGCACTGCGCAAATCATTTTCTTTTTCTTCCTTTTTCATACCACAAACAAAAGAAATACTTTGGTTTCTACAAGTTGCATTTCCTAGTTAAGAGGGGAAAGGAAAAGTGATGTACATTTTTTTCTCTTTTATTATATAAACCAGTGACATTTCTGTTTCTTCTTGAATAAACTTAGCTAATTCTTTATTTTCAGAAAAAGTTCTTGCAAGCATGAAATTTGGTTAATGTACTTACTAAAACAGTTCCACGATTGTGTAGATTGTAGTCCCCAGGAAGTTTTCTCTAGTTTGCTTTAGACTTCTGCCCACTCAGAACAATGAAGATTATGTCAACAAACTGAACCATAACCTCTTGGATGCTGTAAATTCATCTGGAAAAGTTTTCATCTCTCACACTATATGTTTAACTTAGGATTATATTTTTCTTACCTAAGGATCTTTATGGCGATTAATAAAGTAATCAAGTTCTTCAAAATGGTATTTGTTGTTATACCATCATGCATTGGTAATTTAGTAATAAAGCAGGTTTTATCAACTAAGTAAACATTGCAATTTGCCATTAGAGCTCCACTCATTGAAGAGAGACACATTGTTAGCTTGGAAGACCTTGCAATATGAGGCCTCCACTCTTTTAAGATTCTTTAGCATTATCCATCATTTATTGGTTTCTTGTTTAAAGCTACACAATCGATGCTCGAACTATTTATCATTGTTTAGAGACTTTTCTTTTTCAAGGCATTTTCTAAAAACTCTTACTCTAGCTATTCAAACAATATGGAGAATGACTTCTTTTTTTGTGGACTTTTTCTTTTAAATCCACAGTTGCCTCTAAAATAGCTAAACTTATTTAGTTGTTTTGCTCTTTGCTGAAGAAGAAAATCAAAGAAATATTAAGTTCATAAAAGAACAACTATTAGATGGTTTTGTTCTGCTTTGGGAGGGATATAGTACAAAATTAAGGCATAACAACAAATAATTACACTGTCACCATTTGTTAATGCATCTACCTGTATTTGTGAGTATTGATAAGCTATTGAACAATAAGTTTGAAAGAGAAACTAATGCCAATCCAAACTCAAGGCTTTACATGTAGGGAACTATTGTGTTTTCATTTCTATGTATTAGGGTTCAGCTTATGCCTAAGGAATCTTTTCCATTCTGGAATCATATATGAGATAATGATGGCTGAATAATTAATTGTAGATGCTGTTAAATTCATGAGTTTTGTTTTCTTACCTAGGTGATAGGTAGAGAGAGTAAAAGACTACTTGTTTCAAGTAAATTTGTTATTACATATGCATAGTGTGGTGGCTAAATATGAAAGATTATGAGCAGAATTAGTTAAGCATGCATAGCTTGCTTTTTGTTTAGTTATACGAATACTACAAATTGTTGCAACTACCATGATATGTAAAAATTGGAACTTGCAAATGATTTTACTAAGCCATATTTTGTTCTTCCTTCAAGACTAATAGTCTAATACTAGTCTATCCATTCTGCAATGTCTCTCCCTCTACTTGTCTTCTTAATTATCTTTATCATTTCTTCTTTCAGAGTATTGCTACATCCAAGGTATAGGCTTCCTCCAAGGCTAAAACCTTGTCCTATAGAAAAAGCAGAGAGTGCGAGGCCTTTTTTTTTTTTTTTTGGGTAGTATGGTTTGAAATCTTGTTGTTGTTGAAACTTAACCAAAGATTTGTGAGGGAATGTGCTTTACATTTCTTAAATTGTGAAGGATAAGGATTTCTTTGGGTTGAATTGGGTTATTTACATTTAGTTATACCTGACTGCTTGAAGTACCTTGAATGTTGTGAAGGTATCTTGTTTTAGTTGTGTTATTTGTGGTCTAAAATTGCTTTTGAATCATAGCCTTCTTGTATGGTCTAAAACTGCTCTAGTTGTGTTATTTTGTACTTCTGAATACCTACTGAGTATAGTATAAAGAATCTCATACCTAAGTATGCGGGTATGAGATCCACCGGCCAGAAAAAATAAAATACCTGTGTAAAACATTAAAACTAAACTTACATTACACATCAATAATAATCAAATCCAAAATTATCAAATTTTCAAGTGTACAATAATAAAAAGAACCATCCAAATTTATAAATAACAAGCTTATATAACACATAAATTCGAGATTAAACATTATATAACAGTTTATAACAGCAATGCCAAATATCTATAATTTCATAACTATTACATAATGATACGAATTATCCCAAGCATAAAGGCCAACCTAAAGAAGGGAGAAGGAAGACAAAGATATAACACACGCCTTTATGGGTGAAGCTCCTTTTCAAGAGACTTTAAGGTGCATTTCAAGATTCCAAGCCAAGGATGAAGAAGGTTGTCAAGCAATGGAGGATTAAAGAAGAGTTAAGAAGATCAAAGCTTTGACAACAATTGGTATGGAGGGTTAAAGAAGCGTAAGAGGGGGTTGAAAAGACAAGAAAAGCGAGGTGTAAGGAGGGTAGAACGTACCTATCGCCGGGTACACTAGTACACTTGGCGTTAGGTCCATATTGGAACAACATTGTTTTATTTACAGATCACACCTGGTGCTGGGTCCACCAGTACACCTAGCGCCAGGTCATTTTGGGCAATGCCCTATTTTACTGATTTTTCTTGTTTTGTTTTATTTGTTTCGAATTTAATTCTCACGAATTTTGATTTATAATAGGTATATTTTAGACTTACTTAGGAGATAAATGGCTGAGATTACATCTCTCATTTGCTAGGTTTATAATAGGTCTTATCTTTGATTCCATATTTCTAAACTTCAAAGAGATAATCTAAATTTCTTTCTCTATTCTTGGGTGCTAGTGTTCTCTCTAGTGTTCTTAATAGGTTAAGTTTTTAGGTGCCTTCAAATCTCATCTTTTTATTCTACTCTTTTGATAGATTAGGGTATTTAGGTGTTTTAAAGTAGGTTAGATTCACCAATTCTCATTAGATTAAATGCATTTGCATTTAGTTCATTTATGTGTGTGAATTTAGTAGGGAGTTGAGTGACCAACTTTAGGATTTTTCAAAAATCAAGAGGCTTCTGCATTTTTAACTCGTATCAAAAGTAGTATCAGAGCAAGATTGTATTGATTTTAATCAATACAACTTTCTTTGGGTAAATGTACAATTTTTTTCAAGAATTTGTTAAAATTTTCAAATTTTCGTCACTTATTTTGGGACTATTTTTGAATGCTTAGAACTTCAAATTGTGCTATGGGTTTGTTGTAAAATTGAACTTACATGTTTAGTTGATGATTGGGCAGCTATTTGAAGTGTTAAAGTGCAGAAAATTTGAAATTTATTGAGTATTTTTGCTACAAGAATTTCTGGACATAACAAATTCCATAACTCATTTTCATGCTAATTTTTGGGGCTATAACATGCAAGTTTTTGCTATGTTCTTGCTTTGAATTATTCCTTGATGTTAGTAAAATCATTGGGGAGTAATTTTTCTTGCGATTCTTAAGTTTGTAGGTTGTTACAAGTGTGAAAATTTTGAAACCCTTTGAGTTACGAGGTTGCATATAAAGTGTTTGATATATTGCATCAATGATTTATGATTGCTCATACATGGCTATCTCAAGCTTTTATTCATGAACTACATTGTCTTCTAGTATAATAGATTGTTCTTGGTGAGGTAAATTTTTCTTGTAGCCACTAGAAAGTTTGTTTCTCTTTGAATTAGTCTTGAGCTTGGAAAACACTTGAGTGGATTGAAAAAAGTAAGAGGGTGAGCTTATTGTTGTAAAAGCCCAAGAAGAGTGTAAACACGAGGGTTGAGTGACATTGATTGAGTGCTAAATTCGTGAGGGTGTGAAGCGAGACACTTTTCTTGTGTGTTTTCCTACTCAAGATTTCTCTTTAACATGAAAAAAATGACTAATGAGAGTTCATATGAGTTATCTTCCATGAGTGCTCAAAGTGAAGTAAGTGATTTCTAAGAAATATCATGTTCAAGTAGAGGAGAATGTGATGACTATAATGAAGAAGAATTGGACTATGAAGAATGTGAAGATAATTATGAATTGTTGAATAATTGTGATGAAGAGCAAAGTACTAGTAGAGATAGAAATGGCGGATATGAAAAGCAAAGACTTGGGCGTATAGATTATAAGAGTGATGGAAAACTTGTGGGAGGACCTCCAAAGAGAGCAAATGATAAATTGCAAAATTTTCAAATAATGGAGTGCAAAAAAAGAGGGAGTTTGTGCAAAAGAAGGAGTATGATTGCTCTAATTGTTGAGAAAAATGCCCTTACTTTTACAATTGTCCTAATGAGCTACAATAGAGGAATGATAAGTTGTAAGGTAGTAAAAATTCCACCTATAGACACACAAAAGCTACTTATCCCAACAAATTGGCACATAGGAGATTTATAGGGCACGAGGCGGAAAAATGAGACATGTGAACGTTGAGAAACAACCATAAAGGAGAGTAGAACCAAAGCAAACAACTTATGCCAACCCTCTACTTAATCAATCAAGAGATGTGGAAAAAGAAAAACTTGGAGGGGCTGGAATATGTAATAAAGGAGGAACGGTGATTGAGCCAATTTGTCCTTTGATTGAAGTAGCAAGAAGAGATGGGGATGCTTGTCAGGGTAAAGAAGGAGATGAAATGCAAAGGAAAAATATTTTCTTTTCAATGTGTCTTATCACGGAAAGACCATGTAGTGTAAAAACTTGATTAGTGCTACATTGGTGGAGGAATTAGAGTTAGAAACCTTGAAAAACCCTAATCCATACAAGCTTCATTGGTTGAATAATTGTGGAGAAGTGAAAGTGAACAAGTAAACCAATGTTGAATTTGACATGGGGGATACCATGATAAAGTATTGTGTGATGTTTATCCAATGCATGTTAGGCATATTTTGTTGGGGAGACCTTGGACGTTTGATAGGAATGTAGTCCATAAGGGGAGGAAAAACACTTATACCTTGAAGAAAGATGAAATTTTTTTTCACTTTATCTCTCTTATACCTTAGTGCGGTTTTGAAAGATCAAAATATTTTGTGGGAGAATTAAAATAGAAAGAGAGAGAAGAATGAGGGAAAAAAGATTGAAAGAAAAGAAGCTGAGAGAAAAGAAGAAGAGGTGAAAACAAAAGAAGAGGTTGGGGACAAAATGGAGAAAGAGAAAGGAGAAAAAGAAGAAAATAGAATAACCTCTTCAAATTTGAAAGAAAAAGAACCGAGTGACAAATAAGGAGGTGAGAAAAGAAAGGAGAGCGAAGGTAAAATGAGAAGAAAAATGTGGGTAGTGAAAGGAGAAAATAATGAGCATGGCAATGTTCAAAAGACTACATTTTTGCCTTCACAAAAAATTCTTTGTTTAAATTTTTATGTAGGTGACCATTCGAGGACGAATCATCACAAAAAAGAGGGAAATGATAGAAATTGTCCCAAGCATGAAAGAAGGGGGAGGGAGGACAAAAACACAACACACGCCTCCATGGGTGAAGCTCATTTTCAAGAGACTTTAAGGTGCATTTCAAGATTCTAAGCCAAGGATGAAGAAGATTGTTAAGTAATGGAGAATTAAAGAAGGGCCATGAAGATCAAAGCTTGGACAATAATTGGTATGGAAAGCAGAAGGGGTACAAGAGGAGGTTGAAAAGATAAGAAAAACGAGGTGTGAGGAGGGCAAAACGCACCTGGTGCCGGGTACATTAGTACAAATGGTGCCAGGTCCATACTAGAACAGCATTATTCCGTTTGCAGATCACACTTGGTGCCGGGTCCACCAGTACACCTGGCGCTAGGTCACTTCGGGCAATGCCCTATTTTATTGATTTTTCTTATTTTATTTTATTTTGTTTCGAATTCAATTTTCACAACTTTTGACTTGTAATAGGTATATTTTAGACTTACTTAGGACATAAATGGCTGAGATTACATCTCCCATTTTCTAGATTTTGTTTGTTATTTTTATATATACTTTTTTACTCTTGTAATAGATAGTTTTTAGAGATTTAGATTCAAGAACAAATCAAAGGGTTTAGTCCTACCTTTAATTCCATGTCTCTAAACTTCAAAGGGATAATCTAAATATCTTTCTCTATTCTTGGGTGCTAGTGTTCTCTCTAGTGTTCTTGATAGGTTGAGTTTTTGGGTGCCTTTAAATCCCATTCTTTTGTTCTAATCTCTTGACAGATTAGGGTATTTAGGTATTTTGAAGTAGGCTAGATTCACCAATTCTCATTGGGTTAAGTGCATTTGCATTTAGTTCATTTGTATGTGTGAATTTGGTAGGGAGTTAGGTGACCAACTCTAGGGTTCTTAAAAAATCAAGAGGCTTCTGCATTTTTAGCTCATATCACATAATAATCTGAAATGAAATATCCTCAATTCATCTAAGAAGTGTCTTCAACTTTCCCATTCTTTATCAACAATCCTCAACAATATCTCTAATTAAATAAGGAGAAAAAATAATAGAAATATTAGTGATCACTTAAAAAGTTAAAATATAATATAAACTTTAACAGATAAATTCAATAAGTAAATTTATATATCAATTTGATGTCTTTGCTGCTTTTGTCAGAGCTATCTACCATATCTTTTGAGTCAACTAACTTTGAAAAAGGTAAATTAATTAGCCAATAGATTAACAAAAAATTGAATATAGAAAATTAAAATATAACAAGTATTCTTTGACTTACTTCCCTTTTTTTCTTTTTTTTTTAATTCAATCGAACCACTTATAGTCACCAATGCCTCCACAGTATTGTTGGGATGTATGCCCTCTTAGATTAGGTTTCTGATATAATTTTAACTTGTATTAGTAAAAATATTTTTTTCTCAGAAATTATTTGTAAAATCTTCTTTATATTTGTGTACAATTTTATTAGAAAATACCTATTGTGTTTAAGTAAATGATTCATGTGAATGGATATCTTTCACAATAAGATATGGACCATGGGATATTTAACATATACACTACTGTTCATAACCGAATGATGAGAATAAGAATCTCATCATGGTAAGGTTATTGTGTTATGAATTCTAAATAGGGAATGACTTATCTTTAGCCAATGAGTAGTCTTCTCATTTCAAAACACAAGCGTATTTCGAATACGTAGAACAAGACCTGTAGTAGTGATTTTTAAAAGTATTATATGATAGAAACCTAGACTACTATTGCCATAGTGTGGATTTGTACTCTACAACTTGAGTATAAGTTGGTGGTTTGACGAAGCTAGAAGCGTATATTTTGATATACTATAGTTGAGATTTTTTAGAAGGACCAATATACTTGTATGTTGGTATATGTAACTAGTTAGTCAAGACAAATTTGTACAAGATAGTGTCCACACTATATCGTCTCTTGTGGTTGCCTGAATGATCTAATTATCCAGGGTCTTAGGGAACATGACTTGGGTATTGGTTTTAGGGTAGCTCCATTGGAAAGCGAAAATATTTCAAGAAGTCGTGGATCATTGAAATAGAAGCCTAATGATGGTAGATGTCTTTTAGAGAGGTATTAGTACATTCTTTCATTTATAAATGCACGGTAGTTGTAGAGGGGTATTTTAGTCATTTCACATGTAGGTCGAAGACTTAGCTAACGCAGTATTGTTCTTGGGGTTAATATTTTTTTATGATGATATTAGAAAATATTTAAAATTCAAAATATAACTATTTATATAATAAGGGTATTTTGATCATTTTAGTAGTCAAGGCGACATGTCTTTTTGGTCATTGGAATAATCCGTAAGTCCTAATTATTTTAAGTCGAGGAAATGGTCATAGTAAAAAAAGAATTTTATTTTATTCAGGAACTCTAATTCATTTTTGGACTAGAATAAAATACAAAGAACGAGAGAAATTAAATTTATTATATAGTTTAATTGGTTAACTAATTATTCAGGGCCTAAACCTAGATTGAATAATTAGAAAAATTAATCTGGACTTAAACTAGTTAATAAAAGGTTTAAATAATTATTTTAGTTTATTTGAGCTCATTAATTATTTATTGAGTTATTTTAATAGGCCCAGAAAATAAATAATTAATGGTTATTATTTTTGGGCTTATTGGGTCCAAGAAAAATAATAAATTAAGTTTGGCCTAATAGCTTGGATTAAAGCAGTTATTTTGATTCATGTAAGAGAAGAGTTAAGGTTTAGCCAAACCTCTTCTGTTGATAGTCTCTGGGAGTTTTGAATTATCAAAACTCCGGTGTTTTGGTTATCTGTGATTTGGGGAATAGTCGTGGTTTTGTGACGTTGGATTTTCTTTACAGAAAATACACGAAAAACACAGACTTCTTTATCCTCTGCCAAGCTCTCTCTCTCATTCACCTTTTTTTCCTTTGTGTCTTTTTCTTGATTTTGCTAAATCAATAAGCAAAGGATTAAGAAGTGTAATTCCTCACCTAAGTTGTTTCACCAATACAGATTGGGCGGTGGAATATTTTGAGAAGTAAAGAGTTTTGCGTTCATGCCATGGAGGAGTTGAAGGATTGTTAGGTTTTAACCGGAGGCTTCAACAATCCCTGAGAAATCATTTGCCGAGGGAGTTTTTCCAATGATATCATCGGCTTCTTGACGGGTGAAGAGTCAAACAAAGCACGGAGGTATTGTTTTTGCTTTCCATTGCTCTCTGTTTTGTTTTTTTTACTAGTGTTGCCTTGCGGATGCATGGCTTTTGTAAGTATTCAGAACATCAAGTATAAGGAAGTAAACAAGAACGTAACTTATCAAGTATACTTCCTCCAACACTTAATGCAGATTCTGATGTAACAGTTGTGGTTGGAATAGTTAAAATATCACGTACCATCTTTCGTATAGTTGGATATTTCAAAGAATTAACTTTCCACCAACCTAAGATATCAAAATTGTCATTCCTAGGATACACTGGTTAATCAAAATATTGATTTATCTCAGCCTTTTGGTACACACAATGTGTAAAAACTTGGCTGTCTTGTACAATTGGTCAAATCAATTTAGCGTATCAACTTTTAAATTTTCATCATTTTGGTTACCATCACTTTCATTACTAATTGCATAAGATCCCAACTAACCACTATGTTCAAGGTATAAATTGAAAAAACCACTCCTAATCCTCTCAACATAAGGAAAAAGCATTATCACTATATATTTCATTGTAATAGAATTACACCAATTCCATTTTAAATCCAAGTTCAAGAACAACAGCAATTCCCAATGCCAAACAACACTCATCTCAATATTTTTCAAACTTTTTTTTCATAGGATCAGTCATGGCTTTTGAAAAAGTATTATCACCAGATACCTATTCTTTTAGCTTGAGTTAGATTCTACACATATTGGGGAAAAATACATTTAATGAGGGAAAATGACTACCGCTAAAATGAGAAGTTGTCTCATAAAAGATTTTCAAATAAGTATGAGCCAAACTAGCAACTTCCCATTCCTCTTCACTTAGACTGTGCTTGTAATTTTTATCAATTTAAGCAAGTCGACTAAATGCTTTCTTTAAAGGCAATGTAGAATCAAGTATTAAGAAAATAGAGTTCTATCTAGTTAGAACGTCCAAGGACACTTTTTTCTTATTTTTCAACTTACATTATTGCAATGCACACTCAAATTTTTTACAGCTATGAGGTGATCTTTTCAAATACTTGTAAATTTCTCGATTTTTTTTGAAGGGAATTACCAATATGAGCCAAATCATCTAGCACAATCAAGTTAAGAATATGTGCATTACAACGAACATGAAATAAATCTCTGCTTAAAAAAAGCCACGAGACTTATCACACAATCATGATCTCAAATGCCTAACCATTGAATCATTTATAGATGCATTATCGACAACCATGGAAAATAATTTCTTATCTAAATTCCACTCTAAGATAATATCATTAATGAATTTGAACAATATTTCACTATCATGAGGGAATAGATCTGTATGAAATGATCTTCTTTTTCAATTCCCAATTGTCATTGACGAGCAGTTAAACAAGTATATGCAATATAAGAATGACAAAATGTCCAAATATTAGTAGTAAGGGCAAACCTACAAGCACAATCATGTAACAACTTATACAATTTTTCCTTCTATTTCTTATACAAATCAATCACATATGACCTTCTCGTGTTTCGAGAGATAAACTTGAATTTTGGATTCAAATTATTGTAGAATTACTCAAACCATTCATGCTCACACATATTAAAAGGGATAATTATGCTTGATGATTGCTTTTGCTAAAATCCTTCTACTCTTTTCTTGATCAAATTTATAATTTCAAACTTCAATAGAATCAGTTAATGGATTTCTTGCCTTCATGAGATTTATTTGCCCTGCTTTCTTATATTTTTTTTAGAGCACAACGTTCCAAATATTTTTTTTAAGTGAGTAGTTCCACCACTACTTGTCCCATTAAGCTATTTTTTGCACTAATTACATTTAGTTATAACCTCTCCAGAAGGAGATGTAAATCTTGACATTTTATCCCATACCCTAGAAGTTAATTTCCTTGTCCTTGAGATTAAAGTCCTATCATCATCTTCCCCAGGTCCACCATGTGACTCCACCATGTTATTAAGATCATCACTTGAAGCTAAAGATGGTGTTTCATTAGGTGTACTTGACATCCTTCATATAACAAAATCAGACATAATTTCCACCTTAATCAGTGTGAAAAGTTTTTATTAGGCTGCCAAACTCGTCAAATGCATAGGAATTTCATATTATTAAAAAAAATGAAGCCTTCGACAAAGAAGAAGCAATTGCATGCTGCAAAGGATAAAGCTTCATTTAGTGTTCAAATTTTCAAAAAGGTTATGAACTGATTATTTTTTAATTAAATTTAATGTTGGAAAGTGTCGCACCATACATTTTTAAGATTAAATGTAAACAAAATTGGATGACAGATTGGCACTTAGCAAGAATAGGCACAAAGAACAATTGAACCTTGATAAAGAATGGCTATTCACATGGATATCTTAACAACATAAATTAGCAAATCTATTTTTGAGTTAATCAAAACCATAAGTTGACATCGATTTTATTAGTTTAGTGTAGTTAAATAGCACTGACCACTGTTTGATTTCAAACCAACATTGGATTGGAACCGTTTGCAGTTCATAATTGAAAGTAAAACATTAATATGCTATTCTTATTAGACCATATGAAAGTAATCCTTATTATGAAGAAAACATTCAGATCTACAACACTAACCTTAGAAGAATGGAGAGAGAGGGCACTGTCTAACCAAATTTGCTCTATCCACATAGGTTTTTCCTTCCCTGTTTGCTAATCGCAGTGATGCACCGGTGACATAAAGGATATAACTATACCATCATTAGAGGCGGATCGATGAGTGTGTTAAGCTCGAGGGGGAGATCAAGCTTAGATCTGTGGGAGAGAAGTAGCAAAATTGATTAAGGAGGAAAGAAGTAGCAGAATCAAGACGAGAGAGATGAGACTTAGAATGTCTGTGATTGTGGGAAGTATCCAACCAAGAAGGAGGTGAGACTTGGGTAGTGTCTGTGGGTTGTGGCATGGGCTGCCGGCTGTTACCTATTAGTTCTAGATTTAGTAAAAATATATAATATAATATATAATATATTATATATTATATTAATATGGTAATAGAGTAAATGAGTATGTGTATTATAGTTCCATACCCAAACCAAATTATATAGACTAAATGGGTAAACATATTTGGATCGGGTGGGGTAATAAAATAGATGTACCAAACTTGCTATAAATAGGTTCGGTACGGATCTAAATTCGGGTATACCCGACCCATTAACAACCCTACTTGAAGACAATAACAAAAGCTTCTAACTTTTGTTGAAAAAAAATAGATCCATAATTTTTGAGCAAAATCATTAATAAAAAGAATAAAATACCTCTTCTTTCCAAATAAAGATTATAACATCCAACATTTTTATACATATTTTTCATACACTAATTTTCATGCATAAATATACAAGTGAGATAGCATTTAAGTGTTTGACATTTAGGGAATATTTATTACGTATTTATGTAAATAAATTCCATGACTATTTTTTATAATAATTATTTATGGCTGAAATATTTGTATAGAAAATTTGCATATACTTATGTGAACATTATTTGATACCTATTGAAGATTAATTTATGTTTTGAATGAAAAATTAATTATTAATAATTTTTATTGCACTTATTTATTGAAAATCATTGTTTTTGGGACTAATGTAGAAAATTGATTTTGTTAAGGACCCAATGTTGATTTTTATTAAATAAAAACCCTATTTCGCTATTTTAATTATTTTAAAATTTGATCTTATTTATTAATTAATCAAGATTTATTTTATTTTATTATTTCTTTTATTGATGCAAGACTAATTTTAATATTGTATTTATTTTTACACAAAATTAATTTCTTTTTGATTTATTTTATCTAATAAATCCTAGAAGCCCTAAAAATGTTAAAATACTATCATATCCCTTTTTATAGTAGCTCAATCTTTTAACCATTGATATATTTTAATCTTAACCATTGATTTTAATGAATTTTTATCATTAAAACAACTTCTAAATACCATTTAATTTATCTAACTCTTTCTTTTATTAAACAAAACACTTATTCAACAAATAAAACACCAAATATCAGATCTCTCTCCTTCATGTCACATACCACACACACACACTCACACACACTACAGGATGTTCTTGCTATTTCTCTCATCTCTCTTCATCTCCTTATTTTCTCTCAAGAACACCTAGAACCCTAGTCATAGAACACTCATTTGAAGGCCATTGAACCCAATAATTTCAAGTATTCAAGCTAATTTTGTAAGAAGGTAACATATCTTTTTTTATTTTCTTTGTATTTCATGATTTAGAGGTGAAGTTCATGTTGGACAGATTTGAGGTTTTTGTGTAAAACTTAATTTTGATGATTTTAATGATGATGGATTGCTGAAATATTGATGTTAACATGTAGTAATGATATTGGGTGGTTGAATTTGGATGGTTTGATGTGTTTGGAAGGAGATTTGATGGCGAAAATTGTGTTTGGGATTTGGTTTATGTGTAGAGTTTAATAATCTTGTAACTTTGTAAGATTAGTACTGGAAACATACTTTGGGGATTTTGATCAAACTTAATTTCATCAGCTTTTTCTATGTCTTAGGAGCAAAACACCATTAGAATCATACAAATTGGACTTGTGGTTGATTTTATATAATTTTTTGAATATACCCTGTTCTCGAACTTCCTTGACCTGATTTCTCTCTAATTTTGAGTCTTCAAGCTAATGCTTTCCCCTTCGAATTTGAATCTGAATTTTTAACACAACATACCCCTATGTTTAAGGAGTCAATTGAACTTGTAATAGTGGGATTTGAACTTATATTTTATTTTAAATAATTTCTGCAAAAATACTGCTCAATCAAATTTTTAGAGTTACTGTAACGGTAGATTTACTTTGTGTAATTTTTTGAACCACTTATAGACATTCTTCTTGGATGAAATTTTAAATGTATATTCTTACATATGGAATTGATATTCTGTAAAGTTTCATTGAATTTGGAATATATTTGATTGGTGATATAATTAACTCAAACTATGCCCTATTTTGTCCTGTTTAACCTAATTTACTGATTTGAACATGTGTTAGGAAAGTTATGATTTCACTTTTAATTCTTAATTGTATTAACATAACATAATTCTATATTGATATAGCGGTGATATGTAATGCTTGATGATGCACTTTGATATTCGTTTATGTTTGCCAAAAGTATGAAACAATTAAATGCTTGAAACATTACTTGATAAAGATTGTTATGATAATCACATATCCTATTTGCAAAAATTTATTATTTTGCTATATTTGCTACATCATATTAATATGAAATGACCTTATATTGATGTAAGAAGGCTAAGTGCTATTTGATGTGATGTTATAGCTGTGTGCTTAATGAACCTTAACTACTGGTTGTTTTAATTATACCTACTAGTTATATAAGTGACTAGGTAGTATGAAAATCAACGTGACATCTCAATTAATTATTTAATTTCCTAAAATGTTGAGTTTAATTGCATGCTAAATATATATATATATATATATATATATATATATATATATATATTATGATTGAAACTTGATGTATGCCTTGGCAACTTATTGTTGGGGTTTGGTATGAGATAGGATTATGATTCTAGGATCATTAAAGGCTTTGATCAGAATGACTAAGATTGATATGGAGGACTATATATTGTGATTTAATTTATGATAGAAAATTAATTCCTATACTTTATTTAATTAGATTTTGAGAAAATTGAAGGAGGAGGACCTTCCAATTAAGAAGTTGTTCTTGAATTTGCTTTTATTAGGATTTAAGGTAAGTCCTCGCATTTCATAATTTATAAACTTGTAAGTCCTCACATTCCACGTTTCCATAAAATCTAGATATATTTGTAAGTCCCTACATTTCATGATTTCCTAAATATAGGAATGCATATGAAATATTTTATTATTGATAAATGCTTTAATTGCATAAATAGTTATCTTCAAATTTATTATTTGTAAAATAAAATATTTATTTATTCAAGGAATATTATTTCATGAAATGATTTATTTATGCAAGTGATATTTGATCAAAGGTATATATATTTGCATCTTATTTGGGAAATTATATATTGTGAGCATGTTGCTCTATTGTGAAGCAAATGTGAATTATGATTTACGCAATATTTAATTATGCCTTATTTTGGGAAAAATTGCATATTCATGATATGTTGGATACAAAAACTTGCATTAAAAGTCATTGAGTATATAAAATTGCGAATGATCATGCATAAACGAATTGTGAAACACATAGCATGTTTTAACACAATTAGTTTCATATAACATGAACTATATCTAAGGAATCTGAAAGCTATTTATTTATGGAGTTTCAGAACAATTTTGAAATTTTGGGGATGTTTATGAAATGTTGTGTTAGATAAACTCTTTTGAAGTGATTTCAAAATTATGGGACGAATAAAGGTTTTTGAGTTAAGCTTTGAAATCAAACTTGAGAGTAATTTTTGTGAAATAAATAATTTCGGAAATACTTGTGAAATTTTTTCAAAAAGTATTGAGTTGTTTTCAAAAATATATTGTGTTGATCTATTCATGTCGGCATTGTGCCGTGTCTGCTGTGAACCGTGTGGTTCTGTGCTGTTATTCTTGAGTGCTCAAAGAGATTTTATTCTTGTACTAACTTTTGTGAAGTTGAGAAGGCTATCCGGTAGGAGGCTAGCTCTAGATAGTAGACTTTTCTGAGCAGGGCGACAGAACCTGTAATTTAGTCGTCTTTAGCTAGTAACACGTTTTTCATGAAAAAACGGAGGACGAACGTGGGACATCCGAGCTGGATAGAACTATAATGGTAGGACTGATCATCCTAGTCGGGCTGGATAGCCATTTATAATGACGAATGATTATATATCCTATTTGAGTTGGATAACAATTTATTATGGTAAAAGGATTGTAAATCCTATTTGGACTCTTGTGCCTAATTTTGTTGATGTGGCTGGACGAAGATCCTTCCGGTTAGATAGGACGAGATTCTTTCGGTGTTGGATATGAGATGGCAATGCGTAATTTGAAATTTGATATTTGAAACACGATTTTTGAAATGTGAATTGTTTTGTGAGATCGTAAGAGATGATCTGATTGGTAAGCTCAATATGGATGTTTTGTTTGATATGAAAAAATAATGTTGATGTGAAATATCGTCCTTTCTGAAAATATTGTAAATGATATCATTCTCCCGTGTTCTTATGCGGTGTGTTGAGAATAAAATATATTGTAAATCATAACTATTTTTGGAACAACTCTTGCATCATGAAAATATTCTTCTTAGAAAAATTCTCATGAAACACACAGAGACTCACTAAGATTATATCGCACACATTTTAATTCAAGTTTTACATAGAATTATATTTAGAGACAAGATGAAGAAGTCTGTAGTTGTCACCTTTGATCTCGATGTATCAGATATTATTTTCTTATATGATTATTGTCTTAAAGAATGATGTAGTTAAAGTACTTTAAGTCTAAGATGTTATTTTGTTATTTAGGATTGATGTATTATTCGAAGCTTTATAACTTTTTGTTTAGTTTACCTGTAAGTCTTGATTATTTATTTATTTAATTCGTTATAAAGACCCTTTATGTTTACTCGACGGAGCGACATCTGCAGTCATTCAAGTCCTATAATTGTGGGATGTTACAAAAGTAAATTGAGCGGTCTACCCACGTCAGTATGAACAAGTTAATTAGAGAGGTTCATTGCTCTTGACACGGCAGTCTCGGGGAAACTCCTTCTTGTATGTTTACCGAGAAGACAAGCTTCACATAAGTGATTAGGGTGTCATTGATAAAAGGCAAACATTGTATCATATTCTTTTCTCCCGTACCCTTTAGAGTTTTAAAATTCAAATGGCCAACCCTCATGTGCCATCATCATGCTACATCATGAATATTAACCTTCAAGCATTTTGCTTGAACTGTGTGAATATTTAGTTTGAACATTCTATTTCTTGACATAGTAACCTTTGTAGCCAAACTATCATTTTAATCTCTAAGCAAAAAACTTATATTTTTCATGAGAATTTCATAATTATTTTCAAGAAACTAGCCTAAAATTAAAATATTGCATTCCAGTTTAAGTACATGATAAACATCTCTAATCACCTTATGACTTCGTCTTTAGAGGATATGAGATTCATACCTTTTCCTTTAATTAAAATCTTCGAAGAGTTTCTAAAGGATATACTGCCTTTCATCTTCTTATCTGACTCAATGAAATCTTCCTTGTTTTTGTACATATGATTACTTGCCCCATTATCGAAGTAGTAGATATTATTGTCATGTTCATCTTTATCTTCAAGTTTTAACAACAAAGTTGATTCCTCAACTTCTTGCTTATCTTCAGCAGAATTTGCCTTTTTGGTAATGTTGTTAGATTCACCGTATTCCTGGGAATTATAATGGCCCATTTTATAACAAGAATAACATTCAACTTTAGACTTCATACCTTCTTTTACTTGAATTTGGCTAATGGCCACCTCTTCTTCCTCTCTATATATCTTCGTCGGCCCCTAGCTAGTGGCTGGTTTCTTTCCTTATTGTTGAAGCTATCTCCTCTACCTCTTCCACTTTAACCAAATTCTCGTCATCTTTCTCGCTCATGAACCCTAAAGTAACTTCTTTTTCAATTGTTGATTCTTGACACTAGCTTTAACTTTGAGAACTTGCTCAACTGGCTCCTCTTGTCTCCTTTTGATCTTTTCTTCATGGCCTTATAGACATGCTTCCAATTCTTCAATGGTATATTCTTCAATGGTCATTGAATCTAATTCTTTTAGATTCCTCAATAGTGCATGCCACATAGTCAAATTTGGGAATCAAAGATCGAAGACTCTTCTCCATGACACAAACATCGTTTACTTTGTCTCCATACCTCTTCAACTGATTCATCATTGCCTTGAACAATAATCTGAAATTAATTCGAATTCTTTCATCTTCAAGGCTTCAAAATCACTCTCTAGTAATTGAAGTCTAATTTTCTTTATTTTATCGATTCTTTAGAAAGACTTTTTCAAACTCTTCCAAGTTTATTTTAGAATAGTAGCATCTGCCACCTTTTCAGATATTAATTGAGTTATCCAAACATTGATTGATGAGAGTGAGGGCCTATTAATCTTTTTTTCATAGCTTGGAGAGAGTCTCCCCTTATTTTGAGGCAAAGCATCTTCATTTACAGGGTTTGTCAAAGCCCTTTTCCACCATATTCCAAGCATCTTTAGATCCTAGTAGAGCTTTTATATATAAACACCATTTCTTATAGTTTTCTTTTGTGAGATAAGGAAATTGGAAGGTAGTTACTCCAATACCATTTGTCATGGCTGACTCTAATACCACTTTTTGTTGAAGAAAGGTGTTATGGAATCAGAAAAAATTTGAACTTCTATTTTTTGTTTTTTGTTTTCTTTTTTGGCTATTTTCACTCTCTTAAAATTGCCAAGTACATGGGCAGTACCTACAGGCCAAAAGATAATTTCAGGATATCATCCCTTCATCTAGACTCACAACTAATTAATTATACCAAGACCAAAAACACAAACTAACACATAAGCCAATTGTCGAGAATAAAGTCTAAGACTAGGGAAAAAATTTGCACATTACTTAATAAACATCTAAAAAACAAATTATATCTAGAAATTTAAATTATTTTTAACAATACTTATAGAAGATCAAGGATTTTCTCTCCTAAGACGTGGGACACAACCGCAAGAGATGAGGTACGTCGAACGGTGACTTTTGTGCTACTTAACTAAGATGACTCAAAGAAGCTGACAAATGCTATGTGGTACTACTATAACCCGCCAGTTTAAGATTCACAGAAACAGAAAAGAAACGAAGGAGGTACTGTTACAAAGTATAATAATAATAATAATGTAAGAGGTGTAGAACAGTAGCTGAAGATGAGATAGAGAGAGAGAGGGGTTATGCGTGTTGAACTACAGAAAATGATCCCGTGAAAATCCTCTTCTCGGATATGCAACAGAGTACTTTCGTTTCTACATGTAGAAATCCAGCAAGAATACCAAATCAAGAAAATCCCAAAGCTTCTTTTACCTGAGATGACCTCTCAGCACTGACGACCACTGTCTCTCTGGTGGAGTTCCTTTATACTCCGAGCAGTGTGAAAATTTAAATCTTTCGAATCTCTGAAATTATTAGTGCATGCTTTTCCATGTTTTCATGATAATTTAGGAAGGTTCTAACTTTAATTCTGTTGCTAAAGTTCACGTTAATCTTCCCAAAATGCAAAAGATGGATTCTATGTGGTTACTGAATTTAATTTAGACACCAAGAATGAACAAAACCTAGAAATGTCTTGTTCTTACTTTTTGTTGAAAAGAAGAAAACCAGTGACAAGTTGCGTAGTTGGGACCACATGGAGAATTAGTATAATTTATGTCTGAGATGAGATGGGGCAAACATATGCCTTAAGAGATTCATATGTTAGCTGTACAGCCAATCAACAGGAGAACTTATTCCATAGGTCCCATTTAGCAGGTGTGAGTGACTAATTTAAGGAAGATAGAGATGGTCTCAAAATTGTTGTCGAAATTCCTCAGAAAACACACCACTTATGTCCTTCTTCAGGAAAAAAGGACCATTATGAGTTCTGCTAATACTTAGCCATTTCCAGATTTGTACATATACTATATTCTGTACTTTGACACCTTTGTGTGGAGTTTAGAGGTAGTGAGGCTCAAAGCTTGGTTTAGTCAATTTGAGTGTGAATTACTTAATTAGCGACCTTTATATATATGTATATGAGGGGCTGTGGTTGTTTGTCAAATAAGAGAAACAGCTTATTGGCTGCTGTTTTATCAATATCTGAAGCTTCCTCTCCCTGCATCGCTCCCTCATGGCAAGGACGTCATCAGAGCCACTCGTCGTTGGTAGAGTGATTGGTGATGTTCTAGACTACTTCATTCCGACCACAAAAATGACTGTTACTTACAATAATAGTAGGCAAGTATGCAATGGCCATGAGCTCTTCCCTTCAGCCGTCACTGGTAGGCCTAAAGTTGAGATTCATGGAGGTGACATGAGAACCTTTTTCACCTTGGTAAGTCAACATAGTTACTTTTAAATAATCACTTCCATTTCAGTTTCTTCTTGAATTTGCAGGAGTTCTTCCGTTCTCATGAGTCATGCCGGCTGCTAAACCGAGCCTCGTGCTTTTTTGCAGGTTATGACGGACCCAGACGTTCCTGGCCCTAGTGATCCTTATCTAAGGGAGCACCTACACTGGTACATTATCAAATTAATTATAATTTCTTGAGTTGAAAAATAAAGGAAGTAGTCCTTGCAAGATCTTGATGCGGGTATTTATTAGACTTTAATTCAATTTCCATGTGAAATAGGAGATCCAGAGCCTTCTTAGGTCTACATGAGATCAATGAATCAATGTTCTGAAGCAGAACGAGGCACATTATCTCTAATTCATAATCTCTATGCATTTATTCTGCACTACTTTCATTGGAACTAGCTAGAAACAACTGGGAAGATGATAGACCTCATAAGCATGAAGGAAATCAAGTAGAAAGAGTGAGAGTACGTACCACTTGTTTAATGTGTCGAGTCTTTCAATCGTAAAGTTTCCCTAAAAATTAGAAGGGAGATGAGAAGAAACGATCGGAGTTAACTAGGGCTTCCTCAGATCTAACTGATGTTATAGGATAGTGACAGACATACCAAGGACAGAAAGGACTACGACTTACTCTTTGTCTCTGGACATGTTTTACAGGATAGTGACAGACATACCGGGCACAACCGATACGACATTTGGTAAGTATTGGTTGCTTTGATTACCACACCACAGACAAGCACAGAGAAAGAAAGAAGGTGGTTTTTTTTTTCGGGGTGGCCCCGGCGTGGGGTGGGGGGTTTCTGTTCTGTGGTGGACTTCCTTGTAATGAAGAAATAACTAACTGTTGTCTTTTTTGGAACTTTACATGGCAGGTAGAGAATTGGTGAGCTATGAGATCCCCAGGCCAAACATCGGGATTCACAGGTTTGTGTTTGTTCTCTTCAAGCAGAAGCGCAGGCAGACAGTAAATCCACCAGCTTCACGGGATCAATTCAACACTCGAAGTTTTGCTGCTGAAAATGACCTCGGCGAACCCGTTGCCGCTGTCTTCTTCAACGCACAGCGGGAGACAGCAGCAAGGAGACGCTAACCCTAACTAAACCGACCAGAATAAACTGTGTAGGTCAGAAGCAATAGTTGCGAATGGTACAATAAGTCTCTCTCCTCTATTGGAATATGAATGAGGATAATTAATGACACGGAGAAGAAGAAGAAAAAGGAGCCCTCTTTATCTACAGTACGTACCTTTGGGTTGTGACGAATGTATTATTATTATTATTATTATTATTATTATTATTATTATTATTATTATTGAGCGAGTTATACATGAAAGCTTTTAGCTACTTGTCTTAATAGTCATGCCATGTTTTAGAATAATTCCCTTTTTCTTGGAAAATTCTAGCATGGATCAATGGTCTATGGACCAACTGCGTGCAATATAAATTGTACGGTACAACTCATTAATGCATTTGGTCTACGGATCTACGATCCATGTAAAAATTCCTCATTTTTCATCCCTTTGCGTGAATGAATAGGACTGAAATCCTCATCGTCATATGTACAACCACATCCTCAATCAAGTCAACATATAAATGTAAAATTTGTTTGTATTTGCGTGAATGCTTACTATGCATATAAGAGCTAATTTGCTTCTCCTTTCTAGCTTTTCCTTTCTTCAGTTGTGAAAGTTTCCTTCGTATTTTTTTGTTTCAAAGTCCTGGCAAATCTGAACTGATGGATGAATCAGAGAGGTAGTCTCCATGTGAATTCCTATCCGAACATGGTCTATAACCTAGTATAGAGGTGGCGAAAAATCATTCACATTACTAAAGAAACGTAACTCATCTGTACTTAACATACTATTCTCACTAGCTTTGGCTGCTTCACGATGTGTAATATGGAAGTAATTTGATTGTCATCCCTGCTAAGTTTGCCAAGACCGGTTGTAGAATATGCGGTGTAACATTCGGCCTTTTGAGTTGGCCATCAAAATTAGTTGTCTCAATTTGCTGTCTTGGTAAACATGCAGCAGCACCAGCAATAGCGTATGTGTCTTGATGATCGTGTGACATAGAGGGCAATGTTTTGGGGCTATGTCATCAATCTTCGTATTTCCCAGACCAGACCCGTGGGCATCTTGCTAATCGTCATGATCATATAAAATAGTTTTAGCAATTTGACCAGAAGATTTGTTGCCTTGGCTGATGTCATGAAAACCTAGCTCTTCCACCATGCTAACAACCTAGCTCCTATTTGCTGTTATTACTGTTTTGGCGCGGTTTTGGAAAATTTCAGTTCACTATGAATCGAACGCTTTAAGTAATATACTACATGCAGTATGAGTTATACATTTCTAAAAAAGTATAATATTTTAAAGTAATGATCTATGGTGAATTCGGTCCATATATGAATTTTCCTTCCAAATGGGATGGAACATCTACAGAACCTGGGGCCAAAGAACTCCTAAGCTGTTCAGACTGCTGACCCAATTGCAATACTCTATCAGTGCCAAAACTCTGCATAACACGTTCTTGGGGTTTTTGACCGATTTGGTGCAAAAACCAAATCACAATCCAAAAGG
Source organism: Voacanga thouarsii (assembly GCA_026120185.1). Classification (NCBI taxonomy): domain Eukaryota; kingdom Viridiplantae; phylum Streptophyta; class Magnoliopsida; order Gentianales; family Apocynaceae; genus Voacanga; species Voacanga thouarsii. The sequence goes on along the minus strand of JANUWF010001287.1, from coordinate 9,507,251 downwards.
GGGGCGAAATCAGGGTAACTGTCAGAGTGGGGGTACCTCGCATTCATGGAATGCAAAGTATTTCGGGATCTCGCATTCCATGAATGTGAGATAGGCTTACACGGAAATTGTTGCGAGGTTGACCGTACTTCGCAAATTACATTTGCGAGATTCTGTACACCTCGCAAATGTAATTTGCGAAGTATGAATTTTTATTTTTATTTATTTCTTTGATCTTGCGAATTCGAGATGACTGTACCTCGCAAATCACATTTGCGAGGTTTTATACACCTCGCAAATGTGATTTGCGAAGTATGTATTTTTTTAAAATTTTTTTTTATCTTGCATTCGTGACTTGTGCAAATTGCATGCATTTTTACTTTTTTTTTTTCACTTTTTACAACAAAATATGTTTATTTTTTTAATTTCTTTTTTCCTGTTGTAAAAGAACTTAATGTAAAATAAAAAATTAATAATTTAAACTCCCTTCATTACAAGTAATATACATATTTTTACTATAATTAATTTTATTTATACGTACATATTTTGAAATAAATTTTTATTCATTTTTTTAATTTATAATATTTAAGTATTCATTAAAAAAATTATAAAATTATAGTTTTTTAACTATCTTAATATATTAAAAATATCTTTTTTTTTATATTGGAACTAGTTTATCATTTTTTGTGACTTACTCCTCTTATTTATTTTCTATTGTATTTAAAATTTCTACTATAATCATCCGTTCATTATATTTTTTTTTTTGTAATTTTTTTCTCTATTGTAAAAGAAAATAATACCTTTAAATAATACAAAATATATAAAGACCTGTATAAATAAATTTAAATAATTAATAATTAAATTTTATTAATTTAAATATGATTATAACAAGTAATATCTGTATTTTTACTATAGTTAATTTTATATATATTTGATTTGCGAGATTCTATACACCTCGCAAATGTGATTTGCGAAGTATGCATTTTTATTTTTTTTAAAATTTTTTTTATCTTGCATTCGTGATTTGTGCAAATAGCATGCATTTTTACTTTTTTTTTGTAATTTTTTTCACTTTTTACAATATGTTTATTTTTTTTTCAATTTCTTTTTTCCTATTGTAAAAGAACTTAATGTAAAATAAAAATTAATAATTTAAACTACCTTCATTACAAGTAATATACATATTTTTACTATAATTAATTTTATTTATATGTACATATTTTGAAATAAATTTTTATTCATTTTTTAATTTATAATATTTAAGTATTCATTAAAAAATTATAAATTTTGATTTGTAGTTTAATTTATAATATTTAATTATTCGTTAAAAAATTATAAACATATAAATTCTCAACTATCTAAATATACTAAAATTATAGTGTCAACTATTTAATTAAATATCAATTATCTAAATTTCACAATCCCCTTACATTTCATAATCGAAATAATTTATAAATTAACTGATTTCAGATAATGTGTGAAATATTAAAATTCTAAAAAAATCATTTAAAAAAATTACAATATCAATATTGGTCTTTAATATTACAAATAATAAAATTTATTACACATGAAATAATCTAAAAAAAAGGATGGAAGCTAGTTCCACAGTGAAATCATCGACAGTTCCTTGGAGGTTGAACTCGTCTCTGAGGCTGTTGTTGTTGTTCTTCAGGTGGCTCTTCTGGTTGTATTGTACCTTGCTCGTAACGGTGAGACGGATCGGGAATATCTATAGAATGTCTGTGCCATATCTGAGACCGTCCAGAAGAAGGGCCGGCATTAAAATTATCAGCTGAAGATAAGAATCTAGTATTGAAGACTAGGTGCTGTGGAGTAATAAAATCAGCTTGTCTATCTTCAACTTCTGCAGGATCACCTTGTTCATAATAGTGTACTGGTGAGTAGTGATCCTGCATAAGAATATCAGATACAGCACGTCTGCGTGCCCGTCTACCCCTTTTCCGCACCGGGGGAACTCCGCGATTGACTTCTTGCGGGATCAGAGGTATTGGTTGAGCAATGTAACTTCATCTAGCTGGCTTATAAGGCGGGCGGTTCAGACGACTTGCCTCACCAGCGGCGGTCAATGAACGCGTAGCGAGATCTGTTATTGATGCAAACACCTGTCTACTCGCAGCATCCACATTCTGATAGCCTTCATTGCCCAGGTACAATATCCGATGCATTGAATAAGCCTATATATGTATTTGGAAAAGTCAATAAATTATTTTAGTGTAAATTATATATTTTATAATATTATGTAAGAAAATTTACATACCAATACTTCTGTCGCCCCACCGCTCAATTGGTAGCTTGAAGGATTAGGTTGCGTTATAATCGGATTACCAATCAGTCGCCTGGTGTGAGTCCAATACCACGCTGCATAGTTAGGCGAGACTATATTCTGACCGTAACTATGTTGACCCAGAAGAACTGTTTCATGCCGATTAACCTAATTCACGAGATGCATTGAATCTATCTCGGGCCACCCTGCACCAGTAGTTCTCATGTCACGGGCATGCAAATTGTCACCGGTGTTAACTGCAGTAGGTATAGTCTGCACAAATCCAAACTGCCGCATGACTCTATCTGGACGATGCACATCTATTGTTTCCCAACAAATTAGGGATGTGATAGATGTCCAAATGTGTCATCCATGAATGTAATACGGGGGTAAGGTAGTCAACATATGCTCATGATAAGGCTGCCAGATAAACTGTATAAAGGTAAATTGTCAGTATCAATAATAAATAACGAATTTAAAATTAGAGTTGAAAGCAAATTGGTTGAAGTGAGACTTACATGATCATGTTGCATTCTATCTAACTGATCCCTATAGGAAAGAAGCACATGTGTCGGGGTACATGCAAGCTCTAACGGTCCCTCCCATGCTGATTCTCTTGGGGCATGGGGATCAACATCCTCAACCGGACGAACTCTGCTCGGTCTAATAGTAGGGATATGCTCCCAAGCCCACAACTATTTCAACATGAACAGCCAATTCTTAAGAAAATATTATATTTATTATTAATTTATAATACTAATTAGATTTTTTTAAAATGTGCTTTCCATACTTGAACCAATAACAATGGGCCACTGATGGTGTGCGCTCTGTAGGACGTAGCATTGCACAGACAACGGTACAGATGAGCCAACGCTGCACTTCCCCAACTAAGGGTGCCAAATACCTCTAAATCACGAATGTGTTTAAGAAAGCGCAGATGTATTCTGTTGCCGGACTTGTTTAAGAATAGAAAGCCTCCAATGAGCTGCATAATACGGCACCGTGTATGCTGCCCTATCATCTCCGGCGTCGCATCTGCAGGTAGTAGCTGGCTCAATACTCTCTCGAGTGAAATAATCTTCAATCTATATCCATCAAGCTCTGTCAGAGTAGGTCGAAATCCCAGAAGCTCGTCGCACATGTCAATCAACTCTACAGATGAATGTACGAAACGACTGGTACATATAGCATCACCGTCTATACGTAATCCAAAGAGATCCTCTATGTCCTGTAGGGTGATAGTAGCCTTTCCAACTACAAAGTGAAACGTATGCATCTCCTGATGCCATCTTTCCACTAATGCTATTATCAGTGGATGGTCAATCCGCATGTAACATAAACGACATAATCTACCAAAATCGGCAATATCCATGAGCTGCTCAATACGATGATCGAACGGCTGAGCCTCCCAGAACATGCTATCATTACGCTTTGCATTTAAAACGTCGCTGTATAACTGTCTTGCCCAAATATGTGACGACCTGTGTTTGTGTTGCAATCTCAACACGTCTGGTATAATAGGACCTGGATCCACTCCGTGTGAAGTAGGCTCATACATTCTATCCTAATTAATAGAACTGATTTAGGAAAATTAAAAATAAACACAAATGTAAAGATAAATAATTTGCAAACATCAAATTAAGTACAAAAAAATAAACACAAAAGTAAAGATAAATAATTTAATGCAAGCTGTATAACAAATATTAAAAATTAAGTTTACAAATAAGCAATGTATCTAAACAAATTTAGCTATCTAAATATAAAATTTAAATAGATGTCGCATTCATTGTACAGCGCCGTGTGTGCAATTTCTCCTATTGTGTCTGCTGCGATGACAGGCGCTGCAACGAGGTGGTGAATCGGGATTATGTTCATCCATCTCATTCTGAATACGTGACTATTTATTTCATTGACTTTAATCTCTGGATTATCATGAATCAAATGCAAGATGTGCCTTGCCATGAATTTCGCACTCATGTTTTGGTGGTTCCCGTCGACTGTTCGGACTAGACAAATGTGATCCCCATGCCATCGACTAATTTGCCACAAGCCAGAACCTTTCTTTTTTCGTGCACGGATACGCCAATAACATGGATGCTCTGGAGTTGAATTTTTACACTCAGCAACCCAATATGAACTCTTGCTTTCTACCACAGTAAACTCACGACCCATTCTAACAGACCACGATCGAATAGCCCAAAGCAACTCATTCTTATCCCTGAACCACATACCAACCCTTAAGTTATTATTGGATTCCGACCATAAATCTATCCCCATACTCGGCACCAATCCACCAGCTTCATTTTCCAGCTCTTGCGAAGTATCTAACCGGTCAAGATATGTTGAATACGGTGGATCGTATAAGTGGATCAGTTCAGATGATCTATTAGCAGGTTGTTGCAATACAGAAGGACCGGGAATATCTGCGTCGTCATTGCCATCCCCCCGTCCTTGTCTGGTGACTCATCCACGGTGGGCCCATCAATGTCTGACGTAGGTCCTAACTCGTCCATAGTCGCTTCCGGAGCACCGACCCAACTAGGCTCTCGAGCTACCCAATCATCAACTGGGGTTATATCTAATGGAACATCAATTTCAGCCGTTGAAAATAATTGCTGGCTCGTCTGTGCTTGGAGGGATTGAATGTGGTCATGAGGTTGAGGCATGGCAAATTCAGTAGAAGCTGAAAAGTATTGATTGCTAGGTCCAACAACTTGGGCATCCAAAATTGATGTATTGAAAAGGGATTGAAAAGTATCATTTCTGATATGTGGAGGATCGGTGGCTACAGGGGTTGGAAAATTTAAGTCGAAGTTAGGCAGGTTGATAGGAACAATTGAGTTAAGTAATGCAGTGAACGATTCAGCGACAAGAGGTGGGATGTTGTGCTCTGAAATATCTGTAGCTTTGCATTCGGAATATGGACGATCTCATGGTGAACATGCAGATCAATTGGTTGTCCCCTCATGGTAGATGCATCATACCACAAATTTTCCATATCATCGTCATCCGTTATAGCAGCAGTTGTAGACCTCGTCCCAGTACCAGTAACAGTGTCCTCCCTCATTGTGATTTGTAACTTCACAGTAGACGTGTCTAGACCTCGATGGCACATATTTTGTTGACTAGACCACCAAAACTAACCCGATTTCTAACAATTAATGCCTTGCGATAGGGACCATTAAAAAAATGACCATGTGCCGTGCGCATAATTTCACAATCCCAATATAACCGTAGTTTTATAGGTTCTTCTAATGACATTGTGTCTAGATCTATAGAGCAGGAATTTTCTATTCAAAAATTAAAGTATGTCACTATCTCGAAGTATTATATGAACCAATATCAAATTAATCAGCACAAACATGGCATTAAATATTAAATATTTAAATAAATAGACAAAAAATAGATGATAATTAAACAAATACATAACACAATAAATAATAGCTTTAATAAAATTGACCAATAAATATGTTATTAGTAAATATTTATAATATTTATAATAGTAAGTAACAAATAATATTTTTAGCAATAAAATTAATAAACAATGTATAATAATTTTAATAATATATAAAAATAAATAAATAGATAGATAAATAACTATTTAGGTAATTAAATATTTAAATAAATAGACAAATAAATAACATAATAAATAATTAATTAATTTAATAAGACAATAATAATGGTATTAAATAATAATAAATTATAGCAATAATATATAATAATATATAATGTTAACAATGAATAATAGCTTTAACAAAATCGATCAATAAATATGTTATTAGTAAATATTTAAAATATTTATAATAGTAAGTAATAAATAATAATTTTAGCAATAAAGTTAATAAACAATGAACAATAATTTTACTAAAAATAAAAATAAATAAATAGATAAATAAATAACTATTTAGGTAATCAAATATTTAAATAAATAGACAAATAAATAAATAAATGATTAATTATTACATATCATAAATAATATCAAATACTAACTAAATAAATTAATAATGACCTAAATATAATAATTTTAAAAATAATAAATAATAATTATAAATACTAAACAATAATTTTACTTTAATATATACTAAATTATATTATAAAATTTTAATTGTAACTATAATTTAATAATTTCATGTTATTCAAGAACTCAAGATCAATTCTTTATCCTCTCCTAATTGTAAAATAAAAAAACACTTTCAAAATAAAAAGCATTCAACACATGAAAAGCTACAAAAACTGCAACTTCTTATTCAGTATATTACCTCTACCCAGCAAGCAATAAAATCAAGATTCCTCAACTGAAATTCAACAAATGCAATTTTATCTTATGCTTGATGTCCTGAGATCAACGAAAGCACAAGCAAGGCAAACCAGTAAAATCCATTAAAAGTCATATAGAATGTCTTCAACTTTCCTTTATTTGAAAATTTCCAGCCCTCTTCTGCAGTCCTCTAAACTGCTACTTCATTACCGTATTTCCATACATAAGGAAAAAAAATATATACTTTTGTTCTCTTACTTCTGCCAAAGGAAAATTCTTGATGATGGTTTTGAAGTGCTGGGTATTATGGTTTCTCAAATTTACAGAATTCAAGTATATTCTTAGGAAAGCCATTTTATAAAGTTCCTGTACACTATGTTTTCTTTGCTCTTTACAGAGTTTTATATGCCTTTTTAGTTTTTCTACGGTATTTCACTCTTGTATATACATTTGCTATATGAAAATGTTATGGTCATTTTCCCAAGTTGAGTTTAAGGCCATAAAGAATGTTGTTTACAAAAAGAATGAAGTCTTTTCAGACTGGTTCACTCTTATGAAAAGGCTTGCTAAGTCTATTAAGTTGGTGCTCAATAATCATATGCTAAAAGACAGATGCATAAAGTCCTCCAATCCTCTTTTGTTCTTCAGTTTCACAATGAAGCTGCAACTTTTAACTGTGTTTTTATATGTTTTTGGTCCAGTAAAAGGGAGGTTCACAGAATGGCATGAAATTCAATTTCCAGCCCTCTTTTGCAGTCCTCTAAACTGCCGGACTACTCTAAATTGCTAGTCCTACTGAAATTCAATTTCCAGTAAATGAAAGATGATAGTAGCGAGATAGCTTTAGACTACTCTAAACTGCTACGTCATGTAGGGACTACTAAAAGAAAATATCCAAGATGAAGATATAATAAATACCTGTTATGGAGAAGATGGAGGTAGTGGCGTTTCGGCGGCAATGGCTTCTTCCGGCGGCAGCTTACGGGAGTTTCGGCGGCAACTTACTGGGAGAAGGGGAAGTGGGAGATGGAGGTGAAAAATTTTTTTGGGCAGAAAGTGGAAGATGGATGGCTTTTCTTTTCGCGCATGGCATATATATATATATATATATATATATATATATATATCATTGAAAGGTTGTTTTTCTTCATCCGCGAAGCATCACTAAAAAAGGAGGAAGACTTCTGCCATTCATATGCCATCCCGTGAACTACAACAGAAAAAGGAGGAAGAAGATGACAGGGAAAAGCCTGCGGAAAAAAGAGGAAGAAGACGACACAGGAAAAAAGCTGCGGAAGAGACCACCATTTCGCATTTGTGATTTGCGAGGTCCTTGGATCTCGCAAATCTGAAATGCGAAATTCACTTTCCACAGAATGTTTTGTCGGAAATGCCGAGGCTGTCGGGAGTGGCGTATCTCGCATTCAGAGAATGCGAGATCCAGAGAGACCTCGCATTCACGGAATGCGAGGTACCCCTGTCAGCCCACCATTCCAATTCCACCCCTGATTTGGATTTTGATTTGATTTTCGCCCCTATTCGGTCAAAAACCCCACGTTCTTGACTATTTTGACATGTAACCTTCGGTGATGAGGCTGGTGTCGAAGGTGCAGCAGCCTTTTTAGGGGTCCAATGAACCCTAGTGTTATAATGGGCTGTGGCCTGAGGAAAATACTTCCCTTGGCCAAAAGATGCTGATTTGCCCTTGCAATTTGCAGCTGTATGTCCCAAACGACAGCAGTCTGAACAATAATCTGGCACATCTTCCTAACGATACAGGCTGAAAGAAAGCATATGTATAATTCCTATCCGGATTTGGCTTATCAATGGCTGCTGCAAATCAATCTCAACACAAGCTTTTGCAAGATTAGGGCATGACATGTTCATTGCGGCTTCGTCAATCTTGAGTCCAATAGCAAAGGCAATTGAGAAGAGAACAGTTTTTGAGAAAAAATGTAAAGGCGATTATCAAAGATAATCCATACAGGAACTGTGGAGGGATCTTTAGAAACCGTAAAGCTTGTTGTCCACTCCAGAATCCTCATGGAAAATCCAAAAAGAAACCAGAGGCTTTACATCCAATGCTTGATATAATCTTTTTCTAGATGCGGCCTAATATGAACATGATTGTAGTCAAGTAAGCCGGTTGCGATGTCCTCAGACCTATGCTTTGAAATTCTTTGCGTATCTTCTCTAGAGTTGGTCGTCAATTGGAAAACATGCCTATTAAAGCAATTTTTAAAGGGACAGAAAGTCCAAAAATTTCTTCTTTAGAGAAGAACAAAGCGGGTTCTCCTTCAAAGGTAGAAACTTCTATGACACCAAGCGTAGATGATGAAGAAGAGCCTTCGGACAAGGAAGCAAAGGCACGCTTCCCCCATCCAGTGTCCGGCAGCTTGGGGGCCCACGCCATGACGGCGTGAACAAACCATAGGAAACCAGGGCTGAGAGAGAGAGAAATTTAGAAGGAGAGAAGGGAGCGTACAGTAGTCGCATACAAAGAATTTATGTTATTTATGTATGGTTACTAATAAAAGACAAAACCACTTGTGATTTTATCTTCTTGTATTTCAATTTGTTCTTAGCTACTACTGAGTGGGTTCTTGTTGCATTTTCACAGGAAGTATCATTGCAGGAGACGTGAAGCCATTCCATTTCTCCAAAGCTTCTGAACTATCTCTTTCATATCTGGTTTGTCTAGGGTATTGTCTCCATTTTTTTACTTTCAATCCTTCACATAGACAGCAGGTGAGGAGGGAGCGGCCCACCCCGTAAGGGGAACTGAGGGGTGGCTGTAACATCACATCAGAATGTCATTCATGCCGTAGCTCCACGCTTTCTCTTACAGATTGGTTTAGAGCTCTGCAAAAATGACGACCTTGAACAGTGTGTTGATAAGCATGGAATGGCAGCGAACCAAGGGCATTTTGCCCTTTATAGTTATATAAAGACGTTAAAATTTTGCACCTCAAGACATTTCCCATTTGTGGACCAGAAATTTTCTCCAGCGCCATACACTCATTTTTTTTTTTCTAAGTGCCCTACAGTCAAATACTCCCTTACATTGCCGAAGCAGAAAGCGATAAAGAAGCCAAAGTACTGCCGTATCCGTATTAATTGGATTCGGGGCCGCGGGAATTGCGCAGCCCTTTTGCGTCCAAGATTCAGGATTCACAGATTTTACAACACAGAAGAGGTCACGTCTTCTAATTTAAAAATAGGACAAAATGATATCGTTTTATCCTAATTTGGCTTTGGCTCTACATGGCTGAAACTAAGCTGGGTTCTTTCTCCTTCTTGAAAAAAAGTGCAGATGAGACGTTTGGTAATGTGAGTTGATGTTTTCTCTATTACCAATACGAATTGTTTCAATTTCTTCATGCCACCATCTTACCTTGCTCTTTCATCTCCTTCAACAAAAAAAAAAAAAAAAAGAACATTGCTATTGTTGAATTTTTTGTTGTCCATTCACCTCCCCCGTCACCGAAAAACCATCGCGCTTTTCCTCTCCAAGTTGCTCGTTCGCTCTATCACTGTCAGCCTCTTTCTCCTTCTGTCCCTTCACCATCTGTGGATACTCTCAGTCAGTGTCGAATACCGTATTTTGCCTCTCTCTGATCACTCTAAAGAACACCTTACCTTTCCTGTCAAAGTTACCTGTTTACTCCTTCACTCTCAACCTTTGAACCTTGGGATAAAAAAAAAAAAAGAAGTGGCAAGAGAGCGAGAACGAAGAAGAAGAAGAAGGGAGTTCTGCAACTTTTGAACCTTGGGATAGCTTCAAAGCTCAGGTAAGATCATTTCCCTTATAACAAAAAAGTATTCTAGGCATCACAAGGTTTCATTTAATACAAGTGTTGTTGGTAGAAATTGCAAAACAAAAGTTAAAGTCCTTGGAAAAAATTTTCTATTTACATATTGTTTGGAGTTGGGATGTTAACCATTTTGCTTAAAGATGTTTTGGTGAAATTTTGTTGTTCATTTTATGTGAATGAAATGCAGTGAAAGGAAGGGCAAAAATAGGTCATACAAAGGTTATGTAAAGTAGCACATATATGTTGAAAATGGAATGAAAGAAATGCTGGAAACAATTTTTGTTCATTAGTTATAGCTATGGAATTGTTGTGATTGCAGGGTATTAAACTCAAATGGCTGAACTAAAGCATGCCATGATATATTATAAGAGTTGTGAAGTGATTTTGGGTGGTTTTGAATGCAAGCAAAGCTACAGAAATTAAATGAACTAAAGCTGGCTGCATAATGCTCCTGAAAATACGATTTTGTTATGTTCAATACCATGAACTATTTGAACGGTTTTAAGGGAGTTAGGTTGAAGGGGTGAATTGAACTCTTTTACTGAAATAATGTCTAAGAAAGCTTGAGTTTACAGGCTACATGGAAAAAGCCATAGAAATTTCCTAGGTAAAATTTGTTCTAAAACTGGAATACTGTTTGAGTAGTTTGTGTATACTGTTTGTTTGCTAATTTAACCATATGGAATGGATTTAATTCTAGAACCTTGTGAGTTGAAATTTGTAGATAATTGTTTTAGGAACATTTTGAGGTAAATTTGACTTGATTTGGATAAGTGGATAAAACGTTATAGAGTATATAATGAAGGTTGTCATAGTATGATAGCTGAGAATGCTGTTTTTTCTTAATTGAAGAAGGTTGGTTGTTTTACCTTATTTTAACCTAAGGGATTATTATAAACCTTGAGAGTTTGAATATACCTGAAGCCTTTGATGTGAAAAAGAAAATAGCGAAGGATTTGTAGGATATTTGATGCTTGCTTTGTCTCACTAAAGAAAAATATCTATATAGCCTAAAGTAACCATATAGAAATGGAATTGTGGTTATATTTTCATTTTTTTGCTACTTAGTTGAGTTAGATGCTTTGTTTCACCATGGAATATTGTAACACTTTGTTGTAGGTGATCTTAACTGGAGGGAACGATAAACCTTGGGAAGTATTGAATCCAAAAATTTCCAAATACAAGGTGAGTTCTTGTTAGCTAAAAAACATGTTCTGCAAGTGGTTTTTAAAAAAAATCATGGCCACAATATCACAATGTGTAATATTTCCTTTTTTTTAACCTGTCCTATGTAGTGTGTGAATGACTTTCGAACTAACTCTATAAATTTTTCCTTTACAATTGTCTAACAACTCATAGATAAATGTAAGTTCATCCGTTTTATTTTTGCTTTGTTAAAGCATTATTTTACCATGTTTAAATATAAACATGATCTACACTTTGGCACTATTTTCCTTATAAAATACTCGGTTTGGCATTATTACTAGTAAATTCTCTATCTATCTATCTATCTATCATCATCATCTAAATATGATGTATGCCAGTGCCTGGGTGGTAGTTTCCAGTAGACATGGGCGGTGGTCTATTGTGTATTTTTTAATCAGTAATTATTATGCAATTTTTTTTAAAATTCATATTATGTTTCCATTAGTCTTGGATTTTAAATGAAATTTTTATTTGTTTCGGTGGTCATAAAGTGCATGAACATGGCATAGAAATACATAAACATATAGCAAGAGTATATTCACACTTTCATTAAGGTAGCTATATGGCAGCATAGGCATATTGTAATGTGTTATAGAAATATATGAACACAATACAGAGATACAATAAAGATATAGCGAGATCATATTAACATTTTCACTAGACACCTTAGCATACATTTTGTAAAATTTTATATTGTTATTACAGCAAAAGGTAATACACAGTAATGCTTCAACTTGTAACTAGGGATAAATTATGATGCTTGAGAATAAGTTTCTAACACCAATAAACAATTAGGTTGCAAAACACCAAGAGTAAGGAGTTACCTCTATATATACATAAATATGAATTCCAGCCTAAGATGTATAAAGTTTGATGCCTTGGAAAAAACAACAAATATGATGCAACTTGCTTTTAATAGGATAATGTTGACACTTGGAATTAAACTTTCATCTTGTGTGATTGTTTCTTGCAATGTTAAGAGGGATCCGGGGCCGCGCAATTCCTGATGCCAATAAATTTTATTTTTTTGCACTTCCTAACTTCTATGTTTCCATGTACAACCTTCATTGCTAGTAAAGAATCTTAATGATGATTACTGAGTAAATATACTGTGACTGACTAGAAGAAAACATGAGTAGCTAGTCATCAATAAAATAATAATTGTAGTAGAAAACATATTAACTAGTGAGCCGCTATCATATGCTTGGGGCTTGTGTTCATGTGAACGTGTAAGGTGATCATACATTTGTGTCAGATGTGCATGTGTTTGTGTGGCAATGGCCTATGTAGTAAATATGACGATATAGAGAGTGGTTCGTGTTAATACGGTTGTATAAGGTGTTCATCTATTTATGTCACGTGTGTATGTGTTTGTGTGGTTTGTTCATGTAGTAACCAGTACAAATTGACTTAGGGCTTGTATCTTGTTGTATAAAGTGTTCATGTACTCGTGGTATGTAGTTCATGTGTTTGTGTGGCAATGTCCATGTAGTTCATGTGTTTGCGTGGCTATTGCAATGCATTGTGGTTCTTGATCCATCGTAGCAAGCTTTGCACATTGCCAACAATACCAAGAAGAGTACTGCTAGATTGATAATTTTTAGATAGAAGGATGTACATTGATATGTGTTTGTGCCCCTTCTCCCACTGTATTCTTTTATCATTCAGAACTTGATTAGATAGGGTATTGATCTCCTGTCTGGTACACCCTCAATAGAGAGAGACAGGAGCAGATAAGGGAATATGATAGATTCCTTAGTATTCTGCAATGTTCTACAATGAAATTTTGATGCAAAAAACATGTAACAAGTACAAAAAGATAATCCTATCTCGCTCAGCTTTTTTTTCCTTCTCAAACTTCCATTTCTAGTACACCCACTATTTTTTTTTCTTTTCCTTTTCCCCTCAGCACTATTCACATCCCCTTCAGCACAATTTCTGTCTTTTACTTTTTGATATGCTATATCACTGATTATGCCTTGATCCTTCATTGTTGTTTTTCTCTTTGCAATCTTCTTCCATTATTTATATGTTACATATAGAAAATACATACTTAGAGCTTGTGTTCATGTGGTTGTGTAAGGTGTTGATGTATTTGTGTCAGTTGTTCATGTGTTTCTGTGTCTAGTTCATATGGCTGCATAAGTTGTTCATGTATTTATATCCTATGTTCATGTGTTTATGTGACTTGTTCCTATAGTAAGTAGTGCGGATTAAGGTTTTGTAAGGTGTTCATGTGTTTGTCTGCCAATGTCCATGTAGTAATTGACGATATGCAGGTTCATATTAAAATAGTTTCACAAGTTGTTCATGTGTTTGTGTAGCTAGTTCATGTAGCAACTAGTACATATTGACCAAAGCATGCTTTGGTATGTGGTTGTGTAAAGTATTCATGTATTTGTGAATATATTCATATATTTTTTTGGCATGTTTATGTAGTAACCAGTAGAGGTTTAGGATATATTTGGGGAATATGTTCATGTTATTGTGTATTTCGTTCATGTGTTTGTGTTGTGTGTTCATGCATTAACTAGTGTACATTGACTTAGTGCTAGTCTCAGGTGTTCATGTGACAATTTATATTCTAAGAAACGTAAGGTTTAGAGTACTCATTATTTCAGTAAAACAATAACTAAATTGATAAAAGTGCTTGTCGCATTAGAAGATCAAGAAATATAGACTCAAAGTTTGTGCTCCACATGCACTACCCTTTCTTAATCCCCACTAACACTTGGTATTTTATTTGATGTTTGTGTTGTAGCATCATAACAAAGAAAAGAAGAACTGAATCACAACAAGCTTCTTGGCGATTGGCACCGTCTACAAGCGCTCAAGAAGGTGGACCATCAAGAAGGGACCAGACAGCCGAAGAGGCGAATGTCTTACCGAGGAGGCCACCAGGGGCATACTTTATGTTTTTGTAAGTAGATATCTGAGGGACTTATTATAGTTATTTATCTTTCTGTGAGCTTTATTTGCAATAAAAAATTAGGTCCTTTTTTTGGGAAGGCCTTATGAGGACATTTGACATTTCAGGAGAGACTATATAGATAGACAACAAGCATCCAGTAGCCAAGGTGGTAGAGCTTGGTGCACACAGGTAAGAATTTGGCTACCTTCACACCGTGCTTACCTTTCTTAGACTTAATTGACAACACTATTATTAATGTTCATGGTTTATGTGCCTTTGTGGTTACTAAAAAGATAATGTGGTTCGGTAGGCCCGCATAGAAACTTGAGCTATTTGGTAGGGTATGGGGACTGGTCAGAGAGGCAGAAAGTTACTTTCCAGCAGTACAGGGAAGCTTCGGCTAGTTCAAGTACTCATAGGAGACCTAACGCACACCAGGTAAGACGCATGTTAATGTGACCTGAGATGTACAATAGTTTTTTTTTTGTTGGACATTATCACAGTATTAATGCTTCCAAATCATAACAAACAATTTTTATTATTTTCACAGCAACATGCCACGATTCGATGCTCGGCCACGATGCTGAAAGCCTTGGTAGCAAACATGAGTGATGCCAAGCGCCGAGCTGTTGAAGAGATTGGATTTGGAGGCCTGCTGCAGCTGAATTTCAGCAAGACTCGGTACGACTTGTGCTTCTGGCTGATTGACAACTTCAAGCCAAATGCTTTTGCGATTGAATTAGAGGGAGAGCGATGACTTGTCATTACAGCCAGGGATAGACAAGTCTGCCTTGGTATTTCGGGTAATGGCAGAGTGCCGGGGATTGCTGCATTTGATGAGAATCAAGAAGCCATTGTTATAGAGCTGCCAGATAACTGCACAATGCTTCTTGCTGAGTTGATTGCTATGGAGGTTGGGGACGACTTTAAGATAAAGTTTGTCGTACTCGTGGTCTCTACATTTCTCGCACCAAAAGGACGGGCCTAGCTGAACAAGGAGGTTGTCTGTTATTTTCATGATGCAGCAAGCATCGGGACCTTGAATTGGGTTGAGTATGTACGCCAGCGATTGTGCGCTGAAATTCATTCAGCCCAAGCAACCAGGAAAAGATGTGTTAGGGGATGCCTATATTTTTTAATGGTAATTAATTTATTTTTCTTTTTTTTTTTACATAAATAAATTCGTGATTATTAAATTTGCTTAGATGAGCAAGACACTCATTTACAACATAACTGACTATTATGGTTGTTGTTCGATTTGTAGATGCATTATCTTGACCGGGTGAGGGTAATCTATCATCACCTGCCGAAGACTAATCCTAGGGTTGCAGCATGGTCCGACACAGAAGTGCGGACTAGAATCGAAAGAGAACTAACACAAGAGGGGGGATTTGGGAGATGAGAGGTAAGAGATAATTCATATGCATGAATTCTGTATTCCGTTGGTAATGTTTATGTGATTTCTTTGTGTCAATAGTTTTTGATTCCGTTGTACACTGTCATTTTTTATAGATTGACTTCGGGGGCATGTTTGAGGCCCAGACACATGACCACGTGCATCCAGATACTGGCCATGTTTTTAGGATGCTGGCCATATTTTTGAGGAGGTCGCAAATATTGTTGGCCCCACTACAGCTGTAAGTTTTACTATTTAATATTTCTTATTTTGTTTACACACAAACTGATTGTCTTTTCAATTTTTACAGAAACAGTTCGAAACCTTGTACAAGCAGTGCTTGGCCGGGGCAGATAGTGTCTTACAGACTATGCGGAGTCTGTGCACTATGACCACTGCCCCTGCAACAAATACCCCTTCTGGTATGGTACCCCAAGTAGACGTTCCTATACAGTTTGATAGGGTTGGGGCAGATGCAGGAGAGGGAGGATCCCCCGTGTAACACCCCACTACCTAGGCCCGACAGGGCTGGAGATGTCGTCCCGTCCAAAGGACAAGGGGTCTTTATAACTAAGTCACACAAAATAAAATAAAAGTAATACTTTAAAATTGAACTTATTACAACCCAAAAATACATGAACAAATCCAAAATAAATTATTCTCTACCATCTCTCAAAACAACACATAAGGAAAATAACATAAAGTCTTCAAAGCATGGGCAACAAATCTAGCTATTTATCTCCACAGCAGGATCGACCTGAAAACATGGCATAAAAGGTGATGAGATAAAAATCTCAGTAAGTCCGTGTGTGCTTTGAGTGTTCAGTGAAAATAGTTCGTGGATGCAAAATGTGAAAACTTTATAAGAGAAATATTGGCAAGCATTAAACATTAGTAAAAAACAAGAGTGGTGGTTTCGGCTTTTCCAGCCATACATAATTTATAAGATCAACCACTCAAAAGAAAGGATTATGGGTTATCACACGTTGGGCCCCATAACCGGATGGTCAGTATGCCACACTTTGTGCATACTGCCAGTCAGAATGCCGACACTTTGTGCAGATTGACAAAAGGTAGGTGATCGGCCTACTGGGCAAGATACTCCTCCTTCTCTATACCCAAACAACAACCGGATATCCATTCCGGCAAAACACAATCACTTGACTGAAATAAAATTGCTAGCTCGGACCGGCATGACTAAGTAGTACTGACGTTTCTCTAAGTTGAGTTTTATCTTCTGGAGGTGGCCTCCTGCCAGAAGACTCACTCTTACTCTTCAAAACTAGTACTACTAGCCTACCCTTATTGAGTACTCAACGATAATTGTCCCACTTGGGAGAAAATTGGTAAAACATAGCTTTACTTGAAAATGGCAATCAAGGGTTTCTAAAGTCCATGCCAAAATCAGTTTTAGAAATAGTTCAGTGTTTGAGTAAAGCTTCTTTGAAAATTTTCAAATAATTGGTTTGACTGAATCAAGAAAAGAAACAGTCCTTAACTGCCTTTACCAAATCAGTATTCACATACTTCGTGTTTAGCTTGCCATGGTAACCTTTTACAACAAACAAGTTTTCTGCAGGAGCTTACCCGATCCTTTGCTTGCTTGAATTCAAAGGTCTTCCAAGGTCGACCTAACCCACTTGGGGTAAACACAAAACATAAGGTTACACTCAAGGTAAATTCACTTACACAAAATAATCCTAGTTCAACCTATTACCATCATGACCTACTTTGTCCTAAGCTTTAAGGCTAGCTGATAAAGAATTTTATAAAATAAGTCTAGTTTGATAAGTTAAAATAACTAGGGATTTTAAAATGATTGCTAATAAATTATAGACTCATATAATAATTCTTGAGTGCTATTATTAACAAATAAACTAATGTTTGAATATTGAATAATACTAAGCCCTAAATAATATTAATAAATGATAATTTTAAAAAAATAGTTTTATTATAAATAAACAATAAATTACAAATAATTTTAATTAATTTTTTAATAGATAATAAATAATTAGTAATAAATAAAATTAATAATAAATGAATTATATTAAATTTTTATTTAATAAATAATAAATAGATTTTAATATAAATAATATTTAGGACTATAGGTAAAAGTTTGAACTAAGGTCTACAAGGTCATTAATTCTAATATTTTATTTATTATAAAAGATTTATTACTATATATATATATATATATATATTATTTTTAATAAAAGATCTCATTCATTTGATAAGGAAAATATTAATATTTTAATTAATGAACCAATCCAAATCTTCCTAGAGTTTCGAATTTTATAGAAAAATATAGTGGTAATTCTAATTAAAGTAATAAAATTTTGCTAATAAAAATAACCTAGACTTAACAAGAAAATAATCTTCCACCATGATTTTCCTATTGCTAGAACAGATTCATAAATACATTCTCCAACATCAAATAATAAACTAATCCATTCATGAACACATGCTCGAATTATCACATACTATCACAAGGCTAATTTCCTTCTAGGCATAATCATCATTAATGGCTTCAAAGGAAAATGAAATATAAGAGCCTAATCACCTTTGGTGTCATGATGTCTAACATGCTTCAAACATCCATAAAATTCATTAAGCACAAAGAACATACATCGATTCAACAAGAAAATACATACAACCTAGTCATATACAACAATCCTCATGCCTAAACTCCATTCCCCTAATCCACATGCATATACTCAATCTCCCATTCGTATTCTATCCCCCCTATCAACACCTAAGAGACATGATTTTAGAATTTAAAATAAAGGATTTAAGAATGAATACTTGATTGTCGATTACTTTGATGAAGACAAAAGAAGGTCCACGCGCGACGGAGAGTCTTGAGTGATCCAACGGAAAAACAGCCATGGTTGATGGTTGATCAACCATTTCGGTAGGGAGAGAGAGAGAGAGAGAGAGAGAGAGCATTAGAAAGATATATAGAGGATTAAATGGAAGAAGATGAACAAAGGAGTTGTTCTTAGTTACCTTGATGATGTTCTTGAGACTTCAAGGGGAAAAAAAATTGGTTTTGATCCAAATGCTAATTTTTGTTTTTGAGATTTGATGTTGTAAATTCCAGGAATGAACTCTAGAGAGTATGTAGGAGTATTCTGGAGTTTTTGAGAGGGATTAGAGGTGTTTAGAGCGGGTTTTGGCTTGAAGAAAAGTAGTGTGTGTTCTTGGTGTTCTTGGTGAAGATGGAGAGAATTTGAGGGAAAATGATGGACGAATTTCTGGAGAGTGTAGACTGAATAGTTTAGGGAATTCAGGGGTTTCGATTTAGCTTAGAGAGGGAGAGAAAAATCCGATCATTCGAAATTCAAATGGAGTGATTTGAGGAGTGGTTTGAGGTATAGGATATGTTAATGGTGTTTGTTTGATGAAGGTTTTCTTGGAACTTCAATGGTGTCGGCTGGTTTGCTTTGCTTTGCTGAAATGAATGAGGTCTGATAAAGCTTAAGGCTGGACGAAATTCAGAGCTTAAATGGCAGAGGAATTCTGGTTGTATAGCTTAGTACAAGGGTGTTTTCATGGAAAAAAATTCTAGAAAATTTGAAGTTCAAATGGAAGTTTGAATGGAGTGATTGTAGGAGAGATATGAGGTGTGATTATGGAGTCCAATTGTGCTAGGTAAGTGGAGAGGGTAATGGTTTCCAGTTCATGGCTAAACAAGGGTTAATTTACAGAGGTTGGAGGGTGGTGTTCGGCCAAGGCTTGAAGGGAACAAAGCTGGAAAAATTCTGGTTTCAAGGTGCTCATGTTTCGAAGGTTTGCTACAAATTTTCCTGTGCAATTTTCTGCAAATTCTTCAGCCCGTTTTGCAGAGGTTTTGAGAGGTGTTCAAGGGTCCTTTAAAGCAAGTTTTCCAGCC
The DNA here is from genome assembly GCA_026120185.1 of Voacanga thouarsii. Classification (NCBI taxonomy): domain Eukaryota; kingdom Viridiplantae; phylum Streptophyta; class Magnoliopsida; order Gentianales; family Apocynaceae; genus Voacanga; species Voacanga thouarsii. The sequence goes on along the minus strand of JANUWF010001287.1, from coordinate 9,487,510 downwards.
CTCTTTATGGGGAAAAAGCAGAGAAGTTTTGCTGGCTTGAAGGTGGAATAGAACAGCTTCATATTTTGGTTTGAAGGTTGCGAAACTACCCCGAATTTTTTTCTGGTTTGTGCAGTTTTTTTGTGCAGTCCGAATTGCACAGAATTTTCAGTTCCTCAAGATGAATAAATTGGCCATTTTCCAGCAACAATTGAGTAAGAAAGATGGCTGAGATTTTCGAAGGTTAGGCTGCCAAGAATCTGGAAAATTTCCGGATTTCTTTCATGAAAATTATGAACACAATGGAGTGGAGTTTGAAGATTCATCAATGGTGATTAATTTCTCTTGGGAACCTTCCCTAACTCCTCTCCTATTTTTAGTCAAATCCCCAACCTCCAAGATTCATTTTCGAAATTCAAAGACCAAGAATCATTGCTGAATTTTCTGGAATTAAGACCATGAATTTTGATAAATTTTGAACAAGTTTAATTGATGAAAAGGTTAGAACAAGCTAGAGGTAATAAAAAGGACAATAATTCCTCTAGAATTCTTTTTAGGACACAATGATAAGATTAGGACATTCTCTTCATGTCTCCCCTAAGACAACATTCCTATTTTCATGGAATGCAAGAAAACAAAAATTCAAACTTAATTAAGATAATCATGATAAAACTTAAATGATGAGATTTGAACTCATGACCTTAGAGACTAATTCCAAAGCTCTAACTACTAAACCACAACAACTCTTGTTCTTATTTTCTCACCCACATATTTATCTTATATAATCCAAAAGCTATCTTCCTACTTTGACCTCAAGTAAAATTACCATTTTACCCTTCCTACTCAATAAGCATAACTAAGCCTTTTAACCCATAAATCACAATTCTAATGCACATAAAATCATTCAAAAATATATATATTCATACAAAATAATATGATATACATCCCGACCCCCTTACTCAAGGGTTGGCTTTAGGTGGGGTTTCACACCCCGGGCCAAGGCAAAGACGGCAGGCCCCTCTAATAAGTCTGGTGGTGTGCCGTCCGATTCAGTCATTGGGGCAAATGCGAGAGGGGAGGGATCCCCCCAGGATTTGATAGAGATGGTAGACCAAGAGGAGGAGGAGGAGGAGGAAGAAGAAGATGAGGAGGAGGGGAAGGATAATACTGGTGATGATGATGACAGCCCTACACAGCCCCCGGAGGAGGGGGAGGACGATGATGATGATGACAGCCCCTGCAAGAATAGCGCCCTTCCTGAGGAGCAGCGACATCTAGAAGGCCCCGAGAAAGGCATGCAGGGCCTTCAACCTCTCTCCGTAGAAGTAATAGGATTAGAGGTCGGTTTGGCAGAGGAGGAGCAGTAGGCCAGATGAGCGCAGCAGCTCCGATAGTCATTGATGCTCCAACGACTTCGGAGGATGAGCAGATGATTTCCACCCCCTCTGTCCGAAAGAGTACCCAGAGTAAAAATAGCACTCAAGATGTTTCATATAGCTCCCCAATGCCTCCTGTCGTCACCAGGCAGTATGATATAGCAACATTGACAATGCCTCCACCACTTAGAAAGACAACAAGGAGCAAAATTTTAGATTCAAATGAGTTTGTTAAGGCTGTCGGTGGAAAGTTGCTTGACATTGAAAAAAAACTGGCAAAGTATGCTTGGGATCCAAGCCGTGAGCTGAGATTGTTTTTAATTCATATATTGTAATTGTTGTTAACACTGTATTTCACTCCTTCGTGTCAAATAAAAAAAATGGACTGACATAATTTTCTGTTTCATTTTTAAGCGAGGTCCTTGTTTATATGTATGGCCACGTGCTAAACCGCTGTGATCTTACTTCTCTCTACAAAGCAGAGCACGTGACGAGGAAGATACTTTGTATGATATTCAATGTGTCTCTTTCCACTTGTGTTTTATTACTAAAGACTTATACTGGCTTTATTTTTTATTTATGGCCAGCTAATGGGTTGCTGTGTGGACATGCTCAATCAAACTTCATAGCATGGGCGCTTGAGATACATCATTGATTGTGTGACTGCGGTAAGCGAATAATCTATTTTACAATATATTTTTACATTTTAACCATGCACAGTAATATTGAGTCGTTCATTTTATACCATTGAACGTTATACAATCAAGATAAGTTGATGTCAACATTAACTAAGAGGATGGCAACATCAGCCCTTGTCAAGGAATTCAGAGAGTGCTTCGATTATGCTAAGTTGGGGTTTGATTTCACCTGACGTGATTTGGTATATCCGTTGTCTGTTCTTATTTTTTGGTCGTATTTCATTGGCGTAAAACATTATTAGTATGTGGTTGAATTTCGTGTTTAAGAGGCATGATTTGATTCCAAATCTTAACATGCATTTTTTAATTCCGTTCAAGGTGAATACTATGTGGTTTGTTTTATCAATTGATGTTACCCAGAGGCGTATCGATATTCTTGACCCTACCCCTGGGACTTCACCAGCATTTATTTCATCATTGGCAGAATATGTGGTTGGTTCTCCCTGTTTCACCTCAATTATTAAATTATATCATCTTATGATTGATCATTTATTATATAAACAACAATTAAAGAAGATTTAAAAAGATGTTATTTTTCTTATTTAAATTGTAGGGATACGTCTTTGACACGGTCCCGAAACTGGTATACCCCTTCACTTATCCGTTGTCTACGCCATTTAAGATTTATACAGCTAGTATATCCCGATGAGGTAAAAACATGGAGTAAGCTTTCAATTAAGTTATCCACAGTTGCGAAAGAATTTAATTTGATGCATTTGTCTAGAAATCTTAACATGCTATTTGTTGTTACTCATTATTGGTGTGATACTGGGATTATGGCTATACAATTCTTAGAGCGGTGGTGGGGTCGAATGGACCCATTTGTGACCAAGGTAATCCAAGAGGAAAGCATTAATCCCGGATTTCAATTTTATCTCTTTTACATACATAGATCTAATTATGTGTGTTGTTGAAACGCAACTTGATAGGTTAATGCCAATCGGTACCGTGTGTAATCCTGCGGGGCATTAATGAGAGCCAATGCAAATGAGGAGCGAGAACGGATATGCCACGAGCTGAAGTTACCTAGCTAGGATGCTAAGCACTGGAAATGATTGTGGAAGCAAACATGAGGTGTGGGAGATGCTCAAACACGGAGAACTAAATTTAGTGGGAGGGAGGCTTGTGTTTGAGTGGTGGCAGAGGTTTCTAAATCAGTCCAGCGTGCTGTAACTGAGGAGCAACAACACAAATGACTATCGGAGCTAACATAAGAAAGCCTGCCATTTTTTTGAATTCTACTGAGCCCCTTTATAGACCCCATTTTCATGTTGGATGTTTAATGGATATTAAACAAGGATGAACAGTTGTTTATCGAGTATATGTTTTTTTTTTTATGTAAATGTAAATATATTAATATATATAAGAGAAATTTACATGGGTTACTAGTTGACAGTCAAGGAGACTGTCAACTAGTGGTACTAAAAAAAAAAACAGGATTCAAAGGTTTGCAGGACACTAGGGTATAAGTTAAAAATAACAGTGTACACATGTGTTTTAATTTTCTTTATAATCTGTGACGGTAGGCAAACCGCATCCTCAAAAATGGCTTTATTACGAGCACACCAGATGTAATAGAAAGTTGCTGCCAAAGCAGTGGATCTAGCCTTACTGAACCACGATGTACCACGATTGCCACGCTTATACTACTTGAGACAACGCCTGGCCGAGTTCAAATTGAATGGTAGACGAAGCCACCGTTTCACTTCCTTCCAAATTGCCGCAGAAATTGAGCATCTGAAGAACAGATGATTAGTCGTTTCCGGATATACCTTACATAGAGGACAAGATAAGTCGTCCATCCTGAACACAAATGTATCCTTAGCCTTCAATCTACCCTTAGCACATAACCAAAGGATGAATGAGTGTTTAGGAGTCAGTCCTTGCTTCCATATGGTATTAGCCCAATACACAATCCGTGCACTTGAACGAAGATAGTCATATGCAAGACAAGTGAAGGAGTTATTGCTCAGAGCCCAAGAATGAAGAAGATCAACCGCAGCTTGAATATCCAGTTCGCGCTCCATAATCATATCCCTAATTGTTAACAGCCTGCGAAATAATAGTGAGAATTCCTCGTGAAGATCACACTCCCAAATCGATCTGTCTTTCAAATAGAAGTGGTTCACCCATTTAACCTACATTGATTGTTTCTCCGCTTGGATGTCCCAAATGATTCTGGTCAGTAGTGCTTCATTCTAAGTGTGCAAGTTCCGCAATCCCAGTCCGCCCTCAATTTTTGGAAGACGGATATTCTTCCAAGAAACCATAGATTTCTTTGAATCCCACAGGAAATCCCTAGCCATCCTATCCAACTGACATATGATCGCAGATGGTGTAGGGAGAATAGATAACCAGAAGCACTCAACACCTTGGAGAACGGATTGGATCGGCTTGGAGGCGGCCAAGCATAAGAGAGTGACCGAGCAGACCAACGTCCAATGTACGAGCCAATATGATCAAGTAATGGTTTGTAGTAAGTAAGCCTAATCCTGCCATTCATGATTGGTAGGCCAAGGTATCGAAATGGAAATTCCCCAATGGGGATTCCAGTAGTATCACGAATATTCTCCTGCTCATTCATACTAATCCCGGCCAGATAGATACTGGATTTGTCCTTATTGATTTCAAGACCCGAACATCTTTTAAATTCATCAAGGCAATCAAGGAGAATGCGAATAGAAGAGCAATCACCCCTAGCAAACAGCATAAGGTCATCCGCAAAAGCAAGGTGAGTAATCTTTAACTCCTTACACTTGGGATGATAATTGAATAATGTTCCAAGTGTGTGCACTTTGACCACCCGCGAGAAATATTCTAAGCAAATAACAAACAAAAGGGGGGATATCGGATCACCTTGGCGTAGACCCTTTGCACCGGTAAAGAAACCATGGACAGTCCCATTGATAGCAAGAGAGAAAGAAGTAGTCGTGACACATTGCTCAATCCAGTTCACAAAGAGAGGAGGGAACCCAAGCTCATGGAGTAGATCCAGTAAAAAAACCCAATTAACAGAGTCATAAGCCTTACGTAGGTCCACCTTTATTGTGCATCAAGGAGACACTCTTCTTCTACTATACATACGCATGAGTTCCTGGACCATCAAGATGTTGTTTGTCATGAGTCTGTCCTGAATGAAAGCAGATTGGGAAGTGTCTACCAGGTATGGTACAACCAGTTTAAGTCTGTCAGCCAGGATCTTAGATATAATCTTGTAGGTCACGTTACAGCAAGATATGGGTCTATAGTCACATATCCCCTCAGCATGATCGAATTTCAGAATCAGGGTGATAATAGAATGGTTAATCTGCTTAAGAATTTTCCCAGAAGTGAAGAATTTTGATACAGCATCAAAAAGGCTCTGGCCAACCGTACCCCAAGCTTTCTTGAAAAACAATGCTGAGTAGCCATCAGAGCCAGGGGCTTTACAATCACCAATGTCCCATAGGGCTAACTTGATATCCTGTATGTTGACATCCCTAACCAAGTCCACTTTCATGTCATGAGGAACCATTGGCCCAGCTCTTACATAGTCCACATTGATTTCTTAGCAGTTTATCTTTGTTCCAAGAGTCTTTCGAAAGTAACCCACAAATTCATCAGCAAGATCTTTTGGGCTATCAGTCATATTGCCGTCATCCTTTCGAATTGATGCAATGAAGCTCCGCTTTTTGTTTCGTCTGAAAATGTTGAAAAAGTAACGAGTGTTTTTATCAGCATGAGCCACATACCTACCCTTAGCAAGTTGCTGGTAGAACTTCATTTCTGCCTCTGCAATACGCATTGCCGAAATTTTACAATCCTTGAAATGTACCATAAGGTTATGATCTACAGGATTGGCAAGTAGAAGCTATTGGGCATTAACAACCGCCTGGTTTGCATGTTCAACACGGTCAGACAGATGAGAGAATTCCATATGGTTTAGCTTCCGCAAGTCACGCTTCAGCATTTTCAAACGACGACAGAGGGTGAACTGGTGAAAACCCACGTATGTTTGTTCCCAAACCTGTTGCACAATATTCTGGTAATACATTGTCATCTATGTTTGATGTATGGTATATAAATTGTGAAGATTTAAGATTTTATATTTCAGTGGTTAGTTCACGAGATAACATAGTGCAGGTTTGTCTGTGTTCATGTAGTTGTGAAAAGTCTGGAATATATTGAGGATTGTGGTTATGTAGTTATATAAGATGATCATGTTTTTTGGTAGGAGGTTGTTCATGTGTTTGTGTGGGGTGTCATTGTGGTTGTGAAAGGTTGGCTATATGTTTGGCAGGTGTTCATGTAGTTCATCTGAGGATGTTCATGTATTTGTGGCAAGTGTTTGTGTTTTTTGTGGCTGTGTTAAAGTGATTGTGAAAGGCTGGCTATATTGAGGATTGTGTTCATGTTGTTATATAGGATGTTCATGTATTTGTGGTAGGTGTTCATGTGTTTGTGTGGCTGTACTAGTGTGGTTGTGAAAGATGCTATATGGTTGATTGGTGTTCATGTGGTTATGTAGGATGTTGGCAGGTGTTTGTGTGGCTGTGTTAATGTGGTTGTGCAAGGTTGGCTATATGGTAGGCAATGTGTTATATAGGATGTTTATGTATTTGTGGCCCGTGTTTATGTAATTGTGGCATGTGTTTATATGTTTGTGTGGCTGTGTTCATGTGGTTATGAAAGGTTGCCAGTATGGTTGGCAGGTGTTCATGTAGTTATATAAGATGTTCATGTATTTGTGACAGGTGTTCATGTGTTTGTGTGGATGTGTTCATGTGATTGTGAAACTTGATGCTCATATAGTTATATAGGATATTCATGTATTTATGGTAGGTGTTCATGTGGTTATGTAGGATGTTCATGTATGAGTGTGGCTGTGTTGGTGTGGTTGTGAAAGGTGCTATATGGTTGGCAAGTGTTCATGTAGTTATATAGGATGTTCATGTATTTGTGTCAGGTGTTCATGTGTTTGTGTGGCTGTGTTCATGTGATTGTGAAACTTGATGTTCAATACAGAGGGCTACATCTGTGTTCATGTGATTGATTTTAGTGTTCATTAAGAGATAAGCAGGATGGAAACTAGGGGTTAAAAAACATAAAAGGATTCAAACTATGCTCAATACAGAGGGCTACATCTATTCTAACCTTGGAGGGCAAAATCAATTGTTAGAATTATAAGGTTAGGAGCGTACAAGAAATTGCGTACACAACGGCAGAAGAAAACACCCTAAGCAAATGCTAAAGGATAAAAAATTTGGATTTATCCTATTTAATCTACTAAAACAATCCTCCATGCTATAATGAGCACTTCTTGTGTATCAAATGGAGAGAAATAAATATTTAGAAAGTAACTATAAAATTCATTGCCAAGTTAAAAATGTGGTTGATATATCTCAATCTTAAATTGGCCAAATTGGGAAATGAATTTATATCAGGCAAACGGATTTGAGGGTGCAAAAAAATTTTTAAGAAAAAAACAATAACAGTAAGGCTTATCTCCCATTCTTGCTAACCATGAATTCTTTCATGGGCCATGAGGGCCGGCTTTCATCTTCTCAATGGCATCACAAAGAGGAATGGGAGGCGATTAACATTAGTAAAGATCAGTGAGCATAAAACTTTACAAATGAGCAGGATAGAAGTGCTTCAAAATAGGGGAGTGAGGCCAGAGCTGAACCGGCGCCGGCATTGAGAGATGGAACCCGTGTCAGCCCGGGTTGTATGATGTTCATGTGGTCATGTATGATGTTCATATATTTGTAGCAAGTGTTCATGTGTTTATGGTAAATGTCAGTTGTCTATATGAAGAGAATTGTGTTCATGTTGTTATATATCCTGTTCATGTATGTGTACCAATTATTCATGTATCTGTGTGGCATGTTCATGCACTAACTAGTACAGATTGCTGGAAGTCGGGAATTCTTAGAACGATGGTTGTGTAAGGTGTTTGGCTATTAGTTTACATGCTGCTAGTAACAATATATTTTTAACTTTTTACTAGTTCACCAGGCTGTAAAACTTGGGGTTACCATTAATATTCAAACCATAAAGTTTGTCATTGCATAGCCAATGTCGAGGACCATTCCAGATAAGGAATGTATTGAAAAAAAAAAAATAGGGACAGAAGGATTATGATAAAACTAAACAAGCCAAGCATGAGAATAGAGAAAATAAAAGGGGTAATAAGCGGCCTTTAAGGGGAAGATTCCGTCTAGGAAACAACCCATCTAAGGAATAGATGCCTATCATCCAGACATGTTCATCTGTGTGCCTATCCTCTCAGAGGGGAGAGGCTCCTTCCGTTCCGCATAGGTTGGAAAAGTAAAAATGGACTCTCTTTGTTTTGCGGTAAGAGTCCATCCATTGTCATCACAGAAATTAGCACATATATTTAACATCGCACGGCGTTGTAGCCTTTTTTCCAGGAGGTTATTCTCTTCTCAATATTGACCAAGTGCAAACTCATGATCGGCAAGACTATGGAGAGGCAACAAAGGAGAGGTCAGATGTGGGATGATTTCCCGCATCAACTCAAATTCAGTTAGAAGTTGCTTCTATTGAAAAATCTTCTGTTCGATGTCTTGACATAGGAAGCTAAGGTACATTGTTAGATTGGCACGCCGTGCATGTTCATGGTCATTACAGGGATGCATGAGCAGAAGTCGGGTCACAGACCCGGGATAATAGATACCGGCACTCTCAAGACTTGTCACAGGCTCCATTAGATCTAAGTGATCAATTTTGTAGATAATCAATGTTCTCTAATAGTATTTATGGCATTTGTTGTCCGGGAAATACAACAATTCTTATAGTAGTCGAAGATGATATGCCAATAACCAAATGTCAATGTTATCAGTATGATATTCAATTCAATTCAATTCAACTACTAAATATTTGGCGGTACAACAAATCTCCCAACCACTAAATATTTACTGCTTGATCGTTGATGGAATGCCAGGCAGTATGAATCAGAATTGCATTTAGATTTGCTCTAGATTTGGCGGCACGATAAGAAAAAGGCTTGGCACCCTCCTGCTGGTAGCCGTCACTGCAGGGTGTTCACGCATATATTGCCAGCAGTTTAACATTTTTCATAGCTGTATTCATGATTCATTTCTGCCGCCAAGAAGAGTCGTTTCAAATTCAACTCCCGGTCACTTCAAGATTAACCTTTGGTTTTGATAGTTGTGAGTGGGCAACTAAATGCTGAAACCTCTATACATGTATCGATGGGTTGAAGAAATCTAAGGAATTGAGTTTGGCACATACTCCATCGGTCGCCAATGCAAAAGAGTTCTTACTAAAATCCCGTGTTCAGGTATTCACTAAAAATAATCAGTTTATCTGATTGCATATATTGTTAATGTACTTGTTATGTGTGTTCATTGCTTTATTAGATGACAGTTCATATAGTAACTAGTTGTTCACTTAGCTCTCAGGTTCATGGCTTCCTCAAGCTTTTTTTCCCATGAAAATCTGCCTGCCTTTCTACCACAATATACACCCCGGGTGATATATCAATGGATGGGAAGGCGCTGGGCATTGAAGACAAACGGGAGAATTTTGGTATGACATGTAGCCGTCATTGTTCCAAAGCCAGAAAAATTATTCTACAATGCAGCTGGAGTGGCAATACTGCATGGACGAATCCATGAATCTTTGTCGCCAATTAGCGGTAATGGACTTTCGTGCTCCAAAGAAAAAAGTAGAACAACTTAAGCGTGGTGACTTCAAATCATTGTCTAAGGCCCTGAACAGGATTCGTGAGGAGAATAACGTAATGGCAAAGCGCATTCTCAGATGGGAGCATATGACACGCTTGGAGTGTACGCGGTCTACAACTGTGCATGGATGATCCATTGCTGAGTGAATCCACATCTCTGATATGCTCACCCACATATGTCGGGAGGACCAGCTTCAGTCCAATGCGTGGGTTTCGGAAGAGGACAGCAGTGGGGGGAAAAGCGACTGATTCAGCGGATTTGTGGCAAGTGAAAGAACAGTATGCAGTGGGTGCAAGACAAAACGGATGAATGGGATTTTTTTTTTCTTTTGTATTTTGAAACTTCATGTTTTTAGGCAGTATGTTACTTTCAATGTTTTCTATTGTCACATCATTTTCAGTTGTGATCAACATTTTGTTATTTTGTGATGAAAGTCTGTTTTTTAATCATGTGATTAAATGCTTTTCATTGCTGTTTGCCTAGACTGGTCACAGTAATTATTTCATATGCTGTTTTTCAAAATTTTTCGTCTCTACTTGTTAAAGAAAAAAACATGGAGTAAGCATTACATCTGACTTAAACATAACCAATCCAACAAGAACACAAGACTTAAGCATTTGGACTAATATCAACATGTAGAAAGTTACTATATGAAAATGCCCCGCAAACACGAGAACATATTAGACAATCACTTAAACATAATCCCAGGGATATGTTAACATCCACTTGTTAACTCTAACATGTCACAAGAGTTAGCATTTCAGCATAAGTACCAGTATACCTGCTTTTATTTTTTCCATTGAGACTAGTTCCTACTCGAGACTCGTTCCCCTACATGATCATAAACTGCACCATATATTTCGCTTACGACATAGGAGATCCAGTTCATTCAAACTACTTTACAAAATTTAGTTTGCTCCTACAGAGAAAACAAACTTTATAAAATGTCTCTAACATAAAAAATGTGACAATTAGCATCATATTAAGCCCTGTAACTCTAAACTATCATAAGAATAAACTCCACACACATGGACAAGCTACACAAAGACATGACCACCTGAAATAAATACATGAACACATTGCACAACCATATCAACAGCAATGTTCTGCAATGTGGTCAACCTGCGCTAATTACTTCTTGAATATGTCACGCAGATATATGATCAGATTGCACAAATACATGAACATGTTACACAAACACACGAATACAATCCCCAAGCATGTCATTCACATAAATCTGCACTAGCTACTACTCTAAGCAAAAGCTGGATTGGAGGTTCTCTAGCGTGCTAGTCCAATACCGTATGTTAATGTCGAATGTTTCCTTGTGAGAGGAGCCAATACAAGTCTGTATGGAATACGAGAAAAATCAGTGCCACAATTACATTTCAAAGTGCTACTACTATCAGTGCCACAGTTACATTTCAAAGTGCTACTACTATTATAAGATATATTACCTTCAAATGTGTTTATTTAACTTGAAAATCATATTATTATCTGGAATAAGAAGATAGAGACAAGAGTAATATTAGACAATTTCGATCAATTTGTGTTCGCAATAATGCACTCCATTTAGTAGATATTAACATGAAAGCTAATGAAAGTAGCTCCACAAAATTCACCTAAACTGCAGTAGTTAGTATCCACTTCCATCACAAGGTATACACTTTTCTTTTAGGAGTCTTCTAATTTCTGGGTAGTAGGCTTGAAAATGCCACATTGTTTATCAAGATCTTAAACGATAGCTTCAGCATAGGCGCGGCTCTACTCAAAATTCTCCTTGTAACGGTGTATGCTAAAACACACTTGGAAATCCAACTTGATGGTATATTGAGCCTAAATTAGTATCTGCAAGCATGGTATTCAAGAGCAGAATTACACATTAATGCTTCTAAAGCACAACCACAGAAGTCAAGTAAGTGCCCATCAAGCGGCAAACTAACCTGAAACATGTGAATATATAGAATATAGATTACGATTTCTATTGATTTATACAGGCATTTCTCTAAGCACATTGATTTCCGGATTGTCATCCATAGATATACACACGGGAGGTTATTCTTTTTTTTTTTTCCAGAAAAACAAAATAAGAAAGAAAACTTAAGAAGACTCCTAAAAACTTCTAGAAGTAGCTTCTTTATCGAAAACCCTGAAAAAAGAAAAGGATTTAAGACATCATGATCTAGTATATATTAAAGCCTTCGTTTGGTGAGCATCAAAAGTCATACAGAGTACCTATGAGAAAATTGGAACAAAGAGGTGCGCACAAAGTCTGTTTACATACCACCTTCTCTTATCTATAGCTGCAAGTCTTCGACTTGGTTCATCAAAAGAGGGCCGTTCTGTTGTATGAAATGGGAACAGAGAGGTGTGGCGTCTGTCCAAAACACTGCTATATGTTAGGGCATCTCATAATTATAGCCATTATAGCTTAAAGAAAATCAAGAAGTAAATTCAAGCTGTGAAATGCACCATTTCCATGAGCGAAAAATTTGTTAGAGAAGCTGGTGGAATGCTAGTCATGCTGCACTGTATAAGTACAGATGTCACATTGCTTAATGATGTTTGCTACACGAGAAGGAAAAAAATTTCACCTAAATATATTTGCTAGGTGCTTTTCGAATTTATATCATATTTAAGGGATATACAGTTGTGCAGTAATTATTTTCCTCAGTAGCCTTTTCTGTGTGTCGAGTATATTGCTGGCCCTGCTGCTCCCCTGGCTATTTCAACAAGTAAACTTTTTCACTTAATAGTACGGATGTAAATAAAATTCATGCTAACAAATAGGGAATACAACAACACTGCAGTAACATTGCTGTACACCACATACCTGGTGCATTGTTGTGCCTTTCATTTTGCGTGCCTTTCCTGGTCTCCATTTGTCAAGAAAATTCTTCAATCGTTTTCTTGTTTTGTTGGTCTCACACTTCTTTATACCTTTTGGGTTTGGAAACTGTGATTCAGCTACTCGGGATGAAGGTTTCATGGTTGCCACATCATCTTGGCCCAAATCTCTTTCAAATGACTTCCCCTCACTCATCTCACGTGCTGACAATACATCACATTTATCTTCAATCTTGCGACTCATTTTGGTTGCCATAAAAATGACATCTTCGGTTGCACTTTGAGACTCGGCAGCTCGGGCAGCTAAGCGTATCAACAATGTAGCCATCATATTGTACCTCTCTGCAATGTCAAGATTGGGATCGATAGATACAACACCTCTGTCAACCTGAATAACTGAGGCATCCATAGACTTGTGTGTCCATCACCTGGTGATGTATTGATCTGGAACTGTTTTTACATTAAAGTGATCTAACACTTTCAAAGAATGCGAACATAACATTCCAACACTCTGGAAAAGCAAACAACTGCATGTTATGGTTTTCGTCAATGCATCAAATGTAATGGTACGCTGTTTTGATAATCCAACATGCTGTCCAACAATGCACTCAACTAGAGAATTAGGTGTGACACTTATTCTCTGTATGAGTAGCCCCAAGGATTCATCGAACTGGGCATGAAACTTATTGAACAATAGGGGAGTGTATACCTTCGCTACGCAATTTAGCCTTGGTGAGTTTCTCAACGCTATTATTGGTAATTTTTGCTTACTTTCGAATTCTGAGATCACCTCTTTGTATCGCTTCGATGCAACAACACGACCAAAATGTGTGAAGAATTGTAGAATATCATGATCTAACTTCAGATGGTCCTTTAAATCTGTATTAAAGCTTTCACTCAATTGTGTATTACGAATCCCAGCCGTCCAGGTATGTATCAGGTAGCATCGTGCCCACTTCACTCTAGCTGCAAATATGCTTTTGATCCATTCATTTATCTCTAGCTCATGGACTAGCATGAGTTCCTTCCAAGTCTCAAGAAACTCCTCTCGTCTTCAATATGGAACATACAATTTCGAAACATGTCCGAGAGTGACAATCCCTTTCTACAAAGATATCCCAAGTGTTTTATAAAATTTCTCAAAATATGAAAAGTACATAAACCATGAAAGGACTGTGGGAGAACTATAGAAATTGCTACAGCCATTGCTGCATCTTGGTCAGTGAAGATTGTTCTAGGATGCTTACGTCCCATAGCTTCGATGAACGTTGTGAATAGTCAATTAAAAGAATCAATTGTTTCATCGTAAAGTAAAGCAGCCCAAAAAACTACTAATTGCCTGCCTATATTGGTTGAACCCAACAAATACTCCAAGAGGCCGGCACTATTTGTTTGTCTTGTATGTGGTGTCAAATGTGACAACATCCCCAAAGTAGGAGTATTCCATGATCATGCGTGCATCAGCCCAAAAAATATTTGTGATTAGCTTATCACAATCAAGTTGTACTGCATGGAAAAAAGAAGGATTCATAGAAGCTTGCTCTTCAAAATATCTCATTATTGCCGTGGCCTCACCATACCGTAAGTTTCTTTGTCTTCTATTGCGGAGGTATCGCTTCAAGTCTTCTTTGGTGCACCCTAAATTTTCTTTACCACCTACTTGTGCTGACATTAGCTCATGAGATTGCTTTAAAGATAATCCTGCAGCTTCGGCTAAGGAAGCGTCGATGCCTTGCGCATTGCTCACATTCCTCTATAACGGTATGAGATGAACACAAGTAGCAGTATGAAGGTCATGGTTGTGGCTTGATTCAAACTCAGTCACCTTGTATTTCTTTTTTCCCTATCTAGAACAATGACCATCCGAGCAGCACAACCGGTCTTTATTTCTGCATGAGGACGCTTAATTTCTCTATCACGTTTATCGATCCTTCAAAACCCTATTTTGCAGCATGTAAACCTCCTAGATGTCAACACACCAGAGGCATTCTTGTTCCCATACTCTCTACGTATACCGAAGCCCATAGTTGCACCATAACAATTGTAAAAGTTGTACGCTTCTTCTTCATAATCAAGTAACTGTCCAATAGCAGGTAAAAACAAACATTCGCCCTTGTACGGTTCTCCATTAAAAGGAACCTATGCACATTATTAAAAAAAAAAGGGAACAGAGAAATATATTAAAATACTTCAGTACACTTACAAGTAAAATTCGTAGGATGTTCCTAAACAGGTTACTAATTTGAACCAATAAGTGCAATATGTAGGTAAAAAAGAAATATTACTGTCTTGGTCAAATTTAAAGAACTACAAAGACATCAGTAATAAATAGTTGAAAATTTTTTTCAAGTGGAACATGTAAATGTATAGGCAAGCGAATACATTGCGGGAAAATTTCTTAATTTAACCATGAGATAATCAGAGAGAATGTTATAATAAGTAAACATGTGGTCATATACTGTGCTATACTCTGCTGTGTTCTGTATACAATCAATGCTGCCAAACAAACATGTATTAACAAGTGAAGTAATCACATGAACATGGATGTGTACATTACTAACTCATCCTCACAGAGATATGAACACAAATATTAACCTAAAAACCCAGATTACATTGAATGCAATTTTTCAGATGCACATACTTAGCTGTCGGAAGACAACTTGGGTAACTGAATATTTTTATGAAGAACCTTAATTGTAGATTTTGATGGAGAAAAATCCCCTTTAGCATTGCATACCATTGCCTCGTTTATGTATCATGAGTGCTTCAATTTCGTCAGATTACACTAACCCTATCGACACCGTTCAAAATAATCTCAGTATTTGAAGGAATGAGAGAAGAAAGTGAATGGAAATATTAACGTTTGAGGAAAGCTTTTGTTTATGTTTACACAGCAGGTGATTTAAGTGGGATTTTTAATTTTTTGATGAACAGTTCAAAGTTCATCTACAATACAACTTGCAGAGGCTTGCGGAAGCTGGCTAACTATGCAAGCCGTGATTTTCGATCGACTGAGGGCAAAACGACGTCGTTTTGCCCTTTTTTTGGGACCAGCAACGTGGATGTTTCCTAACCGGACGATTGTTGGGTTCCCGAATCGCGGTCGCAAAAGGGTCGCGCAATTCCCGTACAGGAATTGCGCAGCCCCTGATCCATATTAATTTGGGATAAATCCTTCGTCTACTAATTGCAATGGATTTAAACTTTTATTAGTATGTGAACTTGTTAATAGGAATAGAGGTCTCGAAGCAAACTCAAAGACTCATTCAGACAATATTTTTAGAATCAAACTAAATATTGAATCGAAAATTTTATTAGTTCATAGTTTAATAATCTGATTATAATTGAACTGTAATTAAACTAATAATATTATAATTTAAAAATTAAAAATATAATTATTATACAGAATAAAATTAATTAATAATATAGTATAATTTAAGTCTATAACTAATATAATATACCAAAATGATAAGTTACAAATAAAACAAACAATTCACAGTTAAGAAATTAAAAGCACCCATTCTTAGTTTATTAATAACACACAATTTCAAATTTTACGTCTTTAGTTTATTTTTTGAAATTGATCGGTTGGACTAGTATCAGATCGGTCGGTTCACAATCTGACTGGTCCGACTGGTTGATTTGACACGGTTCATATAAAATATTACAGTTTTTGAGATTCATGGTTCAAATGACAGAACCGGACTAGCAATAGGGCTGGTTCACAATCCAATCATCGAACCGATTGGTCCTATCCCGTCCAAAAAACCTTGCATTTAGGTTAAGACTTTAAGATTTTTAAGTTTCATTTTAAATCAAAGTTTTACTTTAATTTAAATATATTAATATATTATTTATTTTTTATTTTTAAAAAATTATCATCTATTTACAATACATTATATTCTCTCTATTTCAACCTCACCTGATTGTACATACATTATAACAAACTAAGCATATCATATTCTCTTTATTTGAACTTCACTTGACTGTAGATACATTTAATAATTTTTTACAAAATTTATTTTAAACTAATTCTTATCTACGTACATTTAATAATTTTTTATAGGTTGAATGGTGGATTTAGTAAAAGCTCACTAGCCAAATGGTGTCCATATCAAGTTGATTTAGCAAGTTTGAAATCAGCTCGAAAGTACCCTTTGGTCTTTTGAGAGAGATCATACTTTTGTAAGTTTAATATGATCTATCTAAACTAATTACCAAAACAAAAATACTACACCAACTGAGCATCTTGTGCTTGACTTCGACTTATGTTTGATCATTGTTCAAGTTGGTTCAATTATCTTTGGCATTCGAATTCTTTAAGCTCATTCGATTATTATTTGCAAAACTCATTTATTTTATGTTTTTATTGAATTTTCATCAAAATAATAATTGAAGTCCAACTTTCCTCAAGAAATAGTAATATTAGCATTAATAATAACAATATAATTGTTAAGGAATATTGAAGATTCATTTTTACAAACTTGTTAAATTTGTTATTGGCAATGTTTGATGCAAAGAATATTAGCGTTGGACTAGGAAAAGAATTCTAGAAAATTTAGGGAAGATCTCAGCAAATTTATTCTAAAGATTATATCATGAAGAGTTAGAATCTTGTTGAAATTGAAACTATGAAGATTTGGAAGCTCTTGTGTGTGATCTTTTAAGTAGTCTCCTAATTCAATAAATAAGAAAATGCTTTATTGCAAATTCTATATAAACAAGCCTAAGGAACTTTGATGGTGATATACAAGAAAGATACGAGACTGAATGAATTATTCAATACTGTGGGCAAGAGCAATAGAGAGATTTTTTTTAATGAAAATATTCTAAGTGTATTGAAGCATACAAAACTTGAGAGTTTTTTGGATTTTGATTTTCAAAGTGTGCTTCACGATTCAAATTGGTTGATGTGTTTATAATATATCTTCAAGAAGAATTTGAATAAACCTTCTTCAACTTAACTACCTTTCTTGGAAAGGTCACAGTGTCAATAAAGTATCACCGTTTTGTAGCAATGTAGATTGAAGAGAGTTCAATCAAAGAAGTTGGGTCCAACAAAGGTCTATAGGAGTTTGACACAAAGAATACAACTGGCGTGATGTTTTGTTTAAGTTCACTAAAAATCACTAGATATTTGAGATAAGTGTATTCCTCATAATTTTTGTTAGAGTTTAGTGGATCTTTTTCATTGAACAAAGCCCTGCAGGCATATGCTTGTTATAATCAAACTGTATGAACAAATTGCAATGTGTTGAACTTTTTGTTTTTGTCTGTGAAACAATGCAACATTAATAGAAAAGTTTAATGATAATGCAGTGGATTGATAAAACCAACCACATAACTAGTATATAATGCGTCAAAACCTAACACATTTATAAGATTTGTATAATCTCTATATTTTACTAAATCATTTTTAAGACCATTTTATCAATTCAATTGAAACTAATCCTCATTCCTCCTCTCTCATCTCATACATAAAAAATTTATACATAGATACCAAGTTCAAGATTTAAACTTTGAATAGTAGATTAATTTTCAACTAATTTTTGTCACCTGAAAAAACCTTTAATTGCCTAAGTTTTGTCATTTGATGAGAAAAAGAAATTTGGTGACGAATTAATAATTCAATTGATTAAAATGCCTTGGGATCCTAAACTCTACATTGGGGCTTTTGTTTTTTTTAAACCCTTTTTTACACTCTCTCAGTTGATTTTTTTTTTTTTTTGAATGAATTGATTTTTTTGCTTTCTATTTTGATAATGCATGCACTCCTTCTAAAATGGACCTTTCTATTTTTACACTCTCATTTTCAGTATCTTTATAGCCTATTTTTTCTTTCTTTCTAATTTGATAATAGATAAATAGTAACAAATATGTAAATAATGGAAAAAATATAAAGAGAATAAACACATACTCTATTTCTATTTTGATAATCGATAATTAGTAACAAAGTGCACATCTAATTTCATTGTATTAAGAAAAACTTTGTGTTACACTTGTGACTAATTTGTTTAACCTAATTCATTATGGATAAACTTGTATTTTTCACCTAATAACAATCATATAATGTAAATGTACTATACAATATTTTTTTAATTGTTTTATATAAATATACTATACAGTGACAAAGAAACTTTTATAGTTCTCAATGTTTTGCAAATTATAGTTTAGAAACTTTTTTTTTTTTATAGAAATGTACTATACAGTATTTTATAATGGGCATTTTGGATTTGTATAGATAATTATTTTATTTTAAAATAGTTATATAATTTAAAAAAGATGATATTTTTTTTCTCTTTTTCCTTTTGTTTCTTATTTTGAGTTTCACAACCCAGCCTGCGATTCCAATTTTTGAGCATTTCCTCCTCCGTTGAATCAATCCTCATTCTTCGTTTCAGCACCTGCTGGCGCTTCCCTTCAAGCCTCAGAGAGAAGCTGCCCTTCCCTTTTTAACTTTCCCTTTCCGCTGAACACTAATCGAGCCTTAGAGTTGCTGCCGCTTGACCACCGCCGAAGATATTAATCTGCTATAGTTAGACCACTGCCGGAGATCTTTTGCCTCTGCTGGATCACGATCGGAGATCTTCTGCCGCTCTGGACCACGACCGGAGATTTGTAGGCTCATTTGGGTTTGTCGTGAGAGGTTTGTTCACTCAATTTTTTTCATAACATTTTATTACTCTTTTCTTCCTTTTCCAATATTTATATGAATGAGTTTAAATTATGACTTCTAGTTATGAAATAATATTTGTATGAATGAGCTAAAATTATTCCTTTTCCAATCTCAAAGAATATTGGCTTAATTTTGGGGTGTTGGTGTAAGAATAATGTGTTGGTGAAGGGAATCTGGAAGTAGTGTAAGAATAATGTGTCGGTGTAAGAATAATGCTTTGGTGTAAGAATAATGTGTCATGCGAAGATATGTGGAAGTAGTACGAATAAAGACAAGAAGAAAGGTAAATGATTTGGGTGGGGGTTTTCTATACTGTGAAGGGAATCTGTTAGAATTTAAAGAATAATTAGTGAGGCTAATCATCTAATACCAATGTCGCTTTTCAGTTTCTTTCCATTGCTAAAAGCAGGGTCAGAATTGGTTGACCAATGAGCATTCAAAAGGGAATGTATGTAACTGTAGTGAATGAAATTTGTTAGTTTGGCTTGCTAAGTTACATAAGTTTGGTTGGAGGAATTTGACTGCATTTTTATGTGGAAATATGACCCTATTCTCCCTTAAGGAACTTTTCATTCTTGGTTTATGCGAAATATTGAGAAAACACATATAATAGAAGAAGTTATTTTGTCTGTCTTGTTTTAAGGCAATAAGACAATATTTATCCTCGAGGGTGTTATATCTTTTTGAAGCTACAAACGCATAGAAAGGAATGTACAGTTTTTCTTTTTGCTTGGTTTACTTCATTTATGATTTTACTTGGACATAAGGTTTCATTAAATATCATCCTATTAGTAGGCTTTATTTTAAGATTCCTTGTTTGTCTTTATCAGAATTAACTAAGTACGCTAGTACACTATGATTGGCAATTTTGCTTTTTTATCCACACATGCTAATGATTAATCATTTGTAGGCAGCATGTTAAAGTTAAAAAGTTATAACATGGTGCAAATTATCACCTGCTAAAAAGTTATTTGATGGTTCACATTATCATTTGCCTTTCTTTTCCTCATAAAGGCATGATGAGCTTTTTAGGACAACGTGTTAGAAAATATTTATGATTGCTTTAGAAAACAAGGAAAGCCTCAAATGTCTCTTGTGGAGTGAGCTTATTGTAATTATTACTATATGGCTATGTGGTTGTAATCTACTCACAATATCTTATTTTTTTTCTTGCTATGAACAATCCACCTTGATACTTACTTTCTCTGGTTGATGTTGGTTCTAACAAAAACAATGGATATTTCTATTGGGTATTATATGATCTTAAAGCTGGCATCCTTCTATTCTATCTTTTTTTCTTTTTGTTCCTTGGTGGTGGTATTATCCATTATAAATTTAACCTTTATTTGTATATATGTGTATATGCATGGGAAATTTGTAAAAGCTTGTGTGTATTTATGATGATATAGTTTGTCTCCAAACGTAGGTTGATATGATGACAGAAGTTCAAGCATGGATGTATAATAGGCTCTCACCTGGTAAAAAAGGGATAACAAGGGAGTTTCTTCATGGAATTGATGAGTTTGTTCAATTTGCAACTACACAAGTTGATTTTACTAGTAGAGGAAAAATAAGGTGTCCATGCTTAAAGTGCAAAAATCATAGGTTTTCTGAGGTAGATGATGTAAAGCTACATTTGTGTCAGAATGGATTTATCCCAAATTACTATCAATGGCATGCTCATGGGGAACATTATATTTTTAGTTCACAGCGAAGGAATTGCATAGAGGTTGGTGATGAAAGGGAGGAAAGTCCTATTGTAAGCTATCAAATTAGGAAAATGGTATTTGATGCAATAGGACATGATATAAGATTTAATAAAACTATACAAATGGAAGAAGAGCCTAATATGAATGCACAAAGTTTCTAGGATCTACTACATGCTGCAAATGAGCCTTTATGGCTAGGCTGTAGTCATTCCCAGTTATGCACACTTATGCGACTTCTGAACATTAAGTCTGATTATAACTTACCTGAAGTTTGTTATGATGCAATATCACAGCTGATTAAAGATGTAACACCTGAAGAGGATAAGCTGCCTAAAAAATTTTATGAGATAAAAAAGCTTGTATCTGGGTTTGGACTTCCGTATGAAAAAATAGACTGTTGTGTGAATGGTTGTATGCGTTTTCTAAAATGGTGTATTAGGTTCACAAACTGTATGTTTTGCAACCATCCTAGATGAAAGAAAAAAAAAGGAAGTTCAGGCGTGGAGAAAAATGTAGCATATGTAAGAATGCACTACCTCTCATTAACAGCAAGATTGCAATGATTGTATGCTTCGAATGCTACAGCTGAGCATATGAGATGGCATGCGGAACATGAATCCGTTCAGAGCACTATTAGTTATCCTTCTGATGCAGAAGATTGGAAGGTTTTCAATAGCACACACCCAACATTTTCTTCTGAGGCTTGAAATGTAAGACTTGGACTTTCCACTGATGGTTTTACTCCATTTGGGATATCTGGTAAATAGTATTCGTGTTAGCCTGTGATGGTAACACCATATAATTTACCACCTAGTATGTGTATAAAAACGCCATACATTTTCCTTAGTACAATAATACTTGGTTCTAGGAACCCCAAGAAGAAGCTCGATGTCTATTGCAACCTTTGGTTGATAAATTGCTACATCTATGGGAAGTCGGAGTTCTTACATATGACATTTCAAAGAAGCAAAATTTTTAGATGAAAGCTACTCTAATGCGGACGATCAGTGATTTCCTAGCATATAGCACGTTGTCTGGATGGAGTACAGTTGGTAGATTATCTTGTCCATATTATATGGAAAAATCGAAGGCATTCAGGCTTCAAACTCTAAAAAGTAATGGTTCTTTGATTGGCATCGATAGTTTTTACCATTACACCACCCTTTTCAGAAGAATAAGAGCTCATTTAGAAAGAACCAAATTGAGGATTCAGCACCCCCATGTAGACTAAGTAGGGATGAAATATGGGCACACATGAAGGATTTGCCAACTGTCATTGAAAATGGTGAGAATGACGTACCTGAAGGATATGGGAAATCCAACAACTGGAGTAAGTAAAGTATATTTTGGAGCTTACCATATTGGAGGACAAATGTCATTAGGCATAATCTTGATGTAATGCATATTATTAAGAATTGTTTTGATAAAATTTTCAATACAGTCTTTGATGTGAAGGGGAAGACAAAAGACCATAAGAATGCAAGAAGAGATTTATGCGAGATTTACCGACGAAAGGATTTAGAGTTAGTAGAAGAAGGTACCAAGAAACCAAAGGCATGCTATTGTATGGGAAAAAATGCTCAAAAAATTTTGTATGAGTGGATTAAATCTTTGAAATTCCTAGATGGTTATGTTTCCAATTTGTCAAGATGTGTGGATGAGAAGCAATGCAAATTATTTGGCCTTAAAAGCCATGATTATCATGTATTCATGCTTCGGTTGATACTAATAGCATTTCGCTATTTGCTTCCAGATGTTGTCACCAATACTCTAATAGAATTGAGCTTGTTCTTCAAGGACTTGACTTCTAGAATGTTACGTGTTGAACAAATTTTGAAACTAGAAAAGAATATTGCTATGATCATATACAAATTGGAGAAAATTTTTCCACCAAGCTTTTTTGATTCAATAGAACATTTGCCAATCCACTTACCGTATGAAGCTTTAGTGGGAGGTCCGGTGCAATGTAGGTGGATGTATCATTTTGAGAGGTTAGTTAAATGTCTAATTTATTATTTTTTTAAACATCAATTTGTTAATGTTCATATTGATAAATCTCTAACCATAGGTTCTTGTACAATTTAAAGAAGAAGGTGAAAAATAAAGCAAGAGTTGAAGCTTCAATTTGTAATGCATACCTAGTTGAAGAAGTTTCGACGTTTTGTACTATTGACTTTGATCGTTATGTCAAAACAAAGAGTAGAAGGGTTGAATGAATGGTGGTTTTGATGAGTTAATGAGGTCAAGTATTTCAACATTTAGTTGTCCTAGGCAGCCATCAGGTGCTACAAAGGCGAGGTGCCTGTCAGATAAAGAGTATGATGTAGCTGCATTGTATGTGTTGCTAAATACCGAAGAGGTCCAGCCATATGTGGAGTGAGTATGAATTTGCACAAATTATTTTGGAATGAGATAAATTTTAACATCTCACCATTTTTTTAATTTAATAAAATTTAGGATATTCAAGGTTGAGAAGCGCTCTAATACAACCAACATTTCTGATTCTGATTTAGAATTAGCATTGGAAAAAGAGTTTGTTCAATGGTTGAAGGAATATGTAAGAATATATCTAATGTCGTGTTATCCCAAATTTCCATTCTAATTAACTTCATCCTTTTTAGTTGTAATATTTTTGTGTCAAATAGGTGCACGATCCAAGTAACAATGTTTCAAACAATGAAATAAAACATCTAAGTTGGGGGCTAAAGAGATTTGTGCGCACGTACACATAGCTTTTTGTGAATGGCTACAACTTTCACACAGTTGCTCATAGCAAAGGAAAAGCTACTAAAAATAGTGGCATATGCATAAAAGGTTCTAATAATGATGATGGAGGCACAGTAGATTACTATAGTACTTTGAAGAAAATGGTAGAACTGGAGTATCTTGGTTACTTGTTAAACATGCCTATTTATTTCATTGTGATTGGTATGATCCAAGACATGACGTGGGAGTAAGAATTCATCCTAAGTACAAACTGTTTGATATTAATCCTAAAAGATTATGGAACAAATTTGAGCCATTTGCACTTGCATTTCAAGCAACTCAAGTGTATTTCGTATCATATCCAAGTTCCAGAAAGGATACTGCAGATTGGTTGCATATTTGTCATGCCACTGCAAGACGAACGTTAGAGATGGTTACAATTGATAGTGCATTGCAAGAAAATGAAGTGCATAGTCCAAGTATTAATATTATGGATGATCCATTAGACAATCTAAGGGACCCAAATAATATTTATGAAGATGTGGATCCCTTTGTTAATGTTAGTTTGCAAGAGAATGACGAAGACTTGAAAAGTAGTTCCGATGAATCTGATATAGTAATATCTACTTCCGAATCAGAAGATGAAGTAGATAGCGAATTTTGTAGTGAAAGTGAATAGTTATAATATGTTAGAATTTTGAGATATATTTATATTTTGTAGTCATTTCTTTTGGATGTATTCAATTGAACATAGCGATTTCGTTTTATTTATCTAATAAAATCGTGACCATTTGTTGATTATTTAGTAGCTTTTTGCTCAAAGTTTCCCCATATTCTTTTTTTTTTTTTTTTTGGATTGTTCAAATGTCCAAAACCAGTGACCTTATTGATTTATGTGTTTTCTTGGACTGGCAGAGCTACGGGAATCTGTGGGTTTTTCAGTCGAACAATGTTGAAGCTGTCCCCAACTAGCATTGGTATGGTTCTTATTTAATGCATATGTCAAAATTAAATCTTCATAAATCTATCACAAGAGTGGAAAACTCATTGGACCTTTTCTTTTAAACTTTTTTGGAAACAAAATCAATGTGAAAAATAGAAATATAAAAGATTTGTTCATAAATGTCTCCTAAACTTGAGAAAGAACATCTGTCACTATTTTTCTTTCTTGTTTTGTTTCTTATGCATAAGCTATTTCTAGTCTTAGTTACCATAAAATGCACTATCTTTCTTGTATTGAATTACATTTTATGCTATGTAAATCTTGAACTATTTTGTTGTTATTTTTTGTGATTTTGGAGCACATTTGCATTGAAAATTATTGGGGTGTTTGACTGTTGATGTGTGGGTGTCGTGCTGATATTTATGTTGTGGTTTTGAGAAGTTGGAGTTCTGATGTTCTTGTAAAAATGCGAGTGAAGTTGCTGGAAAAAATGCTGGTGGGACTAAATTTCTGAGCACACTTTTTCTTTCTTATTTTGTTTCTTATACATAAGCTATTTCTAGTCTTAGTTACTATAAAATGCACTATCTTTCTTGTATTGAACTGCATTTTATGCTCTGTAAATCTTCAACTGTTTTGCTGTTATTTTTTGTGATTTTGGAGCACATTTGCATTGAAAATTATTGGGGTGTTTGACTGTTGAAGTGTGGGTGTTGTGCTGATATTTGTGTTGTGGTCTTGAGGAGTTGGAGTTGTGATTTTGTTGTAAAAATGTGAGTGAAGTGACTGAAAAAAATGCTGGTGGGACTAAATTTCTAAGCACACTTTTTCTTTCTTGTTTTGTTTTTTATGCATAAGCTATTTCTAGTCTTAGTTACCATAAAATGCACTATCTTTCTTGTATTGAACTGCATTTTATGATATGTAAATCTTGAACTGTTTTGCTGCTATTTTTTGTGATTTTGGAGCATATTTGCATTGAAAATTATTGGGGTGTTTGACTGTTGAAGTGTGGGTGTTGTGCTGATATTTGTGTTGTGGTTTTGAGGAGTTAGAGTTGTGATTTTATTGGGGTGTTTGACTGTTGAAGTGTGGGTGTTAGCTTATTCATGATTCTTATATCCAACAGCACTATTTCAGATACAAATTGCTGTGATCTTATCACTTCATATATTTCATGATTGCGACATGCATGATAGGTATTCAACAGGTTTAATCATGAAAAGGCAACAGAAAATGGCTTGTTAGTTTTTTGGTTTTTCCATCTACATATTAACCATTTTCCAGAGTTTTCTTGGCTAATTTTTGACATCTACGAGACTTTTAAAGTTGGGTATGTTTCTTTAATGCCAAGATGAGCCATCTCCAACAAAATTTCAAATTTTACATTTTTCTTCCAAAACCTTAATAGCAAATTATAGCATAGGCAGTAAGATCCCTTCTTGAAGTCTGTTGATGGAACTAGGTATACACCATAGGACAAGATGCAAAGCTGTTGTCTGAATTGAAAGTCTGTGATGCTAGAAAATAAGTCATTCTACCTATCCATCAATTAGTCCAACTTGTCTAACTGCTGATAATTTATGGTAGTTCTGAAACAGAACAACACATAGCAAAAATCTGATCATTTCACCTACATGCAAATCTAGAAACGCCTTAAGACACATAAATGCATATAGGCCTTTTCTTGGTAACTTAAAATAAGCTTTTAGCTTTTCTTGTAAGATCTCTTGATAAATGTTCCCAACTCTACTCATTTTCAAATTAGATTTTTGTATAAAACAATGCTTGAAAAGTAACTATGGACCTAGAGATGTTCTCTTGCGAACCCTGTTAACTATGATATAACAAAACTCCTAAAAATTACATCTTCCAACAACATTAAAGAAAGCTAATAGCAGAATTCAGTCTTTTTCTTCAATAGGCTATCTGAATTTAGTAATTGAGCTTCTAGACAATTCAAATGCACTTGCATTTCAGTCTATTTTGTGCCCATCTGAAATTCCTAAGATGTTTATTCTTCTAGTGTAGAATTCAAGCTTTGTAACTTAAAACACATAAAAACACAAAAGCCAATTGGAAAGTTCAGCTCAGAAAAGGCAACAGAAAACTTGAGCAAATCATGGTGAGTAAAGTGGCTAGAAAAAATGCTGGTGGGACTAAATTTCTGAGCACACTTTTTCTTTCTTATTTTATTTCTTATGCATAAGCTATTTCTATTTTTAGTTACCATAAAATGCACTATCTTTCTTGTATTGAACTACATTATATGATTTGTAAATCTTGAACTATTTTGCTGCTATTTTTTGTGATTTTGGAGCACATTTACATTGAAAATTATTGGGGTGTTTGACTGTTGAAGTGTGGATGTTAGCTCATTCACTATTCTCATATCCTACAACACTATTTCAGATACAAATTGTTGCGATCTTATCTTTTTATATACTTCATGATTGCGACATGCATTATAGGTATTCAATAGGTTTAATCATGAAAAGGCAATAGAAAATGGCTTGTTAGTTACTTGGTTTTTCCATCTAGATATTAACCAATTTCCAGAGTTTTCTTGGCTAAGTTTTGACATCTATAGGACTTTCTAACTCCATGCTGAAGATATATTGGTTAATGTTCTGGTCTCTTATCCTATGGTTTCTCAAAAGTTAATGATGAATTTTCTCCAACCAGGAGAAAATTATGCAGATATTGTCCATAGAGAGGCCAAGACCTAGGTAGGAAATTCTAGCTCAATCTTCCAATAATCTATCTCTAATCTTGAATATATATATATATATATATATATATATATATATATATAGCAGACCAGCAAGGTCTTCCTTACCTTGCTCTCCAAGGACATTGTAAATGGTGGAAGGACTGGAATGCCCAGAACACTTATATTCACTCCATCGACAAATGGTTTAAGGCTAACCCAAAATATCTGTCTCCCTCTGACAGCCAGCAAACTGGATTTCTACAACAGAAATCAATTGCAGCAGCAACTTCCAAATAAGGTTTTCTAACAGCCATGGAGAACCTTTTACAGCAAATGAAAAATGAACCTTCTGAAACGTCTGCAAAACAGTCCTCTGAAGACACTCCTCCAGATGACCAAAACGACGACGAAGAAGGGTTTGAAGAAGAAGATTATTTTTTTCGAATAAACTTCTTTAAAAAAAATGACATCACAAGTGACATTAGCAATACATCATTGATGACATCACAAGTGACATCAGCAATACATCATTGGTGACATCACAAATGACATCAGCATAACATCAACAAAACTGCTGACCTCACCCATGACATCAGCAAAATGATCTATAAATATAGACCTCATACTCCACACAACACACACTTGGTAATAGACATTCACACAACTCTCCAAGAGTACTCTCCCTCTCCTAGTAGTTAGAATTCCCTTTCTAACTTTCAATATTTGTAATAGTATTTTCATTTATGTAATTTTTCTTTCTATTGTAATAAATCTATTTTCTGTACTACTTCTTCTTCTTCTACATGCATCTGCATATGGTCGGTTAAACCGCCTAATTTATTTCTTTTATACGTACTACTTTTGTGTATTTTGTATTTGCATATGCATATGGTCGGCTAAGCCGCCTCATTTACTACTTTTTGTGCTTAATGCTTCCATTAATCTGCATATGGTCAGCTAAGTCGCCTCATTTATTTCATTTGTACTTACTGCTTTGGTTAATTTGTGCATTCCGTATGCGACCTGCTCCCCCTTGTTAATTTCCCGTAGATTATTCTTGTTTTTAGTTTATTCTGATGGATTCCATGTGGATCCGATCTGAAATTAATAGATCTGTGAATTATTCAGTATATCTTGTATAGATCTATGGACTCTATAACAGATCTGTTGAGATAAGGAAAGAGGTCTGAAATCAGATCTACTCTACTAGTTATTTAACTGAGTTATAAAAACCGTTGTTGAATTGAGGTTATTGATTGACTCAGGACTTGTATGAGATGAGAATTTATTCTCATGGCCTTATCTCTCTTAGATCTTATATTTGACTCTATAGATCTATCCTCTATTTACTGACTAATGTTCATGTCTATTATGCTCACAAATAGATTTCTATGTTTCACATCATAACTAACTGAGAACTTGAATATTTTTCTTATGGAACTTGACGGTAATGATCACCAAGTTACGGGAAGTAAGTACATCCATCTGTTTTAAGTCATTGCCTTATACTGAATTCTAGGGGTTAGGGAAGCTGGTCCCGAAAGGGTAAGAAGAATATGTGAATGATTCAAGCAAACTCTTGATCAACCTTCTTCATCAAATTCCAATCTTTTTTCCCAACACCCAAGGATAGCCAACACCTACAATCTAACAGATATCCTTAACAGGTTTCCTTTTAAACCTTCGACATCTGTTACTATTCAAGATCTCCAATCTGAAATTGCTCTTCTTAAGGAAGATATCTGAGAAATCAAAGCTTCTCAACAATTAGACCAGTTAGTTCTTCAAAATCTCTATTCTCAGAATAAACCAGAACAACCAATATCAGAATCTACTGATACAAATTTCTTAACTATCTTTCAAAAATGTCTATCCAAAGGTGGTATGTTCGATTCACTTTGGTTATTCAAAATTCTCTAACTTTAGAAATTCCAGCACTTGTTGATACCGGAGCTGATCTCAACTGCATTCAAGAAGGTCTCATTCCTACAAAATTTTTTGAAAAAACCAAAGAAACTCTCCGCTCAGCTAATGGTAAGAAACTAGGTATTAGTTTCAAGCTTTCAAATGTTGAGGTAAAATATTCTTCATTATCTGTCTTTACTTCATTCTTACTTGCCAAAGATATTACTCACCCTGTAATCTTCATTCTTACTTCTATCTTTACTGCAAAGGCTAGAAACTAGCCTTTGCAGTGGACCAGTTCATTTTGATTATTTTCCAAACTTTACTGTATCTCTTCGAGATTTAAATATATTGGATAGTCTAACACTCAATGTTAAAATTGCCAATTACATTATCAAAACAGGTTATAGAATTCTACCTTACTTCCCCATCTGGCTCTGATACCAAGGGTTTATGGAAGTTGGTCCCAAAAGGGTAAGAAGAATACGGGAAATTAACAAGGGGGAGCAGGTCGCATACGGAATGCATAAATTAACTAAAGCAGTAAGTACAAACGAAATAAATGGGGCGGCTTAGCCGACCATATGCAGATTAATGGAAGCAGTAAGTACAAAAATTAGTAAATGAGGCGGCTTAGCCGACCATATGCAGATGCAAATACAAAATACACAAAAGTAGTTAAATAAAATGCATGAAAAACAGATGGATGTACTTACTTCCCGTAACTTGGTGATCATTACCATCAAGTTCCATAAGAAAGATATTCAAGTTCTTAGTTAGTTATGATGTAAAACACAGAAATCTGTTTGTGAGCATAATAGACATGAACATTAGTCAGTAAATAGAGGATAGATCTATAGAGTCAAATATAAGATCTAAGAGAAATAAGGCTATGAGAATAAATTCTCATCTCATACAAGTCCTGAGTCAATTAATAACCTCAATTCAACAACGATTTTTATAACTCAGTTAAACAACTAGTAGAGTAGATCTGATTTCAGACCTCTTTCCTTATCTCAACAGATCTGTTATAGAGTCCATAGATCTATACAAGATGTATTGAATAATTCACAGATCTATTAATTTCAGATCAGATCCACATGGAATCCATCATAATCAACTAAAAACAAGAATAATCTACCTTACTTCCCCATCTGGCTCTGATACCAAGGGGTTAGGGAAGTTGGTCCCGAAAGGGTAAGAAAAATATGGGAAATTAACAAGGGGGAGCAGGTCGCATACAGAATTCACAAATTAACCAAAGAAAGTCTTCGTTCAGCCAATGGCAAGAAACTAGGTATTAGTTTCAAACTTTCAAATGTTAAGGTAAAATATTCTTCATTATCTGTCTTTACTTCATTCTTACTTGCCAAATATATTACTCTCCCTGTAATCTTAGGCACCCCTTTTATTCAACAGATCATTCCATTTATGGTCCTCAAACAAGGCATTCAGATAGAACATCCGAACCAAAAGATACTCATCCCTTTCGATAGGCCTCCTATTGAAAAAGAACTGCAACTTCTAGAAAACAAAACAGCCCAAATAAATTTCCTCAAACAAGATGTAGCCTTTCAACGTCTTCAACAATATCTAATTGAGCTAGGAATCAAAGCCCAAATTGCAAAAATGGATACTCATATCCAAACCCAACTCTGTTATGATCTTCCAACCACAATTTGGAATAGAAAACAACACATTCTTCGGCTTCCATACGAGCTAGACTTTGATGAAAAATTCATTCCAACAAAGGCCCGTCCTATCCAAATGAATCATAAGCTCACAACTCATTGCCAAAAAGAGATCAACGATCTTCTACAAAAATGACTAATTTCTCCTAGCAACTCTCCTTGGAGCTGTGCAGGATTTTATGTCAATAAAAATGCTGAACTTGAGCGAGGTGTTCCAAGACTTGTCATCAATTACAAACCTCTCAATTCAGCCCTCAGATGGATTAGGTATCCTATTCTGAACAAAAAAGATTTATTAAACAGATTACATTCTGCTTTACTATTTTCAAATTTTGATTTGAAATCAGGTTTTTGACAAATTCAAATTGATCCTAGAGATTGCTATAAAACTGCTTTCACAGTTCCATTTGGCCAATATGAATGGAATGTGATGCCTTTTAGATTAAAAAATGCTCCTTCAGAATTTCAGCGAATTATGAATGAAATTTTTAATCCATTTTCTCAATTTATTATTGTTTACATTGATGATGTTCTAATTTTATCTCAAAATTTAATCAACATTTCAAACATTTAAAAACTTTCTATCAAATGGCTAAACATAATGGTTTGGTCCTTTCAAAAACTAAGTATAGTCTTTTTCAAACCAATGTCTGATTTCTGGGACATCAAATTCAATAGGGAACTATTACTCCTATCCAGAGGTCAATTCAGTTTGCCAATAAATTTCTAGATCAAATTATTGATCGAACTCAACTCCAGCACTTTTTGGGTTGTATCAATTATGTTTCTGAATTTATTGCAGGAATTAGTACTCTCATTAAACCTCTACACAACAGACTCAAACAGCCTCCTCCTCCATGGATCGATGTCCATACTTCCATAGTCAAACAGGTCAAAATGAAAGCCAAGACTCTTCCTTGTTTGGCATTTCCTGATCCTCCTGCCCCCAAAATAGTCGAAACAAATGCTTCTGATATCGGCTATGGTGGTGTTCTTAAACAAGTCAAGGATGGCAAAACTCATATAGTTGCATTTGCATTAAAGCATTGGAATAGTTCTCAGTAGAACTATCCTACCATAAAAAAAGAAATTTTGGCAATTATTTTATGCATTTCAAAATTTCAGGCTAATTTATTAAATCAGAAATTTTTACTTTGCATTGATTGCCAAGCTGCAAAATCTGTTTTGCAAAAAGATGTTCAAAATCTTGCCGTAAAACAGATATTTGCTAGGTAGCAAGCTATTTTATCTATTTTTAAAAATTGATAATAAGAATCCTGAACTTTCTGTTGGTCAGATCCTTGAAAGTTTTCAAAGAACCATGTTCTTTTAGAAAGATTTGGAAGAGAATAAAATTCTTCTCTTAATTTGGTTTTGTCAATAACAAAAATATTTTGTACTTCTTTATCATCGGTCTGAAGAACATTAAGTTCTCCTGCCATAGCAGAATGAGTAGGTGAGGTAGGTAAATCTATCTTAGTATCATCAGTTTCAGGCCAGGCAACATACTTGGCTTGAGGAATCCTAGAGTCGAGATTGATACCTTGTAGATGGGTAGCTACAGAAGATACTGAATGTCGAGGTCGTTGGATTCCTGATGAAGAGGCAATAAATTGGGGATATGAAATCCTTTGGCTGAGAGATCTTTGGAAAGTAATTTCTGTTAGTGTTGTGCCCTAAAGACAATCACTTGTACCATGTATATTGCATATTAAATTAATAAGAGGCATTCTTTATCTTTCAGTTTGATTGTAATATCTAAATATGTGTACAAACCGTTAGTAAAGTGCCTAGTACAACACAGTATTAAGGAAATCATGATAGAAATCATGATGTGAGATTCCTACTACACGATGCAGTGTTTGTACTTAAATAATCCCCAGTCATAGTATTAATAAGATGGGACATTATTAATACGCCAAGACTGGCACATGTTATATCTCTTGATTGGATCAAGCGGTGGTTCTCATATCCGTAGGTATTGGGATACTCAGGATTAACGTGTGGATGCTTGCTTTGAAATAAGTTCATTGGATGACCTAGCTGCGAGATAATCACTTGGATAACTATTTAGTGCCAGTGATAGAATCTCATTATAGCAAGTGTGCAAGTATCCTTAGACTTGAGATCTCCAAGGTACTTTGTTTATCGAGCGTTGTACTTTGATTCTAATCTTTGGAGTCTTATTTACGACCGCCTATGGGATGGATATTGGGTACAATGTAAAGTAAACGAAAGTAGTTGAGAGGGTCAATAAAGAATTCACCACTCCTAATAGTAGGAGAGTATATCTCAAGGCCACTTGTAGAAATCATTACTCATGAAGTCCTTGGCCAAGGCGACAATGTGATGGAAATGGTTCCAATTGATACACATATCGAGTAATGGATTTCTTGAACAAGTACTAAAATATTCGGGCCAGAATTAATAATATTCTGGAGGGAGTTGGCACTAATTTCATGCTCTAGACCGAATGAGATATTGTATGTTGAAAGGAGTTTATTGCACTGATAATTTGCTATTGAAAGGTTCATGTCAAGCCACTTGACTTTCTGGACTTTTGGGTGGTCAAGAGTCATTGCTAGATATCGCTCTTGATATGCTAAATATGAATTTATTAATTAAAGAATTAATAAATTTAATCCTTTATTTTATTAAGGATTATTAATTCTAATATTGTTAGAATTAATTCATATTATGCTACCAATAAGACCAGGAAACCTAATGGGTCACACACAATAAAGGTTTGAATGCTCAAATATATTATTTGATAATATTGTGGGGTTAATTAAGAGAAGGGAATATATTTATAGGTAAATTATAAGTTTGTTATAATTCATAGGACCTAATTGTAATTAAGTAAACTTCAAGGACCAATTTGTTGACAATTGGACGTTGAAGGACTAAGTTGCAATTTATGGTAATTATAAATCTATAAATATAAGGAAACGGTTTCCTTAGGGTTAGACACAGACCATTCACGCAATAACAGAGAAACCGTTTCTCTGTCTCTCTTCTTGATCAAAACCCTAGCCTCCCGAATTCTACTAGCATAGAATTGTGAGATTGTGAGCATTCAAACTTGTGTGGATTATCATTAGAGGGAGTTCTTTCTTGGACTTCAGTTGAGCTGCAGTGAACGGTTTTGGATAATCTGGATCGCGCCTGTGTTCTTGTTTTGAAATTTTTGAATTCCGGCTTCACGAGGTAATAGACGCAATCTTCTCATTTTTCCCGTTTCTATTACAAACCCGTGATCTATAGCTTGGATTTCTTGTTGTTTTCCGCTGCGCTTAATCTGATTATGCATGATAGAAATCCAATAATTTCTACTGATCCACAGGAGAATTGTTTGATTTCTGATACAGTAGAATTTTCTAGTTTATCAGAAGGAGCTGCATCAGTTAGAAGCCAATTGGAAGGAAGACTTACTCGATTCCAGGAGATGGGCTTGGGAATTGAAAGATGAGATCTTTGCAAATCGGTTTGAAAAAGAACAGTTTCTCCTTTGTTAGATGTCTTTATAGCACCAATATTAAAAGTAGAAGTCTTTTTTTGGAGAGGGGTTTGTCTACAAATTGAACAAGTCCAAAATGGAGATAATTATATTTTTGTTGGAAACATTGAATTGCACTAGCAGAAAGAAGTCTAATATCTTTGCAGTCAGAATCAATTTGAACTGTTTCTTCAACAGTCCTGATGACATAGTCACTAGTAAGTGACCATTTGGGAGATTTATAAATCTCATTGGGAGAAAATTTGGGGATTTCCCAGTTGTCAATAGATTGTTGAAGGTCAGAGTAATTAAACTCTTCCTTCAGTTTTGAAGAATTTTGAAAAGAAGTATTAGAGAAAGAAGAGGATGGAGTGGACCTGGAAAATGGGCGGAGGAAGGAAGACATGATGTAAATCTTTAAGAAAAGTAGTTAAATAAAATGCACGAAAAACAGATGGATGTACTTACTTCCTGTAACTTGGTGATCATTACCGTTAAGTTCCATAAGAAAGATATTCAAGTTCTGATGTCATGGGTGACGTCAGCAGTCTTGTTGATGTTATTCTGATGTCATTTGTGATGTCACTAATGATGTCTTGCTGATGTCATTTGTGATGTCACCAATGATGTATTGCTGATGTCAATTATGATGTCATCAATGATGTATTGCTGATGTCACTTGTGATGTCATTTTTTTTTTAAAGTTTATTCGAAAAATGAGGCGGCTTAGCTGACCATATGCAGATTAATAGAAGCAGTAAGTACAAAAAGTAGTAAATGAGGCGGCTTAGCCGATCATATGCAGATGCAAATACACAATACACAAAAGTAGTAAGTATAAAAGAAATAAATTAGGCGGTTTAACCGACCATATGCAGATGCACATAGAAGAAGAAGAAGTAGTACAGAAAATAGATTTATTACAATAGAAAGCAAAATTACATCAAGATTTACAAGATGCCCAAACTCAATCAATCTTTAGCCCATCAGACTTTGAAAAATGGTGCCAGCAAATGAACTTCAATTTCAAACAGGTAACCCCTTCTAATTCAAAATCTGTGGTGGTAAAAAACCCCACAAACACTGAAGCTTCAAGCTCCAAAATCACTGGCACGATGCAATCGGCATCCCAACAGGCTCTGTCTTCTGAGCCCAAACCTGTTTCTTCCAGGTTCTCTTTGACTCAAGAACCTGCTTATATCAAAACTCCCAAAGTATACAAACTTTTGCAAATGGAACCCGAATTTTGGGATTCAAACCTACAAAAGGCAGCCAGGCAACTCTTTAGCCCGGATGTCAATTTTATTCAAAAATCTCCAAAATTTACTCAAAAATACTACGAGTTCATCCTTGTAGATACCAAAAGTGCCTCTTTCCATCCACACAAAGACAAACAGACTGAAACATATATTACCAATACTTCAGTCCAAATACACTCTGTCCATACTCCTTCTGCATGGAAAGCTTCTCCCAGCACATTTAAAAAATTCTCCCAACCTTTTAACCCATTGGTTTACAACTATTGGGACTATCAATAAGCATAGATGAATGCTTTTACTTTTCAAAATCGTTTTCAAAATCACTCTTAGTTTCTTTATTTTAACAAAAGAAACCCAGTCTAGTTGGTGTTCCTGCATTGGTTTATCAACCAATGGTGGCCATGTTACGGGCCTACAGAATTAATTCTCCCAGAACCTGTTCAGGAAGGATTTGATTATTTCAAAAATAGGTATTTTAATCAACAGCCAGTAGTTCCACTACTGCTCCAATTCTTCAGTATATTCAAGTTCGCTTGGATATATTTCCAGAAGTTTTCCTACTTCAAAGAAGATAGATATTATGGATGAGTGGCTCTAGGATAGTACAACTTTTGAGAAGTTTTCCAATTGGAATGTCTGTTCAGTCTGAGAGTCAGGATGCCAGGTTGTAGAGGAAGTAATTTTCCTAAGTTAACACCAAGGTTTGGAGGAGATTCTGAACTATCATCAGAATAATTATCAGAAGCAGAATCAGGATCATTTTGATTTAAAACAAAAATAGAATTTTTGGAACCAACCTGTTCAGGAGATTCTGGAATGATTGATTTTTCAATTTCAGCTATTCTACACTGGAGATCAGTGAGAATAGGTTTGTCAGTAAGTACAAAAAGTAGTAAATGAGGCGGCTTAGCCGACCATATGCAGATGCAAATACAAAATACACAAAAGTAGTAAGTATAAAAGAAAAAAATTAGGCGGTTTAACCGACCATATGCAGATGCACGTAGCAGAAGAAGAAGTAGTATAGAAAATAGATTTATTACAATAGAAAGCAAAATTACATAAATGAAAATACTATTACAAATATTGAAAGTTAGAAATGGAATTTTAACCACTGGGAGAGGGAGAGTACTCTTAGAGAGTTGTGTGAATGTCTATAATATTGATTATCCTTTTGCCTCTTCTGTTAATATTTCAAAAATTATGGTAAACTGCCTAGGGACAAAATATTTCTGCTGAATTCCCCCCTGGTCAGGAATTCAAAATTCCTTTTGGAGCTGAACAAATTGATGCCACTCATTTTAAAAGGAAAGACAAAGACGATGATATGCTTCGTCCAAAAGACATTCAAAATATTTATGAACAAAACAATTATACAAACAAATATTTGCAAACTATTGGTGAATATTTG
The DNA here is from genome assembly GCA_026120185.1 of Voacanga thouarsii. Taxonomy (NCBI): domain Eukaryota; kingdom Viridiplantae; phylum Streptophyta; class Magnoliopsida; order Gentianales; family Apocynaceae; genus Voacanga; species Voacanga thouarsii. The sequence goes on along the minus strand of JANUWF010001287.1, from coordinate 9,450,389 downwards.
ATTTCAAAACCAAGTATTTCAAAACTGTTACAATGCTAACAACATTTATATATATATATATATATATATAGAGAGAGAGAGAGAGAGAGTGTGTGTGTGTGTGTGTGTGTGTGTGAGAGAGAGAGAGAGAGTGTGTGTGTGTGTGTGTGTGTGTATCTTAATCTAGGAATATTTAATTGATTTTGATTTTAGTGTCTTTTAAGGATCCTTAGTAATAAAGGAAATTTTCATGAGAATTTCCAAGAGTCTATGACTTCTTGTTTACAGGAATCTAAGTTCTATTGGTTCAGTTGATTTTAAAATTTTAACAATTTCAATCTCATAAATGAATTCCTCTCAAGAAACAAAATATACTTAGGTGCTAGGAAAAGGTCCTAAAGTCTAAAAGCAATGGAGTTCTTACCCATAATTTTATGATGTCTTGAGTTAGTTATAAAATTTTCTACATTTTACCTCAGTTACTAAGATTGTATGGCACAATCAACCTTAAAGTGAGATGTCCAACAGTGTATAGAGTACGTCCTAAGGTTTTCTTGTCTCTTGGTGTGACAACTTAAAGGATTCTCTGTGTTACTCTATTTCTTTTATAAATTTCTGTTATTTAGCCACTACTTTTAGCCTAGGTTTCTATTTATTAGTGCAACATTACAAGTAAAGTTTAACAACTTTGGCTTGCATTGCTTATTCTACCAAAATTGTTGAGCTTGAGACATCTTCAACTCATCAACACTAGGCTCAAAAGACTGCAAGACTAGACAAGCCTAGATATGTCAAAACTTATTGATAAAGCCAAGTGCAATCATATCCTTTTTAATTAATTATTGATATGTTATCTGTGGACTCTCTCAACAACATCCATGCATCCATAGCAGCCATTTCAACAACATCCTCTGACATCATAGGGCACCCATAAGTTCAGCTATAAAAACTCAGCATCCAAGCTTACAAGATTAATAAAAATTCCAAAGCAATAATAAAACTATTTCCATTTTGAATAACAATTAATTTTCAGCTTTATATTCCCTTCTTGTTTTAAATCTTACAATCTGATTTTTTTTTTTTTTTGCCATTTATCTGCATTTTCCTTCACTTCATAAATCATCAAAAAAGAATGAAAAAAGTACCAAAACAACCTTCTTGACCATTGATTAACACCCTAACATTGAATAGCTCACAACAAAAAGTTTCCTCATAACTACTTGCATTCTTTAAACTTTAGCTATCAAAACTTACATCAAAAGGCTCCTTAATGTGAGTGAAGTGGCTGGAAAAATATGATTGAAGTGGCTATAGTGAGGGGGATTCTGGTCCTCTTGTTATTGTGAGTGAAGTTGCTGCTCCTGCAAGCTCTAAACAGCCCCTCTATCTTCTTTTTTCTCTATTTACTTTTCTCCTCTCTTTCAATGACAGACTCACTTGTTTTCTATGCATTATTTTCAGATGGCTCCTGGTAGGAAAGGAATACAAAAAAAAAGGGCGAAAGGTAGGGTGATGTGTAGGCCAATCAAATAACGACTCCAAGGGTCAACCATTGAATTCACTCCCAATAGAAAATCAGAATTCTCCAAATACTAGCCACAAAGCAGCATATGATTTTTGTACTCCACCACCTACATTGCCTACTCCTACTGATGGCCAAAATGGTAGCAATTCTAGAGAAAGCGTTTAGTTAGAGATTCGTTCTGAGCAAGCCGAGTTAATCACTCACAATGAGCAAGTTGTGCCTATCACTCCTAATGATCAATTGAATCTACTCTAGCTCAGGAGAATGTGCAAACATCTAACTTATCTATAGCTATTAATATGCCAGCACAGGGCAAGATTGAATGTTGGATTGAAGGGGATGAGTAAGTGATTTCAAAATTTGTTATTTTCTGAAATTTAGTATTCATTCTAAATGTATCAAGCAAAATCCTTAAATATTTATTTTTCTGTTGTAGGATTCTTTGCAATGCCAAGCTGCTCAGCAAACCAGTGCGATCTATTTGTCTAACCATAGAATCTATGTTTTCGAGACCATATCCTACTTGGAAAAGGGTCCTACCTACACAAGGGATGTATGGTACGCTGAGTGGGTAGTAAGTATTAATTTTATTTTTTTCAATTCTAGCTATAGGTTGTATTTTATGCTTATTATGCTAATTTGGTAATTTTGTTTAGGAAAACTATAGAAAGAATACAAATGGGACCACAAATATGATTCGATCATGAGAGCAAAATGGGGGGGAAAAGGCCAATAACAATTATAGGTACTGGATGGAAGAAGTACGAAATGGACATATCTCTCATGATTTCATAAAAGAGGAGCACTATAATGAGCTTCGAGCATATTGGGATAGTGATGCTTTCAAGAAAATGTCAAAGACTATGTCAGCAAACAAAAAGAGTGTTTTAGGAGCCTCAAATCATTCAGGAGAATCTATCCCAGCAATTGTACAAAAGAGAAAGCTTGCATAATATATAGATTTTTTTTAATGCATCATTTGAAATATATTTATAATTATTGTTCTTATGTATAATATGTTACAACATACATTTATGACAATTTCGTAGGAGGAGAAATACCATAGAGAATATTTGCAGATGGACATCTATGTCTTCATTCACACAACAAACACTGAAGATGAGGTTAAGTAAGTGCTAAAAAGAGAAAGGCCAATGCTAGAGGGGGAAGAGGAGCTACTAAAGGTGCCAAAACTTGTCTTTATTGACAAGCAATCTGAGGATATATACGTAAGTGTCATATCCACTGAAATACAAGATCAACATATATATACTTTTAGTTTTACGAGATCTAATCTGATTGCGGTGTTATTTTAATGGGGATCTAATGAAATTATTGTTTCCATAATATTAACTAGTAATCTACAACAGTTTGAATTGTTGATTGTTAAGAATTGGTGTTATAATTAATTAGATAAAGAATTTAATTGGTATTGTGTGATTGGACTTAAACTACTAGGGACTAGATTATGCAATTGGTATTGAGATTGGCTCTGAAATTTGAATTGAATTGAGTTGACTGTGTTGAGCTGCATTCTGATTTTGTCTGCTGAGTTTAAACTGATATATGATTGAGCTACCTTTGATGTGAAATGTTAAGCTTGAGTTATAGTTGACTGGATACTGGTTTTATACTATTAAACTTGAGAAGAGAAGTTAAGTTTTATTGGTTGATTTGTGTTGGTTAATTACTGCATTTGTGTTGGTTTGCTAGTGATTTGAGCTTTGAAATGTGGATTGTTGAGTTTCTGCTATGGCAATTATAAGGAGGAGTATGTCGATTGTTTGATTGAGTTGTGAAGTGTGGGTTGTAATAGTGTTGGGTATATTGAAACCTGTGCTGGAACAATTGATTTGATTGTGGTAGAGTTCTGACTTGATTGTTGTTCGTTCAAGGGAGTTGATTTTTGATTGGTGAATTGATTTGTAATATAGTACTACATGGAAAATTTTGAGTGAAGTGGCTTTAGTGAGAAGGATTGTTGTCCTCTTGTTTAAGGCTGGAAAAATGTGACTGAAGTGGTTGAAAAAATGTGAGTGAAGTGGCTACAGTGAGGGGGATTCTTGTCTTTTTGTTTAGGATTTGAAAAATGTGAGTGAGTGGTTGGAAAATGTGAGTGAAGTTGCTGTTCATGCAAGCTCTGAAATAACCCCTCTATCTTCTCTTTTCTCTGTTTGCTTTTCTTTAGAAATTTGTTCTTGGTTGGGGCTATTTTTTTGGGAGGCTGTTTTGTTGGGGCTATTTTAGTAGTATGTATAAATTTTGTTATTGGGTTGTTATTTATACTATACTGTTTTTATTGTTACAGGCAAGGTCCCAAGAGAAATTGCAAAAAAGAGATGGAGCTAATAACAAATCAAACACCGGAAGGGGAGCAACTAAAACCAGTTAACAAGGTTGATGTTTGGTTGCGAGTTGTAGGACCACCAAAAAAGGGTAATACAGTCTATGGCATGGGATCACTCAGTTTGAGCTGCCTAGAAACATCTACTGCATACAAGTCATCCTCTTCATCTTGTTCATCAGCACAGTCTACAGAATATGTCCAAAGGTCAGAATTGTAAAGTGTTGATGATTCATTATACAAGGCTATTCAAGAACTACGAGAAGCGATTGAACGCTTGCAATTCGAGGTGAAATCCTTAACATCAGAAGTTAAGGAACTCAAGGGAGAGGATGCTTCACGAGATGGATCTTGAATTTATTTCATATTATGGGCTAATGAAGTAAAATATTATTTTAAGCTCATAACAAATTTACTTTATTTGTTTTTTGTTCCACATTAGAGTTTGATGTACTTTTGTTATGGATATTGATGTTCTTTCAATATGGATGTATGATTTTGATATGAATGTACTTTTAATATTATGTAGGATTGCTTTATTAAATATGTTTATGGATTATATAGTGATAATATAGTTTTATTTACCAACGAAAAATCAATTGGTACTTACCAACAAATAATCTGTTGGTGCATAGCAAATGAAATTTACAGGTGTTACCAACACACAATCTGTTGCTATTTACCACCACATATTTGCAAATGCTTACCAATAGATTTATCTGTTACTACATACCAACAGAAATTACCAACACAAAATAGCAGGCGCATACCAATAGATTTATCAGTTGGTACATACCAATATCAATCTGTATGTGCTTTCCAACAGATCACTGTTAGTACGTAACAACAATACCTTGCAATTGCTTACCAACCGATATATCTGTTGGTATATACCAACAGAGTATGTTTGCAACACCAACTAAATTGTAGTTGGTAAGCTATCAATATGCATTTTCTTTTTCGACATTTGCCAACTAAGTACCAACTAAATCGTTTGTTGGTAATGAATAATAATTACCAACAACATAAATATACCAACTACAGAATTGTTGGCAAATTACCAACAACATTACCAACTAAACAATCAATTGGAAAAAATACCAACAAAATTACTAACAAAATACACAATTTAAAATTTTTCAACAACTTTACCAATAACATCATTAGTCTGTTGGTAATGTAGTAAAATTACCAATAGAAAATACTTAACCCCAAAGAAATCATTACCAACTGAAATATAATATTACCAACAATAAAATCTGTTAGTAATTACCAATAGACTTAAAAATCTCTTATTGGTAACACTTTTCAACAAGCGTTTTACCTATGGACCAAATTCTGTTGGTAAACTAGTATTGCCAACAGAAATTGGACACCTACCAGTAGAATTTGACAGTTGGTAATCAGTCTTTTTTCTAGTAGCTGCTCCCTGCATCAAATAAGCTATCGCCATTGCAGGATACATGGGAGGAACAGTTATAGCATAGCTCTGTGGCCCTCTATATGGGAAATAAACATTCCTGTTAAGAGCTGTCGTTAGGTCATAAGATACATGTACCCCATTGGTGCTTGAACCCCCGTAATCGGGTATAGTATGGTTCTTTCTAGGAAAGGCTCTACGGGAACCATATTTTGTGCCGCTAATGCTTGATTCACTTGGTGCCCCCCAGGTATAAAAAATGGCAATTCCCTACACAACAATTGCACTGACCCGTAAGACGGTGCACTAACGGTCGAGGCAAGAGGGTACACAATTGACTGAGGTATCCCATGAGTGTTTTACCTCTATTCAAAATTATACAGCTCGTTCTAAAGTAGTGGCCGGAACACTGTGGCAAACTGGGGAATAAGTTTTTGAATAAGTTCGCTTGTACATTGATCCATAGCCTGTTGTATGGCAGTTAATGACGTGAGTGTCAACTGAGACACCTGAGAAGGAGACGAGGACTGTGTTCCCTGCTCAGGAAGGGTAACCTGGGCATCACTGGAAGTCATTGTTGTAAGATTGAAAGCTCCCTGTAAAACTCAAACTGTAGACCGATTGAATGAATCCGATAAAGGCCCTGAGAATTGCTGCTGAGGATTTGACATAAGGCATTCTAGACTCAATTGTATACAACAACTACCTTGTGTCCCACTGGGCGTGCCAATTTATGTTGTTGTACAAAAAGAGAGCCAATGGAAATGGTGATCGTTTTCTCTTCTGATGAATATAAACAATCTGATGGAAGAATAAATGCGAGAGTCGGACCTTTTAAGAGATGTAGATTCCTTGAACTTACTATAGAAATGGTCAAAGAAAGCAAGAATATTGCATGTGGAAACCAATAAGGACTGGAACTAATGTATTTCGATTGATCTTGACAAAAAGGAGTACAAAATTACTAGAATTTAAAATCAAAGTAAAATAAAACGGAAACCTGGTAATAAAAAAATAAAGAAAACTTCTGAAAAACTAGTCAAAGCTGTAAAGAAAGGCAAAGAAAATACAGAAGAAAAAGGGAATTGAAAACTTAAAAATGGTAATCTTCTGGGTGTGTTTGTCATTGTTTTTGTTCTGGGAATCCTTACCCGCTTTATGCTTACTGTGGCATTGTAACCGACTATTTGTATGTGGAGAAAATCTCGCTTCATGGCTTAACCTTAGCGATTGGGTGCAGTAGTACTTTACCGATCGTGCCGAGACATTGGGATGGTGACTCAACGGCTCCTAGTTCCAATATTGGCCGAGTACATCGGCTGATGAATACTTGACGTCATCATCGGCTTGGCGAAATTCCTATCGAAATCGACTCAAAGTTACCGTTGCAACGGCTCAGCTAAAGTTGACATCAACAATAGGTATATACAGACGTTAAAAGTTTTCACCTCAAGAAATTTCCCATTTATGGACAATAATTTTCCTTAGGGGCCCTACTCTCGAAAGCTCCCTTATATTGACGGAAGCAGAAAAGTACAAAGAAGCCAAAGTACTACTCCATTTGGAGTTAATCTTTCATCTACTAATTGCTATTGATATACACTTTTGTTGGTACGTGAATCCTAGTAGTAGGCATACAAGCCTCGGAACAAACTCAAAGACTTATTCAGTTTAAGCACATTGGGATATGTTGAATGGTGGATTCAGTAAAAGCTTACTAGCTAAATGATGTCCCTATCAAGTTGAGAGAGATCATACTTTTGTAAGTTTAATATGCTCAACCTAAACTAATTACTTAAACAACAATACTAATAGTGGAATGGGCCATAAAAATTAAACATTATAAGATTTTCATATATGATACCTTAATTTTGAGCGAATAATGGTCTATATTTACTAATTTGAAATTCCTTGAGTTATTAAAGAATGAAAGTAACTAAAGTGAAACAAATATGAAATATTTATTCTATAAAATGGAATTTGTTACCATTAATAGGCAAGATTATGTCCTCTTGAATTCTTTTAAGGGACAGTTAAATTTGAACTCAGTAATTCAATAGTAACTATTGAATTTAATATGTATGTAAGACATGGTCTTATAGTACTATCAAATTGAAGATGAGAATTAAGGATTTAAATGAGGGTAGCTTGATCATTTTACCTTATTCAAAATATTATATTGATTGATGGAGGTACTATGTAAGATTGATCAATTTTAGGATATAATTATTAACTCTAGTAATTTTAATTAGTCTAAGAGTGCAACGTTCTTTTAGTAAAGTAGAACCTAATTAATAAATTTTTTAAGTTGACAAAATAATGAATTAAGGTTTAGTCTAACTGTATCCCTTCAGTGGCTCCTAATTATGAAAATAAAATTATTAATATTTATAATTCATTATGATAAGTTGCAAGAAACCAAAAGTCATATTTGAGATAGAGCAGAATAAGTGAAGATAGTTGTACTCAACTATACTTATTCGGTTTTAATACTCTATCAATATTGGTATTTAAGATAGAGTAAAATATGTAGAGACATTTTGGATATAGCCAACTACACATTGATTTTTTGACTCTATATCAATATATATGAGAAACAACATACGTTATGTTAACATTTAGAACATTTGTGTGAGTTCACTCTCAATAAAGAAAGAAAAATACAATAGCCAATATCTTTTGATCCAGAAAGATTACACTAAATAAAACTTAGGGGTCTGGAATATTACTAGAAGTCCAAAAGTTTCTCATATCGAATTTTTAAAAGCGATATCTACAAAGGTATTGTTTGGTTTCATGAATTTATAAATTTTAATATAGTTAATATACACACCCACACCCAGCAATTGGTATCAGAGCCACTGGTTTGATAAATATTTATGTGTTAAGATTAAATATTTTATGTATATATTAGTTGGACGGTGTAGGAACAATCTATTTATATTCACGGTGAATGATTTGATTACTCCAAAATAACTTTATGGTTATCGTTTTGATTCGATTAACATGTTTATATATTATTGAGTCTTGTAACAAAAGGAGTGGATTATATCTTCACGTTTCCCTTTTGAGTTATTTTTACTTTTTATTTATTATATTTTAAAAAATAGAGGTAGAAAGATTTGAACCTAAGTTGTTGGTTTGAAGGTTCATAGTGCTAATCACTGCTCTAGTGAAGATCTTGTGACACTATTTAATTAAAGTTGCGGATTGTTTGTAGAATTTACTATTTTGTTAGTTAATTAGAAATTTCATTTGTATTTTGTAATTTTAATTTTATACCTAATTGTTGGGATGTATGCCCTCTTACATTAGGTTTTTTATATAATTTTGACTTGTATTAATAAAAACATTATTCTCAGAAATTGTTTGTAAATACTTCTTTACTTTTGTGCACAATTTTCATTGGAAAAGACCTATTGTGTTTAAGTAAATGATTCATGTGAATGAAGGTCTTTCACAATAAAGTATGAATTATAGGTTGCTTAACACATAAACTATCGTTCTTAACCAAATGATGAGAATGAGAATCTCATCATGGCAAAGTTATTGTGTTATGAATTCTAATTATAGAATGGCTTACCTTTAGCCAATGAGTAGTCTTCTCATTTTATAACACAAGCCTATTTCGAATACGTAAAACTGGACCTGTGGTAGTGATTTCTAAAAATACTATGTGGTAGAAACTTAGACTATTACTGTTACAGCATGTACTTGTATTCTACAACTTGAGTATAAGTTGGTGGTCGGATGAAACTGGAAGCGTATGCTTTGATGTACTAAAATTGAGGTTTTTTAATAGGACCAATATACTTGTATGTTGAGTATATATAACTAGTTAGTTAAGACAGACTTGTACAAGATAACTTCTACACTATATTACCCCTTGTGGTTGTCTAAATGATCTAATTATCCAGGGCCCTCGGGAACATGACTTAAACATTTTCTTTAGAGCAGCTCTTTTGGAATGTGGAAATATTCCAAGAGGTCGTGAATTATTGGAATAGAAGCCTAAGGATGGTAAATATCTTTTAGAAAAGTATTAATACACGTTTTCCTCTCTAAATGTACATCGATGTATAGAGAAGTATTTAGTTATTTCACCTGTAGGTCGAAAACATAGCTAACGCATATTGTCCTTGGGGTCAATATTTTCTTATGGTGATATTATGAAATATTTAAAATAAAAATATAACTATTTAGATAGCATGGGTATTTTGGTCATTTTAGTAGCTAAGGCGATATATTTTTTTTTTGTCCTTGATATAGCCCGTAGGTCCTAATTAATTTTTGGTTGTGGAAATGTTCTCGATCAAAAAGATTTTATTTTATTTAGGAAGTCTAATATATTTTTGGACTGAAATAAAATAAAAGAATAAGAGAAATTGAAGTAAATTTATTATCTAATTTAATTAGTTAATTAATTATTCAAGAGCTTAAGCCAGGATTGAATAATTAGAAAATTAACCTGGGCTTAAACTAGATAAAAAGGCTTAAATAATTATTTTAATTCATTTGATCTCATTAATTATTTATTGGATTATTTTTATAGGCCCAGAAAATAAATAATTAATGGCTATTATTTTGGACTCATTAGGACCAGAAAAATAATAAATTATTAATGGCCTAATAGCTTGAACCAAAAGGGGTTTTTTTTTTTTTTTTAATTCATAGAATAGAAGAGTTTAAGCTAAGCCATACCTCTTTTGTTGATAGCCTCCGGGTGGTTTGAAATATCAAAACCCCGGTGTTTTGGTTGTCTTTAAGTGAGGTCGTGTGTTTTTGCATAGACAGGAGGAACACACGAAAGGGAAAAAAAACCCAGAAGTCTTGTTTTTCTTCTCTCTTTCTCTCTCGTTTGTTCTTCTCTTTTTGATTTCTTGATTTTGCTAATTAATAGCAAAGAATCAAGAAGTGTTTTGAGGCTGTGATTTTCCTCACCTAAGTTGTATCACTAACGAGAATAATGTAAATGGTAATAATGTTAGCACTATTCGAGAATAGGCAAATAAGTTTTGGTTTTCTTGCTAAGAAATAAGTTGCAAACAAGGAATACCTCAAGCAAAGCCCTGCCCTACATAAATTTATTAACCAAAGTGTTTAGACATTTCAGTGTTGTTCTGAGTTCGATCACCCCTGCTTCTTCAAAGATGAATGTTTACAACTTTGAGTCTTTTGAGAAAATAGGATATGTGCAAATGAATAATGAGTGGAAGCAGCTCAGAGATGTTTCTAACAATGAAAAGGAAAGACTGTTAAAGGTTAAGGTCGAAAGCAAGACTGCTCAACCTACAAGAGCAAAAAGAAAGGCTAAGATGGAAGCTCAAGAGGAGTCGTCTAGTAAGAGAAAACAAAAAATTCATGATATCGGCATCAATTAGAGCATTCTAGAAGCCATAAATTTGTGGCTGTTAAGGTAGACAGCCTTAGCTCAGAAATCTAGAATTTTGAGAAAAGGCTAACTGCTGTGGAAGAGAAGGATCAAAAGGCTGAAAACATTCCTGATAAATCAGTACCATCTCAAGAACAAGTGACTAAAAAATAAATTGCCCAAAAGGAAGAAAATGACAATGAACAAGATACTAAGAAAGAATATAAGAAGGAGGATGAAGGAATGAAAGAAACCTAGATTGAAGAGGAACTGAAAGACAAAGATCTTGGTCAACAGTAGACAACTGAGGACGATAAACAATGAAGGCAGACACTTGTGCGTGAGGAAGAATCAGCACCACCTACCCCTACTGTAGTACCTGCTCCCAAACCAGCCATAGTTGGCAGCTTATCTAGTAAACGAAAGAAATATGTTGCGGTAAAAAGAAAGTCCAGCCGCATTACTGGACATCATTCAAAAAAGGGTGCCGGGACCAAGTTTACAACAATTCACATTTCCTGATTGACCACTTCTGCGGGCTACTTACAGACTTTTTGTGCTTGAACAACTTCTATTATTGTCCCATTGATAACCAATTTTAAAATTTCTGCACTTGTACTTGAACAATTTATTTTTGCATTTATCCCTTGCTGATCTATCGGCCAATATATATATCTACTCTTATCCATAAGTTTTTGTTTGACCTATTTATTCTATCATTCTTACATTTTGATTGATGATAAAGGGGGAGAAAAATGGATTGTGACTATGATAGGTGGATTATGAATTATGGATTGTGGAGGAATTTGAACTATTATGTATTGTGATTATTATTTTGACAATGGTGGATTAGGAACTATGATGTGAGAATATATGTTATGAACCTTCAAATTGTTTATGGTTTGAGGATTCAGACTGTAAGGCATTGAGAGACTTAGTGGAATCTATGTTGAGATTTATGAAATAAGGCACTTTGAAGAATGGGCATAAGTTCATCGTGCATTCTAACTGATTTTAACTTGGCTTGATGATTTGTTTCTTGACTATGGTGGTAATTTGCAATTCATTAAATATTCAGATGATGAAGATATTTATGCTTATGAAAATTTTCTCCTGTTGCACAAAAAATTCCTTGTGTTTGAAATACCTTCAGAAAATTAGGTTGGGTTAAAATCTCTGATCTATCTTTGTGAAAATTTTACTCTGCACATACACAGGGGGAGTTTTGGACCCATTTTTCTTCAATCTAAATAGCTGTCCAAAAATGACCTTTTAAAAGATTAAGCCTATGCCTCATTTAACCCTATTTTGGATGTATATTTTGGAAGTCTAAACTTCTGGGATTTGTCTTAATTTTAAAACGCACCTTATAGTTCTATATCCTATGATTCATATATGCACATACTAAAGAGGAGCATTACATCATATGATTTATCTTCTATACCTCATCATGTACTTATCTATATATTATTCTTGTAACTACTATTTGCGGCTATTTCCTTGTGAAATAATCATTGGATGGAAGGAAGGAGGATAAGGAGGTAGGTTGGGCCATAAGCTTATTGAGCTACGTTTGTGAGTATATGCTTAAATTTTCTTATCTTAATCTCATAAATACTTTTTGAGTCCTATAATGAGAGAATGCTTCTCTCTTAAAAATATTCTTATTTCTCTCGGTTTAACATGTCTGTACGGTACATATCATTGTTTTTATATCACAATCTCATCAAGTTTGTCATTACTCAAAAAGGAGGAGATTGTTAGCCCTAAGGGCATTCTCCTGTGTTTTGACTTATGACAAACATTAATAAGGATTAACTTGTATGATCTATAAGTGATATGACATGTTTGATGATAGAGCTTAAATTAGTCGTATTTTTCCTAGTTATTTGACGCTATTTTGTGATACATTTTGTTCAATAACTAGTTATACTCCTTCATATTTGAAATTTTACCTTTGAAAAGGTTTTTTGTGCATTATTTTAGATTTTAGGGGTAAAACAATACAAAAACGTCGCAAAATAGAACAGAGTGGCGCCGGACACGCCAATTGGTAGACTCTTCTACAGGGGTTCCATCAATCATAAGACTCTGGAACAGGTATTTGATCTTATTGAAAATTTGGCTTCTAATAACTATTCTTAGGAAAGTATAAGGTCTAGAGCTAGTATGTAAGGAGTGCACAAAGTGGATACTGTGGCAGCGTCGAAGGCTAAGATGGACGCCTTAACTCAGAAGATGGAACAAATGGTGATGCCACAAGGCTAGGTATTAAATGTAAGTTGTGATTTCTATGGAGAAAGACACCTAAATCATGAGTGTCAAAATATGAGTTCACTCCAAGAAACCACGGGACAAGCGGCCTTTGCAGGTAATATCCATCCAGATAACAACCCTTGTAGCTCTACATATAATCCTGATTGGAGAAATCACCCTAATTTCTCTTGGAGCAATGGAAACCAACCTAGGCAGGGTTCTTTCAATTTTGGGAGAAATCAAATGAACCAACCTCCCATGAACAACAATCACCTTCCAAGCCACCATTGGAGGACTTGATTGGCCAATTGGTAAGTACAACGGAGACTAAGTTTCAAGGAGTTGATGCTACAACAAGGACCTTAGAGGCCTCAATGCGCAACTTGGAAAACCAAATTGGTCAACTTGCCAAACTACTGGGGGATCGTCAAGCCGGGACATTGCCAGGAAACACTGAAGAAAATCCACGAGATCAAAGCTGTGGAAAACATTGAAGTCAATTTTTCTTTCAGTTTTGTGATTGGGAACAATTTTTATTTTCTTCATTTTGTTTGATTCATTTTCATGAATTAAAGTGCATTATTCATCATTATTGTGTGTTCCTCATTTTCCTTGAAAAAAAAAGAAAAAGAAAAAGAAAAAAAAAGCTAAAGGTCGGACATAATGCAACTGGCGCCGGTTCCGTCGGGCAAGACACATGAAATAGGCCATTTTGGCCTTTTTTTTTTTTTTTTCTTTCAAACTCTCCAACTCACTCTCAAATCCTCTCTAATCTGCATCAGCTTCACCTTCCAAACTTTACAAACTTTGATTTTTCACCTCCTAAACACTTTTATAACATCAATCTTCCTTTCTTTTGTTGATCCTACGGATCAAAAGTCTTTAAATCTTCCATTTTTCCCAACAAACTCCACATCAATCCACATGCAAAGGACTTGGATTTCTGGAAAAAGATTGCATCTTTTGATTGCCCATGCATAAGAGCGTACAAAGGTATGAATTTTTTTGAATTCCCACGGTTAAAATGTTGATGAGTTTTTCTAATATTGAGTATATTTTTGGCCAAAAATTGGGATTTTTCATATTCTCTTTGCCTTGTGAAATAACTCTTGAGCTTCATGATTTTGGATTTATGATGAGTTAATGATGCTTTGGTACTTGATTCATTTACATGATCATTAGAGAGTTTAGCATATACTTAAGGGTAGGATTATGGTTATTATAATGATTGAGTAGTGATGCATATTGGCCTTGAATTGTTTTCCACTTGATCATTCTAATGCCTTTATTCACATAATCATATATACACATTCAAAATATAGTGGAGTTGTTCAACACATTTCTGTTTTATTGTGAGCTTTATATGTATTCTTGCAGGTTGTGTTGAATTGATTGAAGGAGATTAACTTAGTTGTTGTTGAAGGAGTTTGGGCATTGTTGTTGTGAGATTGGTTGAGATTTGAGTGAGAGTTGTGTATTATGTTTGAAACGGGGAGCTATGCCCCTTTTTAATTCTTTAAGCTCATCCGTTCTATCCTCTTATTTTCACCACCACTTACTTGACAACATGTCTAGAGCACGGGGTCAACCCTCCAAATAGGCGAGAGCTTCCTCTTTCTATTCCTCAGCCCCTCCATCTATGGATCCCTTATTCCTTAGACCAGCTGAGTTCATAGATCCATTGTGTGAGGAATGGTATAATAGGAGAGCTTCCAATAAAATCATTATGGATCGTACATTCGCACCGACCCTAGACCGTGTCCTAAAACTTGGAATAATGTTTAGAAGGCTAGGGTGGGGACCTATTGTACAGCTAAAAGGGAATTATTGTCTAGTACTTATTAAGGAATTCTATGCCAACATGGTTGACAAAGGTAATAAACACATTCCACACATAAAGACAAGGGTAAAGGGCACCCCCATTATCATAAAACAAAATCACTTAGCTACTCTCCTCCTGGTTTATGACGATGATACTTGGCAAGGGATAGATTCCAATAATCAAAATATCCTTTCTAACCCTAATTGGGATGCCAGTGGGACTAGAGCTACCCTAGGTTTGTACAAGCACAATGCTTTCCAGGCGAACAATTTTTATTCAAACAATGACCTTGGTGCCAACTTTAGGGCTCTAGTCTACATGTTTGAGTTCAATGTTGTACCCCATACCAACGGTTTCAATGAAACACGCCTTATTGATACCTATATCTTGTATAGGATGATGACCACCCAGCCTATCCTTCTTGCTCCATTGATTATACAATCTATTAGGGATGTGGTTCATCACCGTCTTTCTACTAAAGCTTTCGTCTTTTCCTTAGTCATAATAAAGATTTTGAGAGACTTTGGTATTAGCACTGAGAGAGAATTGATGGAGGCTACCACTGAGCATGATAGGGTTACAAAGCAGACACTAATGAGCTGCGAGTACAAGTATAACCAGGAGCTAAAGAAGTGGTTGACACCCCAGGAGGTCAGGTATCCCGGTCAGGTTAGGCCACCACCTGTGGAGGAGGAGCACCCACCACTAGCATCACGGGCACGAGTGGGTAGTTCACAGTCCTAAGTCCGGATTGACTTTAAGACTACAGTACTGGGACAGTTAGCCCAGCAGACGGAGATGCTACTGCACATGCAGGAATCCATCAACGACATTGCCCAGAGGCAAGGTATTATGGAGCAGCACTAGACTGAGTGGCGCCAGCATTTTCCTGGACAACATGGTGGTGAGGGCACGTCCGCACCTAATGATGATGATGGGACGGATTGAGATGCTTATTCTACACATGTCCCGACTTGTCACTCTCTTTTTGTTCTTTTTCCTTTATATTTTCATGTCATTTTATTTTGGAGGTGTACTTTTCTTTTCTTTTTATACTATTTTCTTTCTTTTCTTTTTGGTTTATTTTTCTTTGCTAGTTTTTATACTTTGGTGTGCTCTTTTGTATTTTTCTTTTTAGGTACTTTGCCGATGCCCCATTCTCCAAAAACTCAACTCTTGTACAGTAAGTTGCACAATGAATGGAAGTTTTATCTTTCTTATCTCTTTTCCTTTATATTTTTGGTCCCACGGCATTACTTCTTCCTTATTCTATTTATTTGGCCATTGAGGACAATGTTCAGTTTAAGTTTAGGGGAGTGGTTAGATTGAGAATTCTTCTATGCATCATTCTTTTATAATTCATCCTTCTTGTGCATCCTTCTTGTGAGCAAATTTTTTTCAAAATGTTTCTAATCTTCATTGAGGTTTCAAGCTGTGTTTTTAATACATGTCTTTTTGATAGATCATAGAGCATATGTTCTCTATCATTTATGGCTTATGCATGCACTTGGACTAAGTAATTCTTGATTATATGCTTTACATTGTTCTTAAACTTATTTTTCTACTAAAATTCATGAAGTATTCTAGAACTTACTTGAATACCTCTCGAAGCGAAATAAGAAAGACATTCATGATTTAACTTAGGAATGACGGTAATAGGCCTTTTTTGGATAGTTTGAGCTTTCCAAGCCTACCTATTTGATATTATCCCTAGTGCCTATTTTAAGCATAAATTGTTAATTTCTTTCTTAAAACCCGTTATCAGACTTTGTCCATTACTTCTTTTTGAGAGTTTGAATAATTCTTCCAAATCTTTGATTGCTCTTGATGGATAAAAGTACATGTAGGAGAAGGTTGATGGAGAATGCTTGTGAAAAGATCATGACTTGTTGCTTTCAGTCATGTATCAATAATTGTGTTGAGTTGGGAAATGAGAAGAGAAAGAGAAGAAAGAGAAGAGAAAGATTGAAAACAAGAAAAGAAAACAAAAAGCTGCTAAGAAAAGATGGAAAGAGAAAAATTATGAAACAAACAACAGTAGCATTTGAAAAAAAAAATAAGAAGAGAAAAGAAAAGAAAAGTGAAAGAGAAAGAGAAGAAAGATCACAAGAAGAACGGTGGTTGAGCTGTAGGAATTTCTGAAAAACTTGAGTTCACAAGTTCTTGATACCATTGATGAAAATTTGAATGATCTTGCGAAAGAATGATTGATGAAGTGAGAATGAGTTCTGAAAATGCAAGATTTGCTTGACCTATGCTATAATTGCTATACAAGGTTATAGGTTTTGATTGATAGGAGAGCAAGAAGAGCTTGGAAATTATTGATACATGTTGTTTATCCTTTTCTTGCGAACTCTTATCTTCTTGATATTTGATTCTCCTATATCCTTCGTTTGACAAGACACATTACAAACCTCTAGCCTTACATTACAAGCTTGAAAGTCCTACTTGACTTAAGTAGAATCATGATATGTCTCGAATTAATGGAGAGAGTGTATGAAAAGTAAGCTTATGGAAGGCATATTTATTTTGAACTAAATTCTTTCCAATGGTTTGAGAATATTGTTAAGCATTGGAATGGTTCTACTAAGTCGCTATTCACTTACACAAGTCTTGCATTTGTTGTGAAAGATGTAGTAGCATGTGTTTTATGTTCTTGAATGCAGAAAGTATTAGAGATATCGTTTTGAATTGATTTAAGTGATTCTTTGAAAACTTGCGTTTTTCCAACTTGTCTTTGATACTTTGCTTAAGGACAAGCAAAAAGCTAAGTGTGGGGGAATTGATAGGGTTTAAATTAGTCATATTTTTTTTGAGTTATTTGAGACTATTTTGTGATACATTTTGTTCAATAACTAATCATATTCCTTCATATTTGAGATTTTACCCATAGAAAGGTGTTTTGTGCATTATTTCAGATTTTACGGATAAAACAAGACAAAAAAATCACAAAATAGAATAGAGGTGGCGCCGGACAAGCCAGAGGAGGTGGCGCCGGCCACGTGCTGTTGGCATACACTTCGAGGCGATAAAAAATCGTTGAAACAGGACCAGAACAGAATTGAACCGGCTCCAGCTCTAGCAGCTAAGGCGGCGCCGGCTGTATTCTGGAAAACGTTACATTGAAATCAAGAAAAAATCAGCGAACAACTGAAGAAACAAAACCTAACCAACGCCGGCTCCAGCAACCAAGGCGGCGCCGGCTGTGCCTTGATGATAAGGCGGTGCCTTGAATTTTACACGCGATTTTTGATAATCTGTAGAGTTTTAGTATCTTCCTACTTCTAATCGACCAAAAACCATACACCAACGAGTTTAGGCACTTCCTAAGCCTAACATTCATACATCGTGATCTGTCTTTAAAATAAAAAGAGGTTTTGGAAAATCAAATTACGAATAAGTTTTTAAATTTTCCAAAAACCTTATTCACCCCCTTCTAAGATTTTTCACATAACACAAGCGTATTTCGAATACGTAAAACTAGACTTGTGGTAGTAGTTTCTAAAAGTACTATATGGTTGAAACCTAAACTACAACTATTACAACGTTGACTTGTACTCTACAGCTTGAGTATGAGTTAGTGGTCTGACGAAGTTGGAAGCGTATACTTTGATGTACTATAGTTGAGGTTCTTTAATAGGACTAATATACTTGTATGTTGGGTATATGTAACTAATTAATTAAGACAGACTTGTACAAGATAGCTTCTACACTATATTACCCTTTGTGATTGTTTGAATGATCTAATTATCCTAGGCCTTAGGGAAAATGACTTGCATATTTGCTTTAGGGTAGCTCTATGGGAAAGCGAAAATATTCCAAGAAGTTGTGAATCATTGGCCTAGAAGCCAAAGGATGGTAGATATCTTTTAGAAATGTGTTAGTACACTTTTTTCTCTTTAAATGCATAACGATGTGTAGAGGGGTATTTTAGTCATTTCATATGTAGGTCAAAGACATAGCTAACGCATCATTGTCTTTGAGGTTAATATTTTCTTATAGTGATCTTAGAAAATATTTAAAATACAAAATACAATTATTTATATAGTATGGGTATTTTGGTCATTTTAGTAACCAAGACGATGTATCTTTTTAGTCCTCAGAATAGCCCATAAGTTCTAATTAATTTTAGGTCGAAGAAATGGTCTCTATCAAAAGAATTTTATTTTATTCAGAAAGTCTAATTTATTTTTGGATTGGAATAAAATAAAAAATGAGAGAAATTAAAATAAATTTATTGTCTAATTTAAGGGCCTAACTCAGATTAAATAATTAGAAAATTAACCTGGCTTAAACTAGATAAAAAGTCTTAAATATTATTTTAGTTCATTTTGGCTCATTAATTATTTATTGAATTTTTTTATAGGTCCAGGAAATAAATAATTAATGGTTATTATTTTAGGCTCATTAGATCAAGAAAATAATAAATTGTTAATGGCCTAATAGCCTGAACCAAAAGTTTTTTTTTTTTTTTAATTCACGGAATAGAAGAGTTTAGGTTAAGCCAAACCTCTTTTGTTGATAGTCTCCGGGTGTTTTGAAATATCAAAACCTCGGTGTTTTGGTTATCTTTGAGTGACATTGCGTGTTTTTGCATAGATAGAGGAAACACACAAAAGGGAAAAACCCCAGAAGTCTTGTTCTTCTTCTCTCTCTTTCTCATTCGTTCTTCTCTTTTTGATTTCTTGATTTTGCTAATCAATAGCAAAGAATCAAGAAGTGTTTTGAGACTGTGATTTTCCTCGCCTAAGTTGTATCACCAACGAGTAATAGGCAATAGAATATTCAGAGTTCTTAAAGAAGATTCGCGTTCATGCAAGCAAGACGAAGCAGACGAATTGCGGGATTTCAACCGGAGGCATCAACAATCCCGGAATCGTCATCACTTCATGGCCAAAGAGTGTAACAAAGCACCGAGGTATTAGTTTTCCTCCCTTCCGCTGCCTTGTGAGCCTTGTTTTCCACCTCTGTGATATAGCATGCGTAGCCTTCTGTTTTATTTCCATAGTTTCACTAATTTGGCTATAAAATTAATTTTTATTTATATTTTTAATATATTATTTTGTTGAATTATATATCATTCATGATAACATATTACATATGCGGTAACACCGCTCTTGGTATTATTTAGTTATGAATAATTTTTTTTAAAAAAAAATAAGTGTGTAAAGGTTATTTTCATCCTTAAGCCTCCTCTATTAGTCTATTAGTAAAAAATTAACATTTGTTTTGTGTCATTTTAAATTATCCTTTCAAAGGAAGATTAATTACATTGTATTGGTTACTAGATTGAGCCCAAATTTTGATGATATTTTTATAAGTTTAATTTATTCACAATTACTCTATAAGTGATGAGTTTGGAATGAAGACTTTAAAAAATATCAATATAGGGGTTCGACACTTAAATTATAGATATTATAAGGACTTTCCATAGAATATCCAAATAATATCTATGATGTCCAAAAGATAAACAATACTAAAACTAATATTAACTTTGGTGAGAAGATCTCAGCCTAATTGTAAGTTCTATTATTATCTCCTATAGATGCACATGTTACTTTGGGTTTTAAGTTATCGTCGTCAGATAGTAGTTTCATGAGTGCTTAAATTTTTATCATATTGATCATGCATCATGTTATAACAATAACAAACTAAGCCTTAATCCTAAGAAACTTGGGATCGGCTACATGAACCAATACTAGGCTGTGTGTGGTCATCCACATGAATCCTCTCTCTCCACTTCCTTCTATTAACCGTCATACTTTCATCCAAATTTAACAAAGACATATCTTTCCTAATCACCTCTATCCATGTCATTTTAGGCCTGCCTCTTCCTCTATCTAACCTATCCTGCCTCATTCCCTCAATCCTCGTAGTTGGAGCATCTCTCGGTCTTCTCTGTGTATGTCCAAACTAATGCAAACGGCTTTCTCTCATCTTCTTCTCAATAGATACCACTCCCACCTTTTTCCTAATGGTCTCATTTCTGACTTTATCGTTTCTAGTATATCCACACATCTACCGTAACATACGCATCTCGACTACTTTCATTTTGTGAATATGATACATTTTAACTGCCCAACATTCCGTGCCATATAGCAGGACAGGTCTTACGGCTGTTCTATAGAACTTTCCCTTTAGGCTCAATGGTATATTGCGATCACATAGAATACCAGTTGCGCTCCTCTATTTCAACTAACTCGGTGTGCAACGTCGCCACCAAACTCTCAGTCTTCCTAAATAATAGATCCTAGATATCAAAAGTAATCATCTATCAGTATATCTCTACCATCTAGAGTTACACTCTAAGTTATATTTATACTACTACTGAACTTGCATTTCATACACTCCTACTAATTCTAAAGCCCTTAGATTCCAATATCTGCCGTTACAACTCCAATTTAGCATTTACATCTTCTCTAGTCTCATCAACTAACATAATATCATCAACATACACCATAGCACAACCTCCTGTATAGTGTAAGTCAACTCGTCCATAACAGTTGCAAAGAGAAAAGGGCTAAGCGCTAATCCTTAATGTACCCCAATAGTATTAGGAAACTCTGCAGTCACTCCGGTACAACTGCTTAAACTTGTACATGATCCCTCATACATATCTTTAATGATGGTAATATACTTTAGCGATACTTTAGCGAGACACCTTTCTTGGCCAGCACCCACCAAATTACTTCTCTAGGCAGCTTGTCATAGGCTTTCTCTAAGTCAATAAATACCATATATAAATCTTTCTTTCTTTTTCTATAATATTCAATCATCTGCCATAATAGATAAATTGACTCTGTAGTGGAATGCCCAGGCATAAAACTAAATTGATTATCTAAAATCTATGTAATGTCCCTTAACCTCTATTCAATCACTCTCTCCCAAAGTTTCATAGTATGATTTATAAGTTTAATCCCAAGGTAATTGTCACAATCTTAGACATCCCATTTATTTTTATATAGAGGAATCAGAGTACTCTTTCTCTACTCTGTAGGCATCTTATTAACTATATATATTTTGTTGAATAGACTAGTCAATCACGCAATACTTATCTCGTATAAACACTTTCAAGCCTCGGTCGGTATACCATCTGGTCCCACTGCCTTTTTTGATCTCATCATTTTAAGGGCCTCTCAAACTTCATGCTTCTGAATACGATAAATATATGCACGGTTAACCTTTTCATTCAAAATTACAAGGTTACCCACACTCGAAACTTAAACTTAACTCTCGTTAAAAACCTTATCAAAATGGGACCTTCATCTCTCCTTGATTCTTCATCTTTAACCAAAACTCTGTGGCTGTCGTCCTTCACATATTTCACCACACTGATATCTCTCGTCTTCTTCTCCTTGAAACGCGCCATTCTATATATATTCTTCTCCCCATCTTTAGTATCTAGCTTTTCATATAAATCATTATAAATTGTGGATCTTACTTTTCTAAAAGTTTCTTTAGCTTTTCTTCTCGCGACCTTATATTTCTTAAAATTCTTATCACTCTTGTACTTTCCTAAGTTTCTATAGCATTCTCTTTTACTCCTTACGAATTCTTTCACTTCGTTATTCTACCACAACATTTCCTTGGTTAGTGGTACTCTTCCTTTAGATTCCCCAAACACTTCTTTAGTTACGTCCTAATACATTGAGCTATCTTTCTCCATATAATATCTGGATTTGAATCCATATCAGAAGATCAGTCATCCGCTTGAATTACCTTATTGCTAAAGGCTGTTCTTGCATCCTCTTGTAGCTTCCACCACTTGATCCTGGGG
Source organism: Voacanga thouarsii (assembly GCA_026120185.1). Classification (NCBI taxonomy): domain Eukaryota; kingdom Viridiplantae; phylum Streptophyta; class Magnoliopsida; order Gentianales; family Apocynaceae; genus Voacanga; species Voacanga thouarsii. The sequence goes on along the minus strand of JANUWF010001287.1, from coordinate 9,427,895 downwards.
TTAACCCGATAATTCCGTTGTTTACTTTTTTTCCTAAAATTAAAATCGAGGACCAACAGCCTATGTTGTGTAATTACACTCTCGCCTAAAATAACTTTACAATTCATACAACTACTACGAAACCTACGCTTCATAATAAATAAGTCAATCTGACTGGCATTTAACCCGTTTCTAAAAGTCACTAAGTGAAAATCTCTATTCTTAAACCAGGTGTTTGCTATATTCAAATCAAAGGCTAAGGCAAAGTCAAGAATAGCAGTTCTTGCTTCATTTCTAACTCTGATACCCTGACCTCCATGGACACTCTCAAACCCGCTCTAATCAGTACCCACATGTCTATTTAGATTACCACTAATGAAAAGTTTCTTTGCACATGGTACACTTTGTACAATCTCATCTAAATCATCTTAAAACTATTGCCTAACCGAATTATCAAGTCCTACTTGTGGCGAATACACACTAATAATAGTAGTAATCTTACCGCCAATCATGATCTTGATGTTCAAAATCCTATCATTCTTCCTCTGTACTTCAACCACATTATTAATAAACTTACAGTTAATAATAATCCCGACTCCATTTTTATTTCTAACTCTACCTGAATACCAAAGCTTATAACCTCAAGGCGCTACTACTCTCGCCTTCTCACCTACCTATTTGGTTTCTTGAAGATACAAAATGCTAATCTTTCTTCTCTGCATAACCTCAACTAATTCAGTCAATATACCGGTCAAAAATCTTATATTCCATAAAGCTCAAGAATCCTATCACTATGGATTGTCTTTTTACCCTACACTCTTGCATATTTGACACCGTATCTGGGGACCGACATGGCGCGTTACTTTCGGGCAACGACCTAGCAACCCTCGCATATTTGTCACTACACCCGAGTTTAGGAAGTACAGCGCATCGCTAAGTAGGAAACGCTCCCACGAAGTTAATCGCTTGGTTTATGTCATAGATGCGACTATATTTTACACTGACCATCACAAGCCTTACCACAACCCTCCTATTTTATTTGGGGTTGAGACCGGCACTGAACACCACAAACAAAGCCCACGGAACTCACAGGCGGAGTTCCTGTTATAATGTTTTATATTGATCATGCATCACGGTATAATAGTAGTTTGTATATTTTATTTTATTTTATTTCAAAAAAATAACTTCCAACACTTTATCTTTTATTTTAACAAAAAACTAATTGGTTAGGAAAAAATTTATTGATCGAAAATAAAACCTCATAATCGTTCTCTCTGCTGAGAAGTTTAAATATATACTAACTAAACCATGTTCTCCTAAGCCTACTGAATAATCTACGCCCAAACAAAATGAAGTTTATAAGAAGTGGTTAAGTTCTGATGAGATAATTCACTGCTATATTTTGGGATCTATCTCAAATATATTGCAACAGAAACATAAGAACATGGTAACATACTTTGGAAATCTTGAAAAGCCTCCAGTAAATATTTGAACATAAACAACATCAGGCTTGTTAACAACATTAGCATGTGGGCTGGCCGGCCCGCATAGTTTTGGACCGTGCCGGCCTCAGCCTATGGCTAGAAACCCTGGGCTCATCACAACTTAGCCCTTAGAACTGCGGGTCGGTCTGTGGGCCTTCGCTCCCCCTTTTTTTTTTTGGTTAGGGATTTTAATTTTTTAATTTTTTATAATTTAAATAACATGATTATTTGTAATTTTAAGAAAAAGTGCCCTGATGTGGTGGGGGGTTTGGCTTAGACCTTTACCGATTTTATTAATTAACAAAGTAAAAATTATATAAAAGGGGGACTTGATAACTAAACCTCTTAAAAAGTATTATAATTTTTAAATTTTAAATACAACAATATTCTAATATATTGAGACTTGACCATCGTTTAATGAACTTCTAAATTTTTGAAGAAGATGCTTGAAAATTTCTAAAAATATATACCTAATAAATTCTATTTTAACAATTTTTTTTGTAGAAGAAATGGAGAAATTTGAGTTTGAGGTGAATACTTGGTGAGTTTTTGGATGAATTAGAGGTATTTATAGAGTTTTTGAGGTAGAAAAGTGTATATAGCAATTGGGGGCAAAAATGTAAAAAATAAATCAAAGAATTGAATCTAGCTGGGCTAGGGAATTTTTTTCTTGACCGGTCACGGACTGGCATACGGGACCAGACTATAGGCTGGCCTGCTATAAATGGGTCAGGCTGGCTGTTGGGACTGGAGGCCTACCCCAGCCCACTTGTCAATACTACCCTCAATCAGTAATGAGACGCATAATGAATAAACTCATGAAGCTTGGCATGCCCGTAAGGGATCATATATTAGAATTAATCACTTAGTTGAATGTAGTAGAGTTCTTAGATAGGGGTGCTCACAGTTTGGAGATTTGGGGATCCCTGACACTATCACGAAATTTTGGTTCCCCCATATCGTTAATACCAACCTCGAATTGTGGTGCCAAAATCTTCATCTTGTCTTGTTTGGAATTCGGACCTTCAGTTCTAATAGGACAAAAATAGTTCCAATTCAATTTTTCGATATATTTTAATATTTTTTACAAAAAAATATTGTTATCCACAAATTCAAAAAATATTTATTAATGATTCTCAAATATTAATCTAAAACAAGATTCTAAAATAAAATTGAAATAACCTCTATAGTAGTGACTAATCATAGCCTTACAAATTTCAATTTTAATATAAATCTTAGTCATAATAAATAAAATATACAACTTAGTCTTAAAACATTACCCTAAAAATTAGAATTGATTCATTGGAAAAAAAATAGATTCTCTTATCTTTCGTTTTAAATATATAAAAATATATATGTTTATATAACTATACACACACACACACACACACACATATATATATATATATATATATATATATATATTCAGTTTTAGTTTCAATTCTTTGATTTGGTATAGTTTGTGATGATTCTCAGTACAGATATTGTATACAAAAAATTTTGGGATGATTCTATTTGAAAAAAGTCAAAAGTCAACGATTTTTTTGGGGGTTCTTTTCATTTCAATTATTCAGATTAGATTAGTTCTCCAATCCTGTGAGCAACCCTAATCTTACGGGTAAAAATTAAGTTTAGGGTTCAGGTTGATATGGTTTTGAAAATTCTTCCTGAGATATTCTCAAAGTTTAAAGTTAATTATAATATGAACAAAATGGATATGTCTCTTACTGAGTTGATAAAGGAGCTTGAGAGCATCATAGCTATTCTAAAGGAGAAAGTGGCACACCCTTGTTGTGGCTCATATTAGTTCTTCCTCTTCTAAGCCTAAGGACAAAGGAAGAAATACTAGGAAGCAAAATTAAAAAAAAAGGGGGGGGAGGGGGCGCTAAGAAAGCAAAACATGATTATAAACACAGCGACAAATGTTTCCACTGTAAGCAAAAAGAACATTGGAAGCAACAGTGCCCAGATTACTTAGCTAAACGCGAGTAGAGTACTAGTGAGTTATCCTACATTAAAGTTTGTTTAGTGGTTAGCTCTACAAATATTTGGATATATAGTAGATTATGAAACTACTAATCATGTTTGCAATAAATAGTAGGGGTTTTAAGTAACCAGACATCTCAATGAAGGAGATCACACTCTAAATTAGGTTGGCATTTGATCGGTGATATCTACTAAAACTATTAGAGATGTTTATATTTATTTTTATAATAAATATTTGGTTTTAAAAGATTATTATTATGTTCTCAACATTTATCAGAATTTGATTTTAGTTGCTTTCTTATTAAAAAAGAATATTCTATTAAATTTATAAATTTTTCGTAAAGATATTTTTGAATAACATTTTGATATGTTGAGAATATTTAAATAATGATCTGTACAAAACTTATCAATAGCTTGTTATATCATACTAAATCTAATTAATGTATTGAGTTGTCTTCTACTAATGAAACTCTCTTATGTCATTCAAGACTTGGTCATATTAATCTTAATAATATTCAAAAAATTTTAAAGGAAAGTTCCTTAAGTGACTTAAAGATGGATCCCTTTCAAGCTTGTGAATCTTATTTGGAAGGTAAAATGACCAAAATATCATTTCTTACAAAAGGAAATAGAGTCACGAAATTAGTGCACTTTAACGTATGTGGACCAATAAATATCCAAGCTGGAAGGGATATAAGTATTTCATCACATTTACGAATGATTACTCAAGATTTGGATATATTTATCTAATGGCTCAAAAGTTTGATGCCTTAGATAAATTCAAAGAATTTAATGCTAAGGCTGAGAGGCAGTAATGTAAGAATATTAAGACGCTTCAATCAGATCGAGGCGGAGAATATTTATCCCATTACTTTAGATCATACTTGTTAGAAAATCAGATTTTGTCCGTGCACCAAACAATCCTAAACAAAATGGAGTTGCAAAAAGGAGAAATAGAACATTGTTAAAGATGGTCAGATTAATGCTAGACTTTTCTACACTCAATACAACTTTTTGGAGATATGCTATATAAACTGCGATGTATATATTTAATATAATTCCATTTAAATCTATCCCTAAGATTTTCTTAGAATTGTGGAATGGGCGTAAGCTTAATTTGATACATATCCAAATTTGGGGTTATCTTGCATATATGTTAGAGGGAAAAATAAATAAAATGGAATCAAAATCAAATATAAATATGTTGGTTTGTCGGGTATCCAAAAGGAATTAGGGGATACTACTTCTATTGTCCTCAAGCTAAGAAGATATTTATAAGTACAAATATAATTTTATTAAATGACAAGTATATAAAAGAATGCAGATCAAATAATAGGGTTGAAAGAAATTAAGGGAGATAATCTCAAATAAATGGTTACAGAAACCTATACTGAAGATTTTCATGGTGAATTCATATCTCTACCATTTAACGTGATAGATTCTAATGGAAGAGAAATAGATGTTAAGCCCTTTATATCCATTAGCTCTTCGGCATATAGAGTGGAAGAATCTCCTATCTGTATTTAACAACAAATTCCCAATATTGTTGATGAAAATGAAGGACATGGTGGAGATGAGGAATTGGGAGAATAAATTCTAATTATTGAGGAACCAATCGAATAGGTTCTAGTTAACGAGAAGGTAGAAATTTCAATCATCCAAGAACCTCTATAGCTTAGTTGTAGTGGGAGAGTCATTCAACATTCCTTTAGATACTTATTTTATGAAGAGTCATTTCAAGCAATCACTATTAAGGAAGAAGAGGATCTCACTACTTATGAAGAAGTTATAAAGGATGTAGACATAAATCATTGGATGAGTGTAATGGACTCAAAAATAAAATCCATGTATACTAACTCTATTTAGGAACATGTAGAATTACTAATAGGTGCAAATGGGTCTTTCAAAGCAATGTTGGTTGCTAAGAGTTATACCTAATGAAAATGTATTGACTATGAGGAAACCTTTTCACATGTAGCTATGTTAAAGTTTATAAGAATCATCTTATCCATTACAATTCACCTCAACTATGAAGTATGACAAATAGACATCAAGACAGCATTCCATAATGGAAATCTTAATAAGTGTATCTGTATGGTACAACCAGATAGTTTTATCCAAGAAGGTCAAGAACATAATGTCTACATGCTGAATAGATCCATTTATAGGCTTAAGCAAGTGTCTAGATCCTAGAAATATTAGATTTGATCAAGCCATTAAGTCCTATAGTTTTAGTTAGAATCCTAATAAGCCTTGTGTCTATAAGAGAATTATAGACGGTATGGTGAGATGGTTTTTATCATATTATATGTTAATGATATCCTTCTCATTGACAATGATGTGGAGACATTAATATCGGCGAAATACTAGTTAGCTAAATAATTTGATATGAAGGACTTAGGAGAAGTAAGATATATTCTAAGTATTTAGATCCTTTGGGATAGAAAGAATAGATAAATCGCTTTATCTCAATTTCCATATATTGACAAAATATTGACAAGATTTTCAATGTAGATTTCTAAGAGAGATCTATTACCTTCCAAACATAGAATTTAGTTGTCAAAAAAAAATTATGCTAAAACTTCTAATAAATTTGAATACATAAAGCGAGTTTCTTATGCATCAGTTGTAGGAAGTCTTATGCATGCTATATTTTATACTCATCTAGACATTTGTTGTGCTGTTAGAATGGTCAGTAAATATCAGTCAAATTCAAGACCGAAACATTGGATAACAATGAAGAATATACTTAAGTATCTTTGAAGAACTCAAAGATATATGCTAATTTTCTCGACTCTAGAATTGATATGTGTAGGTTACACTGATGTTGATTTTCAAGCTGATAGAGATTTTCACAAGTGGTGATATAGTTGTGTGGAGGAGTATCAGACAATCTTGAAATGCTGACCCTACTATAGAAATTGAATAAGTGGTAACTTGTGAGGCAACTAAAGAAGTGATATGGTTAAAGAAGTTCTTGATAGAACTTGAGGTGGTTCTTCCTGCACCTTAAGCCATTAGTTTATGCTGTGATAATAGTAGTGTAGTAGGATATGCAAAAGTGTTGGGTATCTCACGCGTATCATATACGGTGCAGCGGAAGAATTAAAACGAGATACCATCCTAAGATCCGCATATGTGTGGAAAACAAAACATATACATGGAAAACAAAGAAACAAAGATAACAATTTTTACCTTTCTTTGTTTGTGTGGAAAACAAAACTTTCCTTCTTCAAGTATGATGATTGTGGCACGATCTAGCAATCCTCTTGAAGAATCACTATGAGAATTGTATGTCCAACCACTATAATCACAGTGTGTGATTATCTCTAACAGAAATTCATACGGAGGATCACACTTAAGCACCAAGATTTTCTGTGCTAGCAGAAAACAACAATGGTGGCTGGGGTTTTTCTTCCTTATTCTTCTTGTTCAACCAAAACCAGAGAATGAAGAAGAAGAAGAAGAAGAAGAAGACCCTTGGTGTTCATAGAGAACCACAGGAATGAGAATAAGAGAGAGTAAAGAGAATAAAAGATCATATTCTATTGTTTCTCTTGTGTGCCCCTTGATTTCTTGTGTTTTGTTTCATGTGACCCTTGGTTTTGTAGAATTGTTTCATGTGTGTCTCTTGGTCTAGCACACGAAAACCCCCTACAAAAACACATCTGAGAATTCCAAACAATTAGAATTCTCTAATTTGTAATTAGAACCCCTCAAGTTCACAGAATTACAAATTGACCCATACATTATAACTAATAATAATTTGGCCACATCAACTTCTCTTTCTCGCAATAAACCCCACTATATTATCAAATAACATCTTGAGTATATATTCCTCTTTTGTGTGTGACCTATTAAGTTTCCTGGTCAATTGGTAGCGAACATGAATTAATCCAAACATCTTTGAGATTAATAATCCTTAATTAATTATAATTAATCATATTAATTCTAATCAGGATTGGTTTATTAATTCATCAATTAATAAACCCATATTCCCATATCATGAGCGGTATCTAGCAACACATCATGACCACCCAAGAGTCGAGGAAGTCAAGTGGCTTGACATGAACCCTTCAATAACAAACTACAGTGCAATATAACTCCTTTGACCATATAATATCTCATTCGGTCTAGAGTACGGAATTAGTGCCAACTCCCTCCAGAATATATATTAATTCTGGCCCGAATACAATTATACTTGTACCAGGAACCCACTACTTTATATGTGCATTAATTGGAACTGTTTCCAATACACATACGCCTTGGCCAAGGACTTCTTGAGTAGTAATTTCTACAAGTGGCCGTGAGATATTCGCCCCTACTATTAGGAGTGGTGAATCCTTTATTGACCCTCTCAACTACTTTTGTTTACCTCACAATGTACCTAATATCCATCCCATAGGCGGCCCTCGATCGAGCTCCAGAGATTGAAATCAAAGCACAATGCTCAGCAAACAAAGTACTTTGGAAATCTCAAATCTAAGGATACTTGCACGTTTGATATATTGAGATTATATCACTGGCACTAAATAATTATTCATGTGATTATCTCATAACTAGGTCATCCAATGAACTTGTTCCACTAACTAGCATCCACGTGTTAGTTTTGAGTATCTCAATACTCACGAATATGAGAACCACCGCCTGATCAAATCAGGAAGTCTTAACATATGCTAGTCTTAAAGCATTAATAATATTCTGTCTCATTAATACTATGACTAGTGACTATTTAAGTACTAACACTATACAGTATAGTAGAAATCTCATATCATAATCTCTATCATGAATTCCTTAACACAGTGTTATACTAGGGACTTTATCTAACAGTTTTATTACACAAAAGTAATCAAAAGAAACTATAAGATAAATAATGCATTTTATAAAATAAAATGTTTCATATACAACGTATAAGTGATTGCCTTTAAGACATAACATTAACAGAAAGAGCCACGCAACCATTAGTGTGGTAAATACATTGAATGTAAACATCATCTACTTAGTGATATTATTTAACGTGGAGATGTAAAAGTATGCAACATTTTTTTTTTAACTAAAAATCTTGCTGATCTTTTTACTAAAAATTTACCTTAAAAATTTTTTAGAAGTCATCTCGAAAGTATAAGTATTTTTTACATGTCTCATTTACTCTAGGGCAAGTAGGTGAATTGTTAGTTATGCCTTTTGAGTAAATAAAATGTATTTACCACATTTGTATTTTGAAATTAAATAAAGTATATTTTTATATGTACAGACACACCAATATATGTGTGTGTGTGTGTGTGTGTGTGTGTGCGCGCGCTCGCGCGCAGTTTACTTGTTAAACACAAAAAGAGTTAATTTATAATTTAAATTTGAAATAAATTATCCATGATATGAAATAAATTTAGACAATTTATTTTGATAAATCATCTTGATTTTATTAAAGTTTGTCTTTTGACTTTGATAATAAAATTAAGGATATAGTTGATATATTAGATTGGACCATCAATATTTAATTTATGAAATGGACCAAACAAATTAAACATTATAAGATTTTCGAATACAACAGCTTAATTTTGAGTGAATAATGATCTATATTTACTAATTTGAAATTTCTTAAGTTACTAAAGAGTGAGATTAATTTAATAATCAATATTTTGGTAACTTAGAAATTAAAGTGAAATAAATATGGAACAGTTATTTTGCAAAATGGAATCCGTCACCTTTAATATGCAAGATCATATATTCTACCAAATGTATTATTTCTATTAAATACAGATTATGTTGGTCGGAGGCTTCTGCCCTAGTTCAGTTGGTCAGGTGAAGTCGCAATGACCCTTAACTCTCGAGATCAAATCTCTTCAGGTACACTTATTGACCTTTTGGATTTGTCAGTCAATTAGGACTTGCTCAGACTGGTTTACATCCTTATAGTTCTTTGCTGGTTAGAGTCACGAGACGGGTTTCACCCAGTGTGCATTTAAAGTAGCGACTGTGAGCTTCTCCCAACTCAAAGAAGATCATGTTGGTATTATATATCCACACTAGAGGAAAAATCGCGATTTGCGACGAATTTTTTGCGATGGCTTCAATACCGTCGCTAATAGCGACCAATTTGCGACGATTTTCAAACAAGTCGCGAGTTGACCAAAACCGTCGCAATTTGCGACGGCCAAAATACCCGTCGCAATTCGTAGCAAAATCGTCACTATTTGCGAGGGTTTTGCGACGGCGATTTATTTTTAAAAAAATATTTTTAAAAAAATTTCGAACGTCCATCGCAAAACCCTCGCAATTTGCGAGGGTTTTGCGACGGCAAGTTATTTTTTAAAAAAATTTTTTTAAAAATTTTTTTTAAATGTCCATCGCAAAACCCTCGCAAATTGCGAGGGTTTTGCGATGACAAATAACCCTCGCAATTTGCGAGGGTTTTGCGACGACAATTATTTTTTAAAAAAATATTTTTAAAATTTTTGAACGTCCATCGCAAAGTCCTCGCAATTTGCGAGGGTTTTGTGACGGTAATTTATTTTTTTAAAAATATTTTTTTAAAAAAATTTTTGAACGTCCATCGCAAAACCCTCACAATTTGCGAGGGTTTTGCGACGGCAAATAACCCTCGCAATTTGCGAGGGTTTTGCGACGACAAATTATTTTTTAAAAAAATATTTTTAAAATTTTTGAACGACCATCGCAAAGTCCTCGCAATTTGTGAGGGTTTTACGACGGTATTAGCCCTCGCAATTTGCTAGGGTTTTGCGACGGTAATTTATTTTTTTAAAAATATTTTTTTAAAAAATTTTTTGAACGTCCATTGCAAAACCATCACAATTTGCGAGGGTTTTGCGACAGCAAATAACCCTCGCAATTTGCGAGGGTTTTGCGACGACAAATTATTTTTTAAAAAAATATTTTTAAAATTTTTGAACGTCCATCGCAAAGTCCTCGCAATTTGCGAGGGTTTTACGACGGTAGTTAGCCCTCGCAATTTGCGAGGGTTTTGCGACGGTAATTTATTTTTTTAAAAATATTTTTTTAAAAAAAATTTTGAACATCTATCGCAAAACCCTCGCAATTTGCGAGGGTTTTGCGACGGCAAATAACCCTCGCAATTTGCGAGGGTTTTACGACGACAAATTATTTTTTTAAAAAATATTTTTAAAATTTTTGAACATCCATCGCAAAACCCTCGCAATTTGCGAGGGTTTTGCGACGGTTGATTATTTTTAATTAAAAAATATATAAATAAAAAAAATTGAAAAACTCAAAACCCTAATTCGTCACAAATTCATCGCAAATTCGTCACTAATTGCGACGAATTTGCGAGGGTTTTGCGACAAAATAGGGTTTTAATCAATATTTTTTAAAATTTTAAAATTTTTATTTATGTATTTGTGTGGTAGTGTATTTTGACAAATTTACTAAAATATTTTTAATAACATGTCTCAATTAGTGCATTTTATTATAATTTTGTATATGTAATTATGTTATGTTATACACCTAATGTATTACATAAGGAAATATATATAGTTAATTATGTTATGTTATATACTTACTCTAATATATAAGTATATGTATACAATGTATATAAGTATCTATTTAGTTTAATATATATATTATAACATGTAGTTATGTATATACATGTATCTAATTTTTTGATCTATCACTTTGATTATACATGTAGTTATGTATATACATGTCTAATTTTTTTATCTATCCATTTGGTTAAGTGGTGTATAAAGTAAAATATATAAAGTAAAATAATTCAAATACTGTTATTATTGTTGAGATTACTAAAAAATTGATGAAAATTGTAATGTAGAGATCAGTTTGTAATGTTCTTCATCTTTTACATGTTAATATATATTATACTATATAGTTATGTATACACATATGTCTAATTTTTTTATCAATCCATTTGGTTAAATGGTATATAAAGTAAAATATATAAAGAAAAATAATTTAAATACTATTATTATTATTGAGATCACTAAAAAAATAGTAAAAATTATAATAGGGAGATCAATTTATAATGTTCCTCGTATCAATTTATGAAAAAATAGCGAGGATTTAATTTTTTTCTCAAAATTTTAAAAAAATTTCCTCAAAATTTCCACTCCTTCCTTTTTTTTTTTCCCCTCCTTCTTCCTCACACTCTTCTTCTTCTTCTTCTTCTTCTTCTTCTTCTTCTGCTACCCACTACCCCCGCCCCACCACCCTCCCTTCCCACAGGCGCCCCTCCCTCCTTCCCGAGCCCAACCACCCCCCCCGGCGCTCCCCCCTCGTCGCAGCTCTCCCTCCCTCCCCCGGTGCTCCCCCCTGCGGCCCTCCTTCCCCCGCGGCTCTCCCCCTACGGCTCTCCCCCCTCGGCCCTAGCCCCCGCTCCCCCCTCGGTCCTCCCCCCCGCCGGCCCTCTACCCCGTATCTCCCCCTCTCCCCGCATCTTCCTCCACCCGCGGCCCCCTACCCCACAGCCCCCGCGTCGGCCCCCCACCCGCCGGCCTCCTCATCTCCCCCTCTCCTCCTCTTCTCCTCTCCCGTCATCTCCTCCGACCCGCCGGCCCCCTCATCTCCCCCTCTCCTCCTCTCCCCTCATCCCCCCACCCCGCGGCCTCCTGCACCCGCGGCTCCCTACCCCACAGCCCCCCCACGCGCCGGCCCCCTGCTCGTCCCAAGCTCTCCCACCCGCCGCCCCCCTCGTCCCAAGCTCCCCACTGGCGGGCAGCACGCCGGAGGCTCGACAACAACGCCTCTGATATAGCGTAAGCTTTATTTTTTTTTCTATCTCTTTCTATTTCAGATCCAATGCATAAATGAAACAGAATTTGTTTCTCAGCATTCTTGATGATTTGGTTTCTGGTTTTTGATTATTAGGATTTACTTACAGTTTGCTTGTTAAATCTATTGGAAATATCAGTTATTTGAATAAAGCAAATGTTGAGGCCTGGAGTACCACATAATAATATATTTCTTTAATATGGTCTATAGTGGCCTTATTCTTTTTCTTTTTCTTTTTCTTTTTCCAAAGTCGCGAGTTGACGAAGTTTTGTTGGAAGACTTTTGATTTTGTTCATCTGCTGTTCTTGGTAAGTACAAATATTGAATTTGCAGTATTTTTTTAGGTTTATATTCTAAAAACATTAAAGAGTGATTTTTAATAGAATTTGTAAAGAGTGATTTTTTACGTGCATAATGTGGAGTGGGAAATAACAATTTTGACAGTATGATGATTATCCATTTTTGGACTGTCATGATTAAAGATCATAATTGGAAGTTAGAAGGGAAAAGAGAAGTAAGGAAGAGGAAAAATTGCTACATAATGATGCTAGTGATAGCTTCACAGTTGCGATTTGTTATTCCATGCTGCCTTCTCGTGTTACCCTCAAGTTGGGATACTCCATTATTTTTCATTTTTTTCCTTGTGGGTTTGGTTTGGGAGGTGGTGGGGTGGGGGGTGGGGTTTGGTGTTGGTAGGGTTGTGGTTGTTCATATAAATTGCCTTTTTGTTGAATTCAAATGTTGGATTCCCCGTGAGTAATGGGTGATTACTCCTCCTGGGTAATGGGTGATTACCCCTGGTTATCCTTTTATTTATTTATTTTTTTTGTATAAATGAATGATCTGTCTTTATTGTTTGCAATTGAATTTTGATTGTATAATTTTGAGGTGGCCCTGTGCCTGGAAAATGTCCAATTACAGGGGAGACTCTGTCAAAAATTTTTTCAAAATCTGCCGCTACTTAATGTGGAATAGAATAACTACCCTTATATTGGAGTGTATTATTCGATTGAGCATGAGTATACATCCCATAATAGCATTATTATTAAAAATAATATTGCTAATAAGAATAAGAATAGGAGTAATGAAATGAGTAATAATAATAATAATTTCATATATAGGTGGATGTTAATAATAGCAGGAATAATATACGTTATAGAGAGAGTTTAAACAAATATAAACATTGGAATGAAAATAAATAAAATGTTATTATTTAACCATTGGAATGTGTAAAATAAGAATATAATTAGCTTTAATAGTATTTAATATTAATCAAATTCCTCAATTAAGATTAAATACTTGGTTAAAACGTATATATTGAAGGTGTAACTGTATCCAAAGATAGCAATTGTAAATTCTATGTTTTGGACCTCTTTTTGTTAGATAATAGAAAGGAAAATGTAATTATACTTCTCTTCCTTTTGTTTAAGGGGTGATTTTAATTATTGAGTTGATTGTTCTTTTCTCTCATTTAGACGTCATGGAGGATCGTAGTTGGATGTATAGAAGGCACGCTTCAGGTGTAAAAGGGATCACTATTGAATTTGAGGAAGGGGTTAAGGCTTTTTTTGACATTTGCCTTATCAAATGCAATGTCAAGCGTAATTAGATGCCCGTGTGCAAAATGTAAGAATAAAAAGTATCTGGATCCAGCACAAGTTAAGCTCCACCTGTGGAAGTCTGGATTTGTGCCTAGGTATTACCCGTGGACATGTCATGGTGAGCCATTCGAGTGTCCCTCAAGTGTGTCTACTTCAATCCCAGAATCTGATTCACATCAAGAAAATCTGTCTCGCGAAATGGTTTTAGACGTAGCAGGACCTGACTTTCCCCATGAAGCTCCATCAGCAGTTCATTTTGAAGAGCCACCTAATATGGAGGCACAAAGGTTTTACGATATGTTAAAGGCGGCAGAGACTCCTATATGGGATGGATGCACACAACATTCGCAGCTTTCACTGGCTTCAAGGTTATTAAACATTAAGTCTGAAAATAACCTCTCGCGTAAAGCCTTTAACGATGTTGTGCAATTGATGAAAGAGGTTGTGCCTAGCAGTAATACAATTCCTGATGATTTCTATCAGATGAAAAAATTAGTGGCTGGGTTGGGTTTGCCGGTACAAAAAATAGATGTATGCAATAATGGATGCATGCTTTACTGGAAAGATGACATGAATCGTAGAGAGTGTAAATTTTGTGGCCATCATCGATATGCACAGAAAAAGGTTGGGAAGAACACAAGTAGAAGGGAAATTTCATTCAAGAAGATGTATTACTTCCCGATAACACCGAGGCTACAAAGATTGTATACTTCCAAAACAACAGCTGAACACATGAGATGGCATGGAGAGAGCAGATCGGAGAAAGGCACCATGAGTCACCCTCGTGATACTGAAGCATGGCAACACTTTGATCGAATATATCCTGAGTTTGCAAAAGAAGTACGGAATGTCAAACTTGGTTTATGTACAGATGGATTCTCACCATTTGGGATGTCGGGTAAGCAATATTCATCCCGGTCGGTCATTCTCACACCGTATAATCTCCCCCCGTGGATGTGTATGAAGGATCCAGTCATGTTTTTAACAATCATTATCCCGGGCCCCAAGAATCCAAAGCACCATGTGGATGTTTATTTACAACCCTTGATAGACGAATTAACCAAATTGTGGTTTGAAGGTGTCACCACTTATGACATATCGAAGAAACAAAACTTCCAACTACGGGCGGCACTTTTGTGGACTATTAATGATTTTCCTGCATATGGTATGTTGAGTGGCTGGAGCATTGCTGGGAGACTGGCTTGTCCATATTGTATGGGCAATACGAAGTCTTTTCATCTACAAAATGGTGGGAAACAATCATGGTTTGACTGTCACCGTCGTTTCTTACCATCGGATCATCCTTACAGGAGGGATACGAGATCTTTTAGGAATGATAGAGGTTCTAAGACATCACAGCCTGTGCAATACCCTACTGGTGAAGAAATCTGGGATAGTTTGTCTAATTATGAAAAAATTACAGAAACATGCAAAGAAATTGGAAGGAGTAATGGCAGGGGAATATCTCATAATTGGGCAAAAAGGAGTATTTTTTGGGATTTGCCGTATTGGCGTACTAATTTGGTCCGACATAATATTGATGTAATGCACAATGAGAAGAATGTATTTGACAATGTCATGAATACAGTTCTTGAGGTAAAGGGTAAATCAAAAGACAATTTAAAGGCTAGACGTGACTTAGAAATTTATTGCCATAGGCCCGAGCTACATGCCTTGAATGTGGGAGGAGGAAAAGTGGCTATACCTAAAGTCATGTTACTCGTTGACATCAGAACAAAAGAAACTTTTGCCAGAATGGTTGAGGGAATTGCAACTCCCAGATGGATACGCTTCAAACATTGGAAGATGTGCTGATTTGAATGAGTTGAAGTTATCCGGTATGAAATCACATGATTGTCACGTATTCATAGAGAGACTACTTCCAATTGCATTGAAGGAATTTCTTCCTTCTAATGTATGGGGTGTTTTGACGGAGTTGAGTCTTTTTTATCGTGATCTATGCTCTCCTAAGTTGAATGTAGCTCATATGGCCTAATTGGAGTCCGACATTCCTTTATTGTTATGTAAGTTGGAGAAGATATTTCCACCTGCATTCTTTGATGTAATGGAACACCTATTAATTCATTTGCCTTACGAAGCAAGAGTTTGTGGCCCTGTTCAATATAGGTGGATGTACGCGTTTGAACGGTAATCGAATCATTCAATCTAATTCTTTTCATAGCAGGTTCGATATAAGCATGTGTGATTGAAGTCGAATTTTTTTTTTAAATGACAGGTATATGCATCAATTGAAAATCAAGGTGAAAAATAAGGCTAGAGTTGAAGGGTCAATCTGCAATGCTTATCTAGTTGAGGAAGCATCCACTTTCTTCTCTTATTATTTTGAGCCACATGTAGAAACAAAACGTACAATTCCGGCGCGTAATGAAGAAGGAGAACGATTAGAGAGGGTGCAAGAACCTGGGCTGTCAATCTGCAATGTTCAAGGATAGGTGATAGGACGAATTCGAACTCGGTTCCTTACTTCTGAAGAATTCGTTGCAGCAAGAATTTATATGTTGCTTAATTGTGGTGAAGTGCAGCCATACATTGAGTACGAGCTACTACTTCATACATTTTATACGATAAACGATACCTCATAATGATTTTGACTCATTCCATCTAATTCTAATGCATTACAGGGCATTCACGGCACACTTACGAAGTCTGGCTCCGGCTATATCAGAGATAGAAATCAATAGAAGAATCAGCCTTGAATTTGCAGAATGGTTTAGTGGATATGTAAGTCTCATAAGTTAATAACTTGCATTTGGAACTCCATTGGGGATTCAATGGAGTTTCATAATGCTATAACTTTCATAATTACGAGGTAAACTTGTCTAATGTTTTTTAGGTACAAGATTCAGAAAATATGGTTACAAATGAATGCTTGAGGAACTTTGCTTAGGGTCCGTCAAGGCTAGTGAAATCATATAGTGGGTACATAATTAATGGTTACCGATTTCACACTCATGATTATGCGGAGGGAAAGAAAACGAGTTAATAGTGGTGTTTGCGTGAAAGGGATTGGAAATGACGCATCGGGACCCGATTACTATGGAGTGTTAAATGAGATTATTGAAGTGCAATTTCCTGGTAATCCACAAGCAAAGCATTGTTCTTTTTAAATGTCACTTGGTTTGATCAAACATTGAATCGTGGTACCGGGGTACATCCATGATATAATCTTGTAGAAATTAACCACAAAAGGAGCTATGCTAACTATGATCCATTTGTTCTAGCTCAACAAGCTATCCAAGTGTATTATGCATCATATCCAGGGAGTAAGAGGCCAAGATATGATTGGTTGGCGGTTTGCAAAACCAATGCTCGACATATAATAGATGCACCCATGGTTGACAGAGCTTATCAGGAAGAAGTAGATGCTACTGACGAAGTCAGCATATCGTTATTTGTTGATCTTGGTATTCTGACGCATGAGAATGGTATGAGTGAAATGTTGGATGTTCATGATGAGGCTATAACAGTAAGGGAAAGTTCTCCTATAAATGAAGAGGAAGAAGATGAATGGGAAACGAATAGCGATACCTCAGTAGATGATGATAAGTCTGTATCGGAGAATGATTCTAGTGAATAGGCCTGATTTCAATTCATTTACAAATAATATAGTTAATGGTGAGGGAATCATGAAATCTATTGCATCATTACTATCCCATGTCAAATTTTAATTTACAATTTATTTGTTACTTGAATCTACATGCCTTGAATCTTTTAATTTTTATTATTTTAAATTCCATCACATACCTTGTTGTTTCACAATTTTGTCTAATTGTCGGGAATCTCATCTCCTTCTTTTTTTTTTGCAGGAATCTTTCGTTTAGACTTGTACAGCCCGGAGGATTTTTGTTATTCCTTATTATATTCTTTTGTGGTGTAAACAACAAGGTAGTTTATATATTGTATTGTTGTTGTATTGACAGACAATTCACAAGGACAGAGGCATTTATAATTTTTAGCTTGATTTTAACTATATCTAACATTTTAATTGGAACCCCGTGAGTGATGGGTGATCATTCCTCTTGGGTAATGGGTGATTACCCCAAGTTATCTTTTGAATTTTTCTATATTTAAAAGATTTGTCTTTGTTGTTTGTAACAGCGTTTTGGTTGTCAAATCTTGAGGTGGCCTTGTGCCTGGGAAATGTCCAATTATAGGGGAGACTCTGTCAAATTTTTTTTAAAATTCAATTTACAAGTACAATGTTTATTTTGAGATATCCATCATTATCATACATATTATTGTATTACTTTAAACTAGCGAATAGATATAACGTTTCAATGTTATTATTCTTTTATCATTTTTATTCACGGTTATTTACATCCTTCTTTTGGAGTGGGCTTCGTCTTTATTGGTTACTTATTTTTCTTTTTTCATCTCCTTTAGCAATGTCTTCTAATGAAGGATCATTGAGGGAGGGGAGTCAGGAGGGTTAGGAGCCTTATACTCCATCCCCTACTCAGCTACAAAGGCTTTCAGTGCATCGTTCATTACATGGCTCTATTGGAGATGAGGGAGTACCATCCCCGGCTTTTCAATCATCCGCTGCTTCAGCTTTGCATTCTATTGGGTTGCAAGTTACGGACTCCCGACCTTGGATTGTTCCACGGGGAAACGGGTAAGTAACATATTCATACTTTGTAAGATGTTGATTATTAGTTCAATTATTATTATTATTTTTGAGATTAACATAACTATATTGTACATTGTCATTGCACCAAAAATAGGTTCGCCGGCTCGGACAAATGTGTCCGAGAAATTTCAAATATAATACAACGAGTACTTCATCGGTTCGTATCCGATATACACGCACGTCCCGATAACCGTGCGAGACTTATGGTTTCAAGAATTTGGGGTAAGCAATTTTTGAGTATTTTTTATCGTTTAAGTACTATGTTATATGTTAATCGAAATCTTAATCATGATCATGCGAAATATTTTCGGTGGAGGGAAGAGTATGCTTCGCTAATTCGATCAACTTGGGAAAAGAAGTGTCGGACGCGATTTTCGGACATAACGTCTAGGGTCGAGGAAGAGGGGTGATTGGGTATGTCCTCATTGGATAGAGGCACAGTATTGGAATGACATTTGCGAGTACTGGAGATCAGAGAAGTATCAGAAGCTCTCATCCACCAACAAAAAGAATCGTGGGAGTAGCTGCACCCATACTGGAGGGTCTATTTCGTTCACAGAACACGAGGACCGTTTGGTAATTCACCTTCACTTAATTAATTATTAATCTAAATTATTTTATTACAAATTTATGTAAGATTGTAATAATTACATTGTGTTAACATAAATGTAGCGGGCCAAGGAGGGGAGTTCTTTTAGCTACACAGACATGTTTGAGACATTACATGTCTTTCAGAGCGGGCCACAAAAGGGTCAGTTTGTCAGTGAGCGATCTCGCCAGACATTGGTACTATATAGATTAAATATGTTGAAATTCTTTATACTGCGTGGAATTTGTATTTTATTTTGATAATTACTATTGACAATTCTTTTTTTTTTTTTTTTAGGATGAGGTGCGACATCTCATACAGAGCACTCCTCAGTCCGAGTCTAGTGACTCTGTAAACTCTGTTGTTCCTTTTGATGAAAAAGCCATGTTTGTAAAGGCACAAGGCGGGTTCAAAAGGGGACGAGCTTTTGGGTTAGGCTCAGAGGCGACACATGTTCGAACTAGACTGTCTCAAAGTGGACTGCATGCATCTTCCCCTACACAAGTTGATATTGGACATCTAGTAGAGCAAAGGGTTCAACAGGCTGAGCGGAGATTCAATCGACAAATAGACTTGTACCGGGACTTCATGAGGCAACGACGAGTCTACATTTGGTGGTTGGATGGCGACTATGTCGGACAAAATGGGTATTCTGCACCATCTATGCCATCCATAGAGGAGATAGAAGCGCGCATTGCGGCTGCTAATGCTGAAGATGAAGATCCAAATGTTGACGATGGATTTGATCCAAGTGATGAGCACCGGGCCCACGTAGGGGCTCTCGTTCCCCTCCTCCACCCCCTTCTGCAGCTGCTCCTTCATTACTTACATAGACTTGCTATATTTATTTTTATACTCTTTATACACTATTACTTATTTTTGTGAATTATTTTACTTTTTTATATACTTATTATGTATTTTATATTATATTATATTTTAATATTTTAATTATATTTATTTGGGCTTATTTTTAATTTTTTATAGTATTTTTTTAGATTATGAACATAGTTTTGATATTTATTTGTATAGGGAATTAATAATTTAAAATAAATATAATAATAAAAAAATAAAAAATTATTGCAAAACCGAGGGCTCAAGTCGTGGCCCTCGCAAAACCCTCGCAAATTGCGAGGGTTTTGCAACGGTCCAAACCGCGGGTTTGCTTGGGCCCTCGCAAAACCGTCGCAATTTGCGAGGGTTTTGCGAGGGTCATGACTTGGGGGTTAATTCTCCCCTTGCAAAACCGTTGCAATTTGCGAGGGTTTTGCGAGGGCCAACCTTGTGCCCTCGCAAAACCCTCGCAAATTGCGACGGTTTTGCGAGGGTCATGACTTGGGGTTAATTCTCCCCTCGCAAAACCGTCGCAATTTGCGAGGATTTTGCGAGGGCCAACCTTGGCCCTCGCGACGGTTTTGCGAGGGTCCAAACCGTAGCCCTCACAAAACCCTCGCAAATTTGCGACGATTTTGCGAGGGTCAATGTTTTTCGTCGCAAAACCGTCGCAAAAATTGTTCCTCTGGTGAAGTTTGACCAAAAAATATTCGTCGCAAAATCCTCGCAAAACCGTCGTAAATAGCAACGAATTTTTTTGTCCCTCGCAAAACCGCCGCAATTTGCGACGGTTTCCCATGGCCGTCGCAAATTGCGACGTCATTTTTTGCGACGGCTAAAACCGTCACAAAAACGGTCAGCGACGGTTTTGCGAGGGTTTTTGGCCGTCGTAAATGGCGATTTTTCCTGTTGTACCAGCACTGATTTGCACTTATTAAACTCTGTACGGCTTTCAATGAAATCCTTATTTTACCCAGAAAAAATGCCATAAATCATCGCTCATTGGGAATTTCTGGCGTGATATATGTTGTCCTGGCTAATTGGAACAACATGCAGAGAGTTCACAGATATTGAGCTTTTAATCTGGTCCAAGGCTGGAAGGTCGATTGCAGCGGAAAATCGAGATGGAAGTCCTCCTATATCTCCATAGTATTGGACAGTGTTTGATCATCAGAAATTAACTTCATAGGCCTTCTAACTATAGGCAACGTTTGTGCAAGGACAAGTAATCCGACATAGGATATCTGCTGGGGGAAAAAACTAATTAAACAAGCCTTACAATAAACTGAACTCTTCTTGATAATAACGCATCTGATACCATACCTGCGTATCTTCATGGAGTACTTGATACATTAATCGTCTTCATCCACATCCAGAATCCAAAGAAAAAACAAAAAGCCCACACACGTCATGAACCCAGCCATGAGGAGGGAGGGGACCGAAGAGAAGAAGAGGGTCGGGGTATTGCCAAAGTAAAGCATCTAGTAGAGCTTGTCCCTCTCGACAGACTGACACATGCACGACAAAGCATCGCACCTGCAAATTGGGGCCGGGGGTCATAATTCGGTACTATATCTATACAGTAGCAGAGATTTTTCCTTTCGAGAATGAACTCTATGGAGAAAGCATCTATCACTAATCATCAATGCCTGGCTGAAGTAAATCATGGTTCTACTTGGCTGAAAAAGGTGTAGTCCTACTTTACACATAATAATGTGGACCATCTCTTCGGTTAAAGAACAGTGAAACGTTGATGCCGAATTGGCATGATGGGCCGCTAAAATTGCGGAGCAGAAAACGTAGGAGAACTGTGAGTGAAATGCAAATTCCTATCCCATTATTGGCGATAGAAATGATGCCCACAAGGTTGTCTAGGATGCTTCTCCTCTATTTCTCAAGCGATGGTTAAGACCACGTTTACAATCTTATCTGTTGTTATGATTAGAATCTTAATTATTGTTGTGAATGGAAAGAAGTAAAGCGAGTCCTTCTTGCTTATAATGTCTAAAGATGACGATGACAATGACAGTGTAAAAACTAATGTGTGTTAATATTTACTTGTTTCTTCTTTTTTTCTTTTCATATTATATTTCCTACTTTAGTGAAATCATTTCCTCATAGAAAAACAGAAAGGACTCGGGAAGTAAGAAATGTGTGGTTTAGTTTATTAATTTTTTGTATTATTGTTAAACTCCCATGTTATAATTATATTAGTTTCACAAACATAGCTAAAAATTCAATAAATACAACAAATTATTAACGCATGCAATTTGACTGTCAATAAACTTACATCTGCGGGTCATAGACTAGTGAAATGAGCTACTAAAACTTTAACAAATTTATAAGGAATATATTTATTTCCTTCCTCAAGTGATTCATAATGGATTCTAACAGAATACTCGACTAGTATTCTTTATGTCAAACTCCTAAAAATCTTTGTTGGACTCAACTCCTATTGATTGAATTCCTTTTAATCTTTATTACTACAACAGACTGTTACTTCATTGACACAAAAAAAACTTTCCACTAGAAATGTGTTTGATCTGTGGAAGCTTTATTGTTGCAATAGTCAATTTGAAACGCGAAGCATACTTTTAAAAGGGAATCAGTAAACATTCTCAAAGGTTATATGCTTCAAGAACACTTAGGATATATACATGAATTTCCCTACTCTATTTCCTTGATTCTCTTCTATAATTTCTCTAAATAGTCTCGTTTGTGCTTTAAGTCCGAAGCTCTTTGGTCATTTATAGATATTACAACAGAGTGTTTGTTTCCTTATTGAATTAGGAGGCTATTAAAAGATTTTCTTGCAGTTTCCTAAGTCTTTGCAACTTAATTCCATACGAATTCCAAGTCTTCTCAATATAATCTTCAACATATCGTAATCAAGATCATTCCTAAATTTTCTAGAATCTTTTTCCTAATCCAACTCCGATATATCACGTGTCAAATATTGCTAATACAAATTTAAGTAGTTTTCAAAAATGTGTCATTGTTAAAGAAATAGATCTTTAGCATTGTTAAAGCTCTTTGTCAAAGAGTCTTGTTAATCAACCTTAACAATATCCCCCTTTGGCATTGTTTGATACAAAACCATTGTCTGCAAAGTCTTCCTTATAATAGAACTTCGTGCAGATTTAATGCCTCAAATAGTATAAAAAATGTGTTCAGCAAATTGTTCCTAATTCCTATTACAAGTCAAAATAAAAGGCGTTCAAATTGTTCCGCCCATCAAATATTACGAAAGGCAATTCTCCCAACAAACTAAGACCTAACTAATTAACCAAACAAAATTAGTATCAATTAGCTGTTTCAAGTTTTATAGAAATGGTAGATAGTAGCAAAGAACAACAAACAGTAAAGTCCAACAACCTGCAGCATGGAGAAAATAAGACTTCCCCTAGATTATGTAGCCAATATTAAACTAACAAAGCAAATAAACTCCTAGAACTCCCCAGAGCACTCTTCCTTTTCATATCAAGGAGTTTCAAAGTCTCAAGTGGAGTGAGTGTGAATATCAAAGAGAGTCAGAAGGTCTTCCTGAATTTGTTGTTGATTTGTGATAACATTGTCAAGCTTTTGCTGCAAAGTTCCAACCAGAGTAGCCAAATGGGCTAGTTGTTGTAGATGAACATCCAACTTGTCATGAAAATCTTCAATTATTGATGGTGTGAATGATATAGAAGGGGTTGAATGCCTTGACTTTTCTACTTGTATAGGAGAAGATAGAGCAGTAGAGGATTGTCCAACTTTGTTCCTTAGAGACAATCTACGTGGAGTCTTCATTAGAGCAATAAAGCCTAGTGTAATTAGTGGTGGTTTCTTTAACTGTGGCCGAATGGACTTGATCTCATAGACTATCTTGTTAGTTTGAACTACCTTGTAGCTAGGACAGGTGCAAAGGTATTTTGTTAGAAAACATTGATACGGCAGCACAGAGGTGCTACAAGTGCTAATCTAAGCATATTTAACAATATGTTGAAAAATTAGATCTCCTATGTTAAAGTGTAACCATTATCCTATTTTATAAATCATAACAGCCCTATCTTTCAACACAATAGAGATTTTGTTAATACATAGTCAGTTATAATAAGACAATTTATACACAGTAAAGTAAAGTCTTGTCAAAGTTGAAGATTTAAAATAGCCATTCTCTGGCCAAGAATTCATTACACTACCAGTTAAAAATTTGCACACCATATTTAGATTAACTTATCCACCAAGTTTCTCAGTGTCTTTGAAGTATGGTACTCTAAATATTTCATGTACTATCTCCAGATTGAATACAACAAAAATTCCTCTGACATATATTGAATGATAAAATGGACTTTGTTGATCAGAAATTGTACTCTTGAAATTAGCATAGAACTATCTAACTAGAGTTGTATTATATACATCAACAAATTGCACTGACTCCAACAGTCCAACTTTCGGTAAAATCTCATCTAAACCAAAATTTTTAAATTTTATCAAGTCAATTTGTCTCACTACTAACAGTCCCTTTTCAAAAATGATTTTGAATTTCTCATCACTTTCCTAATCACCAAACACATGATTTTTAGAAGTTATTGCTTGCCATTTTGTTTTCTTCACATTTGGTTGTTGCTTTTCTTCACCCTTTGCAACAACTCTTGTCTTTCTCTTCCTAATTGTTAATTTCTCCTCAACAATTTCAACATCATCTGCCTTAATGGCTTCCTTCTCAATCACAATCATTCCTTCATCCTTCTTATCTTTTCTCAACTTGTAAAGTACCTATACCGCCAACTGTTTCATCTTTCTCATCTTTTTCTTCTACCACTGTGAGATGGCTTAAATTCACCTATATTTTCTTAGACACTTGAGATGAACTTGTATAGTTTTTGGGTATAATGGCTATTTAATTCCTCCACTTTATGATATTTGGTTGTAGAAAGGTTTTTCTTGGACTATGTTTAAAAATTGCAGAGAAAAGTTGAAATCAGTACTATTCCAGTGTTCGACCGACTCCAACCCAAGTAGCTAAGCTGACCGGAGTTTAGTTCTGGAAAATAGCGGAGATTAGATTGGCAAAATTCGGTCCAAATATTGATAAATTAGCATCAGTTCAAGTACCTGAACCAACATTGGCTCTATTCTATTTCTATGTCGGCAAAAAATCATTTGTTGTGCAGAATTTGAAAATTTATGAAGGATTCCTTTAGAAACAAACTTGTGGATGAGAAAGGACTTTTCTGGACCAATTTTAGCAATCAAAATACTTATATAAATATGGAAGAACAAGGCATAAACATGAATTCAAGGAGCCAAAGTAGAGATTAATCATTGAAGATGAGAATTCATAAAAAAGAGCATTGCTTTTGGAGAAGTCTTCATTGGGGAGGAAGAAGGACTTGTCCATGAGTTCTAATCTTTTTTCTTTGTTTCTTTTCTTGAATTATATTGATTTTAATGTTTGAATTGTATTTAGAGGATATTTTAAAGTTTATGATTTTGTATTGAGATTAGTTATTTGATCAATTATTTTGTCAATTTATAGTATTTGGTTACTTAGTTTTTATTTAATGAATTGATTGATTTTTTTATTCCTTCTAATTAACTTGAGAAAAAGGTTAGGAACGGTTTCAATTGAATTAATTCTACATTTATTATTTCTTAATTAACTCAAGAGAGAGAGAGGTTAAGAAAAACGACTCAAGTAATCAAGATTTATTAATATCACATAGAGATTGGATATTAATTGATTTCATATTTTAATATTACCTAGAGATAGGGGTATTTATTGAGGAGTTGTTTTTAATACACCTTTTGGTTGTTTTTGTGAGGTAGAGATATCTACTAATTTAGCCAAGAGATAGTGAATCCATAACTTGAGAGAGAGTGGAATCTACGTTATAATTCCTTCATGGTATTAGATTGGTAATTTGTTGTAATAATTTCTAACTTGATCATTGTAGTATCTTTAAGAAATTCTATCTAAGTACATATATTTCTATCCTTATTCTTGTATATATTTTACTTAAATTTATTTGATCAGTTTAGTTTATTTAGGCTAGACAATGGATAAAAAGTAATTAATGGTAATTGTTCTTTGAGGATCGATACTCATTAATTCTCTATATTATACTTTGTGAAGAGTATAGTTACTTTATATGTGTGGGTTTACGATTAAAGTTTTAATTAAAATGATAGGGGCTAAATTAGTCATATTTTTTCTAATTATTTGAGGCTCTTTTGCGATACATTTTGTTCAATAACTATTTATATTCCTTCATATTTGAGATTTTACCCTTGGAAATGTATTTTGTTCATTATTTCAGATTTTTGGGGTAAAACGAAGCAAAAACGTCACGAAACATATTAGAGGCGGCACAGGCTAGGGCACTGGAATAGGCACCGGCCATGCACTGTTTGCATGAACTTCGAAGCGACGAAAAAATTGTTAAAACAGAGCAAAACAAAGTGGAATCGGCACCGGCCCCAAGAGTCAAGGCGGCGCTGGCTGCATTCTGGTCTTCATTATGTGAAATTCGGAGAAAAATCGGCAAACAAGTAGAAAATCAGAACACAACCAGCGCCGGCTTCGAAAGCCTAGGCGGCGTCGGCTGTGCCCTGAAGTTAAGGCGGTACTTTGATTTTTCTACGCGATTTTTGGTAATCTGTGGAGTTTTAGTACTTTCTAACTTCTATTCGGCCAAGAACATTACACCAATGAGTTTAGGCACTTCCCAAGCCTATAAATAGAGGGAAAACACAAGATAAAAGGGAGAGAATTCATTGATCATCATAGAAAATCACTCAAATCAAATGAGGAATTTTTCAATTCAAGGAGGGTTGTGTAAGAAGGTCTTCAAAGGAAGAAAAATGAGGCTTGTCTATGAGTGCTTTCTTTTACTTTGTTTTCTTTTTCTTGACAATGATGTATTAATTGTTTTATTGTAATTTAACATTATTTTAGGTATTCATAATTTTTAGAGTTGTTTGATCTTTTGATTAATTGATTGTTATTCTTGGTATTCAATTACTTGTGCTTATTACGAGATTAGTTGATTGGTTTTCTCCATTAACCTACTGGACCAAGGGGGTTGATGATAGTTTCAATTTATTAATTTCATATTCTGTTGGCTATTGACTTGCTAGACCAAAGGGGGTTGATTACTTAGAACTGGTAATTGAAGGTTAATTGATGTCTTCCGAGACCAAGGGTTCATTGATTAATTTCATGTTTGAAATTTTCCGAAACCAAGGGAATTTAATTGAGGACTGTGTTTAATGCATCTTTTGGATGAATTAGTTGAGACGGACCAAGTGATTCTAATTTATCTAGAAGGTGGTGATTTCATGGATTGACCATCGAAGTGAATCTACTTTAATCCTTTATAATGCCAAGAGAATAATTGGTTATGATAATGGCTGGATTCTTTAAGATCATGTTTGTCTAAACAATGGCTTGAGTTACATAATTCTCCATCATTGACATGTATATATTTTTATTTTTATTTTATTTTATTTCTTTTTCACTTTATTGAGTCGATTAAACAATGAAAAAAATGTGATTAATGTATACTTGTTCCTTGAGGATCGACACTCGTTTGAACCTTATGCTATGTTATTGATTAGTACGCTTGCTCATATATGTAATTTGGGATTAACGTTTTAATTTAAACTTGATTGGGAATGTGCTTATTTTTATATGATTTTTATATCCAAATCCATACGCATCAAGTTTTTGGCGCCGTTGCCGATGAACAATATCATGAAAACTTAGATTTTGTTGATTTAACATGTAAATATGTAAATACGCAAATAAGTAAATTGTGTATAATTGTTCTTTTGCAAAAATGTACTATCTTTTGTATTTCATGTATTTTTGGTCACCCTTGAAACCTAACATAACCTACTAACTTTGACTATGTTTGATGTACTAACTTTGTAACCTTCTAATTTAGTTTTAATCATTAATTTTGTTCTCTAACTTGCTTCTTGTTTTCTTAGGTGTTGTCATTGGTACATAACCCGAAAATTCGAAGGCGAGATAGTCAATTTTGACCCTAAAATCGAAAGGACATTGCCAAAAATTCATTGGACAATTCAAAGGAACTTGATCGTCAAAATGGATGGTACTCAAAACAACAATGCTGGGAATGGTAGGAGGGTTATGGATAACTTTGTGAAACCCGCAATCTCGGGCACAGGCTTGAGGATCACTAGGCCTAGGGTAGATGTAAACAATTTCAAAATAAAGCCCAACATTATCCAAATGGTGCAAAATATGGTTCAATTCGACAGGCTACCTGAAGAAGATCCCAATGCTCACTTAGCTAGTTTTCTTGAGATTTGTAATACTTTCAAGATGAATGGTGTTTCTGAGGATGCCATAAAGTTAAGACTTTTCCCTTTTTCTTTGAGAGATAGAGCGAAATCTTGGTTGAAATCTTTACCTCCAGGTTCCATCACTACTTAGAATGCCCTAACTGAAAAATTTTTGGCCAAATATTTTCCTGCCAAACTTAGGAATGAAATCTTTGGCTTCCAACAATTAGATTTTAAGCGCCCTTATATGAAAGTTGGGAGAGATTTAAGGAGATGTTAAGAAAATGCCCACACCGCGGATTTGAGCTGGAAATGCAAATGCTTATCTTTTTAAATGGCCTCACGTTCACAACACGGCAAGTGGTGGACTCTTCTACAGGGGGTTCCATCAATCATAAGACCCTGGAACAGGTATTTGAGCTTATTAAATATTTGGCTTCTAATAACTATTCTTGGGGAAGTGCAAGATCTAGAGTTTGTGTGCAAAGAGTGCACAAAGTGGATGTTGTGGCAATATTAGAGGCTAAGGTGGACGCCTTAACCCAAAGATGGAACAGTTGGTGATGCCTCAAGGCCAGGGTTTAAATGTAAGTTGTGATTTCTGTGGAGAATGACACCCCAATCATGAATGCCAAAAGATGGGGTCACTCCAGGAAACTTCGGAGCAAGCGGCCTTCGTAAGTAATGTCTGGCCAGGTAACAATCCTTATAGTTCTACCTATAATCCTGGTTGGCGAAATCACCCTAATTTCTCTTGGAGCAATGGCAATCAACCTAGACAAGGTTCTTTCAATTTTGGAGACAATCAAAGGAACCAAAACCCCATGACCAACACTATAGCACCTCCAAAACCACCATTGGAAGAGTTGATTGGCCAATTGGTAAGTACTACAAAGACTAAATTCCAAGGAGTCGATATGACAACAAGGAACCTAGAGGCCTCCATGCACAATTTGGAGAACTAAATTGGACAACTAGCCAAACTCCTGGGAGATCGTCAAGCGAGGACACTACCATAGAATACTGAGGAAAATCCACGGGATCAAAGTCGTAGGAAACATTGAAGCCTTTTTACTTTACTTTACTTTACTTTTCGTTTTTTGTGATTAAGAATTTTTTTTTTTTATTCTTGTCATTTTGATTGATTGTTTTTCAGCATTAGTGTGTTTTCTGCATTATTATTATAAAAAAAAAATCTAGAGAACCGGACAGAACCAAGCCAGCGCTGGCTCCAATAGCCCGGACCGGCACCGGTTCCTCTGGGAAGGTGTACTCTTAAGGGCCATTTTGGCCACTCTTTCTTCAAAATCTCCAGTCTCCCTCTCAAATTCTCTCAAGCCCGTGCCGGCTTCACATCCTCCACTTCCCAAAATTTAATTTTCCAACTTCTAAACACTTCTATAACATCTCCCTTCATCTCTTTTGTTGATCCTACGGCTCAAAATCCTCAAATTCTTCAAAACAACATCACATTCTATCCATAAGCAAGGAGCTTAGATTTCTACAAAAAGCTTACATCTTTTGCTTACCCACGTATACAAGAGCATAAAGGTATGATTTTTATTCAATTCCTACGGTTCAAATGTTGTAGATGACTTTGTCTAATTTTAGGAATATTGTTGGCCGAAAATGGGAATGTGTATGCTAAGATTAAATGGACCATTACTCCTTAAGCTTCATGAGCTGGACTAGATTAGGAGTCAATGCTTCTGTGATGTTTGATTCATGCATATGATCATTAGAGAATTCATGCATATAGTTAAGGTTAGAATTATGGCTATTTGTGATGATTGAATAATGACTACATATGAAACTTGAACTGGTGTTTAATGCCATGATACTGCCTTTATTAACATGATCATGTCTACTTGCATGCATTGAGGATTTTCAATACGTTTATGCTTTACAGTGAACTTTACATGTATTGTTGCAGGTTATGTTGAATTGATTGGAGGTGAGTGATTGAATTGTTTGTGGAAGGGTGCTATATATTAACGGAGTTTGGGTTTTGTAGATTGTGAGATTGGTTGAGAGTTGGGTGAGAGTTGAGGAGTATTTGTGCAAGGGTAGTTGTCCTGTTTTAAGTCTTGAAGCTTAATTGTTCTCTCTTCCTATTTCCCCCATTCCTTACTTGAACATGTCTAGGGCGAGAGGTTATTCTCCTAAAAGGGTGAGAGCTTCCTCTTCCTTAGCCCCTTCATCCATTGATCTTTTGTCCCTCAGACCTACTAAGTTTATAGATGCATCTTGTGAGGAATGGTACAATAGGAGAGCATCTAATAAGATCATTGTTGAACGGATTTTCTCACCCACCTTAGATCGTGCACTCAAATTGGGTATGATGTTTCAACGGCTAGGATGGGGTTCGATAGTCCAATTGAAAGGGAAGTATTATCTCGTGCTTATTAAGGAATTTTATGCTAATATGATTGATAAGGGCAATAAACATCTTCCCCATATTGAAATGAGAGTGAAAAGAATCCCTATTGTTATCACTCAAAACCAATTAGTTAACCTCCTCCAGGTCTTTGACGATGAGACTTGGCAAAGGATTGATATGAATAATCAAAAGATTCTTTCTGACCTGAATTGGGATGCTAGCGGAACTAGAGCCACCTTAGGATTATATAAGCATAATGCTTTTCAAGCCAATAGTTTCTTTTCAAACAATGATCTGGCAGCCAACTTTAGAGCTCTAGTCTATATGTTTGGGTTCAATGTTGTATCCCGTGCTAGTGGTTTTAATGAGACTAGACTTTTTGACACTTACATTCTGAGACTAGACTAGATTGGTAATTTATTGTAATAATTGCTAACTTGATCATTATAGTATCTTTAAGAAATTCTATCTAAGTACATATCTTTCTATCCTTATTCTTGTATATATTTTACTTAAATTTATTTGATCAGTTTAGTTTATTTAGGCTAGACAATGGATAAAAAGTAACTAATGGTAATTGTTCTTTGAGGATCGATACTCATTAATTCTCTATATTATACTTTGTGAAGAGTATAGTTACTTTATATGTGTGGGTTTACGATTAAAGTTTTAATTAAAATGATAGGGGCTAAATTAGTCATATTTTTCCTAGTATTTGAGCTCTTTTACGATACATTTTGTTCAATAACTAGTTATACTCCTTCATATTTGAGATTTTACCCTTGGAAAGGTATTTTGTTAATTATTTCAAATTTTTGGGGTAAAACGAAGAAAAAATGTCGCGAAACAGATTAGAGGCAGCCGGCGCCAGCCATGCACTGTTTGCACGAACTTCGAAGCGACGAAAAAATTGTTAAAACAGAGCAAAACAGAGTGGAACCGGCGTCGGCCCCAAGAGTCAAGGCGGCATCGGCTGCATTCTGGTCTTTATTATGTGAAATTCAGAGAAAAATCGGCAAACAAGTAGAGAACCAGAACACAACCGGCAAGCCGCCTTCGAGAGCCTAGGCGGCGTCGACTGCGGCGCCGACTGTGCCTTGAAGTTAAGGCGGTGCTTTGATTTTTCTACGCGATTTTTGGTATTCTGTGGAGTTTTAGTACTTTCTAACTTCTACTCGGCCAAGAACATTACACCAACGAGTTTAGGCACTTCCCAAGCCTATAAATAGAGGGAAAACACAAGAGAAAAGGGAGAGAATTCATTGATCATCACAGAAAATCACTCAAATCAAAGAAGGAATTCTTCAATTCAAGGAGGGTTGTGTAAGAAGGTCTTCAAAGGAAGAAGAATGAGGCTTGTCTGGGAGTGCTTTCTTTTACTTTGTTTTCTTTTTCTTGACAATGATGTATTAATTATTTTATTATAATTTGACATTATTTTAGGTATTCATGATTTTTAGAGTTGTTTGATCTTTTGATTAATTGATTGTTATTCTTAATATTCAATTACTTATGCTTATTACGAGATTAGTTGATTGGTTCTCTCCATTAACTTACTGGACTAAGAGGATTGATGGTAGTTTCAATTTATTAATTTTATATTCTGTTGGCTATTGGCTTGTTGGACCAAAAGGGGTTGATTACTTAGAACTGATAATTGAAGGTTAATTGATGTCTTCCGAGACTAAGGGTTCATTGATTAATTTCATGTTTTAAATTTTCCGAGACCAATGGAATTTAATTGAGGACTGTGTTTAATGCATCTTTTGGATGAATTAGTTGAGACGGACCAAGTAATTCTAATTTATCTAGAAGGTGGTGATTTCATGGATTGACCATCGAAGTGAATCTACTTTAATCCTTTATAATGCCAAGAGAATAATTGGTTATGATAATGGTTGGATTCTTTAAGATCATGTTTGTCTAAACAATGGCTTGTGTTACATAATTCTACATCCTTGACATGTATATATTTTTATTTTTATTTTATTTTATTTCTTTTTCACTTTATTGAGTCGATTAAACAATGAAAAAAATGTGATTAATGTATACTTGTTCCTTGAGGGTCGACACTCGTTTGAACCTTATGCTATGTTATTGATTAGTACGCTTGCTCATATATATAATTTGGGGTTAACGTTTTAATTTAAACTTGATTGTGAATGTGCTTATTTTTATATGATTTTTATACCTAAATCCATACGCATCATAAAACTTGATTGTGAATGTTTTTAAAAATGAATAATTTTTATATATCCAAACTTAACACATCAAGTTTTTGGCACCGTTGTTGGGGAATAATATTATGAAAATTTAGATTTTATTGGTTTAGTCATGTATATTTGTATATATATATTCTTTGTTATAATTAGGTGCCATGTTTATAATTTTTCTTGTTGCTTGTATAATGTTTTTATATGTGTGTATTGATTATAATTTGGTTGATTTTAATATTAGATAGCTTTATTTTGTAATTTTTTGAGCAATTATTTTCTTTATTTTTCAAGTCTAATCCTTGGTTTATGACTTGACAAACCGAAGAAGATATTGTGGATTTTGATCCAGAGATTGAAAAAATATTAACTATGTTTCAAAGGGCAAATAAGCAGTTTCAAAGGGCAAATAAGCAAAGGATTGACAGTTAAGTCAAGTAAATGGTTAGTTAGCAAGTATAGATCAATCTTTAGACATGGAGGTCAACCAAAACAATAATGGTGGTAATGGTAGGAGGACAATAGGAGATTTTGCTAAACCCGCAATTTCGGATACAGATTTTAGTATTGCTAGGCTTAGGGTTGAGGCTAATAATTTTGAGATTAAACGAAACACAATTCAAATGATTCAATAAATGGTACAGTTTGATGGTTTACCTGATGAGGATCCTAATACCCCTATCGCAAGTTTCTTAAAAATTTGTGATACTTTTAAAATGAATGTGTTTCGGAGGTTGCTATAAAATTAAGACTCTTTCCTTTTTCTCTTAGGGATTGAGCCAAACATGGTTGAAATCACTACCAATAAGATCTATTATAACTTAGAATGGTCTTGGTGAGAAATTTTTGGCTATTTTCCACCAGCTAGGCAGCCAAGCTTAGATCGGATATTTTTGCCTTTCAACAAATGGAGTCAGAAAGTTAAATGAATGTTGGGAAAGGTGGAAGGAGATGCTGAGAAGGTGTTCCCCTCATGGACTGGAATAGGAGTACAAACTTAAACTTTCCATAGTGGTCTGAACTTTTCCTCCAAACAACTAATTGATATATTAGTTGGAGGAACAACAACCACCAAAACCCCAAAGGAATTGTATGACTTAGTTGAAAAAAATTGCTATAAACAATTTCTCCTGGGGCAATCCAGGTCTAGAGTTCGTGTCCAAGGAGTTCATAAAGTTGATGCTATGGCTGCTTTAGAAGCTAAGATTGAAACTCTCACTCAAAAGATGGAACAATTCATTATAACCTCTCTTGAAAAGCAAGTAATGAACATAAATTGTGATTTTTGTGGAGGAAGGCGCTCTAATCATGAGTGCCAAAATATGAGCTCATCTCAAGAATTATCTTTAGAACAAGTGACTTTATGGGGAATGGGAGATAAGGTAACAATTCTTATAATGATACATACCTGTAGTTAGAGAAACTATCCAAATTTCTATTGGAGAAACTAAGGTCAATCAAGGCAAGCTCCTCCAACCTTCAATAGAAATCAAAGGTCTCTGATGGTGTGTTTTAAGTGTTGGAAATATTACCAAAAAATACACATAATTAAATTTTAATTGAAATTTCAAAATACTCAAAACATAAAATTAGGTAAGTATACCCATCATATAGAATTTAATTATAAGTATCGAAGATCCTCGGGGAAGGGATAAATGTACCATTATTAATTTTTTCTTCTATTATTTAGTCTAATCAAATTAAAAGAATAAATTATCTACAATGGTCAAACTAGAGAATCAACATTACCTCACACAAGATTGGCTATGATAAAATCAAGGATGAAAAATAGAGTATAAGATATGCACTTGTCAAGAATCTTTTAAAATTAACAAAATACCAAACCAAACACAAAATAGTTAAATTCAAATTATAATATCAGAGAGGTCATGAAAGTAAAACCTATTCTCTTTTGAGATATGAATTTTATATTCTTAGACTAATTAAAGAGTATCCCTACTTCTCCAATTGAACCCGAGAAGCATTAGGTGCAAAACCCCTAAAATTTCAGAAGAACTTAATACCCTTATCTCTAGGTGATATAAAATTTTCAATAATTACCATATTCTAATCCCCCCATTTTTTTCTTAAGTTTATCAATGGAAAACAACCATTGAACCCAATTGGAACCTAATTCCTAACCTCATCCCTCAAATTCATTAGAAGAGAGTAACCCAAACAATGAATTCAACACAATAAAATCAAGTAATCATTCAATAGAAATTTAAATCCAACAAATTAAGAGTAGATTTAATACATGAACTAATTAGGGTTCAACCCTTCAAGAACAATTAAAGAATTTAAATACATTGCCCAGTGAAAAACAAAGAAAAGAGAGGGAAGAAAACTTATAGACAAGATTACTTCTTCATCTTCTCCAAGCATTTCTTGAGCAACCCTCCATTCTTTAGTTTTAATCTTCTCTCTTGTGTGTGAGGGTGTTTTTCTCCAAAGTTGGCCACTCAAAATGGTCTAAAAAAGTTCTATTTATAGGCCCTTGGAAAACCCTAAAAATTGATTAAAATCATATATGCATTTCTATTCTTCTTACATACACGGTGCCATAGAAAGTGTTCTGAATGGTGTCGTGCATGTTTTCTTTCAATTGTTTTGGCTTCAAATGACGTTGTAAGACTTGATTATAGATGTATGATGTACTGATACACGGTGGCATCGATATTGAGCTGCACGATATCGTCGGCTACAAGATGTTTTGATATTTCTGACAACTGATTATACATGGTGCCATTTGAGTTGATATATGATGTGTATGAATTTGGGTATAAAAATCATATAAAAATAAGCACATTCCTAATCAAGTTTAAATTAAAATGTTAACTACAAATTACACATATGAGTAAGTGTACTCATCATTAAGCATATCATAGAGTTTAAAACGAGTGTCGATCCTCAAGGAACAAGTATGCAGTAATCACTTTTCTTTCATTGTTTAACCGACTCAATAAAGTGAAAATGAATAAAAAAAGAAAAATAAAATAAAATAATATATACATGTCAATGATGGAGAATTATGTAACTCAAACCATTATTTTGACAAACATGACCTTAAAGTACCCAATCATTATCATAATTAATCATTCTCTTGGCATCATGAAGGATTAAGATAGATTCACTTTTTTTTCTAATATATGAAATCACTATCTTCTAGACAAATTAGCATCACATATCCTATCTCAACTAATTCACCCAAAAGATGCATTAAATACAATCCTTAATTAAATCCCCATATCCTGGCAAATTTAAAATATGAAATTAACTAATGAATCCATATTCTGACAGACATCAATTAACCTTTAATTACCTAGTTCTTAGCAATTAACCCCTTTTCCAAGCAAGTTAATAGACAACAACTATGAAATTAATGAATTGAGACCACCATCAACCCCTTTTCCAAGCAAGTTAATAGAAAGAAACAACAAATTAATCTCGTAATTAGCATAAGTAATTAAATACCAAGAATAACAATCAATTAATCAAAAGATCAAAGTAACTCTAAAAATCATGAATACAAAAAATAATGTTAAATTACAATAAAACAATTAATACATCATTGTTCAAGAAAAGAAAACAAAGTTAAAAGAAAGCACTCATAGACAAACCTCCTTCTTCTTTCTTCGTAGACCCTCTTGTACAATCCTCCATGATCTGATGAATTCTTCCTTGATTTTGAGTGATTTTATGTTTTGATCCGTGAATTCCTCCCCATGACTTGTGTTTTTCCCTCTATTTATAGGCTTTAAAAGTCCTAAATTCATTCTTCTAGGGTTTTTGGCTAAATAGAAGTAGAAAAATACTAAAACTCTGCAAATTGTCAAAAAATATGCACAAAAATTAAGGCACGCCTCAGTACCAGTGCAAAGCTGGCACCGTCTGTCCTGCCTAGGGCCAGCGGCGGTTGTGTTCTACCTTTCTATCCATTTGTCGATTTTTCATGATTTTCGTGCCACTCCTTCCAGATTGCTACCAGCGCCGCCTCTGGGCTCCCATCCGGCGCCGGCTGTGTTTTGTTCAGCTCTCATTTCGTCAATTTTTTATCATCTCGAAGTGTATGCTAGTAGCACGTGGCTGGCACCACTTGTCCTGTCCTGGTCGGCGCTGCCTCTAGTTTGTTTAGCGACGATTTTACCTTATTTTATTCCTAAAATCTGAAATAATGAACAAAATATCTTTCCAATGGTAAAATCTCAAATATGAAGGAATATGACCAGTTATTGCACAAAATATATCATAAAATGGCCTCAAATAACTAGAAAATATATGACTAATTTAGGCCCTATCAATATGCATGGTGTCGTGTACTCTTAGCATCTCTCTCTCTCTCTCTCTCTCTCTCTCTCTCTCTCTCTCTCTCTCTCTCTCTTTATTTTCATTTCCTTCAGTTTTCATCATTTTCTTCATTCAATCCTCATTTATATAATCTTACACAAAATAATATAAAATTGTGAGAATGAATAATTATTTAAATATTATTTTATAATAAATATAGTATAATTTATACAGAAAATAAATGCATAATGAGCACTTATCAATCTCAACCTTCTTTAGCTTACAATACTCAATCATCCAATCCACCAAAGTTATCATTGAAATAATTGGTCAATAAATTGGTAAGTACAAAGGATTCGTGTTTCCAAGGAGTCAATGTTGTGACCAGGAATCTTGAGGCTCCATTGCACAGTATAGAGAATCAAATAGCTAACATGCCAAACTTCTTGGATACCTTCAAGCTAGATATTTATAGAGAACAATCCACGAGATCAAGTGATGAACTTTTACTTGCTTTCTTGCTCATTAATTTGGAACAATTTTTTATTTTTAGTTTTCTTTAAACATGCATTTTGTTTGGATTCATGCATGTTGATAAGTTTGTTTTTTCATTTATTTTTTTTCATGACTTTTGTTTGTAAGATCTTATATTTATATTCCTTATCTTGACACTATTTCTTTTACTTTGTTTTGGTTTCTTTTCTTTTTCTATTTTATGGTGTGTTTTGTTTTGTTTTTAGGTATGGAACAACATTGTCAAATGCCTTTATTGGAATGGAACTCAACTACTTTTTGGCTTTTGTGGAAATTTGTGCATTGAAGATTATTTCTTTTTCTTTTTTCCTCCTTTATCTTTTTTCAGCCCCTTGTTTATACTTTATTGTGATATTTTAGGTCATTGAGGATAATGTTCAATTTAAGTATGGAGGAAGGGATTGGTATTATTCTTGTCAAGAGAAATTTAATTTTTGATATTTTTGATTGCTAAACTTTCACTTTTGAGAAAGTTGAGAGTTGAGCTAGATTTGAGCTAATTAGGTTGAGCTAAATTTTTTTATTTTTGTTGAATTCTAGCTAACTATTGAATTGCTATTATTTTTCTTTTTGCATAAGAATTTGGTTTGACATTTATTTCGTTAAGTTAAATTTTGTGTAAACTTATACATTTTGTGTGATATAGGTAAATCTTGAGAATTTAGGTTAATCTTTAGTAATTTTTGGTTAAAGGATTGATGTGATGAAATATAAGTAGAGATTATTTAGTTGATTTGTGTTTTATTGGTTTTCTAAACTTATCCTAAATTTGAGTTCAAGTTAATAGGACTGAGTGAAAATGTTGACTGTGAAAAAGAGTCAAAAGAGATATATGTACCCATTATGGAAAAAGTGAGGAGAAAAAAAAGTCCGAGAATGCAAAGCGCATATCCTTTGGCGAAAAACAACGTGTGAGAAAAAAATATGATAAGGCTAAAAAAATTGAGTGTTGAAAAGAAATGCTTATCTTTCAAGGAAAAATTGAGTGTTGAAAAACAAAATGGCTATCTTCCACTCCCTTGAGGCTATAAATTCCCAATGAAAGAAAAAAAAAACATGAGTGAGAATGCCCTATTTTGCTACTCAAGTTGTAAAAGTTTAGAAGTCATGAAACATGAATTGATGTAATAGTCTTGACTTATATGAATTACATTGTTCATTTTCTATGCTTACAAGAATGAGTGACTTTCAATGAATTGGAATGAGTTAGTTTAATTTAACTTCAATGGCGTTGGTTATATCTATCTAAATATGTGAATTTGCATGAGTTGGCTTGGTTGAATAAGTGTTGAATATGATTCTTAAGTGGGAAGAGAGATAATATCTTTATTATGTTTGCTATTGTTCACTTATGTCAATATCTTGTTAGAACTTAGTTTGCTTGTTAATATGCTTAATGTTTTGTCTACTTGAAGACAAGCAAAGTCTTAAGTGTGGGGGAGTTAATAGGATTTAAATTAAACTATATTTGCTTATCATTTAAGATGAATTTGTATAGTTTTTTGTATAATGGCTATTTAATTACTCTGCTTTAAGTTGTTTTGATGATCTTTTGTTGTAGAAAGGTTTTTCTTGGACTATTTTAAAAATTGCATAAAAGAAGTTGAAATCAGCACTATTCTAATATTGAAATTTGCCCAGGTAGCTAAACCAACCGAGGACAGTTCTATAAAACAGGGGAGACTAGATTGGCAAAACGCGCTCCAAACAATAGTGACCTAACATAGCCCAAGTACCTGAATCAGCGCCTGCTCTATTCTGTTTCTATGGCAACGAAAAATATTTTGTTGTGTAGAATTAATAAATTTCTGAAGAATTCTTTTAGAACAGACTTGTCGACAAGAAATGACTTCTCTGGACCAATTTTAGATAACAAAAGACTTATATAAATATGGAAGAACAAGCCATAAACATGAATTCAAGGAGCCAAAATGGAGATTAATCATTAAAGAGGAGAATTTATCAAGAGAAGCATTGCTTTTGGACAAGTCTTTATTGGAGAAGAAGAATGGTTTGTCTGTGAATTCTTTTTTTTTCCCCCTTTGTTTTCTTTTCTTGAATAATGTTAATTTTAATATTTTAATTTTATTTGGAGAATGTTTTAAAGTTTATGAATTTTGTATTAAATTTAGTTATTTGATCAATTATTTTGTCAATTTATAGTATTTAATTAGTTGGCTTTTATTTGATGAATTAATTGATTATTTCTTCCTTTTAATTAATTTGAGAAAGACGTGAAGAGTAGTTTCAGTTTAATTAATTCTATATTTTTATTTTTTAATTAACTTGTGAAAGAGGTTAAGAAAATGGACTCAAATAATCAAGATTTGTTATTGTCACCTAGAGATAGGAATATTAATTGATTTTATATTTTAATATCACCTAGAGATAGAAATTTATTGAGGTGTTGTTTTTAATGCATTTTTTAATTGTTTTGGTGAGGTGGAGATGTTCACTAATTTAGCTAAGAGATAGTTAAGTTCTAACTCAAGAGAGAATGAAATCTACTTTATATTTCCTTCATAATACAAGATTGGCAATTGATTGTGATAATTGCTAACTTGATCATTATTATATCTTTGAGAAATTCTATCTAAGTACATATCTTTCTATCTTCATTCTTGTATGTATGTATGTATGTATATATATATATATATATATATATATATATATATATATATTACTTGAATTTATAATGTCATTTTAGTTTAGTTAGGCTAAACAATAATTAATAGTGGTTGTTCTTTGAGGATCGATACTCTTTAATTCCCTATACTATGCCTTCCAATGAGTATACTTACTCTATATATGTGGTTTTGGAGTTAATATTTTAATTAAAACTTGATTGAGAATGCACTTAAAAATGAATGATTTTGATTTATCCACACCTAATGCATCACATTGTTTTTGGCTTTTCTATCTTTATCTCTAAAATGCCTGTGGGGTCCTCTATGTAGAGGTACTTGTATTCTTTAATACACTATTAGTCATTCTCTGAGCAACAAATAATCCATTTCTTGCCACCATTATTCTCCTCACTTCTTCTGGGTCCAGACAAGATTGAAAATAGATAAAAACATAGGATCAATAGGCTTTACAATAGTCATAGAGGCATTCGGGGTCCTTAAAGTTTCATCTTTAGTCAAGTCTAAGTCTCTTTAATTGACATTTGATTTTTCAACAATTTCTTTCTCAAAATTGATTTCTTTTAACATTTGCACAATAGATAGGTCCACAAAGACATTTATCTCAACAGATGTATTGAAAAGTTGTTTTCTAGCAAATTTATCAGTAAAAAAATCAGGCACAGAAAATTGATATCCCACATAAATTTTAAAATTTCCAAGGTGTATACAATTTAATAGAAAGTTTATCATACTTCCAATAGAAAGAACAACATCTTGACATGTATTAATGGATTTAAGAGGTGTAGCGAAGATACTTAATTCAACTGTCACCATGATTTCTGTAGTAAAGATGTCTTGGTATTGTGGCAGTGAAGTCATAGAATTATCAATATTGGTTGAGAGTGCCATTCGTAACCTCTTTTGGGATTTTTTTCCACCATCTCTAGGGTTTGCAGTTTCTATGTGCATTGAAAGGAGAGAGAGAGAGAGAGAGAGAGAGAGAGAGAGAGAGATTTAGTTCTTTTCTTTGAGAAAGCCTGCAGTTATGACCAAGAGAGACTTTTATTTCTAAAGTTGTATCTCGTTGATTTTTGCTCAATCGCCTTAAGTTTTCCTTTCACAATCAAATCTCTAGTTTGG
This sequence comes from Voacanga thouarsii, assembly GCA_026120185.1. Classification (NCBI taxonomy): domain Eukaryota; kingdom Viridiplantae; phylum Streptophyta; class Magnoliopsida; order Gentianales; family Apocynaceae; genus Voacanga; species Voacanga thouarsii. The sequence goes on along the minus strand of JANUWF010001287.1, from coordinate 9,386,538 downwards.
AAGGGTTGTGGTTAGCTCACGAACTTCTAAGTTGATAACCTTTTGCATAATTAAGACTCATTGTACCTTCTGCATATTTCCAATATATCCCGTACTTTCCTTCTCTTTTTTTTTGTTTTTCAATATTTTTTAAACAAAATAAATAGTGATGAAAAGAAATTGTTGTATACAATTTGACATAACAAAAACTTTTATGTCAAAGTATGCAAAGTCCCAATGCGGTTCACAATTCTTCAAACCACTTAGTATCAAAAGGTTTTACAAAGGTATCTGGCAGCAGCTTCTATGTGAAAATATTATCAATCTGCACAATCTTCTATTCTATAAAATCTCTGATGAAGTAATGTCTTATGTTAATGTATTTTGTTCTACTATGTTGAATTGGATTTTTTGATATGTTAGTTATATTTTTGTTGTCAGAATAAACAATCAACTCCTTCTGTGCAATACTATAATCTTTTAACATTTGCTTCATGCATAATATTTGAGTATAATAACTTCTTATTAGAAATATGCCCTAAAAGAAATGAAAATTCTGTAAAGATATATATTTTGAAATAATAAAACTATTTATTTTAACAAATATTTATTTGTATTTTTCTTTCATGAAGGTCCAAGTATGTTAGTAAATAATTTATATATTAGGTTGTGTTTCACAGTGTTAGCACATGCTTAGTCGGGTCGGCTTGGCCTTGGTGTGGGCATTGGCACATTCAGCACGCACCTTGGCACTATAGGATTAGTACGTGCCAGAGATGGGACAGAGGCCCGTAGATGGCCCCAGTTCGCTCTTTGGTGCTCTCCGTGGCTTGTGGGCAACGGCAGATATGGCTTAGTTGGTTGGTTGGACAGGATTGTCAAGTCAGACAGTGGTTACTAGACTTGCAAGACTCAGATTGCCAACATAGCTCTTTCCAACTTTGAACCTATGGAGTTAGCATGTTCCAATTCACAAGTTACTAAGAAGTAGGTAGTTTTCCTATATTGGTTGGGGTATAATCTATTGGGAAATATGCCATCTTAGACTAGGTTTCTGATGTAAATATCGAATGTTTTAATAAAAGAATTTATTCTCAGAAATTATTTGTACACAATTACGTTTGGAAAAGACCTATTGTGTTTAAGTAAGTGGTCCATGTGAATGGTGGTCTTTCATAGTAAGGTATGGATCACGGGTTACTTAACACATAAATGTTTATTCTTAACCGATTGATGAGAATGGGAATCCCATCATGTCTAGGTTATTATGTTATGAATTCCAAATGGGGAATGGCTTATCTTTAGCCAATGAGTAGTCCACTCATTTCATGACATAAGCGTATTTCGAATACATAAAACAGGACCTGTCATAGTGGTTTCTTAAAGTACTATATGGTAGAAACCTAGACTACTACTGCTATAGCGTGGACTAGTACTCTACGACTTGAGTGTGAGTTGGTGGTTTGACGAAGCTAAAAACATGTACTTTGATATGTTTTAGTTGAGGTTTTATCGTAGGACCAATACACTTGCATGTTGGGTATATGTGACTAGTTGATTAAGAAAGACTTGTACAAGATAATTTCTATACTATATCGCCCCTTGTGGTTGTCTGAATGATCTAAATATTCAGGACCTTAGGAAACATGACTTGGATGTTTGCTTTAGGATAGCTCTCTTGGAAAGCGGAAACAATCCAGGAAGTCGTGAATCATTGGATTAGAAGCCTAATGATGGTAAACGTCACCTAGAGATGTGTTAATATATTTCTTCCTCTCTAATGCACGGCGATGTATAGAGGGGTATTTTAGTCATTTCACCTGTAAGTCGGAGACTTTGCTAACGCGGCATTATCCTTGGGGTCAATATTTCCTTATGGCGATATTAGGAAATATTTAAAATGTAAAATACAGCTATTTATATGGCAAGGGTATTTTGGTAGCATGCTATTTATTTTTGAGTACCTATGTGCACGTTTTCTCAAAGACCACAGTCTTTGGGAATATTTTTGACAATAAAACATTTTTCTACAAATTAAATGGTTATTTTAATTTGAACAAAAATTAATCTTTAGATATTTTCTCAAAGGATTTAATCCTTGACATAGAAAATATATTGGATTTAGATATTTTTATAAGTTAAAAAAAATAGAAAGCCATTTTGTTTTACTTTTGCATAAGGAAAATTGTTTTGTCAAATAAACTTGAGACCAAAGTCTCTAGAAAGTTTTCATTGGAAATTTTTGAAACCATTAAGGTTTTAACTTAAATAAAATTATTCGATGGAAAAATCTCTCAAAGGATATAAACCTTGACATAGAGATTTTAATGGATTTAGATATTTTATTTTTGAATTAAGGAAAAACTTAATGAAAATTTTCAAAAGGATAATTTTTCCAGAAAAATCCTTATTTTAAAAGATTAAGTGGGAGAGGGGTTTCAGCGGCCCTACGGCTTCCATCACGATCCTCATTACAGATCGTGGGTCCCCTCACGTCACCCTGGGAGTGAACCTGTATAGGATAGGGATACCACAAGGACCTAGATCTAATGGAAGGATGTAGTTAATAACTCGGGACACGTACTATAATCGGCCAACCTATGTTGGAGGTTATAGTGCGAAGTATGTCCATAGGAAATGAGAGGAAACGACCATCCCCTCGATGGAGTTATCTTCTAGATCATTATCTAGAAGGAAAATTAATTTGTAGTGGTTAACACACTTAGCTTAGAGAACTATTAATCTTTCCAAAAAACTATGTCAGTTCTCCTAAGAGCCAAATAAATTATATTAAAGTAATTATTATCAGTTTTGATATAAGGCTGAAGTGCACAAATTTATTTTGTTTTCACAAACTAAATCCTTTCTTTTATTTTCGTTTTTTCAGAAATAGTAGGAGATTTTTTTAGTCCTTTGGCCGTTATTCTCCGAGAGAATAAACTAATAGGTCCAAACTATGTGGACTGAAAGAGAAACCTGGACATAATACTCACAGCCGAAGAGTATAAGTATGTCATTTACAAGACCTGCCCTGTTATCAGGGAAGGTTCCACCGCTTAAGAGCAAGAGGCTGAGAAGGCGTGGAAGAAGGCTGACGAAATGGCACGCTACTATATGTTAGCCTCCATGTCTAATGTGCTTCAGTTAAAACACGAGCACATGTCTTCTGCGTATGATATTAGTCAGTCACTAGCCACTATGTTCGCGGACAAGAGCTGGCCCGCAAGGCAGGAGGCTTTTCGAACTATAATTAACACTAAGATGGCTGATGGAGCATCAGTCAGAGAATACATGCTCAAGATGATTGCTGCTTTCGAGGAAGCAGAAATCTTAGGGGCTGTCATTGACCCCGAGAGCCAAGTGGACATGGTTTTCGAGTCTCTACCAGGTTCCTTTACTCAGTTTAAGTTGAATTACAACATGAACAAGTTAAACATGAGTTTAATTGAGTTAATGAAGGAACTCCAGATAGCGAAAAAGGTCATGAAGCCTCAGTCAAAGGCTATGATTGCTAAGGCTTCTTCCTCTAGAATTGGGCCCAAGCTCAGAAAGTTCAAAAGAAAGAAGGGAAACACAGCGGCCCAGCCTAAGACCCAGCCCAAAGACAAACCCAAGGGCAAGTACTTCAAATGTGGAAAGAAGGGACATTCGTTTCAAGCCAAGAAAAACCCCACAGATAATGTTTTTTTATCTAGAGTCTATATCAATGTTTAGATCAACTTCCACTTAAATTGTTGATTCAGGGGCCACTAATCACATCTTTAACACCTTGTAGGGGTTTAGAAAGATTAGAAGACTCAAGAAGGACGAACATGGGCTATGCGTGGGAAATGGAGCACAAGTCTGGCCTTTGCAATGGGAGAGCTAGATCTTATTTTTTATTGTAATAGAATAATGGTTTTAAAAGATATTTTATATGTACTTGGATTTCGACAGAATTTGATTTCAGTTGCGAAACTAATAAATTAAGGATATTCTGTATCTTTCCATTTTTGGTATTTCTGTCAGTAGAGATAGAGAAATTTTATGTACTGGGCACATGTATGAAAATCTATTCTTCTTAAACCCTGTTAACAATCAATTAAATAATGCTTAATCTGAACCTTTAACTAGGAAGAGAAAGGTCAATGTCAATGACTTATATCTTTGGCATCTAAGGTTGGGTCATATCAACTCAACCAGGATTCAGAAGTTAATCTATGATGGGTTTTTGGGCTCATTAAGATTAGAAAATCAGCCTTAGTGTGAATCCTGCCTAATAGGAAAGATGACCAAAAGGTCATTTACCCCAAAGGCGGATAGAGCCAAGAAGATATTGAGTCTTATTCACACTAATGTGTGTGGTCCCTTGTCTACACCAACTAGAGGGAGTTTTAAGTATTTCATCACTTTCACGGATGATTGTACAAGGTTTGGTTATATTTACCTGATGAGATGCAAGTCTGACTCTTTTGATAAGTTCAAGGAGTTTAAGGCTGAAGTGGAGCGGCGGACAGGCAAACTGATCAAGACCTTGTGATCAGATTGTGGTGAAGAGTACCTCCTTGGTGAATTTAAGGACTACATGGTACATTATGGAATAGTATCCCAACTCTCTGTGCTAGGGATACTCCAGCAGAATGGAGTAATTAAGAAAAGAAATAGGACATTGATGGAAATGGTTCGAAGCATGATGTCTCATGCTACTCTTCCAGTATCTTTTTGTGGATATGCCCTGGAAACAGCGGCATACATTCTAAACTTAGTGCCTTCCAAGCCAGTACCTAGGACTCTCTATAATATGTGGACTAGGTGTAACCTAAGTCTAAATTATCTCAGGATATGGTGTTGTCTAACTTATGTACTAGTCAAAGGAGACAAGTTGGAATCAAGATCAAAATTATGCTATTTTGTTGGGTATCCACAAGGGACAAATGGTGATTACTTTTATCATCCTAAAGAGCAGAAAGTACTGGTTAGTACCAATGCTAGATACTTAGAGGATGATCAAAGTACTTCCACTAAAGATTCAACTAGGTTGGAACTTGAGGAGAAGTTATCTTCGGGATCAACTTCTTCTGACTCGATTGCGGAACACGAAGAGGCACAGCCTTAAGAGCCTGTACAAATGGAGCCTCGTCGTAGTGGGAGAGTGTCTAGGGTTCCAGAGAGATGGACTGGAGAAGTTTTTGAGCTAGTCTTTGACCATCAGGAATAAGACACCACTAGATACGAGAAGGTTATTACTAATGCCGATGCAAATCTTTGGCATAAAGCAATGAAAGCTGAGATTGAGTCTATGTACTTCAATTAGGTTTGGGATCTTATAGCTTCACCTGAAGGGATAAAACCCATTGGGTGTAAGTGGGTATATAAGAGGAAGAAGGGAGCGGATGGGAAGGTAGAAACCTTCAAAGCTAGCTTTGTGGCGAAAAGGTATACTCAGAAAGAGGGTATTGATAATGAAGAAACATTTTCCCCGGTGGCCATGCTTAAATCCATCCGTATCCTTTTTGCTATCGCATGTCATTATGACTATGAGATATGACAAATGGATGTCAAGACGGCTTTTTTAAATGGCAATCTTTGTGAAAACATCTATATGTCCAAACTAGAAGACTTTATTGCTAAAGGCCAAGAACATATAGTTTGCAAACTTAAGAAGTCTATTTATGGACTTAAGCAGGCATCGAGAGTATGGAACATTCATTTTGATAAGACTGTAAAGTCTTACGGTTTTATTCAAAACGAGAATGAACTATATGTGTACAGGAAACTTGAAGGCATTAATGTGGTTTTTCTTGTCTTGTATATGGATGACATTCCACTCATTAGAAATGACGTACGGTCATTATCATCTACAAAAGTTTGGCTGTCTAGTCAATTTAGTATGAAGGACTTGGGAGAAGCCAGTTACGTTCTCAGGATTAAGTTTCTTAGAAATAGGAAGTAGAGAATGTTAGGTTTATCCCAAACGACATACATTGACAAGATGCTGGCTAAGTACAGCATGGACTCATGCAAGGGAGTTCTAATTTCTTGCAGACATGGGTTGTCTTTTTGTTCAAGGGACTATCCTAAGTCTCAAAAAGAAAAAGACAGAATGAGTAGGATTCCCTATGCTTCGGCTGTGGGAAGTCTCATGTACATCATGCTATGTACTAGGCCAGATATCTGCTTTGCCGTAGGCTTAGTTAGCAGATATCAATCAAACCCTGAGGAGGTTCATTGGCAAGCTGTAAAGCATATTTTCAAGTACCTTAAGGGAACGAGAGATTATATGTTGGTTTACAGGGCTGATGACTTGGTTCCTACAAAATACATAGACTCAAACTTCCAGGCAGATAAGGATAAGAGAAAATTCACTAGTGGATATATTTTCACCTTGTCTGGAGGAGCCATTTTATGGAGAAGCATCAAACAATCTTGCATTACTGACTTAACCATAGAAGCTGAGTATGTGGCAGCTTTGGAGGCATCCAAGGAAATAGTCTGGCTCCGGAAGTTCCTTTCAGAACTTGGAGTTGTGCCACACATGGACATGTTGATTGTGATGTATTGCGACAATACTGGAGCCGTATCACAATCTAAAAAATCCAGGAACCACAAGAAGGGGAAGCATATTGAAAGGAAGTACCACTTGATATGGGATTTCATCCAGAGACGGGAAATCATGGTGGAACAGATTGCCTCAGAGAATAATTTAGCAGATCTATTCACTAAGCTTTTGGCTGAGAGAGTCTTCAAGAGACACTTAGACGCCATAGGGGTGGGCACCTATGGACTTACTTAGTCTTAGAGTACAAGTGGGAGATTGTTGGGAAATATGCCTTCTTAGATTAGGTTTCTAATGTTTTAATAAAAGAATTTATTCTCAGAAATTATTTGTGAATTTATATTTTATTTGTGCACAATTACGTTTAGAAAAGACCCATTCTGTTTAAGTAAGCGGTCCATATGAATGGTGGTCTTTCACAGTAAGGTATGGATCATGTGTTACTTAACACATAAACGTTTGTTCTTAACCGATTGATGAGAATGAGAATCTCATTATGTCTAGGTTATTATGTTATGAATTCCAAATGGGGAATGACTTACCTTTAGCTAATGAGTAGTCCACTCACTTCATGACATAAGCGTATTTCGAATACGTAGAACAGGACTTGTCATAGTGGTTTCTTAAAGTACTATATGGTAGAAACCTAGATTACTACTACTACTACAGCGTAGACTAGTACTCTACGACTTAAGTATGAGTTGATGGTCTAACGAAGTTGGAAGCATGTACTTTGATATGTTTTAGTTGAGGTTCTATCATAGGACCAATACCCTTGCATGTTGGGTATTTATGACTAGTTAGTTAAGACAGACTTATACAAGATAGTTTCTATACTATATCGCCCCTTGTGGTTATCTGAATGATCTAAATATCCAAGGCCTTGGGAAACATAACTTGGATGTTTGCTTTAGGGTACTCCCTTGGAAAGCAGAAACAATCCAGGAAGTCGTGGATATTGGACTAGAAGCCTAAGGATGGTAGATATCATTTAGAGAGGTGTTAGTACATTTCTTTCTCTCTAATGCACGGCGATGTATAGAAGGGTATTTTAGTCATTTCACCTGTAGGTCGGAGACTTTGTTAATGTGACATTGTCCTTGGGGTCAATATTTCTTTATGGTGATATTAGAAAATATTTAAAATGCAAAATATAGCTATTTATATGGCAAGGGTATTTTGGTCATTTTAGTAGTCAAGGCGGTATGTCTTTTGGTCCTCAGTATAGACTGTAAATCCTAATTATATACATGCTAAGGAATTGATCTTAAATTAAATTAAATTAAATTAATTTTATTTAAGTAGCCTGATTTAATTATTGGGCTAAAATAAAATAAAGGTCCACAGAAAGAGAGAATTAATTAAATTAGTTTTGTGGGTTAATTAATTATTCAGGGTTTTGGTCCAATTTGAATAATTATATATTGACTTAGGACTAAATTAATATAGTCTTGTTAACTAGACTAGTTTATTTGGGTTGAAAAATTAATTATTTACTGGGCCATTTATTTGGTTATGATTAGAATAATGAATTTGGTTCAAGAGGCTAAACTAAGAATCCAATGGGCCAAATTAAAAATCCAGGTTAACTTAAGGTTTTATTTAGGTTAAGTAGAAGAATAAATACGCTCGTTGTTTTTTTTTTCCTTCTTCTCTGAGAAAGAGAAAAAACAGACAGCCTTCTTTTCTCTCTGAAAAGTTCCTTAGTCCTGTGAGTTTTCACCAAACGTGGATTAGGCAGGCCATATATTGAAAAATCGAGAGGAAATTTGGTGTTACCATACATACACAGACGCAGTAGGAGGCTTGCAAGAGTCGCATCAAAGATTTCCACCAGTGCACCTACCCTAATTCTGCAAATTTCAGTCCAGCCAATTTTGAGAACAAGAAGAGGTAAAGAAAATTATTATTATTATTATTATTATTATTATTATTATTATTATTATTATTATTATTATTATTATTATTATTATTATTATTATTATTATTATTTTCCCTTTTTCCTTCACGCAGGAGAGTTGCGTTTTTTTTGTTCTTCAGCTGGTTTTTGCTGTGTGTTTCGCTTGCAATTTAATCTTCATAATCAACTCATCCCTTGTCTATAAATACTTGTATTCTTTGGCTTGGCTAGACTGGTAAGAGGAGGAGCTAAGTCCGCAAGCATTGTTGTATTATTTCCTTTTAAGTTCTATGGTGAATGCAAGGTTAGCTTTTTTTGCTGTATTTCTCGTATGTTCCTTTACTTTCGTGCTGATTTTATATTTTATATACTTGTTGTTCTTTGTGAGTTCACTTCTAAAACGTGGGAAAGGCTGACTAGTCTTGTTCCCTAGTGCCGGTGTGCAGAGTTCGGTTTGGTGCCCGAGCTAATTCTGTGACAATTTTTGGTATCAGAGACAGGTTGTCTTGTTGCGGGTTGAATGTGGGTGATGGCTCCCAAGACTCGTTCTACTATTTCTATTCCTGACCCTCATACTATCCAAGAATGCTTGGCTAGTCTAGAGGATTATGTGGGTGCTCAAGACAACGATGGTGCCCTGTCCCTAACGGTGCAAATGAGGTGAATTTCGGAGTCCCTTAAGGCTATAAAGAAATAGTTTGAGTTGGCCCAAATTGTTTTAGACCAGAGGAATCGTGACTTGGTAGAGGACCTAATATTACTCACAGACTAGGTAAATGAAATCAACTACGACGTTGTCCTCCCCAAACAGTTGAGTGTGAGTGGTCGTTCTCAACAAAGTCTTAACACAACCAGTGCTAGTAGTGGCCTGATAGTGCAGAATCAAAGTCCTTGAGCCTATTTCGTTTGGTAGCGCTTATAGTGCCAAGGAATTGGAAAACTTCATTTGGGACATGGAGTAGTACTTTATAGTTGCCCATATTCCGAATGACGAGAAGGCATCCATAACGAGCATGTACATGATGGGTGATGCGAAGTTGTGGCAAAGGACCTGTGTTTTGAAGGCCTGTACTGGATAGCCTAAAGTTGAGACATGGGATAACCTGAAGGATGAGTTGAAAAAATAATTCCTTCCTTCTAATAACTCCTGGTTAGCTCGTGAGTCCCTGCAAAAATTGAGATACTCGGGTATGATTCGTAACTATGTTAAAGAATTTAGTGCTTTATTGTTGGATGTGACTAAAATGTCCGAAGAGGACAAGTTGTTCAATTTTATGGAGGGACTATAGCTTTAGACACATATGGAACTAAGAAGGCAAGGGGTGAAAAATGTTGCCTAGGCCATCATTGTGGTTAGCAGATTTCAATGCTACTACTACTGCCAATGTCCAGGTGGACAAGAAAAAGGCTTTTAATAAAGATTAAGCTAAGACTAAGAACGAGAAGTTCAAAAATAAGGTCGAGACCAATGTTGGAGAAGGAACGTAAAAAAATAAGCAAGCTAAGAAGAAGGCTGGTTCTGGCTGTTTCATTTGTCGCGGTCCCCATATTACACAAAATTGCCCCAAATGTGAGGAGATGTTGAATACTATGATGCTCAGTAAAGCAAATACCACTGCTGCTGGTGATGTCAGTTGTGATATTTCGAGTGCTGGTTCCCAAGTTCGTGTCAATCCCTTACAGTTGTTAAATGCACTCACCACCCGGGTAGACCCTCCGAAACAGTGTGGATTATTGTATATGGATGCCTTGGTGAACCGAGTTACCGTGAAGGCAATTGTGGATAGTGGTGCTACTTATAATTTCGTGTCGGAAATGGTGATACCTAAGCTGAGATTGGAATTGGTGGAAAGCCCCTTGCGAATGAAAACGGTGAATTCTGAAGCTAGACCAGTCAAGGGTGCAATGGATGTGTCCCTAACTGTTGGCTCGTAGGAAGGTAAATGAAATTTCACTACTATTCTTCTTGATGATTTTGATGTAATTTTGGGGGTGGAATTTTTCTTTTCTACTAAAGTCACTGTTATACCTCATTTAGGTGGGATTATAATTTGTATTGAGACAAACCCCAATTTCGTGCGTGGTACCTTTGTTGACCAATTTGATAGGACTAACAAAGGAAAAGGGTTCTGTCACTATGCAACTCAAGAATGGGTTGAGACATGGTGAAATGACTTGGCTGGTTGCTGTGGTGTAAGTTAAGCTTGATGTGTACCAAAACATACCAGATGTTATGGCAAAAGTGCTGGATAAGTACGCAGACATCATGCCATTCGAGCTGCTAAAAGAATTGCCTCCCAGAAGGGCTACTGATCATAAGATTGACCTTGTTCCTAGAGCTACACCCCCGGCTCAAGCTCCATACCACTGTCCCCTGCGGAGTTAGATAAATTGAGAAGACAGTTGGGTGAACTACTTGAAATTAGACTTATGAAGCCTTCTAAAGCTCTCTATTGTGCCCCCAGCTCTTTTTCAAAAGAAGGCAGATCAAACATTACGATTTCGTATGGACTATAGAGCCTTGAACAAACTAATGGTAAAGAATAAATATCATATTCCTAATGCCTCTAACTTGTTTGATCGTCTTGCCAAAGCCAGGTACTTTACCAAGATCGACCTTTTGTTAGGCTATTGGTAGGTTGGAATTGTTAAGAGGGATGAGGCAAAGACGACAGTTGTAACTCGATATGGTTCCTATGAGTTCCTGGTGATGCCATTCGGTCTTATGAATACTCCTACGACATTCTATAATCTTATACATGATGTACTGTATGATTATCTAGATAAGTTTGCTATCGTTTATCTAGATGACATTATAATCTCCAGTGATTCCCTAGAGGAACACTTGTTACATTTAAAACTTGTATTCCAGTGGCTTAGGAAACACAAGTTGTATGTAAAGAAGGAAAATTGTGAGTTCTGTAGGGAAGAGATTACTTTCTTTGGTCATGTAATCAGTCAAGGGAAGATTCAGATAGACCGTAAGAAAGTGGTTGCAATCATTGAATAGACTACCCCAACAAAAATGCCAGAATTGAGATCGTTTTTAGGTTTGGCCAACTACTACAAACGGTTTATCAAAGGATATTCAAAGTTGGTGGCCCTTTTGATTGATTTGCTTAAGAAGGACCAAATATGGGACCGGAGTGATGATTGTGAAGAAGCATTTCAGGTGCTGAAGGAAGTTGTTGCTTCTGAGCCATCTTGGCTTTACCAGATTTTAGCTAACCATTTGAGGTGCATATTGATGCTTTGGGTCATGCAATTGGTGGGGTGCTAGTATAGAACAATCATCTCGTTACGTTTAAAAGTCGGAAGCTGAAAGACTGTGAGCAAAAGTATAGCTCATATGAGAAAGAGATGACAGCTATTGTGCATTTTTTGCAAATTAGAGGCACTGCTTGCTCGGAATAAAGTTCATTGTGGTGATGGATAATGTGACAAATAGTTATTTCAAGACCCAAAAGAAGCTGACCCCAAAGCAAGCAAGATGGCAAGAATTTTTGGTTGAGTTTGACTTCAAGGGGGGGACAAACTAGGAAGAGAGAACCTTATTGTTGATGCTCTTAGCAGGAAGGGTGTAGATGAGTATGTGGCTGCCATTTCCTTCCTCGAGTTAGATTTCTTGGCTAAAGTCAAAAAAGAGTCTGAGGATGATTCTGTTTATGAGAAATTGGTGAAACAAGTTGGTGAAGGTTCGGTCTGTCGTTATTAGCTAGAGGATGGGTTGCTTTGAGCCAAAGAAAATTGGGTCTATATGCCAGAGGGAACTTTAAGAAGGCAATTGCTGAATAAAACGTATACCACTCCATGGGCTGGTCATCCAAGAGTTGAACGTATGAATGCCTTGTTATCTCATCGATTTTCTTAGCCCGGAATAGTGGACGATGTGGAAGCCAATGTGAAAACTTGCTTAGTATGCCAGCAAGATAAGCTAGAACGAGAGAAGAAAGGTGGTCTTTTGTAGCCCCTACCTATACTAGATCGGCCTTGGTAGTCTGTTTCCATGGACTTCATTTCTGGGTTGCCCAGGGAAAATGGGATGGCTTCTATCTTTATTGTTGTTGATTGGATTTCTAAGTATGCTATTTTTATGGCTGCTCCTAAGGCTTTCACCATAGATATTGCTGCTGACTTTTTTTTTTTTCAAAAACATGGTGAAATATTTTAGGTTGCCAGCAGTCATTGTGAGTGATCAGGACATAAATTTCACTGGTCGTTTCTAGATGACACTATTTGGCTTTCTTGGGATAGTACTGAAGCTCTTTATTGCTGCACATCCTTAAACAGACGGTTAGACAAAAAAGATCAATGCTTGCTAGAAAAATTTCTTAGACACTATGTGCATGTTAGTAAAAAAAATTGGATAGATTTACTTGATATAGCCCAATTTAGTTATAATTTGCATAGGTCTTCTTCTACAGGAATGAGTCCATTTGGGTTGGTGAACTGGACAATAGCCAACGACGCCCCACGAAATTGCTGTTGATCAGACTTACACTGAGTGTGCAGCAGCTTATCAGTTTGCTCGGGCCAAGTAGGAGATGATTGCTAAGGCCTAAGATAGTCTGACTTTTGCCCTGAAGGCAATGAAAATAGAGGACGCCATGCATGTCGTACTGTAAAATCAGAAAAAGCACCAGACACGGTGCAACGGAAGGCAAAAAAGAATATCTTTGTGTGTCCTAGGTCTGTTTGGCTGAGAAGATGAGGTCCTAACCACTGGAGTGGCTACTTGTCTCGACGATGATTCCGACGAAAATCCAGCGATTCTTCAGCTTCTCCTTGGTATGTACGCGAAACTTTTCGCTTTTCAGAATATTCTTCCACCCAATCTGTGTTGGTGAAACAACCTAGGCGAGGAAAGACTTATCTTGAACCTTTGCTAGTGATTAGCAAAATCAAGAAGCTTACACAAGCAAGGAAAATACGAATGAGAGAGAATAACAGAGAGAAGAGCACTGTTCATTTTCTTCTCTGTGTCGTGAGTTTGATATGAAGGACTAAACCCCACGACTCCTATTCACTTTTTCAGATAATTAAAACACCGGTGTTTAATATTTTAAAACATCTAGAGGTTATCAATAGAAGAGGTTTAGGTAATCCTTAACTCTTCTGTACCGTGAATAAAAATAACCCTTTAGTTCAGCTATTGGGCCAAAATAATTTATTATTTTTCTTGGACCCAATAAGTCCAAAAATAATAACCATTAATTATTTATTGTTTGGGCCTATTAAAATAACTCAATAAATAATTAATAAGCTCAAATGAACTAAAATAATTATTAAGCCTTTTATTAACTAGTTTAAGCCCAAATTAATTTTTCTAATTATTTAATCTAGGCTAAGGCACTGAATAATTAATTAACTAATTAAACTAGATAATAAAATCAATTCCTCTTGCCCCTTTATTTTATTCCAATCCAAAAATAAATTAGACTTCTGAAATAAAATAAAATCCTTTTTGTTGTGACCATTTCCTCGACCTAAAATAATTAGGACTTATGGGCTATTTTGAGGACCAAAAAGACACATCGTCTTGTCTATTAAAATGACCAAAATACATTTACTATATAAATAGATGTATTTTACATTTTAAATATTTTTTAATATCACCATAAAAAAATATTGACCCCAAGGATAATGCCGCGTTAGCTATATCTTCGACCCACAGTGAAATAACCAAAATACCCCTCTACACATCGCCATGCATTTATAGAGGACAGAGTATACTAACACTTCTGTAAAAGATATCTACCATCCTTAGGCTTCTAGTGCAATGATCTACGACTTCTTGGAATATTTTCGCTTTCCAAGGAAGCTACCCTAAAACCAATATCTAAGTTATATTCCACAGACCCGGATAATTAGATCATTCGGATAACCACAAGGGGCGATATAGTGAATACACAATTTTGTACAAGTCTGTCTTGACTAACTAGTCACATATACCCAACAAACAAGTATATTGGTCCTTCTAAAGAATCTCAACTATAGTATGTTAAAGCATACACTTCCAGTTTCGTCAGACCACCAACTTATACTCAAGCGGTAGAGTACAAGTCCACGTTGTAGCAATAGTAGTTCACGTTGTAGCAATAGTAGTCTGTAGAGTACAAGTCCACGTCTTGATTAACTAGTCACATGTACCCAATATATAAGTTTATTAGTCCTTCTAAAGAACCTCAACTATAGTATGTTAAAGCATACGCTTCCAGTTTCGTCAGACCACCAACTTATACTCAAGCTGTAGAGTACAAGTCCACGTTGTAGCAATAGTAGTCTGAGTTTCTATCACATAGTACTTTCAGAAACCACTAGTATAGGTCCTATTCTACGTATTCGAAATACATTTGTATTATGAAATGAGTAGACTACTCATTGGCTAAAGGCAAGCCATTCCCTATTTAGAATTCATAACACAATAACCTTGCCATGATGAGATTCACATTCTCATCATCCAGTTAAGAATAATAGTTTATGTGTTAAGTATCCCATGGTCCATATCTTACTGTGAAAGACCTCCATTCACATAAACTATTTACTTAAACACAATAGATCTTTTCTAATAAAATCATGCACAAATATAAAAAAGATTTCACAAACAAATTATGAGAAAAATACTTTTATTAATATAAGTCAAAATTACATTAGAAACCTAGTCTAAGAGGGCATACATTCCAACATGCCCAGCAAAGGATGAAGCACTATGCTGATTTGAAATAGAAAGATGTCCAGTTCAGTGTTGGAGACATGGTTATACTCAAACTGCCTCCCTAGATATGGAAGAAAATCAGTAGCAAAACAGTGCACCATAGGTTGATTCCAAAATATGATGGATTATTTGAGGTGGTGAAGAAGGTAGGACAGGTGGCCTATCGTCTAAAGCTGCCTAGCCGGTTAAATGTTTATTGAACGTTTCATGTAAGCTTTTCAAAGACATTCAACTAAGATGTGCTTGATGAAGGCAGAAGCAAAGTTGGCGTGCCCCTCCGGTGGTTCAAAAACAGTTTGACAAAGGCGTTCATCGTGTGTTGGATCACAGAACCGAAGGACAAAGCAAAAAGAACCGAAGGACTTCCTACTTGATACATTGAAAGAGGGAGTCCGAGGTCTATACTACTTGGGAGAAAGATGTGACATTGTGGCAGTTTAAGGACCAGATTAATGTGTATTAGGTAGAACGACATATCTCTAATTTGATGAGGTAGTCGACGACTCTTGTTGGGAGAGGTTTGTCAACACATGCTTAGTCAGGTCGGCTTGGCCTTGGTGTAGGCATTGGCACGTTTAGCACGCACCTTGTCACTATGGAATTAGTACATGCCAGAGATGGGGTAGAGGCCCATAGGTGGCCCTAGTTCGCCCCGTAGTGCTCTCCTTGGCTCGTAGACTGTTATGGCAGACATGACTTAGTTGGTTGGTTGGACAAGATTACCAAGTCAGACGGCGGTTACCAGACTTGCAAGACTTAGATTGCCAACTTAGCTCTTTCCAACATGGCATCCATGAAGTTGGCATGTTCCAAGTCATAGGTTGCTAGGATAGTGGGCAGTTTTCCTATGTTAGTTAGGGTGTAACCAACTCGTCCCTTGTCTATAAATACTTGTATTCTTTGGCTTGGCCAGACTAGTGAGAGTAGGAACTAAGCCTGCTAGCATTGTTGTATTGTTTCCTTGTAAGTTCTATGGTGAATGCAAAGTTGTCCTTTTTGGTTGTATTTCTCATGTGTTCCTTTACTTTTGTGTTCGTTTTATATTTTATACTTGTTGTTCCTTGCGAGTTCACTTCTAAAATGTAGGAAAGGCTAACTAATCTTGTTGGCTAGTGTCGTTGTGTAGAGTTCAGTTTGGTGCCCAAGACTAACTTTGTGACACACAGTAAGGTACAAATCATGATTACTTAACATACAAATAAATGGATCCTTGATCGATTAATGAACTAGGTACTTTATCAAGATTTAGATCATTACATTATAATTTTCAGATGGGGAATGGTTTACCTTTCAGTGAGCAGTCCTCTCATACTAATAGTGTAAGTATATTTAGAATATATAAAATTAGACTACGTGATAGTAGTTTTTATAAAAGCATTATTGTGAATAAAGATTAGACTATCACAACTGCTGTGTAGACAAATATCCTAGGGTTTAAGTATGAGTTAGCAGTCTAGTAAGGCTAGACATATATGCTTTGATATATTATGATGAGATTTCCATCATGAGATCAATATCTGTGTACGTTGGGCATATATTTTTAATTTGATCAAGACAGACTTGTATAATAGAGCTTCTATGCCTTTCTTCATAAAATGAGTGATCACCTTTATATGACAGTATAAGATAATTTGTGAAAATTCAGAGCCATAGGAAATGATTAAGAGTATTGCTTTAAGGGTACCTCTTTTTAGATAAATGGTTATACTCTTGAGGGTCATAGATTATGGATTAGAGGTAAAGGGATAATAGATGCCATTGAGAGATATTTTCGTTATTACATATGTAAGTCGAAGATAACGCATATGCAATATTATCTTTGGGGTCAATATCTTCATATGATGATGAACACTCAACAAATCAGGCGATTTCCTACCAATACTAAATGGTAGCAAATCAGCTACCAATTTTTGACCAACGAAGTGATTGGTAGGAAATTTCTGAACACATTCATGTTGGAAGAAAATAGGGTTAGAAATTTCCGTCCAACAAACATTTTGGTAGGAAAATATAGCTATTTTTCCTACCAAAACATTTTGGTAGGAAACTGAAGCTAAATTTCCATCCAACATAGTTTTTGATAGGAAAAATAGCTACAGTTCCTTCCAACTTTCATTTTGGTCGAAAAATATAGTTACATTTCCATCCAAAAGTTTATTGGTAGTACTGTAGTTTAAACTTTCCTACCACTTATAGTGTTGGTAGGAATATCATAAATTATTTCCAATCAATACTATTTTGTTAGGAAATTTAAAATGCATTTATAAGGAAATGAAAATGAAAATTTTAAATATTCATATGTTTTATTCACAAACATATTTATTTTCGGCTAATATTGGTAGGAGTTTAAAATATATTTTTTCGACCATTTTAAAATTTGGTAGGAAATATGAATTAGTTCTCCAACAAATTATTTTATTTCTCATATATGGAAATTAAATATATAATTTAAATATTTTTATACTTGAAGAAAATGTAATTTCTGACCAAAATCAGTTTTGGGAGGAGTTTGAAATCTATTTTTTTCGACCATTTTGAAATTTGGTAGGAAATATGATTTAAGCACTTCAAAAAATTATTTTGTTTCTTGGAGATAGAAATTAAATTTATAATTTAAACATTTTTCTCAAGCGATTTTCGACCAGAACTAATTTTGGAAGGAAAAAATGTTACATTTCCGACCATAAATTAATTTTGGTATGGTTTCTGATTCAAATTTCTTACCAATTATTTGTATGGTTGGAAATTGTAATGGAATATTAAATTAAAGTTTCCTACCAATTACAAGATTGGTAGGAAATCAAATTTTAAACTTAATAGTTTTTTTGTTCATAAGATTATTCTTTTGCAACCACCTTCAAATTTGGTAGGAATAAAAATATTTTGCTATGAAAAGATAATTAGGTAGGAAAATGTAATTAAATTTTGACCAAATATATTTGTCTATAGCCAAATTCAATTTGTAATTTTTTTTTTTACAGAACTAATTTTCTGACTGAATGTAATGTTTGGTAGGAAATGGACAGTTATTTTCTGACCACTTTTAATTGATGTCGGATATTTAATTAATTTTTTAAATTTTGGCTAAAAATTTAATTTAATATTTATTTATCTTAAAGTATATATATGTTCCAATAAAATTGTATTTATTTAACTTAAAGAATATGTTCCAACCAATCATATAAAGTTTCTATAACTAATTTTACTAGATAATTTATTAATTTTAATATTTTCCAAAGTCTTTCTTAAATAAAATAATAATTTTTTGGTACTAGATTATTAAGTTATATATTAAAGTCAAATGAAGTAAGGGATCGAGTTTAGTTCTACTTATTATGATAAAGTAAAGTATAGGATTTTGATGATTGATAAATATTGTTATGAAGCAAGAGAAATATTATTGATAATTATTTTAGATTCTTTGATCTTGATAATGATTACCTACATTTAATTTCTAATTACTTCTATATTTTTAAATTTTCAAATTTAATTTACAAATATATAATATTAATAATCAATAATTTTTCCCCCTTTTCATGCATAAATTGCAATCCTTAATAAACTTTCAACTATAGAGAAATGAAAATTTTAGAAAGTAAAATTTTTCTGCATATGTAGTCATTGTTGGGATAAAATTTTACTATTAAATTGTATTATAGAATTACTATATTTCTAATTTTCTAATTTCAAATTTTAATAATTTTTAATGTAATTGTGAATAAGTAAATGTTAAAAATATGAATATTTTTACAGTTAAAACTATACGAGATACCTATGATAAGTAGCTTGAAATGCATATATATGCTATATGATGTTATTATTTAACTTCTAAATTAGCAATATATAATTTCTAAAATATCATATAAATTAACTTATTTGTTAATATAAAATACATAATATGACCCAAAAAAAAAAAATTCTATCACTTTTGATTATTTTATTTGTAGAGATTGAAAATTTTTATACTTTTTTTGTAATGTTTATTATAATATTGAAATATTAATATTTAAATAATAAGAAAAGAAATTAAAGAAAAAGGGGGAGAACTAAAGGAATTTTGTTAATAGAACCAAAAACTTGCATAACATTTGTCTAAATTTCCTTCTCTTTTTCCCATAAAAAATTTTCCATCCATATACTAGCTGCAGCCTCATAGCGGAGAAAGTGTGTAACAATTAAAAAAAAAAAACAAGGCAGTGCTTTTTTTCTTGGAAAAGGCCGGCAATTTTTTTCAAAAAAAAAAAAAAGGAAAAATTCATCTTCTTCTAGGAAAATGCGAGTTCATTTTTTTCAGTTTCTCATCTTCTCGCTGACAAGCACAATATATCGAAGCAATCAAGACTCTTCAACTCGAAAGTCGTAGAAGTAAGTCAGTCGTTGGCCAAGTGCATTATTTTTTTTTTATTGGGAGGGAGCCCTCACCCGAAGCTCAAACGAATTAGGTATGTTGATTTTGTTTCGCGAGTCAAAATTGCAAAACTAGAATTTGTTTATTTTGTTTAATGGATTCAAATATTATTTGACTATATATGGATTTGAGGTTTTGGGTTTTCTCCGTGTGTATTTGTATGTGTTTGCTTTGTGTTTTTGTAAGAACCCCTTTTGTATTTTCATACTATTTTACTTATCGACTGAGGGGTTGTTGGTATTTCTTGGAACCATAGTTTGAATGTTGGCAATAGGTTTGTTGGGTTGAAGACAGGGACTTATTCAATGCTAGAGGGAAACAAATAGGTTGGGGAATTATAATGTTTAGGGAAGATGTGATTCTGTTCAACAGAAAGAATTAGTGAATATTTTCTCTTACTGAAATGAAAAGAAAATTAGTGAATATTTATTTATTTATTTATTTATTTGCTATTGCTATTTTTTTCTTTTCCTCTTCCCTCTGATGTTTAGGGAATTTCTGTTGGCATCAATTGGGACGAATGAGTATATTTTGACAAAAGATGATGTTGGTCGACACTTGGGATTCTTATATATACCTGCGTATTTTGAAGGCCAGCAGATTAAGTTCAACTGTGCTAACAATGACAAATTCCTTATTATACTTTTGATGTTTATCTTCAATAGCGTGTTCACTTGTTCTTATGTTTTCTCATGTTCAGGACTGGAAGGAAAATCTTTGTCAATAGTCTCTGATATTTTAAACCAGGGTATGGTTCTTTCGCATTAACAAGTTAAAAGTTTCTATTATGTTTTACTACTTCTTGCTTATATTTGAGTACTCTAGTGATGAAGATTAGTTATAGCAGCATTCTGGTAGAATTTCAGGCAACTGGTTGCAAAGTTAGTTTTATCAAAGTAAAAGAAACAAACATGTTTGAAAAATTAACATTAGTTGCTTTAAGGAAACTCTTAGCTGCTAAAGGAAAAAACCTGTTGATGTTTATTTAACAAATATCCCACCTCAATATGAACTGACTTGGTTCCCATCACTATTAATGTATTTGCTTATGTTAGACTTTAGCAGAAACTTAAATATGTTATATTTGGTAGTTACCTTTTTTTTCTTCCTCTGACGTTCAGGGAATTTCTAGCAGTTTGTAGGAATATTTGGACATTCCTTTTGTTTACTACTGTTTTGGAAGACTATAATCTGGAAAAAAAAATGTAATGATGAAGTTCTGCCAACTCTTAATAGAAGGTTTACATTTCAAAGGCATAATATTTGTCTATTTCATAACATTTTTTTGGGGCTTGGGATGGTTTCAGATTTTGATTTCAAACATTTTTTGCAGCAATTGTAACTATTTACTCTCTCTTAACATTGTCCACTAGCTTGGGGTCAGTAGCATAGATCAGTTTCTGTTATGTTTTACTACTTTTTTCTTATATTGAGCTACCTTTACTTTTTTTTTTTTTAACGTTAATGACACACTTAGTTTTGGCTTTCTATAATTTCTTTTGCTTTCATTAACAAAGAAAGAAAAAGTAGTCTTTGTGAACAATCTATGTTCCATCTCTTATTTGTGGATTTTACCTCTTCTTGCCCGTGACTAGTTCATGTATGACAAGTAGTCTTTGTGAACACAATGGATCATTCCTAAGTTATCTAATTTATTTCAAATAAATAGAAAAAAAAAAGAAGAAAAAGTAGAAAAAGAAACCAGCTTGGCAAGAAAGAGAGGGAGAAGAAGGAGATGGGAGTTCTGGCACTTTTAGACCCTGACATAGCTTTACAATTCAGGCAAGACCTTTCCCCCTTGAACAAAAAAAAAATGTTCTAGAGATGATAAGGATCAATTTGATATAAGTTTTCATGGCTAAAGATGAAAAATCCTGTGACGGTGCTGAGATTGGAATTTCTATTTTTTATGTTGTTTGGAGATAGGGTGTGAACCGGTCTGTTTGAGGTTGCTTTGGTGACATTTTGAGGTCCATTTTGATGTTTTCTGGAGTGAAGGAAATACAGAAAATGGAAGGGTAAAATCAGGGTATGTAAAGTTTAAGGAAAATAAAAAGATAAGGCTGAAAATAGTGATGAATGAATGCTGAATTGATTTTTGTTTCATGGTTTGTAGCTGTGGAATTGTTTTACTTGCAGGGTATTGAATTGAAGTAGTAGAATCTAATTACACCTTGACATGTTAGAAAAGGTTAGGAGTTAGTTTTCTAGGATTTTGAAGGTGAAAGAATTCATAAGAACAAAAAGGAACCTAAAGCTGAAAACAAGTTGCTTATGTAAGCTGGAATTATTTTTGTTGTTATTTTGTGACTTTTATTTGTTATGTATGCTTGGATGTTGTGTTTTTGTGGCTGAACTTAGGCATGCCCTAAGATGTTAGAGGAAGTAGGAAATTGATTTTGGGATGTTTTGAATACAAACAAAATCATAGGAATTAAAGGAATGAAAACTGTTTACATAATGCTTAAGAAAATGCTGTTTTACCATGTTTACTTCTATGGTCTGTTTGAACGGGTTTAAGGGATCTAGATTGAAGGAGTGATTGCAAATTTGTAATTTAAGTCTGGAACAATGTCTTGGAAAGCTTAGAAGTGATTAGTTACATGGAAAGAGTCATAGAAATTTCGTAGGTCAAGTTTGTGCTAAAACTGGAATTCTGATTGTGTAGCAAATATGTGCAGCCTGTTTGAGCATTTAACTGTGTAAAATGCCCGATTCTGGGTATCTATGAACTGGAAATTATAGATAAATGTCTTAGGAATATTTTGGGACAAGTTTCATGTAATTTGGATGAGTACACTGTAAGTTATGACATAAACAAGAAAGACTGCCATTGCTGGAAATGTAGTTTGAGTTATTGAAATGAGTGGACTGTTTTGGCTCAATGTAATCTAATGGCTGGTTTTACACCTTGGGGGACTGATTCTGCTTCAAGCCCTTGATGTTAAGAAGAAAACACTATAGGTTTATGGGGTGTTTGATGCCTGAACAGCCTGACCAAAATAAAATTCCCAAACGATTCAAAATCACCGTTAGCGAATTCTGTTTTGCTTCCTTACTCATAGCAACCTCATATTTCTCAAGTTAAACTCTCATATACCTCTACTATGGTCCCTGACCTCTCTCTAAGGTATAGGAAGGTTAAGAAACCATTCTCAACTAGTTTAAATACAAAGTAAATCTAGGCAGTAAACTATTTTAAAACTTAATATATCATGAATACCATACGACTAGCAAGTCATTTACGATTAAGCTAATTAACTTATGTAACTTATGAGAGTAGATTGACTTCATTTAAGGTTTCATATACCTTCCTTGAGTGTTACGGATATAAAGATGGAGTTAGAAAACATTATAGCACAAGGATGAAAACCTTGTAAGAAGTAGCATACTACCTACTCCTTAAAATTATATATATAGCACACTAAGCGAGAGAATAACATAGAGTGTTCTTATAGGTGAATTGGACTAGTAAGCTCATGAGAACGAATACCGGCACTTGTTAAATAATCAAGGTGAGTCCTTCTATTTCTTAAATTTTGCATTAACATGGAGATAGTTCATGTATGACATTCCTTTTGTTTACTACTGTTTTGGAAGAATATAATCTGACAAAATGTAATAACAAAGTTCTACCAACTCCTAATTGAAGGCTTATAATTCAAAGGCATAATAATTAATCTATTTTATGACTTTTTTGGGGGGGCTTGAGATGGTTTCAGATATTGATTTCAAACATTTTTTTGCAGCAATTGTAACTATTTACTCTCTCTTAATGTTGTCCACAGCTTGGGGTTAGCAGCTTAGTTCAGAGTAACGACTGCTTTTGAATATTGAGTGTCTAAAGTACATCAGAAATATTGAAGATATATTGTAGACTATAGGGATTATTGTATGTGTTTCTTGCATTTTGGTTCGTTGCAAAATTATTCTGCCAGGATTTATTGATGTCATCATTTAGGAATGGCAAGAAGATGGAAGAGAAGAGTAGAAGGTGTCCAATCTGTGCCTCCACTACCACCATCTCATGTTATAGATAATGATGCATCATCACTTTCAGTAAATCATGTTTAAACAAGTTTAGAGATGTTGAAGATTTTAGTTGACAATTTACAATCATATTTTGTTGAGTGTAATTTGGATTTAGGATGTATATTTTATTAGAATATAATGTTATTGGTTAACTGAGATTTTGTTTGTGCTTAGTTATAGAACTAATTTTTTAAAAATTATATACAAGGATTTTGTTTTCGACCAAAATGTGGTATAAAAAATATTATTTTTATGCAAAAAAAATTTCCAACCAGAACCATTTGGTAGGAAATATAGTTCCTTTAAATTCCAACCAAAAGTTTTGGTAGGTACAATACCTTTTAAGAAAAAAATTAAAAAAAAATTCTTTTAGAAAAATTTCCATTTCTTACAAAAATATTAGGTAGGAAATGTTTTTCATAAAATTTTTCTTCTAACTATTTTGGTCGGAAATCTTTTTTTTTTTTTTAAATTCCTTCCAAATATTTTGGTCGGAACTATTTACATATTTTTTTGAAAAATTCTTTCCTACCAAATCAATTTGGTAGGAAACATTATTTATTTTTTAGAAATAAATTTTCCAATCACATAATTTGGTTGGAAATTAATTTAATTTTTTGAAAATATTATTTTTTAAAAATAATTGCCTACAAAATATTTTGGACGGAAACATTTTTTATTTTTTTGAAAATAATGTTTTCCTACCAAAACATTTGGTCAAAAATTTAATTTATTTTTTAAAAGATTATGTTTTAAAATAATTTCCTACCAAATATTTTTGGATAGAATGTTTTTCAATTTTTTCCTGCTAAACCATTTTGTTAGGAAAAAAAATCTCAACTTTTTTAATTACTAATTTCTGAACAAATTCCTATTTTCCTACCATATTTTTTGCCCCAAATTTCCAACCATAATTAATTTTGGACGGGAATTTTTTTCCAATGAGGGGTTTTCTGACCACTTAGGTTTGGATGAAAAATTGTAGGAAAATACAATTTCCTACCAAAATTGTGAATTTTTGGTAGGAAATTTTGGCAGGAAAAATAATGATTTCTTGTAGTGGTGGAGATATGCAAAATGAAAAATGCAACTATTTATTAAGGGCATTTCGATTTTTTTTAACAGCCAAAGATAATATGTCTTTTGATTCTAAAAGTTCCTCTAGAAACCTAAATGGCTATTTTAGTCATTGCATAAATTATTTAGATTATTTGAATTATTAGAATATATGCCCTCAATGACTATGTAACTAATGTAAATTTCTATTAATAAATAAAAAATTTATTCTCAAAGTCGGTTGTGTTCTTTACATTAATTTATAATGCACAATTTTACTAAAAAAATCCATTATGTTAAGTAAATAATCTATGTGAATAGAGGTCTTTCATAATAAAATATGGATTGTGAGTTACTTAACATATAAGCTTATTGTTCTTAATCGATCGATGAGAATAGAAATCTTATCATGATAAGATTACTATGCTGTGAATTCCAGGTAGAGAATAGCTTATTTTTAGCTAGTGAGAGGTTTCTAAAGTACTAAAATGAGATAAACCCAAATTACTACTGCTACAGCATGAACTTATACCCTATAACTTGAGTATGGATTGGTGGTGTAGCGAAGCTGAAAGTATGTAGATGTACTAAGGGTGATGTTCTTTTATAGGATTAATATACTCGTATGTTAAGTATGTGTGACCAGTTAGTTAAAGACATATTTTTACAAAATAGTTTCTATACTCTTACGAGATATATCACCCTTTGTGATTGTCCAAATAATCTATATATTAAGAATCTTGGGAATATAACTTAGGTATTTGCTTAAAGGTAGCTCCTTAGCAAGGGTTGAACATTCTAAGAAGTGGTGGACTATCATATTAGAGGTCTAAGAATAGCAAAAGATCATTTAGAAAGGTATTAGTACATTATTTTCTCTATTTATGATTGACACTATGTAGAAGGGTATTTTAATTATAACACGTGTAGGTCAGAGATAATGCTTAGTGCAGATTGTTCTTAGGGTCTACATTTCTTTATGGTAATAATAGGAAACATTTAAAATATAAAATATACCTATATATATATATATATATATATATAATAAGGGTGTTTTTATTATTTTAATATAATAGCCAAGGACAATGTATCTTTTGGTCCTCAGAATAGCTCATATAACCTTATTAATTTTGGGCTCAGGAAATAGTCTCATATAAAGAGAGTTTTATTTTATTCATAAAACATGATTTATTATTAGATTAAAATAGAATAAAAGTCTTAAAGAGGGAATAAATTAATAGCCTGGTTAAGTTGGTTAATTAATTATTCAGGGCTTGAGCCCAGGTTGGACTAGAAAAAGGCTTAAAAGATTGGCCTTGTCCAATTGGGTTATTTAATTATTTATTTTAGACTTATTTTGGTCCAAGATTAAATAGATAAATTAAAGACTGACACAACAGGCTAGACCTTAAACCCTAACCCAGTTTGGCAAAGGTTAGCCAGCTAGGGCTTAAAAGCCCTAGCTGGTCGCCACTTTAGGGATAGGCAGGGATCAAGTAATCCTAGGATCAAAACCCTAGAGTGATCATTAAAGAAAAATTAATCGTGACATTGTTATTCTCAAGCTTGGCTGCCTTCTATTTTTTCCTTAGCTTTTTCTCAATCTCTCTCTTCCTTCATAGACGAGAGTTTTTAGCTCTCTTCCTGTGGTTGTTTTCTCTTGACTTCTTGTCAGTAGAAGTTCAAGAAATTATTTCTTGATACTATTTTTTAGTAGTTGGATAAGAATAGATCATACCCTATGCTCTTTGTTTTCACCAGCAGAAGGTAGGGTTATATTTCAAAAGATAGAAATCTCAAGCATTGATGCGTTAGAGTAGACAATTCGTGGGATTCGAGCTAGAATCAGCAGGGAAAATGGTGGAAAGTTAACAACCCACTATATCTCAACCTAAGTGTTCTTCAGTTACTCCTAGAAGAAAAGGAAAATGTTTATATTTATGTTGTGTTTTTACACTTTGATGTTTACCACAATCCTGTCAAGGTGGTGTTAGAGCCAGGTTTTTAGTGAACCTAGGAGTATGTTTAGTTAATAAAGTAGAAAAGCATCTTATTTTCTATTACATGTTTGTGATCCCTTGTAGTTTTTTATATAGGTAGACTTTTTGTATGTCTCATATGTGGAGGCATAAATACTTGTATTTAATTGTTCTTCAATTTTGGCAGAATGCGTGTAAACCTCGATTTGAAGAGTATATGCATTTATATTTTATTCTTCAAATTCAGTATTCATGAATTTTGTAACAATTACCATGCCTCGATAATGATGTAAATTCCAAGAAAAAAAAAGGAGCAACTTTTAGTCAGTGTTCTATAGGCACAAACGTCAACGCCAGTGTTGCTCAGTACCGGCACCGGGCATTGGCTAGGAACTAGCACTGAGTATTTCCTAGGTGTCGGTGCCAAATTCTGTTTGCCTGGCACCGGCACCAAGTCCTGCTCGGGAACCAGTATTGGGTTTTCTCTACTTGGGCAACATCACCAAGTGCTGTTTGCCTGGGCGCTAGGCCTTGGCATTAGCTTAGGTCTAGGCTTGCTGATGCTAGGGACTGGTGGTGGTTGCTAAGGTGCAAGAAGGAGAAATCAAAAACTTGGTCTTATTCCTTGTAGTTTTTTATTTTTCTTTTAGGGTCCCATATCACCCGAGATTATTTTTCTTGCAATGGATTATTTTGCATGAAAATAGATAGTCAAAAAAATTAGGATTAAGCAAGACTATTAATAATTTTAATATGTTTAATCCATTATATGGACACTTAGGTTAAAGGATAGAAAAGCATGAAAATTATCTACTATTTTAGAGCATGCTATTTCCTTGAATTACCAAACCAAAATGCACATAATTCTTAAGACCAAATTCTTAAGAACTTATCCAATCGTATATGTGGATGATGACTACTATCTCATCCCATTGATTGGCTTGTACCATCATATTGCAAGCGATCTTTTGTCTATTAACCTAAACTCCAACTGCAGTAACCTAAACCTAACAGGGGGAAAATCGCCCGAATTTCAGAGTAGGGCTTCCACTCTATAGGCAAGAATGACTTACTAAGGATATTCCCCACTCCATGGCATGACACTTTTCGCTTATCCATTCCACCTGCCCGTCCAGACGCAACACCCATTCTCATTATCATCTACCGCCCTTTCTTTGCTGCAAAACATTTTCTTTTAATTAATACATTTATTAACTTAAAATAAAATTAATCCATAAGTATTTTTTAAAGGGTTTCATCCTTAACATAGAGAATATTTAGATTTAGAGGTTTGTATAAATTAATAGGAAACTAGTTTAATTAAGTTTTTTAAGAAAAACATTTTTGTTATATAAATGCAAATGTGACCAAAGTATCTAGACAGCTTTGGGAAAAGAAATATTTTTGGAATCATTAAAGTTTTAACTTAAGTAAAATTAATCCATGAAAATCTTCTAAAGGGTATCATCCTTGGAATGGAAGTTTTGAAGGATTAGATATTTTACCTAAGTTAGAAGGATGCTAAGTTATTGAAGGTTTTCAAAGAAATAATTTTATAAAACTCTCATTTTAAAAGACCAAGTGGGAGAGGGTAACAACGACCCTCCTGCTTCCATTAAAATCATATTAGAGATCATAGATCTCATTGCTTTACTCCACAAGTAAACCTGTAAAGGATGGAGTTTCCAAATGAGCTATAACTAAAGGATGGATAAATTGACACCCCGGATACATGCTATGATTGGGCAACATACGTTGAAGGTCATAGTGTGAAGTTTATCCATAAGAAATGAGAGGAAGTGGCCACCCTATCGGTGGAGCTATCTTATGGAACATTATCTAGAAAGGTAGCTAGTTAATGATGGTTAATATACTTAATTTAAAAATTCTTAATCTTTCCACAAAGCTCTATTAGTTTTTCTAAGAATCAAATTAATTATGTTATAGATAATAGTGATAGGGTTAGCTATTATCTGGATATAATATGAGAAAAATGTACAAATTATTTGTTTATTTTTATACAAATTGCGAATATTTTATTTTTTGAATTTTAGAAATGGTCAATGGAGATTCTTTTAGCCCATTGGTCATTATTCTCTATAAGAATAAGCTAACGGGACCACATTATGTGAATTGAAAATAAAATCTAGATATAATACTCATAACTAAAGAGTATAAGTATGTCCTATTTAACCCCTTTCTAAGATTAGAGAAAGTTCCACTGATAAAGAATGCGAGGCTGAAAGGGCATGGAAAAATGCTAACGAGATAGCTCATTGCTACATGTTGGCCTCCATGTCTAATGTGCTGCAAACAAAGCTATGGCCACTGCATATAAAATTAGTTCATCATTAGCCACCATATTTTTTTATTAGAGCCGGTTTGTGAGGCAAAAGGTTCTTAAGGGTATCATGAACACTAGGATGGCTGAAAGAGTGTCAATTAGTGAGTATATGCTCAAAATGATTACTATTTTTAAGGAAGCAGAAGTCCTAGGGCCATAATTAATGCTGAAAGCTAAGTAGACATGGTCCTTGAGACTCTATCAAACTCCTTTTTCTTAGTTCAAATTAAATTATAATATGAATAAGTTGGATATGACTCTTACGGAATTAATGAAGGAGCTTTAGATAGCAGAAAAAGTCATGAAGCCGCGGTCAAAGGCCTTAGTCCTCAAGTCTTCTTCATAAAAAACTAAGCCTAAACCCAGAATGTTCAAGAAGAAGAAGGGGAATACAACGGTCTAGCTAAGTCCTAGTCCAATGCTAAACCTAAAGGAAAATATTTCTAATGTAGTAAGAAGGGACACTGAAAAAAAAGCATCCGAATATTTTAACCAAGAAGAATTCTGCAGGTAATGCTCTATATCAAGAGTTTATAATAATGGTTGGATCATCATCCAATTGAATAGTTGATTCTGGAGCCACTGACTATATCTGTAACTCTTTGTATGGGTTTAGAAAGATAAAAAAACTCGAGAAGGGTGAGTATAGTCTCTGCGTAAGAAATGGAGTAAAAGTATCATTTGAAGCAATGGGAGATCTGGAATTATTATTTGATTGTAATAGAATAGTTTTATTGAAGGATATTTTATACGTTCTTAGTTTTACATAGAATTTGATTTTATTTTCTAAACTTATTAATCATGGATATTCTGTTTCATTCTATTCTTATATTACTATTAGTAAAAATGGAGAGATTTTACTACGCCAGCTAGGGAAGGCTTTTGAATACTTTATCACTTTCACGGATGATTATATGAGGTATGGTTTTGATGGGGTGCAAGTCTAATTCTTTTAATAAGTTCAAAGAATTTAAAACTGAAGTGGAGCGTCGAATAGGTAATCTAATTAAAACTCTTTGATTGGATCGTGATGAAGAGTACCTCCATGATAAATTAAAAATTACTTGATATATTATTGGATAGTATCTCAACTTACAAAGCCTAGCTGACAGAAGGAACAGAACATTGATGGAAATTGTCAGAAACATTATGTATTATACAACTCTTCCTATTTTTTCAAGGACATGCTCTAGAAACCGCAGTATATATCCTGAACTTGGTACCTTCTAAGTTAATATTTAGGATGCCCTATAAGATGTAGATTGGGTAAAAGCCTAGTCTAAATTATCTTAGAATATGGGAATATATAGCTGAGTTACTGATCAAAGGAGTTAAGTTAGAACCAAAATCGAAGTTGCATCGTTTTGTTGGGTATCTAAAGGGAATACAAGGTAGATACTTTTATCATGCAAATGAGCAAAAAATATTAATAAGTACTAATGCTAGATACTTAGAAGAGGGTTATTGATCAGAATGGCCCCCTCTGGAGCCATTCGTCCTCGTCTGGCCCGTGCAGGTACAGTGGGCCTAAAATGACCGATAGCGTCCATATTAAAATATAACTCTATCACGGATAGCGTCTAATAGATAACGACGCTATTAGTGATAGCGTCCTTAAAATTTTAAGAAACGTTTACAATCATTTATTTTCCACTCTAGTCATTTTATTTGACTCTATTTAGTTATTAGTAAAGTTATGTATGTGAGGTTAAAAAGAATTCTTTATTTTAGTTATAAAAACATATCTTAAATTATACAAGTTACTAATTTTGGTTTGTAATAATTTGTAAAAATACAATTGATAAGTCCCATTAGTACTTTAATTGCATGACAATTTTCTTTATTTTAACATAAACGTATAACAGAATTAATAGATATTCCATGTTATGTGGTGTAGGGTGAAAAATGGCAAAAACCATAACAAGGTCATTGTTAATTGAATAATATTCCATGAAAAAAATTATTTTGTAGCACAAGTACATGTGATTGAAAATTTTATTCTGCAGCTTCAAAGCAAGCATTGTTACAATTTAGCCTATTATGTCCCGATTGATAACAATTTCCATATCCTAGTAGGGACCCTTCATTTCGATAATCCATCTCACCTTGAAAACATGTGGTATTTCTCTATCCAGGTCTATTACCTTTAAGTGCCTATACGTAGCCCTCCAACAAAAAGTTAGCATTACGCCAGGAATTTTCGTTGCTCATAGGGTAGAAGTCATGGCTGTGAGTTGCAACGTACTTCTTTATGGAGTAAATAGGCAAAACATATTCCAAAGGTTGCCATCCGTAGTGTTGACAAACTGCAAATACATGAGTGCACGGCAATCCAAAAATATTCCATTTTGTGCAGGTACAGTCTCATGAAGACAATTTCACTGTGTAGACATTGTTACCTTTTCTGCCAACTCTTTCCGGTGTCCTTACACTGAATATTTCAGTCCTTTTATTGAACTACATAACCCTGTAACTTCTAGACTTATGCGAAGCTGTCTGGAATGCATTCTATATCAATAGAGGGAATGGTTTGTTACAGTGGATGGCCTTGGACCGATACAGATTAAAGTATTCGATAATCTTTGTAAATGTTGCATCAACAAGTACTTTGATCGGTAATGCCCGTGGTTTTTTTTAGAACACTATTTAATTATTCTGACAAATTCGTCGTCATACACCCGTATCGATATCCGCCATCATGTGAAAGTGTCTATTTTTCAGGGCCAATCTACATCAACCAGTTGTAAGCTTCCTAATTTTATTCCCTTATTTCATTCATTACAGATTCGAACTTGGATTTTTTCCTCTCAACCCCAGCTTTGTACATCAGTCGCTTCAACTCAATATTCATAAACTGTTGATTGAAATTGGCACGGATGTGACGCAAACAGAACATGTGAACCCCCAATGGCTTAGCCCATCCAAGCTGTCTCTTCATAGCTGCCAAGATACTGGGATGCCAATCGGACGCAATATATATAGGTTTTTTGTGGTTATTAGCATCCCAGGTACTAAGAAATCTGTTGGAATGTATGCCCTCTTAGACTAGATTTTTAATGTATTTTTTACTTGTATTAATAAAAGTATTTTTCTTAGAATTTGTTTGTGAAATTTTCTTTATATTTGTTGAAAAAGACCCATTACATTTAAATAAATGATTCATGTGAATAGAGGTCTTTCACAGTAAAGTATGGACCATGGGATACTTAACACATAAACTAATGTTTTTAACCAGATGATGAGAATGAGAATCTCATCACGATAAGGTTATTGTGTTATGAATTCCAAATAGGGAATGACTTACCTTTAGTTAATAAGTAGTCTACTCATTTCGTAAACAAGCGTATTTCAAATTCATAGAATTGAACCTGTAGTAGTGGTTTCTAAAAGTGCTATATGATAGAAACCCATACTACTACTGCTACAGTATGGACTTGTACTCTACAGCTTGAGTATAAGTTGATGGTCTGACGAAGCTGGAAATGTATGCTTTGATATACTATAGTTGAGACTCTTGAGAAGGACCAACATACTTGTATGTTGGGTATATATGACTAGTTAGTCAAAACAGACTTGTACAAGATAGTGTCTACACTATATTACCCTTTATGGTTGTCCAAACGATCTAAATATCCAAGGCTTTGAGGAACATTACTTGGATATTGGCTTTAGGGTAGCTCCCTTGGAAAGTTGGAATATTCTAATAAGTTATGGATCATTGGACTGGAAGCCTAAGGATGATAGATGTCGTTTAGAGAGGTGTTAGTACACTCTTTTCTCTCTAAATGAACGGTAATGTGTATAGGGATATTTTAGTCATTTCACTTGTAGGTCGAAGATATAGCTAACGCAACATTGTCCTTTAGGTCAATATTTTCTTATGGTGATATTATAAAATATTTAAAATGTAAAATACAGCTATTTATATGGTAAAGGTATTTTAGTTATTTTAGTAACCAAGGCGATATGTCTTTTTTGTTCTTAGAATAGCCCGTAAATCCTAATTATTTTAGGTTGAGGAAATGGTCATAATGAAAAAAAGATTTTATTTTTTATTCAGGAAGTCTAATTTATTTTTGGATTGGAATAAAATAAAATGAATGAGAGAAATTAAATTTATTATCTAGTTTGATTGGTTAACTAATTATTCAAGGCCTAAGCCCAGATTGAATAATTAGAAAAATTAACCTAGGCTTAAATTAGTTAATAAAAGGCTTAATAATTATTTTAGTTTATTTGGGCTCATTAATTATTTATTGGGTTATTTTAATAGGCCCAAGAAATAAATAATTAATGGTTACTATTTTTGGGCTTATTGGGTCCAAGGAAAAATAATGAATTATTTTGGTTCAATAGCCTGGACTAAAAGATTTTTTATTATTCATGGTACAGAAGAGTTGGGAATAACCCAAATCTCTTCTGTCCCAACTCTTCTGTTGATAACCTCCGGTTGTTTGAAATATCAAAACACCGGGATTGGATTATCTGAGATGTGAATAGGAGTCGTTGTGTAGAGCAAAAAAAAAAAAAAAAAAAAAAAACACACACACACACACACACACAATAGAAACAAAAAAAGAACACCAGAGCCTTTGTTCTCTCTATTCTCTCTCTCTGCTTCTCACATTTTCTTTTTCTTCTCTTTTTTCCATCTTCTTGTCTTTGTTAATTAATAGCAAAGGATAAAAAAGGACCATCCTCGCCTAGGTTATTTCACCAATATAGATAGGCGGAAGGATATTTTGAGAAGCGAAAATCTTCGTGTACATGCCAAGAAGAAGTCAACGGATCACTGCTTTCTCATTGGAATCATCATCAAGGCAGGTAACTTCTCTCGTGGTTGGTGCCTCGTCTTCTCAACCAAACTAGAAGAGGATACGTAAAGGTATTTTTTAAAACTTCCGCTATGTTTTCTAGTAGCCATGCATGTTCCTCTATTTTTCATTCCATCAAAATCATCCCCAACTCTCAATTGATTCAGTATCGACAACTGCAAATACTAGTGGAAACACGTGGTTATTAGCATCCCAGGTACTTGTGATCAACAAAACACTCGTGTATGCCCCTTTTAAATATGTGCCGTCTATTGTAATCACTGGACGACAATGCAGAAATCCCTCAATTGATGGCTTGAAAGCCCAAAAGACAAATCGAAATATGTTATGATCCCCAGAACTACTCTCATGGCGTTTCTAGTGCACTATTGTACCTGGATTCGAATGCTGTAATGCCAACATGTAGTTAGACAATACGTTGAATGTAGATGACCAAGTACTATATAGTGACTCAACAGCAGCTTTTCGGGCATACCATTCCTTCTGATACGAACATCCAACCTGAAATTTATCATGAACAACCCCTAATATAATGCTAACACATGTCTTGGGGTCGTCCCTGATGAGATGTAGTATGTGCTGCGCAATAAATCTATGGGACAAGTTTCTATTGTTATTGTTTGTGACCCGTTGGAGACATGTGTGCTCGCCATTCCAAACTGATATTTCTCATCATCCACTGCTCACTTTTTTTATGATTCGGATATACCATGCATAGGGATTTTGGTCAGTGTTATTCCTGCAAGAGGCAGTTCAAACTGCGCTCTTGCTCTTTTTAACTGTGAACTTGCAGCCTTTTCTCACGTGTCACAATCTTACGTCATATACTGCTTGTGACTTATCAGAAAAACGCATTTTATGTTTTAGCTCCCAGTTCTCCTCTGACCATTCATCGACTCGCAAGTTATTTTCAGCATAATAAAAGTTAGCTTCGGGTGCCCCCGTACCAATATCTTGAAAACTGCCAAATGAATGCATACTTGTATCAAGTACCGGTATAAAATGGGCAAGTTCTGGTGAAGCCTGAAGTGTCATGTCTTGTACTTCTATGTTGTCATGATCACTATTGCTGCTGATACTATCATCACCAGCAGGGGCAAATCCAACATCTAGTCCAATATTTCCATCCAAACACAAGGGCTCATCGACATCAAATATTGGTCCCATTGAGTCCATCACTGCAACACCACTAAATATGGGTGGCTCTGATAGTCCTGTTTCAATCTCGTTGGGGAGGTTTCAACCTATGCTGCAACTGTACAATTCTGCATGTGCAGTCCTAGGAAATTGAGGACGAGCCACAGCGGGGTATGCAGACTGTTGTGGCAATTGATCCTGAAAGCCTACTGAACGCATCTCCTCTTGCTGGAGAAGAAATTTGTGTAGGATCCGAATTATCTAGTGGTGTCAGCGCCTTGTCCAGCTGGAATTGCTGGTGCACTGCGTTCTACATTTACAATAGGATTCGACTTTATGTAATTATGCACACCATCTTCCTTGAACATAGAGGGCAAGAACTAAATGTTATTCATATCATCTTCACTCTCTAAAAGAAGTAATCCCCACTAAATCCTTGTGCCATATACCTAAGGATATCTCATTGATATCTCTTGTGTAGCTATCAACTTGTCCATACTCATGTATGAATGTATTTTGCAAAACCTGATTCTATGGTGTAAGTTTAGCCGTTTTCTACATGGGCAATCAAATACCATTGAACCACCGGCTTCATATGATATTATGCAGTCCCAGAAGAAATCAAGATTTAATGGTGATTCAAGAGACATAACTTTTGAGGACACTAATAAACTAAGAAATGACTGGAAAGAATTTCTTAAGATGCCGTAGCTAGTAGTTTCTTTCTAAAGCATGATAGGTGTCCATGTATATAATAATAATAATAAAAAAAATTGGCACCTAGGACACTACTGATAATAGCATCCTATTTAAGGACGCTATTATCGATAGCGTCCATCCTTGAAAAGCACCCTATTCTGATGAAGTACCATATAAAAAATCGCTAAATACAAGAACTGTGTAGGATGCTATTCAGAAGAACGTCCTAAGTGCATTTATTCTACAAAGCATCTAAAAAGTCGGGACTAAAAAATCAATTCTCACGGTGAATATAACACGAGGACGCTACCAATACTAGCGTCCTCCGGCTAGTTTTCCTGCAAAGGATTATGAAAAGCCTCTAAATGCAGGGAATCATCTGGAATTAGAAAACAAAAGGACGCTATTTGTAGTAGCGTCCTGTGTTAAAGACGCTATGCACAATAGCGTCCTCTATATTGATGCTATCATAAGTTGTGTTCAAACTCCTTTATAAATTCTATCAAACAATGTAATAGCATCCTGTACCTGTCCATCAGCCTTCATTCTTTCTGTATTAATTTTAGATGTTACTCCCAGTTCACATTGTTCTTTCATAACATATGAATAAAGTAAGAGTAGTGTTCGATTCTTTTGCTAAGCACTCTCAGTTATTTAACCACTCCAATGTGGAATTTGTGAAGAGAGTCGAATATTTTTTCTTTTACGCAAGCGTTCAACATCTCTCTTTGGACTTGGTTTCTTTTGTCTATTGAGAGATGTTAACGCTTGCGTGAAAAGGAGATTATTCAATGTCCCAAGATTTGAATTTGTGCTTCACAATTTACTTCCTTCTCAAAATCGTTCAACATATTGCTGCATACATGACAAGGAGGAATTTCAAAAAGTTACCATCCATCTAGCTTTTGAGAAGAAAACTGCTACTTGTTTTTTCCTCCTGGGATCAAAATGTTATTCTACCTTTTGGTGGTATTTTAAGATTTGGTGATTTTGTAAATTCAAATGTGACTCTTAAGTTAATCAATTTAGTTCAAGTGATTATTAAAATTAAAAAGAAAGTGTTTTCCAAAAAAAAGACAAAACGTGATTATTTTTTGGGGGACTTCACCGGGTAAAAAGTTGTTGGGGTCAAAAGTATTGAAAAATATAGTTAATATTTGAAACCTTTTAAAGGGATATATAGACTCAAAAAAAAAAAAAAGACTTAGCTCTATTTTAAGAAAAATTAAATGGTTAATGGTTATGATAAAATCAATTATTATAACATATTCCAGTTCAAATTTAGCAGATTTACAGGTAAATTTTACTCCTTATCAGCCTCAGTATACTTTAAAGGACGTTAGAAAAAAACGCGATCTCAAAAATTGAATTTGTAACTTAATTACCCAACATCAAGTCAGGGAGTACAAAAAAAAGACTACAAAATGCCTAAAAGTGATCTATGTCCCACAGGGCCTAGGCCGAATGGTGCGTCTCGGTCTAACATCCCTGCCTACTCCTGGATCATGTGCCTCATCAAATGGCCCAACTGCACCCTCCATCTGAATTGGATCCCGCAATGCCCGGCGGTGATAACGCGATCGTCTCCGCTGCCACTGAATCGCCAATCTAACGGGGGCATGATCAACATCATCTGTACAATCCTGAACTGTTGCCTGTGTAACTGTCCCCTACCCTTGGGTCTGAAGATCATCGATCTCCTCTTGCACTAACGGTGATAGGCAACTGGTGTTAAACATCAAGTCCTCAAGAGTCTAAACACCACCATGTTCGGAAGGCCCGGTCTCAAACTCGAGATCAAATGTATATGGCCATGCATCGAACTGGTCCACTGTCTGTGGGGGAGGCAGTACCAAGACGGGGACATCCTCTGCTGCAGCAACTAGGGGTGTTTATTCGGTTTTTGATTTTGAAATTCGATTTTTATTTTTTTTCAAAACTGAACCAAACCCAAAATTTAAAGAAAATCAATAGAACTGAACTGAAATAATTTCAGTTCATTTCGGTATTAAACCGAATTTGAATGCCTCATTTAGTATATCCATTAATCTAATATAAATTTAAGCCCAAACAAGTAAAGTTTAATATAAATTACAATTCAAATCTTATAAAAAATGTAATATAAATTAAAATTCAAATATTTTAAAGATTTGAGCCAAACATTTTAGTAGAAAGTTATTATCACGGATGCAAATTGCAAAGATGAAGATCTTAAACTCAATTACTAATGTTTAGACCAAAATAATCGAAATCGAATATAAATTTTTTAAAAAATCATAATTTATAAAATTAATTAATTAATTAATGAACAACATTTTAATATTAATTATATATTTTAAATTTTAAAAATATAATTTAATTTTTTCATTTTTTATTTTAAAAAATCAAAAATCGAACCGAATAGAATTTATTAAAATCGAATCGAAAATCGAAATTAAGACTGGTTCAGTTCAATTTTTCGGTTCATATTGAATAATGAACACCTGTAACGGCAACTGGCTGAGTGGCACAAGCCTATCTACTGCCCCTCTGCTGGCTTGGGACTGCTCGATCGTTAACACAGGCTCGAGGTCCTCTGCTGGCTGCCTACTCCAGAACAGCTGATATACTGGAATCTAGAACAGGACGGGTGTTTGAACGCATTGGGTCAACCCCACAGCAGTGAGTGAAAGTGCACACGTGTCCCTGATCAAGTCGAACGCCATCATTGACTTGGAGTCAGCCTCCTACATTACCTCAGTGGCGATGTGAATGGCTCAGTGTAGCCCATCTGACTGCACACCAATCATATAAATTAACATCCCTGTCAGTCACTATATCAAGTAGGGAAATAACATCTTTTTTATAATGAAAAAAAGCAAAGGTAATGA
Source organism: Voacanga thouarsii (assembly GCA_026120185.1). Classification (NCBI taxonomy): domain Eukaryota; kingdom Viridiplantae; phylum Streptophyta; class Magnoliopsida; order Gentianales; family Apocynaceae; genus Voacanga; species Voacanga thouarsii. The sequence continues at coordinate 9,348,049 of JANUWF010001287.1, read as the reverse complement.
CTACTAATTTTACCATGATTGAAAATCTTGACCCAATCACCTGATAGCTGACGACCTCACTTCCTGGTGGAGACAAATTACCAATCTGCCACCTCATCCTGAGTCTGTACAAAGCTTGGTAGTCCAACTCTACTCAAAACCCAGCAATACCGTGCATGACCGTTTGCCATCACGATGCCCACTGTATAATAAATGAGGAGTGTTGTCGGGACCAATTGGTCGTGTGATTCCCCCTCGTCCTTGTCGTGTGTAACTCAACATTGTACTCAGAGCTCTGGGGCACCCTCTGCACTATACCGAACAGCCTAAGCACCCGATCAGCGTAGTGGAACTCCACAACGTCCCAACAAATGAGTGTTGTCCACTATAACCATAGAGTCGACCCCTCCATATACCCCGCGGGCATGAACTCCAACTCTATTTCATCATAAGGTCACCAAATAAACTGACACATTAAAAAATACTAGTTTAATAAACATTATAAATAATAGAATATTTATTTATATCAACTAGTTGATGCTATGACTATTTACATAGTGCTCATGCATAGAGTCCAGCTGGTCCCTGTATTTCACTAGAACATGCGTAGGTGTCCGATGTAGGTGCAGACACACATTCCACCTCACACCGCATGGTGCAAGGGGAGGTCTATGGCTCGGATCCACCCTGTCAGGGCGTAGGACAGGGATGTGCTCCCAAGCCCAAAGCTATAGAGTTTAAATAAAATAACAAGTTAATCAACTATAAACTGTCGTATACTATAGTTGGCTATCCTTACGGAAATTTTAAAAAATAAAAAATTTAACATGCAACAGAATCATGGGACCACAAATCTCCCTCGCTGCAAGATCGGTCGCCTCACAGAGGCATCTATACATCCACCCTAGGGTCGCGCTACCCCAATTCAGCTGACCGCAGGAACGTAAGTCTGCAAGGAATGGAAGAAAATGGAGGGGGAGCAAATGGCCTGATTTGTTGCACAAAATCATGCCACCAATAAATAGGAGTATAAATCCACGAGCTCTCTATTGCACCACTACATTAGGAGCATAATCTGGAAGAGGAAGCAAAAGGTTTGCCTCTAGGGATGCCTTCTCTAGCCGATTACCCTTGAACTAATCATTTCGAGGCCGAAAACCTAGTAGTGCATATATTATATCCGCCTATGCTGAACATGAATGCCCATAAACCTCTCCGATGATTAGGTCACCATCAACTCTGAGACCTTACAGAATGGCAACGTCCCCTAATATCACAATGGCCTCTCCAAGCTGTAGATGGAATGTGTGTGTCTCAAGATACCATCTCTCAACCAACGCAGTCACAAGGGCATGGCCTAGATGAAGTTGCCCAACTCTACAAACTCCCCCAAAACTAGCCAAATCGATGTAATCCATTACCCGAGGAGGGAATGGAAACAATTCCCAAAATCGGGAATTGCAACACCTAAATGCTAAAGGCATCTTGCAAGTCTATGCATGTCGTGACCAAATAAGCGAAGATCAATGTCTATCCTGCCTAGATACCAATGCCTCACGAATAGGTCGGGGAACAGTATCACCACATACTCGATCCATCCTAAGGGATATGGTAGCTATAGCGGGATTTTCCAAATTGTTACATTCTATTTTCTATGCCAGCTATTTTAAACTGTCCCCGCTACAGTCTTGTTGAATAATTCAACAATATATAAAAAATGAATTATTTAAAACTCCTAAAGTAATTGTAATATTACTCAAACGACAAAAAATAAATAAATAAATAAATATAATACTATAAAGGATTCACAAGATAAAACAAAGCATAAAAAATAATATATTATCATCTATTAATTTCTCCTTAAATTGTGTTTTTAACATTACAAAATCTTGCACTTTTAAAAATACATTATGGTCTGCAAAAGAAATCTGACTCCTCAAAATATTAAAAAAAATATACATATATTCAATTATAATAAATATTTTTTCAAATATTTGAAAGTCTAAATACTTTAAAATAATTGTAAAATGTTAATTCAAAAATAATATCATTATTGAATTAATTGCATGCAAAGAAAATTTACTGAATTTCCTATAGATGCCTAAACCTGTTAAATAATTAAATTCTATGTGTTTATCAATATTAGAATTTGAACTCAATATCAAGAATAGTTAGCAAATAAAATAAATTAAAATAAAATATAATATGATATATATTTCAATATGTAAAAATACTATTTAAATAATTTTTATTTTTGCAACTATTAAAAAGAATTAGTATACAATTAAATTGTAGTATAGTATGAGAAATGTTTATAAATAATTTTAAAATTTTTATACGTATAATGTTTTATTCTAAAATATCCAATAGAATTATTTATATTACTATCCTTCAATTTTTTTCAACTTTTCCAAACAAATGAATGTAATCCATCTGTACAACTTACATATTTTTTGGTTTTCCTCATAAAAGTAAATAAGGTTTTTCTCATACAACCAATATCCTGCCTTCCAACAAATAGCATGTTTTAATAGTTTATGGTTTTAACCCATTTCAACAACTCCACAGAACATCAACATAAATTATCACCCTATTACTAACACATAACTCAACCACCAAAAACAAGCAACAAACTATATACACCAAAACAATAACACAAAACTCCACAAATATAGGAACAAAATTTTCATAACAATTAACTTATTGGTATATCAAGATCGAAATAAAAAAAACTAACCCAATCAATCACTAAAGGAAAACTAGGACGCCGGTCACCAGAGTAGCGTTGCCGCCGATCCGCCGGAGAAGGTGAACACGGTGATCAGAAGAAGGGGAAGTCGTCGGTCTGGTAGAGAGGTGGTTGTCATCGCCGGTGCGGAGTAGTGACAAAATTGCAAAAGAATGGAGTTGCAACGGCGGTCATGTAATGGAGAAGACGCACGAGTAGGACGCTATCTATGATAGCGTCCTATTGGGATAGCGTCCCTTTATTTAAATAGGATGCCATCCTCGTTCTATTTTAATATGGACGCTATCGGCCATTTTAGGCCCACTGTGCCCGCACGAGGCAAATGAGGACAAATGGCCCCAGAGGGGGCCATTCTGATCAATAACCCCTTGGAAGATGATTAAAGTGCTTCCAACAAAGGTTCAAGTAAAATGGAACTTAGGGAGAAGTTGCCTACTGAGTTAACTTCTAGTAACTAAATTGAGGAGTAAGAAGAGGCACAGCTTAAAGATCTCGTAGATAAAGAGCCTCGTCGTAGTAGAAGAGTATCTAGAGTTCTAGAAAGATAGATATAAGAGGTCTTTGACCTAGTCTCTGACCATCTGAAACAAGATTTTATAGGTATGAGGAGGCTATTGTTGATGTTGATGCAGATATATGGCATAAAACAATAAAGGCCAAGATTGAATTAATGTACTTTAATTAGGTCTAGGATCTTATAGCTTCACCCGAAGAGATAAAATCCATAGGTCTAAGATTAAAGATTTATTTTAATTATTTATTTCGGGCTTATTTTGGTCTTAAAATTAAATAGATAAATTAAAGATTGACCTAATAAACTAGACTAGAGGTCGATGAAGCAAACCCTAGCCTACTTGGGCTAGAGTTGGCCAGGTACATAGAAGGGTTAGTTGGCTAGGGCTTAAAAACCCTAGCTAGTCACCACTTTAGGGATAGACTAGGATAGAGTAATTCTAGGATTAAAACCCTAGAGTGATCATAAGAGAAAAATTAACCGTGATATTATTTTTCTCAGGTTTGGTCGCCTCCTCACTTTTTCTTAGCTTTCTCTCTCGGCCTCCTTCTTTCTCCATAGACGAGAGTTTCCAGCTCTCTTCCCATGGTTGTTTTCTCTTGACTTCTTTTTAGTAGAAGTTTAAGAGATTATATCTTGATGTTGCTTTTTTAACAATTGGTCAAGAATATATCATATCCTAGTGTAAAACCCTACATAAAACTACCCTTAGAGTAGGGAAAGGGTTTTTACATAGCATGACATATCGTATGTGCATATGATTTTCAAGATAAGTTTATATATGCTTTATATTACTTAATTAGGTATTTGTTGTGTATTTATAGTGATTGGGAATTTTATTTTAGGATAGGAAGGTTTTTAGGTTATGTTATTTGGGATAGGGAAATATAGTGTTAACATCAACTATTAGCCGATCCGTTGCAACGGTAACTTTGAGTCGAAGCCGACAGGAATTTTGCTGGTCCGATAATGACGTCAAGAATTCTACAGCCGATGTACCCGGTCAACATCAGAATTAGGAGCCGATGAGTCGTCACCCTCATATCTTGGCACGATCGGTAAAGCACTACTGTTCCTAACTGCTAAGGATGAGCCATGAAGCGAGATTTTCTCCATGTGCAGATGGTCAGTTACCACGCCACAACAAGCATAAAACGGTCAAGGATTCCCAGAACGAAGGACACCAATAAACACATCTACAAGACTACCAATTTTTAGTTTTTAATTCCTTTTTATTCTATATTTTCTTCATCTTTATCTTTATTTACAACATTGTTTAGTTTTCCAGCAGTTTTTCCTTATTCCTTTATTACCAGCTTTCCGTTGTCATTTTACTTTGATCTCAAATTCCAGTACTTTTGTATTCCTCTTTATCAAAATCAATCGAAATACACTGATTTCAGTCCTTGTTGGCTTCTGCATGCAACATTCATGCTTTCTTAGTCCCTTTGTATAGTAAGTTCAAGAAACTCACGTCTTTTAAAAGGTTCGACTCTCATATTTATCCTTTTATCTGACTGTTTATGTTCATTAGAAGAGTAGCCGATTGCCAGTTTCATCAGCTCCCCTTTTGTAAGGCAACATAAATTTGTTGGAAAATATGCCCTTTTAGACTAGGTTTCTGATGTAAATATCGAATGTTTTAATAAAAGAATTTATTTTCAGAAATTATTTGTGAATTTATATTTTATTTGTGCATAATTATATTTGAAAAAGACCCATTATGTTTAAATAAGTGGTCCATGTGAATGGTGGTCTTCCACAGTAAGGTATGGATCACGGGTTACTTAACACATAAATGTTCGTTCTTAACCGATTGATGAGAATGTGAATCTCATCATGTTTAGGTTATTATATTATGAATTCCAAATGGGGAATGACTTACTTTTAGCCATTGAGTAATCCACTCACTTCATGACATAAGCGTATTTCGAATACGTAAAAGAGGACCTATAGTAGTGGTTTCTAAAAGTGCTATATGGTAGAAATCTAAACTACTACTGCTACAGTGTGGACTAGTATTGTACGACTTGAGTATGAGTTGGTGGTCTGACGAAGTTGGAAGCATGTACTTTGATATGTTTTAGTTGAGGTTCTATCGTAGGACGAATGCACTTGCATGTTGGGTATATGTGACTAGTTAGTTAAGACAAACTTGTACAAGATAATTTCTATACTATATCGCCCTTTGTGGTTGTCTGAATGATCTAAATATCCAGGGTCCTGGGAAACATAACTTGGATGTTTGCTTTAGGGTAGCTCCCTTAGAAAGCGGAAACAATCCAAGAAGTCATGGATCATTGGACTAGAAGCCTAAGGACGGTAGATGTCATTTAGAGAGGTGTTAGTACATTTCTTCCTCTCTAATGCACGGCGCTGTATAGAGCGGTATTTTAGTCATTTCACCTGCAGGTTGGAGACTTTGCTAACGCGACATTGTCCTTGGAGTCAATATTTTCTTATGGTGATATTAGGAAATATTTAAAATGTAAAATACAGCTATTTATATGGCAAGGGTATTTTGGTCATTTTAGTAGCCAAGGTGGTGTGTCTTTTGGTCCCCAGTATAGACCGTGAGTCCTAATTAAATATAGGCTAAGGAATTGGTCTTAAATTAAATTAAATTAAATTTATTTTATTTAAGTAGTCTGATTTAATTATTGGGCTAGAATAAAATAAAGGTCCATGGAGAGAGAGAATTAATTAAATTAGTTTGGTAGGTTAATTAATTGTTCAGGGCTTTGGCCTAGTTTGAATAATTAAAGATTGACACTAAACTAATATAGGCTTGTTAATTGGACTAGTTTATTTAGACTAAAAAATTAATTATTAATTAGGCCATTTATTTAGTTCTAATTAGAATAATTAATTTAGTCCAAAAGGCTAAACTAAGAGTCCAATGGGCCAATCCAGTTTAATATAGGGTTTTATTTAGGTTAAATAGGAGAATAGAGAAGTACGTTGTTCTTTGACTGCCTCTTCCCTGTGTCTAAAAAAGAACATTGTTTTTCACTGCTTCTTCTCGTGTGAAAAAAACGTGACAGCCCCTTTCTCTCTCTCGAAAATATTCCTTAGCCATATGAGTTGTTCACCAAACGGGATTAGGCAGGCCATATACTAGAAGATTGAGAAATTGGCGTTCACATACATGCACAAACGGAGTAGGAGGCTTGCAGGAATCGCATCAAAGGTTTCCACTACCGCACCTACCTTAGTTCCACATATTCCGGTCCTGCCAATTCTGAGAATGAGAAAAAGAGGTAAAAAAGAAATTTTCCCTCGAAACCCCCCCAGGCCGTAACCAGCTCCGGCTGTGGCCTGGGAGTTTTTTGTTCTTCGTTTTTTAGTTTTTTCCTTCCGCTACGTGCTTTGATTTCTCACTTTAAACTTTCAAAATTGGCACGCCCAGTGGGACTAAAGGTAGTTGTTGCATGCAACTGCGTTCAGGACACATTATGTCAAATCCTCAGCAATTGTCCTTAGGCCTTTATCGGATTCCTCCAATCGGCCAATAGTTTAGGCTTTACAGGGAGCTTTTGATCCTACAGCAACGACGTCCAGTAATGCTCAGGTCACCCTCCCTACTTGATAGGGAGCACAATCCTTGTCTTCCCTCCAGGTGTCTCAATTAGCACCTACGTCTTTAACTGTCATACGACAGGCTATGGAGTAATGTACAAGTGAACTCATCCAGAGCTTTATTCCCCAGTTCGCCATAATGTTCTGGCCACTACTTCAAAACGAGCTCCATAATTTTGAACAGAGACAAAATGCTCATGGGATACCTCAAACAATTATGTACCCTCCTGCCTCGATCATTGGTGCACCATCTTATGGGTCAGTACAGTTGTTCCGTCGAGAGCAGTCATTTTCGATACCCAAGGGGTATCAAGGGAGTTTGGGATTAACTGTACAAGGCATGGCTCCTGCAAAGCCTTTCCTAGGGAGAACCCCACTATACCCAGTCACGGGGGTCTAGGCACCAATGGGGGTGCAAGTATCTTAATACCAGATGACAGCTCCTAATAGAAGTGTTTACTGCCCATATAGAGGGTCACAGAACTACGCTACAACTGTCCCTCCTATGTATCCTACCACAGTGATAGCTTTTCTGATACAGGGAGCAGGATATCCTAAGATGGCCTCATTCCCAGGACAGGTTTCTCGACCAATTATGCTAAGCCTTCCCATGCAGAATCAATAGCCAGCACCATCAGCCGATGTCAATCCAATGACGAAAACGTTGCGTCAACAAATTAGGGAATGGCTAGTTTATCAGAAATCGTATCTCGAGTGGGTGGATTCTATGGCAGTGCTACCGTGAGGGTTTAAATTGCCTGAGGTCTCCATATTCTCTGGAGAGGACAACAAGTTAACCATGGAAAATATAGGGAGGTTTATAGCGCAATGTGGAGAATTTGGGAACAGTGATTGGCATAAATTATAATTATTTTCTTTATCTTTAACGGGGGGCGGCATTTACTTGGTATGCAAATCTGATGCCCAGTTCTGTGTATTCATAGGCAGATATGGAACGGATTTTTCATAAGCGTTTCTTCAAACCGGCACCTGAGGTTTCCATAACAGATCTCCTGGTGGTCAAGCAAAATCATCCGAATGTGTGACAGAGTTCATTGAGCATTTTCGACAGATTAAGGCCAAATACACGACTCAATTGCCAGAAATGAAGTGTGCCAGAATAGCCATCAGTAAAATGCATCTGCAACTCAAAGAGCGTCTCATTCTCCAAGACTTTTCTAATTTATCCCGCTTACTATCTCAGGCCGTCAAAATAGAGAAAATGATCAAGGAAAAGGTGAAAAGGCAGTCTATTAAGTTCTCTCATGGGCAAACATGATATCAGTTGTGGACGATGTTACGGACAGCGAGAAGGAACAGCTATTGGAGGTGATGGCAGCAGAGCTAGTGAAAGGTGCATCTTATACTTGTCTTTTTTTTAGACCTGGTAAAAGAGAAGAAGGAGGTTTCTCCGGTAGGGCCATCCACTTATACATTCGATGTATTAAAGGTCGAGCAAATCTTCAATCAGATGGTCAAAGACAAACAGATTAGTTTACCTCTTGGCCGCAAAGTCCCAAATCCAGAGGAGCTGAAAGGCAAGAAATATTGTAAGTGGCATAATTTGTTTTCTTATAATACCAATAGTTGTGTTGCTTTCAGAAACAAAATTCAGAAGGCTTTGTAAGAAGGAAGGGTGAGATTTGCTGACAAACGTGAAGAAACTCTAGTCGATACAGACCTGTTCCCAATAGTTGATGTAAGTATGGTACAAACGTGCAAGGAAGATGCGGAGCATAAGCTAGGAGATTCTGTCACCAAGGAACAATCCAAAGCCTTAGGGGGAAAAGAACAACGTTCCAATGGCTAGATGAACGACCATCAGTTTTCACCCGCCTTACTGTTCCAACCTTCGCAGCTCACTTCCATAGGAAAAATGAGAAGTTTACAGTGTGTAGACCTCACAAAGAGCCAGTTTTCCTGGGTTATCGTCCCCATCTTACAAAAACTCAGAAACAACGGGAACAAAGGAAACGAGCTCAGTAGAAACAAATGCTTAATAAATGGTTAGATGAACAAGTATGTGCTTGCCCAAGTTAAAATATGCTTAGCATTCTCCCATCATAATTCTGAGCAAGGGCTAAACAAAAAGATAGTGGAGGAAGACTACTATGCAACGGAAGAAGCTGTCGTTGAGCTCATAGAGTTCAACTTGCCATCAAAAGGTATGTTCTTCCCAATCCCAACGGCATAGCATACCAATCACCTCAAGCCATTGTACATTAAGGTGCATATCAACGGAAGGCCTTTCTCTCGAGTCTTCATTAATAGAGGGGCTATGCTGAACGTAATGCCGTTGGCAACCTTAAAGCGTTTGGGTAAGGATAAACTCGATTTATCTCCTACAGATATCCAAATACTTAATTTTACTGGGAATACAGCCAAAGTAGAAGGGGTCATCACTTTCAAGGTAACAGTTGGGTCTAAGGTCAGTAAGACTGTTTTCTTCATAATCACGACAAAACCGGCTTACTCTGTTTTACTATGTATGGATTAGATTCACGCGAACTATTATGTTCCATCAACGCTCCACCAAATAATATTGATTTGGGATGGAGAGCGAGTGGAAGAGATACTAGCCAACCCCAATCCATTTTCAGCAAAAGTGCACATGAACGAGGCTGTGTTTTACCACTCTACCTTTGATCCGAGCCAGTACGCCAAGCTCACCATGGCTTACAATCAAATTACAACGGAAGGATTGGAAGGTAAACGTTTGAAAATAGAAAATCCTGATGTTCAGCATGCACCGGATTTCATTGCTCAGGACCCGCTAACGGAGGTGGATATCGGGGAACCTGGAGAAAACAGAACTACAAAGGTAAGCTTATGCTTAAATTTTGATCAACGGAATACCTTAACAACTTTGATTCATAAGTACAAAGATTGTTTCGCATGGGATTATCATAAAATGCCAAGATTAGATAGAGGCATTGTGGAGCATTGCTTACTAATTAAGGACGGTTTCAAGCCCCATAAGCAACCTGCCTAGCATTTTAATCCCACACTTCTACCTAGAATCAAAGAAGAAATTGAGAGGCTACTTTGGGGTAGCTTCATTCGTACCTATCAGTACGCAGACTGGGTATTCAATATTGTTCCCATCATCAAGAAAAGCATCCAGCTATGGGTTTGTGTTGATTTCAGAAATTTGAATTTGGCTGCACCAAAAGATGAACACACCATGCCGATGGCCGACATGTTAGTCGATTCGGCAATGGAAACTACTCAGGTTACAATCAAATATTTATAAATGAAGAGGATACACGGAAGGCAGCTTTCCGATGTCCAGGTTCTATCAGTTTATTCAAATGGCTTGTTATGCCCTTCGGTTTGAAGAATGCTGGAGCTACCTTCCAAAGAGCCATGAACCTTATTTTCCATGATCTCATCGGCAAGACCATGGAAGTTTATATTGATGATTTAGTGGTTAAGTCGCCCACTTTCTCACAACACCTAAGGTGGTTAGAGCAAGCCTTTCTCCGAATGCGCAAGTAGTGGCTAAAAATTAACCCCGCCAAATGTGCTTTCGGAGTTTCTGCTAGAAATTTCCTTAGATTCCTAGTGCACCAAAGAGGAATTGAAATGGATCGAAATAAAGCAAGGGATATTCTACAGGTAAGGCCGCCGCAATCCAAAAAAGAGCTCCAAAGTTTCCTAGGAAAAATTATTACGACGTTTTCTAGCAAATGCTGCAAGAGAGCAAAATGTGTTCTCTTCTCTACTACGTTTGAAGTCGTCTCTAGAGTTCATTTGGCAGCCGGAGCACCTGACGACTTTTAATCAGATTAAGATGGCTTTATCAAAACCACCTATTTTTATGCCGCCACGTGATAAGGCTCCCTTGAAATTGTACATTTTAGCGGCTCAAGAATCTATTGGATGCCTGCTAGCTCAAGACGATGCACAGGGAATTGAAAGAGCAGTATATTACCTCAGTCGGAACTTGACAGACACCTAGACACAGTATTCTCCTGTTGAGAAACTATACCTGACTTTAAATTATGCATGCATGAAACTAGAGCATTGTTTGTTACCTAGGGAAGTGCAAGTCTTGTTCGAAATTGATCTCGTCAAATACTTTTTAAACCGCCCTTTGCTGCAATGACGTTAATTGAAATAGGCTATTAAGCTAACATGCTTTTTCCCTAACTCATTTGCCTTTGAAAGCAATGAAAGGGCAAGCCATAGCTAATTTTTTAGCTGAATATCCATATTTAGAAGCGTTCAATCCTGAAAAAGAAAAGGCACAAGGATACATTTCATACAAACCATGAAAGTTGCAATTCGATGAATCTAGCACCCAGTATAAGGCAAGTGCCAGTTTGATCATTGAAGCCCCTTGTGGACGACAAGAAAGAATTCTGTTTGAATTAAGAAAATGGACTTCAAATAATCAGGCAGAGTATGATACTCTCATTTTGGGACTTCGAATCTTGAAGGCTTTAGATGCACGAGTGGTTAATATAACAGGGGATTCTTAAGTGTTATCTGATAGACTTCAAGTGAGTACAAATACACTAACTTTATTTTGTTGGATAAGCTACAGGAAGTATATGCATTGCTGCAATACTTTTCAAAAGTTATCTTGACTCAAGTTCCTTGAGTTGAGAATTAGGGGGTAAACGATTTAGCTCAAATAGCTTTCAAGAAAAGAGCCGAGATAGTAATGTGTCAGCAAATATCGGGAGAAGAACATAAAGAAGATTGACATTCTGATATCATTTCATATTTACAGAAGCCTACTGGTCAGATTTCACGGGAGTTAAAATGTAAGGCATTGAACTTTGTGCTGATAGGGAACGATCTATTCAAAAGAAGCCATTCAGGAGTTCTGTTGAAATGTTTATCAAAGCAAGAAATATCACATGCGTTAGCCGAGGTGCATGAAGGCCTATACGGTGCTCATCAGGCAGGTCTAAAGTTAAAATAGACACTGCAACGTCATGAATTTTATTAGCCTTCTATGACCATGGACTATATAGCCTATGCAACTGGATGCAAGGCATGTCAGAAGTATGACCCTTTAATTCATGCATCTTCTGTAGAACTGTATCCTATCATCAAACCATGGCCGTTCAGGAGTTGGGCTCTAAATGTCATCGGCAAGATTCACCCGCCATCGACTAAAAGGCACACATTTATCTTAGTAGCAATGGATTATTTCACCAAGTGGGTAGAGACACAAGCCCTGCCCAGGTTAACCCAGTTTGCCGTTATCGCCTTCCTTCAGCAGAATATTCTTTTCCGATTCGGTATACCTGAAACAATAACGGCTGACCAAGGACTATGTTCATGGGAGATAAGGTACACAACTTTTTAACTCAATTCAAAGTTAAACGATTACATCCATCTCCATACTATCCACAGGTCAATGGTCAAGCTGAAGCTACAAATAAGACATTGATTAGCATAATCCATAAATTATTGGAGGATAATCCCAGACGGTGGCACAAAACACTTCAAGAGGTTCTATGGGCTTATCGAAATACTTTCAAAACTGCTACAGGTTTCATGCCATTTAGGCCAACATATAGACAAGATGTGATGTTACCCACTGAGTTATCACTGCGATCGGCTCAAGTAGCTTACCAACACTATTTGTTGGTTGAGGACTACAAGCTGGCTTTGGCTATGAGTTTGGATCAAGCCGAAAATGACCAATGTGTAGCATTAGAAAACATTAGAAGGCATAAGGAGAATGTAGCAAGAGCCTATAATCAGAAAATGTGGGGAATGAGTTTTTAGGAAAGAGATATGGTTTTTAAAACTATACTACCAGTTGCACCAAAAGACTCACGCTATAGTAAATGGTCCGCTTCCTGGGAAGGACCTTTTCTTATTACATAGGTTTTCGATGGAGGGGCTTATCGGTTAATGACACCCGACGAAAAAGAGGTACGTAATGCCATAAACGAAAAATATTTAAAAAAGTTCTATCCTATATTTTGGGAGGGAATCACGGTAGGAGAAGAGTAAGGGAAAAAGAGATAATAAAAAAAGAAAAGAAAAGAAAACAACAGATATAGAAAGAAGTTGCATTCATGAAAAACAGCTGATCACAAAAGAGTCAATTAGATAGCTATTATACTTGAGATTGAGCTAAAAAAAAAAGGAGGGGGGGAGGGGGAAGAGAAGAACAATTCAGTCCTCCTCGGACGGAGTGTGAGGCGCACTGAGTGAACCTCATATGCCCCAGGTAATCAACCAATAGGCATTTCAATTCAAAAAGAATATCAGAATCGACTGATTGCATAAGTAGCAAGAGGGCTCGGCTAATTGCATCCAGGGACGGTTGGCCCCAATTAGGCTACGCAGAAACTCTAGCATAATGGCCTCAAATGTTATTTGCCAAGAAAGGGCAGGTTCCTTTGGAAGCTCTACCGTAGGAGGCTCAAAGGCTGTTTTCACAAGAGGAGAAATAGGTTTGTCAACAACTGCTTTCTCTGAGAAGGACATTTCGGATGTTCGGGGTACAGCCGATGAAGATGAAGCAGCCGAAGTTCCTTTCTCAGCTGGTATTATTTTTGCAAGTGACAAGAGGAGCATAGCTTTTGTCGACTCTGAGGAAGAGTAAAAATAACCAATTGGTTAGGTTACTGTTTCTACAAAGGAAGGGAATAGGGAGTTAACCTTAAGTCGAGGATTAAAGAATTTCGAAAAAATGTTTAACGCAGGAGATCCAAACATTAGTGATTGTCGGGGTATGGGTGGCTTGCCACCTTTTTAATCACCTAAGCAAATGGATGATGGTTTCTTCTTCTTCTTCCTCATCAGCAGGTGGAAGAATAGGGGCTTTCTTCACCGGCAGCATCTGGAATAATAGCGCGGTAATCGGACTGACAGATATCTTACTTTACTTACCTTTCTTTAGCGCTGACATTTCCACGACCGCCAATGCCGACCCAACCAACCTAAGCAACCACGTCTCCACAAGGGCCAAGAAAAGTATCTTACTCATCAGTCGCCACCATAAGTTGAAGTTAGGTGTGGCCTCCCTAGTGACCTAAAAATGATAATACTCAAAAGAATGGAGAATGGTTAGAGACCTATCAGCTAAAGTGTGCACATCTTCAGTCGATAGGACAAGCATAACAGTGTAAGATGATATATAACCAGGATCAGTAGGGATGTCTTGAATCAACCTAAATTGCCGAGAAAAATAATGAGGGTTGTACTGTTCACATTAGGATTTGGCACTTTGGGCACCTGGTTTGGCACCTAAAAGGAGCTCCCTGAGACACAGCATTTTGGCACAGATGGTCTGCTGGGAACCTTCCGATGCATCAGCAATTTCGTCAACTAGAGAGGGCCAGTCTCTTGAGTAGAGTAGGGGAAGAAGTGAGGCATGTTCTAGAGGTGATTCTGGTGAAGATAGGACACAATAGTACCGGCAAAAGATTTGTTCACAGGGATTCTCAATAGCCGATAACCTGTGGCCTGGTTGGAAGAGTCTGCAGAGTCCCAAGAGAGGTTGTTGACGCCAAATTGAGGGACATACTAATAAAGCTATAGTTGCATGACCTAGAGAGGGCCACCAAGGTTGGTTGGGTCATTCCTAGCCGATAGGGCCAAAGTCATCTAGTTCATCAACCAATAGACTAAGGCCAACACCAAGGAGGCTAAGTCGCAGTGCCTTTTCTTCCTCAGCATAGCTGATATGTAGTATTGGTATTCATTGCTTATCCCTGCCGAATGGGAGCAGAGAATGTATTTGCAGAGCCATAACCATAGAAAAGAGGCATGTTTTTGTTCTGACGAAATGCCGTCTACGCCCCTTTAGGCAACCATGAAATTACCATAGGAGATAGTAGCGTTGTCCAGGTGGGCTTCAACAGTAGGTAAACTCTCGTCATCATGAAGGCTAGGAATTTTATCTCCATCACATTGGAAACCGAGGATGGTGCAGATGTCCAAGATAGTCAGGGAAAACATCCCATGAGGGAATATGAAGCTGTTGATCGCTTGAGACCAGAATGGCAGAACAGCAACAAAAAGGTTGCGGTCAAAATTCATGTCAAAATCGGACATCATAATGGCATCTTGGATGCCCCACTGATCCCAAATGGCACCAAAAGTAGTGTGGCAGCGATCACGCCACTATCTATAATTCTTCAAGGGAAACAGCAAATGGCAGAAGCAAAATGGCAGACCGGCCGTAGAAAATTCATCCAGAGTTCAACGAAATGACAAAACCCTCCAGATGGGCAAACCGTAAATGATCGATGGTGACTTCTATCAGCTGTAGCTGAGGGCCCAAGGCGTACAGATTAGCCTTAACTTGAATTAAAGCTAGGAGGTATGATCAATTGAAGCGGCCATGGAAACTCGAAGATTGTTAATCAAAGAACTGCAGGAAATATTGTCGAAATTCACAAGAAAGATAGAAGTCTGATTGAGATAGAGTTTTCTCAGAAGAAGGATTTCGTATCGGTGAAGGAGAAGTAATGGAGAACCATAGCTATTTAAAGGAAAATTCAAAGACTAGCCATTTGCAGGCTTCAAAACCGAGGAGTCAGGCTTCAATACATGTATTCAACAATACGATTAACACATATGAGTCAACCTAATCGTTTAGCAAGTTTCTCTGATACCACTGTTAGAATTCGTGGACTCCTAAACGCGGAAAACATCCACGAATCCCTCCCGAGGACCCAAGTAAACGATTAAGAAGATCTAAGGTTTAAGAATTACCTCTGGTTGCTGTAATCGAAATCCTTCGATTCTGATTGTGCTGATGTACGTTCAACCCGAACAATCACCAGACGTTGCAGTATGCGAACGTCCTCTATCGGATACACACCGCGAACTCACTCGATACCTGGAGAGTGCTAGCGCCTAGGGTTTGAGAGGGTTTTTTTTTTTTTTCTTTTCTGGTAGAGAATGGCACGAATGTTCTCAACCGAAAAAATTGGACTATTGAAAAGACGGTTAGGGTTTTCTTAAAAACCGCCGAACCTCTTAGAGTCCAACCCTAATAATATATTATCATATTCTAATTTAAATTCAAATTAAATTAAAACTGATATGATAAGATTCTGCCATTATCTCGGTAATTTAACTAATTAATTTACCGAGTCAGAGTCTTATAATCTGGACATCATCCAGATACATCGAATGTGGACATATTTCCAGATTCATTGTATCTGGTAAATTTTCTAAGTACGATTAACTTAGACATATTTCCAGATTCATCGAACTTGGTCACCAGAAAGATAACCTAACAAGTTCGCTTATTGTGTGACCCTATAGGTTCATTTAACACTGGCAGTGTGCCTAAATCATATTTAAATGGCCCATAAGTTATAAGCGGTTTCTAGCAAAACATTATAACTATCCAGGTTAAATGAAGATCGGTGATCTCTTTGAACCAAACCATAATTTTATATTTAGTCCTTTTGTCACACGATATCCAGATTAAGCATAAGGCACGGAGATGTCATCCTTATTAAGCTTAATCAATTATTTCTTGATTTCATAGTAGACTGTTCAAATAAATGATATCAATATCTTAGATTGATATATTTGAGCACGGCCATGCATTTTTAACAGTCTAACTTATCAAGGGGCCCATGGATATCTCTCCCATAACTGAGAGGGACAAATTCCTTCACAATCAATCATATTCCTCTCCTTGATTTATTCTATATCCAACAGTAGTCTAATTTATTATCTGGTTAAAGACAACTTTAAACAATATCAAAATATAGAATTTATCAAGTAGGAAATTATGATGAATTTAGGTCGAAGGACTTTCAATATTATTATGGCTAGAAAGTACTTATAACATATTCCATGAAGTACTTTTACAGTGGGTCATGTCCAATACAATGTTCTCTAATATTTATTTATGTCTTAACTCGATATCACAAATATCCATGGCCAGTAAAACATAGCCATCAAGTCACAAACATACTAATCTTAATTTATTATTATTCCAATAATAATAATCGATCGAGGACGCTTTTAGAATAGTCATTGTATTCATTGTAGGGTTTTACTATCAAGTCACGTACTTGATGACCAACAAAACAAAACTCACTATTCATGGAAAGGAAAGCCTCATATTATTATATAAAACATAATGACAATACTATAAGTACAAATTGACTCTATGGCATATCCCCAACATCAGAAACCTTCTAAAACGATCGGGACGTTCCAACTTTGTCAGGAAAAGAATGGTTACGAATTAAAAGAGGTATGATTCCCGTCGCTTTACCTGTTCGCGCCATTAAAGCAACGGAACTCAAGAGGGCATGTGTTGACGTCAACTATTAGTCGATCCGTTGCAATGATAACTTTGAGCCGAAACCGATAGAAATTTTGCTAATCTGATGATGACGTCAAGAATTCCACAGTCGATGTACCTAATCAACATCGGAATCAGGAGTCATCACCCCTATATCTTGACATGATCAATAAAGCACTACTGTTCCTAACCGCTAAAGATAAGTCATGAAGCGAGATTTTCTCTACGTGCAAATAGTCAGTTACCACATCACAACAAGTATAAAATGGGCAAGGATTCCCAGAACGAAGGACACCAACAAACACATTTACAAGACTACCAATTTTTAGCTTTCAAATCCTTTTTATTCTGCATTTTCTTCCTCTTTATCTTTATTTACAGCTTTGTTTAGTAATCCAGCAATTTTTCTTTATTCCTTTATTACCAACTTTCCATTGTCATTTTACTTTGATTTTAAATTCCAATATTTTTGTATTCCTCTTTATCAAAATCAATCGAAATACACTGATTTCGATTTGTTACCAGTTTTAATTAATGTTTTGATTAAAACTTGACTAAGGAATAGATTTAAATGCAATGATTTTTATAGATCCAAAATTTACGCATCAACTTTCTACTATTTTCCTTACTGATTCTGGCTCGAATCCCGCCAATCGTCTATTCTGGTGCTCAATGCGTGACCTTTCAGTCTTTCGGAATATGACCCTACCTTCTGCTGGTGAAAACAAATGGCCTAGTATAACACTCCACAATCAACATACCCCAAAAAGGGGCAGGGGTGTTGTTCTGTCCTTATGACAAGGGATCTTTATAATTAAGTAAAAAGAAAATGACAAGAAATAAACTAAGGTTAAAACTTATTACAAGTTAATTAGTACTTATACAAGTCTTCATATAATCAAATAAAATCCCCAAAGTAAATATATTCAAAGACAAAAATAAAATCTTCAGACTTCCAAGCAAACTAACCTTCAAAGCAGGATCTTCCTGAAAACATGATGTAAAGTATAGTAAGAAATACTTCCCAATAAATCTGATGTGTGCTCATGACAACTTAAGAAACGTTTCATGTATGCAGCTTTGAACAAGTTAGAAGAAAAGATTGCAAATCGTATTAATTTGTTTTTGAATATGGAGTGGTGTTTTATAATAATTTCTCAAATAAAAATGAACATTTAGAAAAGAAATAAACCACTCTTGAATAAAGGCGACTATGAAACCTTGCATCATAGTCAAAGCCATGAAACCCTACATCATGACCGTGTACTGTGAAAGCCTGCGTCACAATACAAGTGAGTGATTGGCCTATTGGATGAGATACTCCTCCATCTCTATACTCTAACTTACTGCTTGTCCACTTCAGAGAAAACAGTCCACTTAGATTGAGTTACTAGCTCGGACCGACCTGATTAACTAGTATTAGCACCATATCCAAAAAAAGCTTATCTCCCAATGGAGGCCTCTATTGGAAGCCTTATCCTAACCTTCTAAAGTTAGTACTAATTAGCTTATCCTTATTAAATACCCAATGTTTGTTGCTTGCATAGGAACCATTCACAAAGTGCTTGTCATTTTGAAATTGCAATCTTAGCTAAAGAGTTCTAGTTTGAACTTTTTACTCTAGAAAATCAACATTTTAGCTAAAAACTTTTGTTTGAATAAAATGTTTGCTTTAAGAAGGAAAAGGAAAATATCTTGCACAAAAAGCGAAAAGAAAATAACCATACTTTCATTTCAAGTAAAAGCCATTTTTGCTATAATAAATCAATACCTAACTTGCAATGGAATATTTATTCAATAAATAATTTTATGCAAGGACTTACTCGTCAAGCTTATTCAAACCCTTAAGTTAGAGAGTTTCTCCTCAAGCTTGGGTCCATTCTTTCTAAGAAGAAAATTAATTATAAACCCTTAATCAAATATTATTTCCTAGGCATGATAATGCATCCAAAGTTCAACTTTCCCCTTTCCTACTTAAACATAAAGATTATCCAATTCAAAGGTATTTGACTCTACTTCCACGATTCCTTCCTTACCAAAACTTTGCAAATGGGGTTCTATAACAAAGCAAATGAACAAGGAGCAAACATTCAAACAACGAAAAGATAACACACGCTACACAATACGGCAATAAAGCATTGCGGACTAGATAATGAATATGTACCAAAATGATAAATCTGTAAAATGCACAATAAATAAATAAATAAATAAATAATGATAATTAATTAATAGTGGACAAATACTAAATATTTATTAATAACAATTAAGTAACAAGTAGCAAATAAACTATAATAAATAACTAATAATTAACAAATGAATTAACGAGTAAATTGTAAATAATGAAATAATAGTTAAATATTAAATAATAAATAGTTAATCATAATATATAATGGCAAATAATAAAATAAAAATAGTACTAATAGTTATTCACAAATTATGAATAATATATGTACATATACGTTTTTAAATAACATTAATGACTAGTAACTATTGTAGCGACAATCAAGATAATAAAATAATTTTGGTAATAATATGAATTTAATAATGTTGACAATAATTAGATAAGTAAATTTAGTACATAAGTAGTTAAATACCACCATAAATATTAGTTACTATGAATAATAGATTTTATGAATAACACTATGCCTTCGTTATTTATACACCATTAATCACTACAAGAAAACATTAAATTAGCGACGGATTTTTCTAGGTCGTCGCTAATTTGCGACGGAATAGTAACGAAAACAAAAATTTTGAAAATAAATTTATTTTTTAAAATTTTCGTCGGTAATTGCGACAAGTTAGCAACGTACATCTAGTCGTCTCAAATTAGAGACGGATTTGCGATGTTTTTTTTTTATTATTCATTAGCAGTAATTAAATTGAAAGCTGTTGTCAATCCGTCACTAATTTGTGACAGTTTTGCGAGGGCTTTTTTTCATATTTAATTAATGCTAAAAAATTAAAGTGTCATTGCAAATCCGTTGCAATTAGAGAGGGATTTGCAACGGCCTTCCAAAATTTAAAAATAAATTAATTTTTTTTAAAATTAAAAAAATAAGTCCTCGCAAATCCATCACAAAATTGCGAGGGATTTGTGACGGCCACTCAAAATTTAAAAATAAATTTATTTTTTTAAATTAAAAAAATGCCTTTACAAATCCGTCGCAAATTTAGGAGAGATTTGCGACAAGCATCTAAAATTTAAAAATAAATTAATTTTTTTAAAATTAAAAAATAATCCCTTGTAAATTCGTCACAAATTTGGGAAGGATTTGTGACGGCCATCTAAAATTTAAAAATAAATATATTTTAAAATTAAAAAATAAGCCCCTCGCAAATTCGTCACAAATTTGCAAGGGATTTGCGACGGTTATCCAAAATTTAAAAATAAATTAAAATTTTAAATTAAAAAAATAAGTCCTCGCAAATTCGTCGCAAATTTGCGAGGGAAATAAGCCCTTGCAAATCCATCGCAAATTTGTGAGGGATTTGCGACGGCCATCTAAAATTAAAAAATAAATTTATTTTTTTAAAAATAAAAAAAACCCTTGAAATCCGTCGCAAATTTGCGAGGGATTTGCGACGACCATCCAGAATTTAAAAATAAAATATTTTTTTCAAAATTGAAAAAATTAAGCCCTCACAAATCCGTCGCAAAATTTGCGAGAGAAATAAGCCCTCGCAAATTAGTCGCAAATTAGCAAGGAATTTGCGATGGCCATCTAAAATTTAAAAATATATATATATTTTTTAAATTAAAAAAATAAGCCCCAGCAAATCCGTTGCAAATTTGGAAGGGATTTGCGACAGTTATCCAAATTTTAAAAATAAATTAATTTTTTTAAAATTTAAAAAAATAAGCCCTCGCAAATCCATCACAAATTTGCAAGGGAAATAAGTCTTCGCAAATTTGCGAGGGATTTTCGGTGGTCATCTAAAATTAAAAAATAAATTTATTTTTTTAATTAAAAAAAATAAGCCCTCGCAAATTTGTTGTAAATTTGCAAGGGATTTGAAACAGCCATCCAAAATTTAAAAATTAATTAATTTTTTTAAAAATTAAAAAAAAAACCATCACAAATCCGTCACAAAATTTGCGAGGGAAATAAGCACCCGCAAATCCGTCGCAAATTAGTGAGGGATTTGCAACGACCATCTAAAATATAACAATAAATTTATTTGTTTTAAATTAAAAAATTAAGCCCTCACAAATTAGCGAGAGATTTGCGATGGCCATCTAAAATTTAAAAACAAAATTTATTTTTTTAAAATTAAAAAATTAAGCCCTCGCAAATCCGTCTCAAATTTGTGAGGGATTTGCGACGGCAATCCAAAATTTAAAAATAAATTAATTTTTTAAAAATTGAAAAAATAAGCCCTCACAAATTTGAAAGGAATTTTCGATGGCCATCCAAAATTTTAAAATAAATTAATTTTTTAAAATTTTAAAAAATAAGTTCTTGCAAATCCGTCACAAATTTGCAAGGAATTTGTGACGGCCATCTAAAAATTCTCATAATATTAATATGTATATATACATATATATACATATATTAATATAGCATTTTTATATACATATAAATATGTTAATATTTTTTTAATATAAAAAATATATTTATTTATTTATTTATGTTAGTATGTGTGTCTATATATATATAATCATATATATATACACTCATATATTTACATATTCATACAAATTAATATATATATATAATATACATATGATATTATTAAGCATATATATGTATGTATATATGTAAGAATATGACATATATATGCTTAATAATATCATATGTATATTATATATATATATATATATATATATATATATATACGACTTAGTAATATCTTTTCGTGTATTCTACTAATTCAACACACCACACACACACACACACACACAATATATATATATATATATATATATATATATATAATCAAACTTTAAAATTTTTTTGTGAATTTTTTAGATTAATGATGGATTTGCGAAGGATCAGGGTTTCGGGTTCAGGGTTTATAAGCAAATTCGTTGCAATTAGCGAGTGTTTTACGACGGTCATTCAAAATTTTAAAAAATATATGTATATTTTTTAAATTGAAAAAAGAAGTCCTCACAAATCTGTCGTAATTAGTTTGGAATTTGTGACGGTCATTTAAAATTTAAAAATAAATTTAATTTTTTCAAATAATTTAAAAAATAAGTCCTCGCAAATCCGTTACAAATTTACGAGGGATTTGCGACGGCAATCTAAAATTTAAAAATAAATTTATTTTTTTAAATTGAAAAAATAAGCTCTCACAAATTTGTCACAATTAATGAGGAATTTGCAACGGCCATCCAAAATTAAAAAATAAATTTATTTTTTTAAAATTAAAAAATAAACATTCACAAATCTGTTGCAATTAGCGAGAGATTTGCGACAGCCATCCAAAATTTAAAAATAAATTTATTTTTTAAATCTTAAAAATTAGCCGTCGCAAATTCATGGCTAATTAGCTACGAATTTGCAATGAAAAATTAGGTCGTCGCAGATTCGTCACAAAGCCCTTGCAAATTCGTCGCTAATTCACAAAAAAATTTATTATATAATTAATATATAGCACAATAAATCACATGAACATTAATAACTTAGTGGTGGAACACGTATTCCCCGACAACAAGGACACGGGTCAGAGCCCCGGATCCGACATAATCTCATAATATTTTTGTCGGGTCGGGTCACGAATCGAGTTCTTAGCCGGTAGGCCGAGTAGCTAATTAATTAATTTTTTAATAAAAATTTTTTACCATTACAAATTTGTTGCTAAATTAATTAATTTTTTAAATAAAAATTTTTGACTGCCACAAATTCGTTTCTAAATTAATTAATTTTTTTCAAATAATTTTTTTCCTTCGCAAAGCCATCATTAAATTATTTTAATTTTTGCAAATAAAAAAAAATTTGGCCATCGAAAATCTGCTGCTTAATTAATTGATTTTTCCAAAATTTAAAAATTTTTGCCGTTGCAAATCTATTGCTAAATTAATTAATTTTTTACATAAAAATTTTTGACCGTCTAAATCCTTGCTAAATTAATTAATTTTTTGTAATTTAAAAAAATTTTGCCATACCAAATCCGTTACTAAATTAATTAATTTTTTAAAAAAAAATTGCCGTCTCAAATTCGTTGTTAAATTAATTAATTTTTTGTAAATAAAAATATTCTCACCGTCGCAAATCCATTGCTAAATTAATTATTTTTAAAAAAATTGCCTGTCCAAATCCGTCATTATGTTGATTATAAATTTAATTATAATGTCATCAATTAAATGACCGTCGCATATTCGTCACCGTTTGTGACGAATTTTCATTCCATCACAAATTGCGATACCCTTTTTAGTTATGGACGTCCATGATGGATTTGACCGTCACTAATTTAGTTTTTTTTATATAGTAAATATTGTCTCCAATATAATAATTAGGAATATAATTATATATGTTAATATAGTATACTAGAGAAAGCATCAAAAGATGCCCATATCGCACTAATTAACCATAACCACACCAAACCAAAATAACTCTTATAATCAACCAAAAGAAGCTATCACATCCACAAGATTCTTCACTGATCATATATTACATGATCACGATAGTCCCTGGTAGTCCACTCAAGTATTTCCCATATTACATTTCACCAAAATAGACAAAACAACAACCTTCTGTTCGCATAAACATATAGAATCAACACCTACAACCATAGATTCCAACAACCAATGCATGCCTCGCAGATTTCAAAACCCACTAACCACATGTCTCTCACTTTCGTATCAATTAAAACAGAAAATAAAATAAGTAGTGGAGTTTCAGTTACTTGAAGAAAAGAGGTGTGCCGACCTCAGAAAAGGGTGCGTGACCTCTTGGTTTCGGCTGAAGTTTGGTGAGTATTAAATCCTTAGTTCGGCCTTACTCATTTATGGCTTGACAATAGAGGAAGCTATGAATCCTACAGTGGAGGAAGTCTTTTGTTCTGCACAAGGTCAAGAGTGCAATCGAGAGGAGGCGTCTTGCCGTTCCAGTTTACAATGGAAAGAAGAGTGAACATGAGTTCTTGAAGAGAAAATGGAAAAAAAAAAAAATGAAAATGAGAGGGATTCGGTCTTGATTGAATAATGTCAGATTGAGAGTTCTAGATGAAGAAGGGAAAAAATATCTGGTTGCTTCTTCAATGGTAATGTGCTTCGATTGTGGTGGTTTAGAGAAAGAAAACTGAGAGGGAATGAAATGTATATGTGCTGGGCTTCCTTGAGAGAAAAGAGAAAGCAAGAGTGTTGGACGTTTCCTGGCTTCTTGCGAAATAGAGTGATATAGAGAGAAAATGGGAGATAAAAGTGAAAAGAATGAATGATGTGTTTCGGTTCTGCGGGGATGAGATAGAACCGAATGTTTTTGGTGAACTGTGTGACGTTTGGCTTTGTGCGATTCAATTCTAATATCCCGGTACTAAGCATGTAGAATTTGTGTGGTGAAGGCAAGTTTGAGCAGTTATGAACTCAGTCTTAGCTCATTAGACATCCTTTAATGATGAGAAACTGTAGAGAAGAATTTTAGACTGTGCAGAAGGAAACCAGTTCTCAAGGGTGATAATGAATAGAAAAGAGTGGCAGAAAATGCTGAAGACCGACTCTTATCTCCATTGTGATTTTAAGAATTCTCATCTTTCTTGACATTTGTGGACATTTTTGGCAAATTAGCCTTAATTGTCTTTTGAATAAACATAGTTCAGTGAGCATAGCATAGTGTAGTAGTTGTCCATTTGAGATGCTTTCTTATGCACAACACTAACTGATGTTAGTGAAGCTTTAAAATAGAGGATTAATTAAATGAAGCACATCATCCGATAAAACTGAAACTAAAAGTAAAGATTAGAAAAGGTAAGCAAATAGATGAAAGAGAGGATGAGCCTCTTATGATCCATTTTTCTTACTTTGAAGTATAGGTTTTCAAAAGATGTGCTTGATTTTGATTCAATAAATCTGCATCAGTTGACCCTTTACTTCTTTGGAGTTTCTGGTGGGTCAGAGTTGGGCAAATTACCTCGAAATATTTAAAGATGGCCTCTGTAATTTATACCAAAATAAGATTTTGTTTATTTATTTAACTTTTACTGCATGGAACTTTCTATTGCAGCAATATCGATGATATCTGTATGGAGTCTGCAAAACACATACTCAACTTTCTTTAAGCACTATTTTATGCTATTTTTACCTCTTTTCATAGTTCCATTTCAAATTTTAATCTTCTTAAGATTGGAGCTTCAAATATTTATTTTCAGTCCTTGTCAGAATTTCAATTATCATCAGCATTGGAGTTTTGTTCCAAACTTGCATAGGACTGATAACTCTGGTTGATAATTGTTGTTTAACACATGATGTTAGAATTACAATTAATTTGGGTTCTTTGGGTGGCTTCAAGGGGATAAATTAATGGCTCTTGAAGTTTACCTGGTAGAATATTTGAGAACAGAGGTCTTCTACTTCATTGAAGCAGAATTTCAAATTCCAGCATTGTTAAAACAGGCAAATGCATTTCTTATGCCTGTATTATAATCTTCTTTCATGTATATGCATGTGTAAAGTATATTCCAGCTTAATCTCTCTCCCCCCTTCTCTCTCTTTCTCTCAGACACACATGCATACGCTCACATTCATGCATATGCATGTACACATCCATATAGATAGTTATTTACATGTTGCATTGTATGCTTGTCTGCCAATTGAATGTTTCCTATCAAGGGTATATTTCTTACACCCTGTATAGTTTTATATCTAAGAAATTGTCTTACACTTAGTTGTGGTGAATTATAAGACACAAGAAGCCACATACACCTATTTCTTTGGTTTCTACTAACCTTGATAATGTTTTTATGTGCTTGGTTATGGTTGAGAATTTGCTTTTAGCTGCATCATTAACTAGTTTCTTGCCTAATATTTTATTGGAATTAGTAAGTCCAGATTTCTGTTGCTTTCTGTTCTTAAATCACTCCTATATGTTTGCAGTCAGAGAGCTTCTAGAACTGCCCTTTTTGATGATGTTGAAGGAGGTGGTCTTGGGGCCTCTAACTCTCGATATATCGGTGATACTGATGAGCGAGACAATGACCGAGCCATTGACACCTTACATGAAAGAGTGAACTTCTTGAAAAGAGTAAAGTTTATTGACCATGATTTACTGTGCAGTGTCTTATTTGCCAGTTGCTTTTTGGCAGAGTTATCATAGCCTATGCTTCATCTTAAAGTAGGAGTGTGTTTTCTATTGCGACAATGACTCTTTGCTGCTGGAATCAGTTTTAGCAATTTGATGTGCACAATTGGAAGATAAATTTTTGCCATTTATTGTCCTTGGTAAATGTTGTATCTTGTGCTTGAGTTGTGCAATTCTGCATTATTTTTTAAAAGGTTCTAAGCTTCTTTTTATGATTAGAATAGGAAGTCATCTGCTAGTCCTTTTCTTACATCTACTTTATGGCTTTCCCTCTAATTATTCTTCAGTATAGTATAAAGATGTAAATTCAAGTTGTATTATGCTTACTTTTTTGTACATTAAACTGCATAAGAATGCAAAAACCAGCTGGTGCTGATGTAATCAAGAAAAACAAATTGCAATAATGGCCTCATACTATTATCTGATTCTTGCATTTGATCTTTGGTGCTTGGGAGTTTTGATTATATTTCATGTTTAACAATTGTTTCAATCTGATGCTTATATTTACTAGTCTAAGTTTTGATAGCTTACTAGTGATGTACATGAGGAAGTGCAGAATCATAATAGTATATTGGATAGAATGGTTAGTAAACTGCAGCAGTGATTCCTTGCTTTAAAAAATAACTATTGGTTTAGTAATGCCATTTTTTGCTTTTATTCATCATGAGGGAAATGACATGGATTCATCAAGAGGGATCTTGTCAGGAACCTTAGATCGGTTCAAGATGGTAATTACATCAATTTTCTTGTTGACAGTTTTTGTCATTACGTGTTTTTTTAATTAACAATTGCGAGTTTGATGAATGATTTACTGTTTTAGATGTTTGAGAAGCAATGAAATTGGAAAATGTGCAAACTTAGTGGATAGAACTAGTAAATTTGTTCGAAGTATTTCAGAGAGAATTCACACTTAGTGGTTAATGGTTGTTGAATTTCATTGATATATTAGTTTCTAAAAGATTTTCTCTTTTTTCTGATCTGTGGTGGATTATGAAAAACTCTCCAAGTCTAATAGCAATTGCAGTTTGCTAACAAAATTAAATGGGTTGTACATGTGTATTTGGTTCCTTTAATCTGCATCTCACATTTGTCATGATAACGTTTGTCTCATACAGCCAAGAATTTCTTATTCCTAAATCAGTTTGTATAAGGATTTCCCCCTCTTCTGCATATCATTCAGGATTGTTGATACTCGATTAGAAGAAAAGATTACTGCTACTCACTAATATGTCAACATTAAAATGTGTGAAATTACGACTTCGACTAACATCCCTCATTCTACAGATATGAAATGGAATAGAAATGAGTTAAGGAATTTAATAATTCCTTTACTATATGGTTAGCTATATTATTTTAGTCGGATACCCACTGTACCTTTTTTTCTCTTTTTTTAACTTATATGAATGAATCCCCGTGAGTGATGGGTTATCATTCCTCGTGAGTGATGGGTGATCATTCCCCATGGGTAATGGGTGATTACCCCTATTGAATAATTGTTGTGACAGTTAATGTTTTTTTTTTTAATGTTGTTGATTTTATGGTGGCTTTGTGTCTAGAAACGTCCAGTATATAGGGGAAACTCTGTCGATTTTTTTTTTTGGTCATCTTGATACTCCAAATAAGTTGACACATAGATTCAGGAAGTATTGAAGACAAAAGGCTGACACATAGATTCAAGAAGTGTTGGTGCAAAAGGCTGTTGACACCTAGATTCAAGAAGTGTTGAAGACAAATGAGCAGTTAACAACGGAGGTTTCTTTACTAACATAGAAGGTTAAGGACCTAAGTGGATCAAATCAACCAGAAAATTAATATTCGTTCACTGTGTTTTTTAATTGTATTAATATTCCTTCACTGTTGTTAAACCATAGATCTGCAGTTCATCTCATTTTCATATTATGATAATCTTTTATGTTTAATTAAAGATGATGTTTGATTAGGATTTGTGGTATTTTGTGGGGGAATTGTATTTGCTTTGAATTTGTGGAAGGATGATGTTTGTGTTGGATTTGATTATGTTTATGTTGGGTTTGTGGATGTGTTTTGGCTTTATTATTTTATGAATTTGTAAAATGCAGGTGTTTGGTTATATGTTCAGATGAACTAGAATTCTGCCAAATTAAAGAAAAATCACCAACTGAAAAATCAGTTGGTAATTAAATAGAATTCAGTTGGTATTTCAATTGGTAATTGAAAATAATTTGGTTGGTAATATATTAAATAATAGTTAGTAATTTTTAAACCAACTATCTACCAACAAACAACTTAGTTGGTAATTTACCAATAAAAAATTACCAACAGATTTTAAATTACTAAAATAGTTAAAAAATTACCAACTAAATATTTGGTTAGTAAAGAAAGAAAACTACTAACGGAAAAAAAGAATTAGCAACTGAATAACTCGGGTAGTAATTTACCAAAAACAAAAAATTACCAATAGATTTTAAATAACTAAAATAGTTGAAAAATTACCAATCAAAAGTCAGTTGGTAAATAAATAAAATTACCAACTAAAAAAAAAAATACCAACCGAAAGTCAGTTGGTAATTATCTATACATATATCGGTTGGTAGAAACATATCTCAGTTGGTAAATTAGTAAATTACAATCTTATATTCAATACAAATTTACCAACCAAAAATTATAAGTTTACAAATTACATTTTCGGTTGATAATTACCAACTGCAACAATCGGTTGGTAATATAAATGTTTGTTGGTAATTACCAACCGAAATAGTCAACTCAAATGCCAAACTTAATACCAAATTTCCAACCGAAGATTTTACATTACCAACCGAGTTTCGGTTGGTAATTACCAACCAAAATAGTCAACTTAAATGCCAAATTTCCAACTGACGATTTTACAGTACCAACTGAAATGTGGTTAGTAATTACCAACCGACTCAAAAAAATTTCGGTTGGAAAATTTACAAGCTAAGGTTTTTGCATGCGACGCCATTCGGTTGGTAAATCATGATTACCAACCGAATTTAGCTAATTACCAACCGATTTTGTCAGTTGGTAAATCACTTTTTTCTAGTAGTGGAAATTTAATCAAGGATTGTGTTTAATGTATTTTTTGGGTGAATTAGTTGAGACAGAATATGCGATGCTAATTTGTCTAGAAGATAGTGATTTCATGGATTGAAAAAGAAGTGAGTCTATCTTAATCCTTCATGATGCCAAGTGAATGATTAGTTATGATAATGGTTGTTAAGATTACATTTGTCTAAACAATGGCTTGGTTACATAATTCTACATCCTTGATATGTACATATTATTTTATTTTATTTTTATTTTTTATTTTCATTTTTACTTTATCGAGTCGGTTAAACAATGAAAGAAGAGGGATTAATGTATACTTGTTCCTTGAGAATAGACACTCGTTTAAATCCTATACTATGTTAATGATGAGTACGTTTGCTCATATGTGTAATTTGGGTTTAACGTTTTAATATAAACTTGATTGGGAATATGCTTAGTTTTTATGTGATTTTTATACCTAAATAAATACGCATCATACATATTTATAACATATAGCGAAATTAAAAGACAATAATACAAATAACAAAATATGGCATATTTTGCAAAAAGAATAGTTGTACAAATTTACATATTTACCTATTAAATGGTTAAATCAACAAAATCTAAACTTTCATGATATTGTTCCCTGGCAACGGCACCAAAAACTTGATGTCAAATCAAGTTTTTCAAAAATACCTCTATGATAAAATAGAAAAATATCCTAATCCCCAGCAACGGCGCCAAAAACTTGATGAGTATTTATTTGAGTATAAAAATCATATAAAAATAAGCACATTCTCAATCAAGTTTAAATTAAAACGTTAACCCCGAATTACACATATGAGCAAGCCTACTCATAATTAACATAGCATAAGGTTTAAAACGAGTATCGATCCTCAAGGAACAAGTATGCATTAATCACTTTTCTTTCATTGTTTAACCGACTTAATAAAGTGAAAAACAACAAAAAGAAAAATAAAATAAAATAATATAATATAATATAATATATACATGTCAAGGATGGAGAATTATGTAACTTAAACTATTGTTTTGATAAACATGATCTTAAAGCACCTAACCATTATTATAATTAATCAGTTTCTTGGCATCATGAAGGATTAAGATAGATTAACTTCTTTAGTCAATCCATGAATTCACTATCTTTTAGATAAATTAGCATCACTTGATCCGTCTCAACTAATTCATCCAAAAGACGCATTAAACACAATCCTTGATTAAATTTCCTTGGTCTGGCAAATTTAAAACATGAAATTAATCAATGAATCCTTGGTCTGGCAGACATCAATTAATCTTTAATTACCCAATCCTCAGCAATTAACTCCCTTGGTCTAGTAAGTTAACAGCCAATAAATATGAAATCAATAAATTGAGACTACCATCAACCCCTTTGGTCTAGTAAGTTAATGGACAGAAACAACAAATTAATCACGTAATAAGCACAAGTAATTATATACCAAGAATAATAATCAATTAATCAAAAAATCAAATAACTCTAAAAATCATAAATGCCTAAAACAATGTCAAATTACAATAAAATAATTAATACATCATTGTTCAAGAAAAAGAAAACAAAGTAAAAGAAAACACTAATAGACAAGCCTCTTTCTTCTTCCTTTGAAGACCTTCTTACACAATTCTCTTGGGAATATACCCTCTTAGACTAGTTTTCTGATGAAAATATCGAATATGTTAATAAAAGAATTTATTTGTCGGAAATCGTTTGTGAAATAATTTTCTTTATTTGTGTACATTTTCGTTTGGAACAGACCCATTGTGTGTAAATAAGTGATCCATGTGAATGGAGGTCTATCACAGTAAGGAATGGATCATGGGTTATTTAAACACATAAACAATTGTTCTTAACCGATTGATGAGAATGAGAATCTCTTCATGTTTAGGTTATTATGTTATGAATTCCATATGGGGAATGACTTACTTTTAGCCAATGAGTAGTCCACTCACTTCATGACATAAGCGTATTTTGAATACGTAGAACAGGACCTGTAGTAGTGGTTTCTAAAAAGTACTATATGGTAGAAACCTAGACTACTACTGCTACAGAGAGGACTAGTACTCTATGACTTGAGTATGGGTTGGTGGTCTGGCGAAGCTGGTAGCATGTGCTTTGATATACTATAGTTGAGGTTCTATCGGAGGGCCAATATACTTGTATGTTGGGTATGTGTGACTAATTAGTTAAGACAGACTTATACAAGATAGTTTCTATACTATATCGCCCTTTGTGGTTGTCCGGATGATCTAAATATCCAGGGCCTTGAGAAACATGACTTGGATGTTTGCTTTAGGGTCGCTCCCTTGGAAAGCGAAAATACTCCAAGAAGTCGTGGATCATTGGACTAGAGGCCTAAGGATGGTAGATGTCTTTTAGAAAGGTGTTAGTACACTTCTTCTTCTCTAATTGTACGGCGATGTGTAGATGGGTATTTTAGTCATTTTCACTTGTAGGTCGAAGATTCTGCTAATGGCAGCATTATTCTAGGGGTCAATATTTCCTTATGGTGATACTAGGAAATATTTAAAATGTAAAATACATCTATTTATATAGTAGGGGTATTTTGATCATTTTAGTAGCCAAGACGATGTGTCTTTTTGGTCCTCGGAATAGCCCGTAAGTCCTAATTAATTTTTGGGTTGAGAAAATGATCTCAATTGAGAGAGTTTTATTTTATTCGGGAAGTCTAATTTGTTATTGGACTGGAATAAAATAAATGGAGAGAAATTTATTATCTGGTTTAATTGGTTAATTAATTATTCAGGACCTGGGTCCAATTTGAATAATTAAAAAATTAACCGGGACTTAAACTAGAGGAAAATAATTATTACTTAATTATTTATTGGGTTATTTATTTAATCCCAAGAAAAATAATTAATATTTATTATTTTGGACTTTTCGGGTCCAGGAAAAATAATAAATATTATTTTGGCCCAATAGCCTGGACCATAGGATTTTTCCGGACACAGTTTAGAAGAGTTTGGAGTGAAGCCAAAATTTATTTTGTAAATAATATTTGGGTATAAAATCCTGAGAATATTATTTTTATCAAAATAATTATTTTTGATTTCATGACTTTTGGCTTTCTGTGTGGAAAAATAAAATAAAAGAAAAAGAAAAAATAACAATGTCTCTTGGCTTTCTCTCTCTCCCATGGCTTTTTATTTTCCTGGCTTTTGGTTTTTTGGCATGTAGCTTTTGTTTTGGCTATAACAGAAGAAACCATGTTTTGGATAGGATGGCCAGTGAAGAGAAAATCAATGATCATTTTTCTTTCTTCCAATTGTGTGCTCACCGATCGGAAAATTAGGCAAGGAATATTTTGTGAACCAGAAAACTTTGCATTCATTTCACCAGAAGAAGAAAGGAAGACAGTGGAAGGAAGCTGCACTGGAAGTTCATCCCACGGATGATGAAGAAAGCTGTTTTCTGGCTTCAAGCATTTCTTCAACATTCTTCAAAGTTTTAAAGTTCCAACAGGTATGTTTTTATCCCACCATGCTGCCATACTCTGTTATGTTCATGTTCTTTCATTTTTATTCAACCGTGATGCATGCTTTGTGAAATGTTCAATCCTTCAAGTGGTATCAGAGCATGAATTTGATTGACTTAGGGAGCATGTTAGTTAATAAAAATCGAAAAAAATATTGTTTGGAGCTTAAATATGTGATCCTTCGCTGTTTTATGGTATGGGATGAATGCACTGTAATTTTCACAGAAGCTTTCTGTGAAATTTAGATTTTGTGTTTGGATCGTGTAAACCCAATTTAAATGGGTATAGGCGGTTGTTGTTTTAGGTTGGATGAGTTTTTGTAATGACAATGGTCAATAGAAGCCATTGGAAGAAACCCAGAAGCCATTTACGCAGACAGAGCATAGAAAATCGATTCTGGAGAAGATGGTCACTATTCCTAAGCTGTTGGAGCTGAGCCGAGCCTCCGCCGAGCCGCTTCCAAAATTGTGTCTTGAGCCGTGCTACTGGAGCTGTCTAAGCCGAGCTATCACTGTTGAAATTGGAGCCGATGAATCGCACTTGAAACTTCAATTTGCGCGGGTTGCAGCACGGGTCAGGCGCGAGAAATCGGATAAACACGGGTCATCTGCAGACACAAGCTCGGTGCGGATCGCGGATCCAGCACCGCACGAGCAAGGCACATGCGCGGGAATCGGGAGGGCACTGGATCGGGCGGAGCAGGTCGCGAGTGCTCCACGGGTCACAGCAGTTCGTGATTCGGTGCGGTTGGTGCACCTCGGCCGAGGTGGACTGCAGGCCAAATGGGTCCGGATCTGGTGTGGCTGGTGTAGTAGACCGCCAGTAAAAAAAATTTTTTTTCCAAATTTTTAATTTGGGTCCCATACCAGGCGAAGTTAATATTTTTACAATAGTTTATATTCTTGGAATATATTTGTATGAAAAATATTAGTAAAGGATTTTAGGATTAAACAAGATAATTAATTAATTAATTAATGTGTTTAATTCTATTATTTGGGCACATATGTTTAAAAATAGAAAAGTATGAAAACGTTTACTGTTTTCTAGTATACTATTTATTTTGTGTACCTATGTGCGCGGTTTCTCAAGGAAAACATTTTTCTTTAAAAATTAAATGGTTATTTTAATTTAAACAAAAATTAATCCTTGGATATTTTCTCAAAGGATTTAATCCTTGGTATAGAAAATATATTGGATTTAGATATTTTTGTAAGTTAACATAGAAAGCCATTTTATTTTATTTTGCACAAGAAAAATTGTTTTGTTAAATAAAATAGAGACCAAAGTCTCGGAAAAGTTTTAATTGGAAAATTTTTGAAATCATTAAGTTTTAACTCAAATAAAATTAGTCCGTCGAAAAATCTCTTAAAGGATATAATTCTTGACATTGAAATTTTAATGGACTTGGATATTTTATTTTTAAGTTAAAGAAAACTTAATGGAAATTTTCAAAAGGATATTTTTCCAGAAAACTTTATTTTAAAAGACTAAGAGGGAGAGGGGTTCCAATGGTCCCACGGCTTCCATCACGGTCCTCATTAGAGATCGTGGGTCCTCTCGCGTCACCCTGGGAGTGAACCCGTATAGGATGGGAATACCACAAGGATCTAGATCTAATGGAAGGATGTAATTAATGACCCGGGACACGTACTATAATCGGCCAGCCCACGTTGGAGGTTATAGTGCGAGGAATGTCCATAGAAAATAGAGAGGAAATGGCCATCCCGCGATGGAGTTATCCTCTAGATCATTACCTAGAAAGAAAATTAATTTGTGGTGGTTATTACACTTAGCTTAGGGAACTGTTAATCTTCCAAAGAAGCTATGTCAGTTTTCCTATGAGCCAAATTAATTTTTGTACACAAATTTATTTTCACAAACTAAATTTTTTCTTTTATTTTTCGATTTTTCGGAAATGGTGGGAGGTTCTTTTAGTCATTTGGCCATTATTCTCCGTGAGAATAAGTTAACGGGACCAAACTATGTGGATTAGAAGAGGAACCTGGACATAATACTCACAACCGTGGAATATAAGTATGTCATTTACGAGACCTACCCTGTAATCGGGGATGGTTCCACCGACAATAGAGCGAGAGGCTTTGAAGGCATGGAAGAAGGCTAATGAAATGACACGTTGCTATATACTAGTCTCCATGTCTAATGTGCTCTAGTCTAAATACGAGCACATAGTTTCTGCATATGACATTAGTCATTCATTGGCCACTATGTTCGCGGATAAGAGCCGGTCTGCAAGGGAGGAGGTTCTTCGAACTATAATAAATTCTAAGATGGCTGAGGGAGCATCAGTCAGGGAGCATATGCTCAAGTTGATTACTGCTTTCGAGGAAGTGAATATCTTAGGGGCTATCATTGACTCCGAGAGCCAAGTGGATATGGTTCTCGAATCTCTACTGATTTCCTTTACTCAGTTCAAACCAAGTTCAATATGAGTTTGACTGAGTTGATAAAGGAACTCCAGGTGGCAGAGAATGTCATGAAGCCACATTCAATGGCCATGATTGCTAAGGTTTCTTTCTCAAGAACTGAGTCTAAGCCCGGAAAGTTCAATAGGAAGAAGGGAACGCAGTAGCCTAGCCCAAGACCCAGCCCAAAGATAAAGCAAAGGGCAAGTGCTTCATATATGGGAAGAAGGGACACTGGAAAAAGGAGTGTTCAAATCTTCAATTCAAAAAAAAAAAAAAAAAACCCCACATGTATCAATGGTTGGATCAACTCCACTTAGATTATTGATTCAGGAGCCACTGATCATATCTGTAACTTCTTCTAGGGGTTTAGGAAGATAAGTAGACTCAAGAAGGGCGAACGTGGATTACGCGTGGGATTTGAAGCACAAGTCTGGGCCCTTGCAGTGGGAGAGCTGGATCTTGTTTTTTATTATAATAAGAAAGTGGTTTTAATAGATATTTTATATGTACCTAGTTTTATCAGAATTTGATTTTAGTTGCAAAACTTATAAATCAAGGATATTCTGTATCTTTCTATTCTGGTATTTCTATCAGTAGAAATGGAGAAATGTTATGTACTGGGCACATGTATGGAAATCTATTCTATTTAAACCCTATTAACTCAATTTGAACCTTTAACTGAGAAGAGAAAGACCAATATCAATGACTCAAATCTTTGGCATCTGAGGTTGGGTCACATCAACTCAACCAGGATTCAGAGGCTAATCCATAATGGGCCTTTGGGCTCATTGAAATTGGAAAATTGGCCTCAGTATGAATCTAGCCTAGTAGGAAAGATGACCAAATGGTCTTTTATCCCTAAGGAGGATAGAGCCAATGAGGTACTGAGTCTTGTTCACACTGATTTGTGTGGTCCCATATCTACACCAGCTAGAGGAGGTTTTTGAGTCCTTCATTACTTTCACGGATGATTGTACAAGATTTGGTTACGTTTACCTGATGAGACGCGAATCTGACTCTTTTGACAAGTTCAAGGAGTTTAAGACTGAAGTGGAGCGTCAGACAGGTAAATTAATCAAGACCTTAAAATCGGATCGTGGTGGAGAGTACCTCCTAGGTGAATTCAAGGACTACATGGTGTATCATGAGATAGTATCCCAGGTCTTTGTACTAGGGACATCCCAGCAGAACATAGTAGCTGAGATAAGAAACATGATATTGATGGAAATGGTCATAAGCATGATGTCTCATGCTACTCTTCCAATATGTTTTTGGAGATATGCCCTGGAAATAGCGGTATACATTCTGAACTTGGTGCTTTCTATGTCAGTACCTAGGACTCCCTATGAGATATGGACTGGGCGTAAGCCAAAGTCTGAATCATCTCAGGATATGGGATTTTCCAACTTATGTACTGATCAAGGAAGACAAGTTGGTACCAAGAACAGAATTATGCTATTTTGTTGGGTGTCCAAAAGGAACAAAGGGTGGTTACTTTTATCATTCAAAGGAGCAGAAGGTACTGGTTTGTACCAATGCTAGATACTTAAAGGATGATCAAAGTACTTCCACAAAAGGTTCAACTAGGTTGGAACTCGAGGAGAAGTTATCTTCGAAAGCAACTTCTTCTGACTCGATTGTGGAACAAGAAGAGGCACAGCCTCAAGAGCCTGTACACATGGTGCCTTGTCGCAGTGAGAGAGTGTCTAGAGTTTCAGATAGATGGAATAGAAAAGCTTTTGAGTTGGTCTCTGACCATCAAGAATAAGACCCCACTAGATACGAGGAGACAATTGCTTATGCCGATGTAAATCTATGGCATAAAGCAATGAAAGCCAAGATTGAGTCTATATACTTCAATCAGGGTTGGGATCTTGTAAGTTCACCTGAAGAGATAAAACATATTGGGTGTAAGTGGGTGTACAAGAAGAAGAGGGGACTGGATGGGAAGGTGGAAACCTTCATAGCTAGGCTTGGTAAAAGGGTATACTAAAAAAGAAGGGATCGATTATGAGAAAACCTTTTCCCTAGTAGCCATGCGTAAATCCATCCATATCCTCCTTGCCATCGTATGTCACTATAACTATGAGATATGGCAATTGGATGTCAATACGGCATTTTTTGAATGGCCATCTTAGCGAAAACATCTATATGTCCCAACTGGAAGGTTTTATTGCTGAAGGCCAAGAACATTTGGTTTGTAGGCTTAAAAGGTCCATTTATGGATTTAAGCAAGCATCGGGTGCATGGAAAATTCGTTTTGATGAAGACTGTGAAGTCTTATGGTTTTATTCAAAACGAGGATGAACCATGCGTGTACAAGAATCTTGAGGGGTTTAATGTAGTTTTTCTTGTCTTGTATGTAGATAACGTTCTACTAATTGGAAATGATGTAGGGTCATTGTCATCTACAGAGGTTTGGCTATCTAGTCAATTCAGTATGAAGGACTTAGGAGAAGCCAGCTACATTCTCGGGATTAGACTTCTTAGAAATAGGAAGTAAAGAATGTTAGGATTATCCCAAGTCGCATACATTGACAAGATATTGGCTAAGTACAGCATGGACTCATGCAAGGGAGTTCTAAACCCTTGCAGATATAGGTTGTCTCTTTCTTCGAGGGACTGTCCGAAGTCTCAAGAAGAAAAGGACAGGATGAGTAGGATTCCCTACGCTTCGACTGTAGGAAGTCTCATGTACACCATGCTGTGTGCTAGGCCAGATATCTGCTTTGCCGTAGGCTTAGTTAGCAGATATCAGTCAAACCTTGGGGAGGTTAGTTGGCATGCTGTAAAGCATATTCTCAAGTACCTCAAAGGGACCTTGGAA
The DNA here is from genome assembly GCA_026120185.1 of Voacanga thouarsii. Taxonomy (NCBI): domain Eukaryota; kingdom Viridiplantae; phylum Streptophyta; class Magnoliopsida; order Gentianales; family Apocynaceae; genus Voacanga; species Voacanga thouarsii. Next base: position 9,309,927 of record JANUWF010001287.1, on the reverse strand, counting down.
CCACAAGGAGGGGAAGCATATAGTGAGGTAGTACCACCTGGATCGGGATTTCATCCAGAGACGGGATGTGGTGGTGGTACAGACTGCTTCAGAGAACAATCTAGCAAATCCATTCACCAAGCTTTTGGCTGAGAGGGTCTTCAAAAGACACTTAGATGCCATTGGGGTGGGCACCTAAGGACTTACCTAGTCTTAGAGTGCAAGTGGGAGATTGTTGGGAATATGCCCTCTTAGACTAGTTTTATGATGAAAATATCGAATATATTAATAAAAAAATTTATTTGTCGGAAATCGTGTGTGAAATAATTTTCTTTATTTGTGTACATTTTCATTTGGAATAGACCCATTGTGTGTAAATAAGTGATCCATGTGAATGGAGGTCTTTCACAGTAAGGTATGGATCATGGGTTATTTAAACACATAAACAATTGTTTTTAACCGATTGATGAGAATGTGAATCTTTTCATGTTTAGGTTATTATGTTATGAATTTCATATGGGGAATGGCTTACCTTTAGCCAGTGAGTAGTCTACTCACTTCATGACATAAGCGTATTTTGAATACGTAGAACAGGACCTGTAGTAGTGGTTTCTAAAAAGTACTATATGGTAGAAACCTAGACTACTACTGCTACAGCGTGGACTAGTACTCTATGACTTGAGTATGAGTTGGTGGTCTGGCGAAACTGGAAGCATATGCTTTGATATACTATAGTTGAGGTTCTATCGGAGGGCCAATATACTTGTATGTTGGGTATGTGTGACTAGTTAGTTAAGACAGACTTGTATAAGATAGTTTCTATACTATATCGCCCCTTGTGGTTGTCCGGATGATCTAAATATCCAGGGCCTTGAGAAACATGACTTGGATGTTTGCTTTAGAGTCGCTCCCTTGGAAAGCGAAAACACTCCAAGAAGTCGTGGATCATTGGACTAGAGGCCTAAGGATGGTAGATGTCTTTTAGAGAGGTGTTAGTACACTTCTTCCTCTCTAATTGTACGGCGATGTGTAGATGGGTATTTTAGTCATTTTCACTTGTAGGTCGAAGATTCTGCTAATGCAGCATTATCCTTGGGGTCAATATTTCCTTATGGTGATACTAGGAAATATTTAAAATGTAAAATACATCTATTTATATAGTAGGGGTATTTTGATCATTTTAGTAGCCAAGACGATGTGTCTTTTTGGTCCTCGGAATAGCTCGTAAGTCCTAATTAATTTTTGGGTTGAGAAAATGATCTCAATTGAGAGAGTTTTATTTTATTCGGGAAGTTTAATTTATTATTGGACTGGAATAAAATAAATGGAGAGAAATTTATTATCTGGTTTAATTGGTTAATTAATTATTCAGGACCTGGGTCCAGTTTGAATAATTAGAAAATTAACTGGGACTTAAACTAGAGGAAAATAATTATTACTTAATTATTTATTGGGTTATTTATTTAATTAAATCCTAAGGAATAAATAATTAAAGTTTAATTATTTTTTAGTTCATTTGGGTTCATTAATTATTTATTGGGTTATTTATTTAATCCCAAGAAAAATAATTAATATTTATTATTTTGGATTTTTTGGGTCCAGAAAAAATAATAAATATTATTTTGGCCCAATAGCCTGGACCATAGGATTTTTCTGGACACAGTTTAGAAGAGTTTGGAATGAAGCCAAAATTTATTTTGTAAATAATATTCGGGTATAAAATCCTGAGAATATTATTTTTATCAAAATAATTATTTTTGATTTCATGACTCTTGCTTTCTGTATGGAAAAATAAAATAAAAGAAAAATAAAAAATAACAATGTCTCTTGGCTTTCTCTCTCTCTCATGGCTTTTTATTTTCCTGGCTTTTGGTTTTCTGGCATGTGGCTTTTGTTTTGGCTATAACAGAAGAAACCATGTTTTGGATACGGATGGCCAGTGAAGAGAAAATCAATGATCATTTTTCTTTCTTCCAATTGTGTGCTCACCGACCGGAAAATTAGGCAAGGAATATTCTGTGAACCAAAAAACTTTGCATTCATTTCACCGGAAGAAGAAAGGAAGGCAGTGGAAGGAAGCTGCACTGGAAGTTCATCCCATGGATGATGAAGAAAGCTGTTTTCCGGCTTCAAGCATTTCTTCAACATTCTTCAAAGTTTTAAAGTTCCAACAGGTATGTTTTTATTCCACCATGCTGCCATACTCTGTTATGTTCATGTTCTTTCATTTTTATTCAACCGTGATGCATGCTCTGTGAAATGTTCAATCCTTCAAATTCTCCTTGTTTTGGTAGAATTCCTCATTGATTTGAGTGATTTTCTGTTTAGATTTATGAATTTTCCCATTTCTCTTGTGTTTTTCATCTATTTATAGGTTTAGGAAATACCTAAATTCGTTGGTAAGGGTTTTGACGTACTAGAAGTAGGAAAATACTAAAACTTCACCAATTATAAAAAATTGCATGTGAAAATCAAGGCATCGCCTTAACATTAGGGCACAGTTGGTGCCACCTACAGCCTTATAGCCGGTGCCGGTTGTGATCTGTTTCTCTAATTGTTCGTCGATTTTTTTCTTGATTTTCATGCAACCCTTCCAGAATGCAACCGGTGCCGCCTCTAGCCTCCCAGCTGGTGCCAGTTCGGTTCTATTTTGCTCTATTTCACTTGCTTTTTTATTATCTCAAAGTGCGTGCCAACAACACGTGGCCGGCGTCGGTTCCCCTGTCCTAGCCGGTGTTGTCACTGTTCTGTTTTGCGACGTTTTTATCTTATTTTACCCATAAAATCTGAAATAATGCACAAAATACATTTTCAAGGGTAAAATCTTAAATATGAAGGAATATGATCAGTTATTGAACAAAATGTATCATAAAATAGTCTCAAATAACTAGTAAAAATATGACTAATTTAGGTTCTATAAAAAATCTTGATATTGCTATATGGAAAATTGTTGAACAATAATGGAAGCCTTCAACAATGCCCAATAGTAGTATTGGAGCGGAACAATTGAAGCTAATGGATCTATGGACAGATGTTGAATGTCATCTTGACAATGCTAATGCTAAAACATTGAATACCATTTTGCAATTGTTGGTCTAAGTGAGTTCAAATTGATTTCTACATGCAAATATGCTAAAAATGCATAGGAAGTACTGCAAACAGTGTATTAAGGAACAAGTATTGTTAGAATATCAAATTCGCAAATGCTAACAACATAATATGAGGAACTAAAGATGAGTGATCATGAAACTATGGCTACATTTGGTAACAAATTGAGAAATATTGTGATAGGGGCTAAATGTACCTATATTTTGAGGGTCATTTGTGTTGTTTTTATGTTAAAAAAAACTATTGATTCCCTCTAAATTGCAATCTTTTGTTGTGAAGTAATTAAATGAGAGAAATATTGAAAAGATGGTAAAAAAAATGCCCAAAATTGGGCCAAACAGTGTTGAACCAGTATCGGCCTACATAGCTGAGCTGGTCGGGGGTCACTTCTGGAAGAATAAGCGGTCCAGTTCAATATCGTTGGATGTTTTCTTTTGAAAGGTAGTTCATAAAGCACTGCAATGTCTAAGTTGTAATTTATTTTCCAATTCTATCTTTCCATATTATAGACAATGCTTAAATTATTTTTACCATATGTAGATATCTCTATCATTTTAAAAAGAAGATTAGGAATAAGGCAAGAGTTAAAGCGTCTATAGTCAATGCTTACTTGGTTGAAGAGGGTTCTGACTTTACAACATACTATTTTTAGCCACACGTGGTAATAATAAGTAGGCATCCAAGTCGACATGATGATGGTGGTGACATTAGCCATTCTGCAAACAATTTATCAGTTTTTAGTTTACCGGGATGGTCAGTAAGTAGATCTTATATGCGGTGGCTTACTAACGAGGAATACAAAGCTGCCTATCTTTATGTGTTGCTAAACTGTTTAGAGGTGGAACCATTTATTAGGTTCATTAAAAGCTGATTTTAAAGATGAATTCTCTAATTTAAGATAGACTAACTCTTTTGTGCAATAATAATATATACTAAGTTATTTTTATGCTATCACTTTAGTGTTTTTATTGGTCAATTGCGCTCCCATTATCCACAAATCAGAGATCGTGATATTAACAAAGAGATTGAGACCCACTTTGCTAGCTGGTTTCGTAGTCATGTATGTAATGTTATCTTTGTGCAAATTATCACGTATTTACTCTTTATAATACTAATATTGTATTATTTGACTAGGTTTTGGGTACTGAGAATAATATTGACAATCAGCTTTTAAAGGACCTCTCAAGAGGCCTTTTAAGGGCAGTTGAAGTGTACTCATATTAATGGATATTATTTTCACACCATGAGCCATGGAGAAGGGAGATCAACAATGAATTATGGGGTGTGCATTCGAGGCATGACTTATGCTCAATCAACAATTGAAGGAGATTATTATGGATTGATACAAGAAATACTCCGTGTGCAATATCCTGGTTTGCTAGAGAAGAACACTGTATTGTTTAAGTGTGAATGGTTTGATCCATGATCTCGTGACAGTATAAAAGTTCATCTATAGTTTGGTGGAAATAAATCATAGGAAAAGGTGGCCAAAATACGAATCATTGGTGTTAGCCCATTAAGCAATTCAGGTATACTACACTCCATATCCGAGTACAAGACGTGATATGAGTGATTGGTCGGCTATTTTTCACGTTAAAGTAAGAGAGACTTTTGATATGCCACAAGTTGAATGCACTTATCAAAATGACCATTCTATTAGCACATCGTCACATATTTAAGATGATCAACTTGATCCTCTATATGATTGGGATGCTAGAGGAGAAGAGGATGCCATTGGGAGTGATGGTAATGATGAAACTACCAATGAAGAGATTGAATATGAGTCTGAAAATGAGGGAGATGATGCCGATGAATTGATTGAAATTGAGGATGAGTAAAATATTCTTTGTACATATTCATATGTTTTACTTTTCTTACATATGTTATTATTATTATTTTTTAATTTGTAAACTAACAAATCATTTGGTTTGCAGATATGCCTCGGAGTAGTTCATATTTTCATTTTAAGCACCCCGTTCCATCAACCTCCAATGTTCCACTGTCACAAACTCCACAGAATTCTTCATCAGATGGGAGCATTGCTACTTGTGATAATGCTACTACTTCTGTTGTCCATTTTCCCATTCCTTCTCCCTTACAGCAACCCATGATACACATTCTTTCGGGGAGTGATAATGTGTAAGTATACCATATATGTTTACAGAGAATATAAATTTTTACCCATAATTCAAACCATATTTTCAATACTTTTTGATGAATCACTCTAAGTTTTGATCAATGTCTTTGTGTTAGGTTTGAACCCATAGAGATTCAGTATAAAATTCATAACTACATCTCAGACTACATCAAGCTAAAATTTGCTGCCCTGCACAAAAGGTGGTTGCATGTGGATATTGACACGAAGAATACTTGGTTTTAAGAATTCGAGACAAGTGTTTAATAATTAAATATTATGTGATCTTGTTGCTCTCCTAGGAAGTTTTGAGTTAAAGTATCTTACATTATTTCTTTTTATAGAAACGATATAGATGGAGGGCAGATGATAGTGAAATGATCCGAAAAGCTTGGAACTCCAAGGCAGGGGAGCTATTCCGAGGGATTATTGCTTCAACCAAAAAAGGCATAGTTGAAAGATAGAGTTAAACTTTCATAGATACTTGAGGATGTGTTTGATGCTATAGTAGCATATTAGTAGAGTCCAGAGACACTGGCACGATCAGAGCAGAATTCTCGTAAGAACGAGCTATTAGGATGGTTGAGGAGGCATAAACACAAGTCTCCTCTACAGCCTCAATATTTGCTGAACTGAGTCTCCAGTGATTGATTATGATAACATTATAGTTATAGCAGCCAGGGGTGTAAGGAAAGGACGTGTCTCCGGTCTTGATTTAGCATGTCAGCCTATCCTGAGTTTAAGGTCTGGAGGTAGCACCTCTAGGGGACTAGCTAAGTTGATCATAGAGTCCTTTAGGAGTTGCATGAGGATTACAGTCGCAAAATACAAGAGATGCAAGCAAATCATACTCAGGAGATGTTGCGTCAGGAGCAACTCTTACTTGAGACTCATTGTCAGATGGATGAGATGATGACTATGATGCGGGTCCACTTAGAATCGCGCTCATCTCGAGGATCCTGCTCATCTAGAGGAGCCACAGACACTGAGAGGACTCACGGTGATGCATGATTATAGCTTTGGAAAACTCATCTATGTAATAGATTAGTTTTTATCGACTGTCATAACATACTTATACTATTCTGTGGTGGAGACCATTTTGTGATGCCTTATTTGCTTGTGGGAGTTGGATATTATTAGACTTTATTTTGTTTGTTAATCTATTCTATTTCGTACCTTGTGGCTTGGGTGTTTGTTGATATGTTGGGTGTTTGGTTACAGGAGTTTGGTTGTTGTTATGATGGGTCTTTGGTTATAGGAGTTTGATTATTGATATGTTGGGTGTATGTTTACAGAATTTTGGTAAGGCCTTGATATATGCATATCCTGCACACATGTTTAAAATGTCAGATAGAGAACAACAACGGAAGTTTTGTGGTTGAATTTTTGCCAAAAACAGCCACAAGATTCCGTGGCTAATTACCAAATTCAGCCACAAAATATTTCGTGGCTGATTGAATTAGCCACAAACATAAACTTCATCCACAAAATATTCAGTGGTTAATCATCCACGAGTTTGTTTTTGCGGCTAATCTATTTTTCAATTAAAGAAATTTTCATTATATGAAATTAAATCAACAATGAAATTATATATTCAGCTACGAAAACTTCTGTGGCCGATCACCCACAACAACTATTTATGTGGCCGATTACCTTTTTAAATTAAATAAAATATTATTATTTATTAAATTAGCTATGGAATTTTATTGTCAACCACGAAGATTTTCGTGGCTAATCACCCACAAAATGGAATTCCGTGGCTGATTCCATATTTTCTAATTAAATAATTTTTAGTTATTTTAAATTAATCAGCCATGGAATTTAATTTTTTAGCCACAAAATATTCTGTGGTTGATCACCCACGGAAATTTTTTCTATGGTTAATTAATCAGCCACAACGATTTCAGCCAAGAAAAATTTTCTGTGGCTGAGATCAATCAGCCATGAATTTCAACCGATTAGCCACAGAATTTGTTGTGGATTATCGGTCAGTTTCCAGTAGTAACCATGAAAAAGGACTTTTGTAGGCTCTTTTTGGCAATCTAAAATCCTATAAATATAAGAGATTAATAGTCATTAAATTAGTTTTTACCTTTGGGACTTGCAAACCCATAGGAAACTCCTAGAGAAGTACCAAGATTTAGAAGGATCAAGTAGATTCTTGGAGAAGGAAGATGAGCTTTATCAATAAGATTGCAAAGGAGAAGAGGATTACACTTGTTTTTTAAGGGTTTTTCTTCTTTCATTCTTTGTAATTCTATTTTGTTAAATTTGGATTTATATGTTTTAATTATAGTTGAGGATATTTTTACTTTGTGATTTTGTGTTGAATTAGTTCGACTTGTTGAATTCCAATTCTAAGTATTTGATTATTTGATTTTGTGAGTTGAATTAATTATTTTGGACTAGTTAATTCACTATCTTGTGATCTCTTAATGGACTTGAGAAATGAAGTTAAGGAAAAGACTTGGTAATCAAAGAGAGATTGATATTGCATATAGTATAGGGGTATTATTTCTTCCAAAAGACATTATTGTTGCCTAGAGTATAGGGACATTAATTGTTTAATTGAGTTGTTCTTAATGCTTCTTAATTTTAATTAGGGAGGTAGGGTATACCCTTTAATTAGATTAAGAATAGGAATTCCATGACTTGGGAAATGATTGGAATTTGTTTTTTAAACTCATATTAGTATTTTGAGATTGGAAATGAATTGGTTGAAAGATATTTTCTTCACTTGTCATATAATTGAGATATTTCTTCATAACATGTCTTTTCTCATTATTCTCACTCCTTGATTATCCTTGTGACTTTTCTTGTGTGAATTTGATTTATTCTTTAGTGTATTAGGTTAGTTGGTTATTTATTATCTCTTCTTATTTTATTGGTTAAACAATAAAGATTTGGATAAAATAAGATGGGAGCCTAAGTTCTCATAGATTCGTTACTTGCTATTCCATGTACTATATGATGGGTATACTTGCCCGTATGTGTGAGTTTAGTGGTTAGCATTTTATTAAAGCTTGATTGGTTGTGAATTTTGTTGGTAATATTTTCTTCACTAAAAAACACACATGATATTGCTAATCAAGCTTTTCAACTATGAGAAAGATATTCTAAAGAAAGTTGGTATGTAAGATATTGAGAGTTCTGCCACCTCGATTTTATGCCAAAGTTGTTACTGTGGAAGAATGCGAGAATGTGTCTAAGATGAGATTAGATGACCTTGTGGGACCTTTGCAAACCTATGAGATAAACTTTTAATCTTAGTCAAAATCTAAGGAAAAAGGATTTACTTTCAAAATTGAAGATGATTATGATAATACTAAAGGCTCAAATGATGAAATTAGTTTTCTGACAAGATGATAAGAGATAAAAACGAAGAATAAACTATTTGGTAGAACTGTCAACAAGAAACCTTGAGTTTAATAGAAGAATATCATTGAGCAGAAACTCTCAGAAAACAAAAGTGGATTGAAAAGATCTGAGTGCAGAGAATGTATGGATATGGACACATTTAAGCTAAATGTAGTGATCTTTTGAGAAAGATGAAGAACAATTCTTACAACACAACTCTGAGTAATGGTAGAGAGAATCAAGAATATTTTGATGAGAATATCACTGATAGAGATAATGATGAAGGTCAAGTAAGCAATATTATATTCAATGCTATTGTTGATAAGGATCAATTCAAGAGAAGTTGCAGAAGACCTTGATAAGTCGATGATGAAGAAGAAACGCATAAGAAGCTTGTAGAAGGATATAAGTTAATGTATTCAAAATAGCTTAAAGTTGTAAAATTGAACAAAACGTTAAAAAAGAAGTTCTTAAATGTCAACAAGAGAATAGTTCACAATAACAAGAAATCGAAAAACTTCAACATCAAGTTCAACAAAGCGAAAGGAACCTAAAAGTTAGTGCTAAGAAGTTGAAAGATACCAATCAGATATTGTAGATACTGAGCAATCTATTATAAAGCTGAACTCTTGAAAAGTAAAATTGGATGAGGTTCTATTTTTCGGATGACACCCACATGATAGAACTAGACTTGGTTATGATGTGTTCAATAAGTCTAAAACTAGACTTTGACATTTGCTAAGAAAAGGGATAATTGAGAAAATTTAAATCTAAGCCTAGAAAAACCCCCTGTTTAATGTGATTATTTCTTTCTTGCGGGATATTAGTGGAAAATTTATTTAAAAAATTTTAAAGATTTTCAACATGATCAAAAGATTGCTAAATCAAAATTTGTCAAAGGCAACAAAGCACAAAAAATGAAACAAATATGGATTAGAAAAGATGAATTCAAAGCACATGTTGTATGTGTTTATCTAAAAACTGCTATAAAAGACGTATGGTATCTTAACAGTGGATGTTCAAAATACATGATTGGAAGAAAGGAATTCCTTAACAACTGTGAACTCAAAAAAGGTGATTCTATTACTTTGGTAATGGCTCAAGAAATAAAGTAGTTGGAAATGGCATATTAAACTTTGAAAATACATCTAAACTCGAAACTTTGTATGTTGATCATTTGAAAAATAATCTTATAAGTATCAGTCAACTATATGATAACAATATGTATGTCAACTTTAACAAAGATAAGTGTAGAGTAGTTGATAAAATAGGAAAATATGTGATCTTTAGAAATAAGACTTCAGATTACCAAATATACACTTCTAAAAGCTGTAACTGTATGATGGCTAAAGCTAATGAAATTGGGTTATAACATGAAAGTTAGGATATGTCAATTACAATCAGTTGCATGAACTAAGTTTAACATGTACAGTTCATGGCTTACCTAAGTTGGGTAAGAGCGTCAAAAGAATTTGTGGTTCTCATCAGAGTAGAAAGTAAATTAAATCTCCACATAAAAAAGTACAATAGATTGTTACATCTACAAACTTGAACTTTTGCACATAGATCTATTTGGACCAATGCAAATTGAAAGAATTGGAGGAAAAAATTATGTCTTGGTATATGTTGATGATTATTTTAGATTTTCTGAGTAAAAACTTAGATGCATTTGAAACATTTCGAAAGTTGTGTTTGAACCTACAAACTTAGAAGGTGAAAATTTGAAAAAAATTAAGAAGTGATAACGGAAGAGAATTTGACAATAAACTATTTGATGATTTCTGTGTTGAGAATGGTATTCAATAGGAGTTTTCAGTACCAAAAACACCCTAACAGAATGGTGTTATGGAGCGTAAAAATTGGGCAAGTCAGGAAAATGCGAGAGAGATGCTAAATATTAAGGAAATGTCATATAGATGGTGGGCAAAAGCAATAAACACTGTTGCAAATATCATCAGCAGAACTTATTTCAGACTTCACATGAACATGACTACATATGAGATTTGGAATGGGCAAAAACCTCAACTGAACTACTTTTATATCTTTGGAAGTAAATGTTACATTTTGAATAATAAAGAATAATTGAGAAAAATTGATGTAAGAAGTGATGAAGGAATTTTTCTTGTATATTCCAAAAATAGCAGAGTTTATTGAGTGTTCAATAGAAAAAATAAATACTTATGGAATCGATCAATGTTGTAATTGAAGACATCCCACCAAATAATCAAAAGGAGTCAGTAATATTGAATGATAATAAAGAGCTTATTTAAGTCAGTGACAAGGAGAGTATATCAGAAGAAGCCAACATTGATGAAGAAACATATTCTAACAAAGAATAAAAGGATTTTCAACAAAAAGTTTCATCTTTAAGAATAAAGAAGTATCATCTCTCTAATTTGATCATTGGAAATCTAAAGGAATCTAGAAAGACCAAAAAAATTAAGACCAAAAGTTGATTACAAGGATATGGTGAAATATACTTGCCATACATCAATATTGGAACTAAAGAATGTTAAAGAAATTTTGATAGATAAGCTCTATATTATCCTAATGCAAGAAGAGCTTCTGCAATTAAAAAGGAATGATATATGAAGCTAATGCCCAGGTCAAAAGATGTGAATGTGGTTGATACTAAATAGGTGTTAGGAACAAGATTGATGAGTTTGGAAACATCACTTGAAATAAGACCAAATTATTTGCACAAAGTTATACACAAGTTGAAGGTTTTGACTTTGAAGAAATATGCACTCCTGTAACAAGATTGGAATCAGTTAGATTGTTACTTACTGTTGCTTATGCTAAAAGCTTTACACTTCAACAAATGAATGTGAAGAGTTCTTTTTTGAATGGATTTTTGCAGGACGAAACTTATGCGTTAAATAATTTAGAAATATTATTAATCCAAAACTACGTACCTAATTATGTTTTTAGGTTGAAGAAAACTCTTTATGGATTGAAATAAGATCCAATACCATGGTATAAGAGGTTGACAATTTTTCTACTGAAAAGAGGCTACAAGAGAGAGGAAGCAAATAAAACTATATTTGTCAAGAAACTAGGAGCAAACTTCACGATTGCTTAAATTTATATTGATGACATAGTATTTGGTTCAATATCAAAATAAATATCAACATATTTTGTTGAGCTGCATTTGAAATGAGTATAGTTAGTGAACTAACTTTCTTTCTTGGTTTGAAAATTAAATAGATAAAAGAAGGAATTTTTTTTTCCAGACCAAATATGCTAATAGCTTAGTTAAAAAATTCAATATGGAAGATCAAATTCAGTCAAAACTCTTATAAGTACTAGTTAGAAGCTGCTTAAAGATGAAAAAGACAAGATATAGATCAACATCTTTACAGAAGTATAATTGGAGGATTATTATACTTGATTGCAAGTTATCCTGACATTTTATATAGTGTTGGAATATGTGCTCAAGATCAATCAAGTCCTAATGAATCACATTTGAAGGCTATTAAAAGAGTTCTTAAATATATCTGTTATACTTTTGAATATAGCATATACTTTTGCAAAGGCTCAAGTACTCATCTTATTGGATTCAGTGATGCTAATTAGATTGGAAATTGTGCTGATCAAAAAAGTACTTTAAGAGTATGTTTCTATCTTAAAAATAATTATGTACCTTAGTAAAACAAGAAACATAATTGTATTTCTTTATCAACTATAGAAGCTAAATATATTGCTATTGAAAGTGTAGGATCTTGTTGTTAGAATTTGTGGACTCTGGTACAAGAAAAACATCCACAAATCTCAAGATCCATGATAAAAAAATTAAATCGACTTAGGTTTCGAAGGCATACTTCAGTGTAGTTCTGAAAAACAACTTCTTCTTGTGAACTTTACCGAAGTATTTGCTCAATGAATGATCACAAGATGCTGTAATTAGCAAACGCCTTCTACAACTTCATTAAGAAAACTAAGTCCAAGAACTTGGGAGTGCTTATGCCTAGGGTTCCTCATGAGGTCAAAGGTTTTTGGTAAGTTAATTTTTGTTTCTAAGAAGGTGAAGTCGTAAAGAAAAATCAACAGACAGCTAGGGTTTTTAACCTAATAAAACCATACAATGTTTGAGAGCCAACCTCTCACAAAATCTTATCATATCTTATTTAAAGATCAAATTAAATTTGAAAAAGATAAGATAAGTTTCTTAGATTATCTCTGTAATCTTACTGACTAATCTATCACGGTAGATTCCAAGAATCTGGTGTCTTACAAACACATCAAATGTGGATGTCATCCTAAATACAATGAACTTAGACATATTTTCAGATACATTAAATCTAGCCGTTTTTCTAGATTCGATGAATTTAGACACATTTTTAGATACATCGAATCTTATTACCAGAAAAATAACTTAATTTGTTGGCTTAATATGTGACCCTATAGGTTCATTTAACCCTAGTAGCATGTTTAAATCACATTTACGTTCACCACAAGTTATAAGTGATTTCTAACAAAATATTATACTATCTAAGTTAAAATGAATATCAGTGATCTTTTTGAACCATACCATAATTTGATATTTAGTCATTTTGTCACATAATGTCTAGATTAAGCATAAGATATATAATCCTTATATAGTTTAATTAACTATTTCTTGATTTCCTAGTAAAGTATTCAAATAAATGATATTAATATCTCTAATTGATATATTTGAGTATGATCATACATTTAACAGTTTAACTTATCAAGGGGCGCATGGATATTTCTTTCAAGAATGAGAGGGACAAATTCCTTTACTATCATTCATAGTTCCCTCCTTGACTTATTTTATATCCAACAGTAGTTGTTGTTGTATGAGTATGTAATATGTTGTGTAATAGAAGATATATCCAATGCTTAATCAAGTTTTAAATTAAAATACCAATTTAACTCATATGCACACATAATTGGGCAAGTATACCCACTATATAGTATAGAGTACAGTTGGTAAGTATCAAAGATCTTCGAGAAAGGACATCAATTACCCCTATTTCCACCTAAGTTCTATTGTTCAATTAACCAAAATAAGAAGTAAAATGACTAATTAAATATAAAAGAGTATCACACGAATACATCAATCTAATTTACAAGGTAAAATCTAGACGATCACAAGATAAGATTAAAGTAAGAAACGAAGATTGGCCATATAATTAAAAATAATTCCCCCACAAATACTCAAATATAAAATATCTTTAATCAATTATGATTAAATTTAAGTATTGACAAGATTTTCAAAATAATATAAAATTCACTCTCTCTCGAGTAATAAATTTTCTACCCTTAGACTTAATTCATAGATATTTTTATCATACAAATTAAACCCAATTATGCATAAAAATCAAGGAAATCCAAATCTAAGCTTAAAAGTCATAGAATCCCTATTTCCAGGTGACCCATAACCTCGTCTACTGCAAAATTCTCAATTTCCCAAATTATTTCTCAAGTTCATTAAGGAAAAACAAACTATTAGATTAACATAAAAGGGAATCCATCTCATACATCCTTTCTCAAGTTCAACATAAAAGAATTACCTAATTAATCAATCAATCAATCAAACCCAAGTGATAGATTATTCAAAATAAGAATCAATAGATTAAATAATTATACAATATAAGAGTAAAATATGGTACAACCCTTTAATTACAACTTAAATAAAGTAAATTCAACATCCACAAAATCAAATTAGAAAAGGGAGAATGGGAAAATTCATAGACAAAGTTTCTTTTCTATTTTACAATCTTTCTTTGAGTGCTCACTTTTTCCTCAAATCTTCCCTTGATCTTCTCTTCTTGGCCATCCATTGTATTTCCAAGGGGTCTCTAGAGGTATTTCGTGAGTGGCTCTCTTGTGTTTCTTGTCTATTGAGGGCTATTTACAGGTTATTCTCTCAATTCCCTAAAATTCTACAGAATAGGGGATTATTTGCGACATTGCACAATGCCATAGAAAGTGTTTTGCACCTCACCTTGTATGCTTTGATATTCCTATACCAACCTTAAAATGATGTCGTGACGCTTGAATTCATTCTATGCTATAAACAAGCATGACCATGTTGAAGATGAGCACGACATTGTCGAAAGCCCAGAAGTTTTTGCATTTCTGAATTCTGATAAAGCACGATGATGTGGAAAGTGACAGGCATGGTACTGTGATCGTCTAGTGTCTTGACTTCTGACATTCAGGTGGTGCACGATGCCATGGAAGTCGATCTACATGTAGCCGTGTTGTTCAGTTTAGCACTTTTCAATATTTTTCTCCTTAAATCCATTTTCTAATCTCAATGAACGTAAATAAGGCAAAACGAAAAATGCACAGAAGCATGTTCATGAAATAGAGCACATGCAGAAGAGTAGTAGAAGAAAATTTTTAATACCTCTGTGCGTTTTCACTGGTCTAGGGGGTGCCGGTTGTGCCTCAGTCTGAACCACTTCTGGTTCTGAGATTAGTTCTTCAGGCTGTTGTCTCGCAAGCTGTCAGCTTCTTTTGGATATCAACACAACTCATTTGTCTTTCGGAATATAACCACACTTGAAAGCCTGGTGAAGGTTATGGATGAAGAGGATGATCTTTCTTTCTCCTACTAAATGCTATTAAGCATTAATCAGGAGAAACGTGTCTTTGTTCTTGTTTTCACATAGAACACACGCACACCCGAGGGAGAAGAAGAAGAGAGGCTTCAGAAAAACCAACGACGTCTTGTGTTAGACTCATCTGTTTCATTGAATCCCCACTACCTTGATAATAAGCTATTATCCGGGCATTCAAAAAATAAACAAAAGCCCTAAGGCCCATGTCATGTTAAGCCATTAAACAGGCCTATGGACCTATGGCCTAGATTATTGGGTTAAGCCTTTAATTTAATTTAATTATTCCTGGACTAATAGAAGCCCAATAATTAAATTAATTAAATAACCTAATAGACCAATATAAACCTCAAGCCTTGGCCCAATTTATTGGGTTAAGCCTTTAATTCAATTTAATTATTCCTGGACTAATACAAGTCCAATAATTAAATTAATTAAATAACCTAAATGGGCTAATATATAATTCTCCATCTTTGGACCTTTTATTTTATTCTAACTCAATAAATAAACCAGGTTACTCAAATAAAATAAAATTCATTTTATACAAGTCCAATCTCTCAACCTAAAACCATAAGAACTTATGGGCTATTCCGAGGACTAAAAGACACATCGCCTTAGCTACTAAAATGATCAAAATACCCCTATTATAAAAATAGTTATATTTTACATTTTAAATATTTCCTAATATCACCATAATGAAATATTGACCCCAAGGACAATGTTGAGTTAGCAAAGTCTCTGAACTATAGGTGTAATGACTAAAATATTTCTTTACGCATCGCCGTACATTTAGAGAGGAAGAGTGTACTAACACATTTCTAAAAGACATCTGCCATCTTTAGACCTTTAGTCCAATGATTCACGACTCCTGGAATGTTTTTGCTTTCTAAGGGAGCTATCCTAAAGCAAACATCCAAGTCATGTTCCCCAGGGCCCTAGATATTTAGATCATTTGAACAGTCACAAGGGGCGAAATAGCGCAGAAGCTATCTTATACAAGTCTGTCTTGACTAACTAGTCACATATACCTAACATATAAGTATATCGGCTCTACGGTAGAACCTCAATTACAGCATATTAAAATACATGCTTCCAACTTCGTCAGACCACCAACTCATACTTAAGCAGTAGAGTATTAGTCTACGCTGTAGCAGTAATAGTCTGAGTTTCTTCTAAATAGTACTTTTAGAAACCACTATTACAGGTCTTGTTCTACGTATTCGAAATACGCTCATACTATGAAGTGTGTGGACTATTCACTGGCTAAAGGTAAGCCATTCCCTATTTGGAATTCATAACATAATAACCTAAACATGATGAGATTCTCATTCTCACCAATCGATTATGAACAAATGTTTACGTGTAAAGTAACCTGTGATCCATAATTTACTGTAAAAGACCACCATTTACATGGATCACTTACTTAAATACAATTGGTCTTTTCCAAACGTAAATTGTGCACAAATAAAATGTAAATTTATAAACAGATTTTGAGAATAAATTCTTTTATTAATACATTCAATAATTACATCAGAAATTTAGTTTAGGGTGCATATATTCTAACATTCAATTCATTGCAACCTGTATTAAACAAGGAGAAAATATGGGATTAAATAAGAATCTAAAATGAATTTTTAAAGACTTTGAAGTGTAAATAATATGTAAAATATGCATATATTGAACGAATATCACTCTTTCACACTTAAGCTTATGCTTGTCCTCAAACAAAATATCAACACTACAAGCACTTCAAGCAAAAAACATATCTATCAAGAGTAGATTTTTGGCAACAATGACTGCTATTAGAAAAGATATTTATTTTTTATTGAAATGAGAATTCAGTTCGAGATCATTCAACTTGGCTAATCTTGTGTATACTTATGTGTTTAAATAGATAAAACCAAAGTCATCGAAATTGGATTAAATAAGTCTATATCTATTCAACAAGCTTCAACTTATTTTCTAAGTCAAGAATACAAATCAAGTGATTTATATAAGCTTAGAAAAGTGAGCTAATTTAAGTTCTCCAACTTCCAAAGCTACTGCAATCATATGTACTAAATAGAGGATTGGTCCAAAAACTCACTTTTGTAGGAACTTTTATATTACCCTCATTGGATTCTTATTTTCTTTTAGAGTAAGGTAATACAAATGCCTAATAGAGATAAAATGAATGATTTTCAGCTTTTCCATTACCTTACTTCAATAACTTATTTTCTTATTCTAATCCACATTTATTTAAATCTAGAGTTAGGACTAGCTAGAAGATTATAAAATATAAACAAGTTAAAATTCCTTACTTATATTTTATCACAAGTTTCTTATCAATTCCTAAGAAGCAAATTCTCGCAAAGTTTACTAAAACATAAATAAAGGTTAAGCTAAATTCTCAAGACTTAGTATATATCACACCAAATATACATATTTACCTATGAATATCCAGTTAAAACAACCTTATTCCAAGTTCTAATGCTAAAAAAAAAAGGCATAGCAATTCCATAAACGGTCGAAGCATGCTAAAAATCGCAAAAATAATAGCTCAGATTTATCAAATTTTCATTTCAAGATTTTAGCTCAAAAATTCACAAAGAAAAACCATAATAAAATCTTGCAAGGAACATCACTCAACCTCTCCCGTACACTTAAAGTGGATAATGTCCTCATTGGCCAATAATGTATGTAGTGTGAATATATATAATGGGAATAAAAATGATAAGAGTGGAAAAGGAAAATAATACTCCCCAAATGATTAGAAGCTCAAATTGATCATCAAGAGAGGAAAAGAGGATCATCATCAAAAAAATAAGTATTATCTACATTCATCCAAAAGAAATGAAAAACAGAATAAGTAAAATAGAATAAAACTAAGTCTCAAATCAAATCATAACTAAAGTCTAAGTGAAATCAAAAGAAAAGAAAAAGAAATAGAAACCTCATATCAATAAAGAGAATAAAAACTAACAAAATAAACTAAATAAAAGTAATTAAGAATTAGAGTTCTCCTAGGCATATAAGATTGCATAGACTTTTTCCAAATCTACAGGATTCTCTCCAAAGTAAAGCTTTAACCGAGTTCTATTGACTTTGAATGTCCCTTTCTCTAGATAGGGGATTTCTATAGTACCTTAGAAAAAAAATTTGTTTGTCACAAATGGACCAGACCATCTAGATTTGAGCTTTCTCGGGAATAATCTGAGCCTTGAATTGTAAAGCAACACTTGATCACTCTATTTGAATTCCCGATTCGATAGAATGTGCTTATCATGCCATTGTTTGACCTTCTCCTTGTATATTGTATAGTTCTTATACGTCTCATTTCTCCATTCATCAAGGTCATTCAGTTGAAGAAATCTCTTTACTCCTGCAGAATCAAGATCAAAATTTACAAGCCTGATTGCCCAGAATACTTTGTGCTCAATTTCTACGGGTAAATGACAAGAGTTCGCATAGACTAATCTAAAGGGGATAGTGCCTATTAGATTCTTATAAGCAGTTCTGTAGGCCCATAGAGCATCATCCAGTTTCTTACTCCAATTTTTTTCTTGTATGGCTGACTATCTTTCCCAAAATTTTTTAAAGTTCTCTATTAACTACCTCTACTTGGCCATTGGTTTGAGAGTGATATAGGGTTGCAAGCTTACAGGTCACACCTAGATGAAGCAGTGACTTTTCCAATTGGTTGTTATAGAAATGTGTTCACCTATCATATATAAGCACCTTAGGGGCTCCGAATTGAGTAAAAAGCTTTTTAAGAAAATGGACAACCTCTCTAGCATCATTGGTTGGTAAGGCTTATGCTTCAACCCACTTTGATATATAATCAACAACAACCAAAATATATTTACAGCCAAAAGAATTGGGAAAAGGTCCCATGAAATAAATTTGCCAACAGTCAAATACTTCACAAGCTTGAAACATTGATAAATACACCTCATTGCTTTAGAAATATTACCTGTTCTTTAGCATCTATCACAATTTTTCACAAACCTGTTTGCATCTTTGAAGATTGAAGGCTAGTAGAATCTAGATTCAATGACTTTTCTTGCAGTACCAATAGCTTAATAGTGTCCACCAGCTAGTCCATCTTGATAATGGCGACTAATATCTTTTGCTTCATCTTGATTAACACGTCTTCTAATGACATGATCTACACAACAACAAAAAAGGAACGGATCCTTGCAAAAGTAATACTTCAAATCTGAGATAAATTTCTTTCTCTATTGTGACATATATTCCTTTGGAATAACCCCTATAGCAAGATACTTAGCAAAATCTACAAATTAAGGAGAAGATGAAGTTGCATTCTCAATTAATAAAAGTTGCTTATCGAGGAAAGTGTCATGAAGTTCATATTCTTTCAAAGGCTCTGAATGAAGATTGTCCAATCTAGATAAATAATTTGCTACAAAAATTTCAACTCCCTTCTTATCTTTAATTTCCAAATCAAATTCTTCTAAAAGTAGCACCCATCTTGTTAGTCTAGGTTTAGTGTAATGCTTGGTTAGAAGATATTTTAAAGCAGAATGATTAGTGTATACAATTACTTTAGTCAGAACAAGGTAAGAACGTAATTTACAAAAAACAAACACTATGGCAAGCAATTCTTTTTCTGTGGTGGCATAGTTCTCTTGCATATCCATGAGAGTTTTGCTCACATAGTAAATTAGCTGAAAGTTTCTCCTATGACTTTGCCCAAGGACTGCAATTACTGCAAAATCACTTGTATCACATATTAATTCAAAGAGTAAAGACCAATCAAGAGTGACCAAAATAGGAGAGTTAGTTAATTGAAACTTTAATTCATTGAAGGCTTGCAAACATTGCTCATTAAACTTGAATGGGGCATCTTTTTCCAAAAGTGAAGTGAGAGGCTTGGAAATTTTTGAGAAGTTTTTTATAAATCTTCTGTAGAAACCGACATGTCCCAGAAAATTTTGAATAGCTTTAACAGAAGAAGGCAGCTGAAGTTTCTCAATGATTTCAATATTTTTTCTATCAACCTCCAAGCATTTATTTGGGATCTTATACCCTAGAACAATACCATTTTTTACCATAAAATGACACTTCTTCTAATTCAATACAAGATTTGTTTCTTCACATCTTTGGAGTACTTGCTCTAAAATTTTCAAATACAATTAAATGAATCCCAAAAAATAGAGAAATTATCGATAAATACTTCCATTATAACACCAATTATTCCCTCCAATATGGCTATCATACACCTTTGAAATGTTTTTGGACCATTGCAAAAAATAAAAAGTATACACCAGTAGGCAAAAGTCCTAAAGGAGCAAGTGAAAGTTGTTTTCTCTTGATCCTCAGGAGCTATAGGAATTTGAAAGTAACTAGAGAATCCATAAAGGAAATAGTAATACATATGCCCAACTAACCTCTCCAACATTTGATCAATAAAAGGTAGTGGAAAGTGATCCTTTCTTGTGGCTTCATTTAACTTTCTATAATCAATGCACATTCTCCAACCCATTACAAATCTAGAGGGTATGAGCTCATTTCTCATTAGGTACCATAGTCATACCTTCTTTCTTAGAAACCACTTGTGTTGGACTCACCCACTGTTGGAAATATGCTCTTAAAGACATAGAAATTCTATAAAAATATATGTTTTGAAATAATAAAAGTATTTATTTTAATAAGTTTATATTAACATTTCCTTCATACAATAAGGTCCAAGTATGTTAGTAAGTGATTTGCGTGTTCAATCGTGCTTCATAGTAAAGTGTAGATCATGAGTTACTAATCTATAAGCAAAAACTTTCATGATCGATTGATGAAGTTGGACACTTCATTAGGGTTTAGATCATTACATTATGGTTTCCAGGTAGGGAATGGTTTACTTTTGACCAGGGAGTAGTCCTCTGACACAAATAGTGTAAGCATATTTAGAATACATAGAATTTAACTGTGATAGTATTATTTACAAAAGTACTATGAAAAATAAAGACTGAACTATTGCTGCTACTGCATGGATGAATACTTTATAGTTTGAGTATGAGTTGACAGTTTGAGAAAGCTAGACGTATATACTTTGATATACTATAGGTGAGATTTTTCATGAGATCAAGATCCTTATATGTTAGGCATGTAACTTTAGTTTGATCAAGATGGACTTATACAATTGAGTTTTTATGCCTTTCTTTATGAAACGAGTGATTACCCCTTTGTGATGGTCTAAGATATCTACAAGATCTAGAGCTCTGGAAAATGACTAAAAGTATTGCTTTGAGGGTCGCTCCTTTTAGATAAGCGGTTATTCTCTTAGAGGTTATAGATTATGGGTTAGAGATCAAAGGATAGTAGATGTCATTGAAAAAAGATAATAGTACCAACTAGTCCTACTTAATGATGGGTGTTATATAAAGCGATATTTTCATCGTTACACCTGTAGGTCGAAGACAACACTTGTCAATATTATCCTCGAGGTCAATATCTTCATATGGTGATGGATAAAGATATTTAAAATGAAAAATGCTATTGTTTATTTAGTAGAGGCATTTTGGTCTTTTAGAAGCCAAGGATAATATATCTTTTAGTCCCAAAGGTACCTTCAGAAATCGAAATGACTATTTTAGTCATTACACAAATTGTTTGAATTATTTGAGGGATGAGAGTATTTATTTTATTCTAGAATGTCCATTTGGCTAGAATAATTAATTAAGTCTAAGAGTAATTCATGGGCTAGATTAACTAATTAATTCTAGAAAGTCCAAGGTAATATATAGGCTTGAATAAAACAAATAAGGATTGGCCTAATAATTATGTTGGATTGTATATTTATTATTTTGGACTTTTGTTTAATAAAAAACCCACATAAAGTTATAAATATATTGGGCTAAGTTTTTATTATTTTGGGTTTTATTTAAAGACCTAAGACAAATAATAAAAAAGCTCAGTTAGTGGAGTAGCCCTAGTCCATCTTAGTTTAGGGTAGTTAGCCTTGAGGACTTATATAATCCTAATAATGACTGGCTAGGTTTAAGGAATTAATCCCTAGCAAGCTACCCGCCACTTGCTTCCTTGCTCTCTTTCAGTTTTTCATCAATAAAATAATCCTAGACTACTGTCATCGATAGATTAATTTGCGAAACTGAGAGGATACCTTAGAAGATAAAAAACTCCAACTTTTAAAGCATTTCATGCATAGGAGCAGGCATTTGGTAGGACTTTCAGTTAGTAATACACCGGAGGTTACAATTCAGACAAGTTCCAGATAGCCAATGGTTAGTGGATTCTGGTTATTGTCATGGTTTCTTCTAATTCTAGGAGAAAAAGTAAGCATGCAATCTTAATATCTAATTTATTTTAAAATTCCACTGTGCTTGTGTGATTCTCATTCCTACAAGTGGTATTAGAGCCATTGTTAAACACTTAGGAGCCTACTTATTATTTTTATTTATGTGATCTATATGATTTTGGTTTCTTGATTATTTGTACACCTTGTGAGTGGAGGTATAGGGTCTTGTAATTATTATTTTTCCTTATTTGTTAGTTTTAGGTTTTTGGTAGAATCTGATATACACCTCACAAGTGGAAGTATAGGCAATTGTAAAAATTGTGTTTTAGCATAAACAACTTTTATTTTCTACAAGGATTTGGGTTCTAGATATAAAAAATCAGTTGGTACTAGCAAAGGGCTAAAGGAAAAGTGCAAAAAAAGGAGAAACAATTGAAATCGGAGTTATTAGGGCTGTTTCAGAAATTCTCACTGTCGTGAATAGTACCAACTAGCACCTGCTACTGTGTACAATCCGGTGCCAATTCCTTCCTAGATAAAAATCAGCGAACAAACAGAGACTAGTTGGTTCTGGTTCCTTTATGGAAAAAAGGCGGTGACGAAAATAGTAACAACCCGACACTGGCCCATTAGGTCTAGTCGGTGCCGGTCCTTCTCTGATTTGGTGTGATCTGGGTAAAATTTTTTTCTATAGTTTTCTTTTTAGGAAACCAATCATATGTGATCTTTATTTTTATACATAACTTTTTTTTTCTATAAATAAATTGCATACAAATGCTAGTTGGAACTACCTTAGGATTAAACAAGATTATCTTTATATATGGTGTTTAATTCTACCTTATTTGATCACATAGGTTAAAAGAATAGAAAGAGTATAAAAATAATTTTATTTTACCCGTACTTTATTCTTTTATTGTGAACAAGGAATAAATTGCGTTTCAAGTAAATATGGTAATTTAGATCTTTTTAAAGTGAGATTCATGAATTTATTTTCTTAAAGGAGTTTTGCCCATGAGATAAGAAAATAATTTGAATCCAGGAATAATTACCTAGATTATTTCTTAGAAAAACACAAGTAAAACATTTTAAATAAAATATTTAGTAGGAGAGGGATTCCAACGGTTCTATGGCTTCTATCCCTTTCAATGTTAAGGATCGTGGAGTTCATTCGGGTCACCTTGGGAGTGGCACCAGATAGGATGGTTTTCTAAAAGAATCCAGATTTAATAGATTGAATCAAACTAATTTAGGGTAAGTGTTATATTCGGCCAGCCCACTTGGAGTCCATAATACTAGATTGCTCATATTTCATGTGAAATAGTGACCAACCCTACGTTGGAGCTAATTTCTCAATCATAAACTAAACGATTGAGTAGTGGGTGGTTATACACTTAACTTAAAAAATTGTTAACCTTCCCAAGAAGCTATGTCAATTTTTCTAGGAGTTAAATTTTAACATTTTGATAGTTTTTTAAGGGTTTATCTATTATCAGGATAAATGTTTTGTTCACTTTAAATGTATGTTTTATGTGAAAAGGCATAAACTTATAAAAATTTTCAAAAACTTTTCCAGAAATGTTTGGTGGAGGTTTTTTTAACCATTTGGTTATTATTCTCAAAGAGAATATGTTAACTGGCCCAAATTATGTGGACTAAAAAAGGAACTTAAACATTGTACTTACTGCCGAAGAGTATAAGTATATTTTAATAGGCTTCTGTCTTGAGATTAGAAAAAATTCTACTGTAGAAGAGCGAGAGGCTGGGAAAGCATAGAAAAAAGCCAATGAAATGACTGATGCTATATATTAACTTTTGTATCTAATGTTTTCCAATCCAAACATGAGAATAAGGCCATTGCTTATGACATAGACTGCTTTCTAAAGGAAATGTTTGCTGACAAAAGCCTCTTGACCCGCAAGGTAAGAAACTCTTAAGGCAATCATGAATACTAGGATGGCTAAGGGAACTTGAGTTCGTGAGTGTATGCTCAAGATAATTATTACTTTCGAAGAAACTAATGTACTTGGTGTAATTATTAACCCTGAGAGTCAAATAGATAAAATGCTTGAGACTCTACCGAAATCCTTTACTTAGTTCAAATTAAATTACAACATGAGCAAGATGATCATGACTCTTTTAGAGTTAATGAAGGAAATTTAGACCACGGAGAAGATCATGAAGCCCAAGTCTATAGTCTTATTGCTAAAGATCTCATCTTTTGGAACTAAGCCCAAAGCCAAAAAGTTCAGGAAGAAGAAGGGGAATGCAGTTGGATCAGCTGGGGCTAGGCTTAATGTGAAGCCCAAAGGAAAGTACTTTAAGTGTGGCAAGAAGGGTCATTGAAAAATGGAATACCCAGTTTTCTTAGCTAAGAACACAGGTACAATTCTCTTCTTAGAGTCTATTTTGATGGTTGGATCTTTATCCACTTGGATTGTAGATTTCGGAGCTACTAAGCATATCTGTAACTTCTTGTAAGGGTTAAAGAAGATAAGGTGACTCAATAAAAGAGGGTATGCAATTTGAGTTGGCAATGCAGCTAAAATCTGGGCAGAAGCAATAAGAGAGATGACTTTGTGTTTTGATTTAGATAGGATTCTTTTTTTAAAAAATGTTCTATATGTTCTAGTGTTTAAACAGAATTTGATTTTAGTTTCTAAATTAATGGATCATTGCTATTCTATTTCATTCTATTCTGGTGTTATAATTAGTAGAAAATAGAAATTTCATTTGTTTTGGAAACATATATGGAAACTTATTTCATTTGAATCCTATAAGTCATCAAATCAATAACATAAAAATTGAAATAACTAATAAGAAGAGAAAGATAATAGATAACGAATCGTATTTATGGAACCTTAGATTGAGACATATTAATCCTAATCAGATTTAGAGACTTATCTATGATAGGCCTTTGGGCTCATTGATATTGGAAGAGTAGCCTCAGTATGAATCATGCCTTAAGGGGAAGATGACTAAAAGGTTATTCAACTAAAAGGTAAAAAGGGCTAAGGAAATACTTAGCATTGTTCATAGTGATATTTGTGGCCCAATGACTACATCAGCTAGAGGTGGATACAAGTACTTTATCACGTTCACTAATGATTACTCACGCTTTGGGTATGTTCATTTAATAAGGAGTAAGTTTGATTTTTTTTGAGAAATTTAAAGAGTATAAGGCTGAAGTAGAGTGTCAAACAGGTAAACAGATCAAAACATTGAGATCAGATCGTAGTGAAGAGTATTTTTTTAGTGAGGTTAAGGATTACTTGGTATATCACGGGATTGTATCTTAGCTAACTACATCTGGGATACCCTAGCAGAATGGAGTAGCTGAGAAAAGGAACACAACATTGCTAGAAATGGCTAGGAGCATGATAAGTCATGCATCTCTTCTTGTTTTCTTTTGGGGATATACCCTAGAGATGGCAATATACATTTTGAACTTAGTACCTTTCAAATCAATTTCTAGGGCTCTTTATGAGATGTGGATGGGATGAAAATCCAGTTTGAATTATCTCAAGATATGGGAATGTCTAACTTATGTATTGATTAAGGGGAACAAGCTAGAACTAAGGTTAGAATTATGTTATTTCGTTAGATATCCAAAAGAAACTAAAGGTGGATATTTCTATCATTCTAAGAAGTAAAAGATGATTGTTAGCACTCATATTAGATACTTAGAGGATGATCAAAAAATGTTTACTAGTGGTTCAAAGAAGGTAGAATTAGAAGAGAATATATAATTCTCTTTAGATCAAAACAACCCAATTGAGGAATCAAGAGAGACACAACTTGCTATTCCTATATAAGCGGAGCCTCGTCATAGTGGGAGGGTAATTCATTTTCTGGAAAGATGGATTGAAGGGATCTTTGATCTAGTCTCCGAATATCAGGAATAAGATCCCACTAGATACAAGGAGGCTATTGCTAACTTTGATGCAGATAAGTGGCTTAAAACAATAAATGCAGAGATTAAATCTATACATGTTAACTATGTTTGGGATCTTGTCACTGCACCTGAAGGAATAAAACTCATAGGGTGTAAGTGGGTATACAAGAAGAAAAGATGAGTAGATGGGAAGGTTGAAACTTTCAAAGCAAGGTTGGTGGCAAAAACATGTACTCAGAAAGAAGGGATCGATTATGAGAAAACTTTTTCACCAATAGCCATACTTAAATCCATTAGGATACTCCTAGCCATCGTTTGTCATTATGACTATGAGATATGAAAAATGGATGTTAAGAATGCCTTCCTTAATGGCAATCTTAGTAAAAACATCTATATATTCCAATCAGAAGTATTCATTACTAAAAGTTAAGAACACATGGCCTGCATATTTAAGAAGTCCATTTATGGACTTAAGCAAGTTTCAAGAGTATAGAACATACATTTTAATAAAACTATAAAGCCTTATGATTTCATTCAAAATGTGGATGAACTGTGTGTTTATAGGAAATTAGATGGTGAAATGCATCATTCTTGGTACTATATAGATAATATTCTACTCATTAGAAATGATGTAGGGGTATTATCATTTATTAAAGTTTGGCTATCTAGTCAATCCAGTATGAAAGATTTGGGAGAAGCTAATTACATTTTTTGAATAAAGTTTCTTAGAAATAGGAAGCAAAGAATATTAGACTTAACTCAGGCATCTTATATTGATAAGATATTGTCAAAGTATAGCTTGGATCAGTGTAAAAAGGCATTTAGACACGAATGGATCCTATATTCCAAACAGTGTCCTAAGACACAGGAAGATAAAGAAAGAATAAGTAGGATTTCTTATACTTTGGCAGTAGAAAGTCTCATATATGTTATATTTTACACAAGGCCTAATATCTATTTTGCTATAGGCATCAAACCCTAAGGAAGAACATTGGTAAGTTGTAAAGTATATACTCAAGTATCTAAAAGAAACAAGAGCTTATGTGTTGGTTTACAGGGCTGATGACTTGGTTCCAATCAGATACACAGATTAGATTTCCAGGTGGATAAAGATGAACGGAAATCCACTAGTAGATATGTGTTCATTTTTTCTGGAGGAGCAATTTCATAGAGAAATATCAAACAATCTTGTTTTGCTATTCGACCATGGAGGTTGAGTACGTGACAACTTCAGAAGCGTCTAAGGAGGCAGTTTTGCTCTAAAAATTCCTACCAGAACTTGGAGTCATGCCTAATATGGACAAACCACTGATTATGTATTGCGATAATATTGGAGTAATATCACAATGCAAGAAACCTAGGAACCATAAGAAGGGTAAACACGTTGAAAGGAAGCACCACTTGATTTGGGAATTCATTCAGAGAAGGGAGATACTAGTAGATCAAATTTCCTTGGAGAATAATCTGGTGGACTATTTACTAAGTTTTTGGCAGAGAAAGTGTTTTGACGATACTTGGATGCCATAAGAGTAGGCACATATGGACTATCTTAGTCTTTATAATGCAAGTAGGAGATTATCGAAAATATGCCCTAAAAGACATAGAAATTCTGTAAAGAAATGTGTTTTGAAATAATAAAAGTATTTATTTTAATAAGTTTGTAATTGCATTTCTTTCATACAATAAGATCTAAGTATATTAGTAAGTGATCTATGTGTTCAGTCATGTTTCACAATACGGTGCAGATTATAGGTTACTAACATACAAGAAAAAATATTTTTTGATCGATTGATGAAGTTGAGTACTTCGTTAAAGCTTAGATCATTACACTATGGTTTCTAAGTGAGAAATAGTTTATATTTGACCAGTGAGTAATCTTCTCACACCAATAGTGTATGCGTATTTGGAATACGTAGAATTTGACTGCCTAATAGTAGTATTTACAAAAGTATTATGATAAATAAATGCTGGACTATTGCTGCTACTGCGTGAATAAATACTCTATAGTTTGAGTATGAGTTGGCGATTTGGTAAAATTGGACGTATATATTTTGATATATTATAGGTGAGATTTCCTCCAGGAGATCAAGATCCTAATATATTGGGCATGTATCTTTAGTTTGATTAAGACGGACTTATACAATAGAGCTTCTATATCTTTCTTTATGAAAAGAGTGATCACTCTTTTGTGATGGTCTAAGATAATCTGTAAAATCCAGAGCCTTGGAAAATAACTAAGAGTATTGCTTTGAGGGTCGTTTCCTTTAGATAAGCAGTTATACTCTTAAAGGTCATAGATTATGGGATAGAGGTCAAAAGATGGTAGATGTCATTGAGAGAATGTGATAGTACCAACTAGTCCTATCTTAATGATGTGTGTTACATAGAGGAATATTTTCGTCATTACACCTGTAAGTCAGAGATAATGCTTGTTAATATTATCCTCGAGGTCAATATCTTCATATAGTGATGGATAAAGACATTTAAAATGCAAAATGCTACTGTTTATTTGGTAGGGGCATTTTGGTCTTTTAGAAGCCAAGGATAATATGTTTTTTGGTCCCCAAGGTAACTTCAAAAACCAAAATGACTATCATTACACAAATTGTTTAAATTGTTTGAGGGATGAGAGTATTTATTTTATTCTAGAATGTCCATTTGGCTAGAATAATTAATTAAGTCCAAGAGTAATTTATGGGCTTGAATAAAATAAATAAGGATTAGCCTAATAATTATGTTGGATTATATATTTATTATTTTGGGCTTTAGTTTAATAAAAGACCCAAATAAAGTTATAAATAAACTGGGCTAAGTTTTATTATTTTAGATTTTATTTAAAGACCCAAGACAAATAATAAAAAGGCTTAGTTGGTGGAGTAGCCCTAGTCTGTCTTGGATTAGGGTAGCTAGCCTTAAGGACTTATATAATCATAATTTGAGGCTGGCTAGGTTTAAAGAATTAATCCCTAGCAAGCTAGCCGCCACTTGCTTCCTTACTCTCTTTCAGTTCATTCTCAAAAAAATAATCCTAGACTACTTTCACTGGTAGATTGATTTGTGAAGTTGAGATGATACCTTGGAAGGTCAAAAGCTCCAACCTTTGAAGCGTTTCATGTGTAGGAGCAAGCATTTGGTAGGACTTCCAGTTAATAATACACCGAAGGTTGCGATTCAGACGAGTTCCAAACAGCATAATGGTCAGCAGATTCTGGTTATTGCCATGGTTTCTTCTAATTCTAGGAGAAAAAGTAAGCACGCGATCATAATCTCCTATTTATTTTTAAATTTCACTGTGCTTGTGTGGATTTCATTCTTACACCCATATGTTTTCTGAAATAGGACAAGTGATTCCTATATTAAGAAGTTTGATCACTTCACTTTGAACCACCTCCTTCATATTTGAATTTTACTTTCATTGAGTTGTACTACAGGTTTGACACATTCTTCCAATAATATATTTTATGTGCAAAAGGATGGGCTGATTCCCTTTATATCAGTGATTTTTCATACTATAACTCTCTTGTACCTTATTAAAACTTGAAGCAACTATAGCTTCTACTTTTTTTCTAAATCTTTAGCAATGATCAATGGTAACCTATTTCTTGGTGCCAAAAAAATGTATATTCTAAATAATTGAGCAGCTCTTTCAACTCCAATTTTGGAGTGTCTTCAATAGATAGTCTCATCCTACTAAGGCTTAATTTCTCAAGAGTCCCAAAAACTTTTTGTCCAATGGTATTCTTAACATCCTCCACATGTGCTATAACTTCTTGTATCAATTGTCCTTTTGCTTCATAGTCATCATCCTTTACCAAATGTGCAACCCATAATGTTTCAATGAAGTGCTCTTGCACAAAATCATTGGTACACTCATTAAGGATATCAATCGCAAAACAAAAGTCATCTTATATTGAAGGGTATTTCATACCTTCAGAAATCCTAATGACAACTTCTTCCTCCTCTACTCTTAATGTCAACTTTCCGTCATGAACATCTATGATAGCTTTAGCAGTAGCCAAGAAAAGGCATTCCAAAATCAAAGAAATTTTAGAATCTTAAGCCGTGTCAAGAATAACAAAGTCCACAAGAAAAATAAATCTATCCATTTTTACAAACACATCTTCAACAATTCCTTTAAGATACTTTATAGATCTATCTGCAAATTGGATAATCATCCTAGTGGGTT
The DNA here is from genome assembly GCA_026120185.1 of Voacanga thouarsii. Taxonomy (NCBI): domain Eukaryota; kingdom Viridiplantae; phylum Streptophyta; class Magnoliopsida; order Gentianales; family Apocynaceae; genus Voacanga; species Voacanga thouarsii. Next base: position 9,279,432 of record JANUWF010001287.1, on the reverse strand, counting down.
TTGTTTCACCTAGGCCTAACTTTTTAAAAATTGCATAAGGTAATAAGTTTATGTTAGCTCCTAGATCAGCCAACGCGGTACCAAAAGTGACATTTCCAGTCATACAAAGGATAGAAAAACTTTCTAGATCCTTTGATTTTTTTGGTAGTGTCTCCTTACATTGTAGAATGGCAAAACATTCTTCATTTTGAGTCACAACAAAAAATTCCTCAAGCTTTCTTTTATTTAACAAAACATCATTGAAGAACTTGTCATATATAGGCATTTTAGCTAAAGCTTCAACCAATGGAATATTCATATACACTTGCTTGAACAACTTCAAAAATTTGAAAGATTGTTCATTATCCTTCTCTTTTTTAAGCTTACCTAGATATGAAATAAGAGGAGTGGGGTCTAGCACTTTTTTTTGTCATCTCCCTGCTTTTTTGATTGGAGTGACGGCATCGATTTGGTCACTTTACATGGTGTTGTAGACTTTTTGTACTCCTCACTTTCTGCTATAGAGGATTGTTCATCTTCTAACTACTTCCCACCATGTAGTGTAATTACCTTGGCATATTCTCCTTGCTTGTACTTCAATTGTCCATCTTGAATTATTTTTGCCAATTACCCACGTTGATGATTCAATTTGGCAAGTAAAGCCCCTTGTATTTTGAGCAACTCATCCATTATTTGGAAATACTCATTTACTGTAGTTGCAAAGTCTACAAATAACTCTTCAATAGATGGATTTATTGATTACTTCCCAAGTTCTTCAAAATGATATACTTGATCCTTTTGATAAGAGCCTAAAGACATTTGCATCACTTTTCCTCAAAACAGAATTCCTCAAAGAATAGATGTCCTAATCAAACCAAAACCATGTTAATATCTCAATAAAAATCAAATATCTCCAAAATCTATCAATAGTTATGAACTATCAAAACAAAAATAAGTATAACAAATATTCACATACTATAAAAAATAAAGAAAACAAAAAATCTACAAAACTAAGACAAAGATTAACAAAACTATCAACTTCCTAAGAAAAGTAAAAGATATCAACAAACTAAATGAATGATGGAATCAACAAAAATCAAATGTTTTTAGGATATTGACGCAGGATCCTTGGTTATAGTGCCAAAAACTTGTTGTTGTGTAAGCCTACAATGTGTTGTGTAACAAAAAATATATCCACTGCTCAATCAAGTTTAAAATTAAAATATCAATTTAACTCGCATACACACATAATTGGGCAAATATAACCATCATGTAGTATATAGTGTAGTTGGTAAGTATCAAAGATCCACAAGAAAGGACATCAATTTCCCTTACTTCCACCTAAGTTCTATTGTTTAATCAACCAAAATAAGAAAAAAAAATGACTAATTACTACTAAGTACAGAAGAGTACCATGCAAATACATCAACCCAATTAACAAGATAAAGTTTAGAAGATCACAAGACAAGATTTGTGTAAGAAACAGAGATTGGCAACATAATTAAAAAGAATTCCCCTAAAATACTCAAATATGAAACATTATTTAATCAATTGAGATCAAATTCAAGCATTGGCAAGATTTTCAAAATAATATAAAATTCACTCTCTCTCTAGTAATAAATTTCTTACCTTTGGACCCAACTCATAGATATCTTCATTATACAAATTAAATCTAAGGATGCATAAAAATCAAGGAAATCCAAATATAATCCAAAATGCCGTAGAATCCTTATCTCTAGGTGATTTCATAATCTCATCTACCACAAAGTTCTCAATCTCACAAATTCTTTCTTAAGTTTATCAAGAGAAAATAAATCTATTGAATTAACATAAAAAGGAACTCATCTCATGCATCATTTCTCAAGTTTGATATAACAGAATTACCCAATTAATCAATCTAATTAATCAAACCCAAGTGATAGATTACTCAAAATATAAGTCAATAGATCAAATAATCATCCAATACAAGAGTAAAATAGGGTACAACCTTTTAATTATAACTCAAATCAAGTAAATTTAACATCCACAAAATAAAATTACAAAGGGAGAAAGGGAAAACTCATAGACAAGGTTTCTCTTGTATTTTGCAATCTTCCTTTGGTTGCTCCTCTTCTTCTCAAACCCTCATTTGATCTTCTCTTCTTGGCTCTCCCTTGTGTTTCCAAGGTTTTCAAATGTATTTTTTGGATGGCTCTCTTGTAGTTCCTGTTTATTGAGAGCCATTTATAGGTTGTTCTCTCGAATTCCTAAAATTTTGTAGAACATGGGGTTATCTGGGATATTGCACGGCACTATGGAAGGTGGTATACACATTGTCGTGCATGCTTTGATATTCCTATACCAATCTTGAAACAATGTCGTGGCACTTGAATTCATTATGTGTTGTGCACATGCACAACTACATTGAAGATGAGCTGCACCGTACAGTTGAAGCCTAGAAGTTTTGGCATTTCTGAATTTTGATATTGCATAGTGACATAGAAAGTGATGGCATAGCATTGTGGTCATTCAGTATCTTAACTTCTGACCTTCGAGTGGTGCATAGTGCCATAGAAGTAGATCTGCATGTCGCTGTATTGCTTCAGTTTAACTCTTTTTAATTTTTTTCTCCTTAAATCCATTTCTAATTTCAATTCATTGCAACCTACAATAAACAAAGAGAAAATGGGGAATTAAGTAGCAATCTAAAATAAATTTCAAAGACTTTGAAGTGCAAAGAATATGTAAACTATGCATATAATGAACAATTATCAGTAGTCTTATTTAATTATCTGGTTAAATACAACTTAAGACCATGCCATGATATAGAATTCATCAAGTAGAAAACTATGATGAATTTAGGTCAAAGGACTTATAGTATCACTATTTAAAAGAGAAGTACTTATGACATGGACCACGAAGTATTCTCATAGCGGGTGATGTCTAATATAATGCTTTCTAACATTATCTTATAATTTGACATAATGTCCCATATATCTATAACTAGTAAAATGTAGCTATCAAGTCATAAACATATTAATCTTAATTTATTATTATTTCACCAATAATAATCGATTAGGGATATTTTAAGAATAGTCATTCTACTTACTATAGGGTTTTACTATCAAATCATGTAATTGATAACCATAAAGCGAAATATACTATTCATGAAAATAAATACATCATATTATTAAAAATACTAGATGACAAATACAAATTGCTTAGGGTATTTCCACAACATATATGTGACGCAAGTATAGCGAAAAAAATAAAAACTAAATCAGAGTTTCTGATCGCAAGTTTACTTTTTTTTTTCTAGAACTAGAAGAAATTGTGGCAGTAAACAGATTTAGGTGTTCAATAGGCTGTCTAGAACTCATCTAAACGTAACCCACGAAGTAGTACTGACTAGAAATCTTGCCAAACATCCACTCCTATACATGAAACATGTATAATCCTGAAGCTTTTGACCTAGAGAAAGAGAGAGCAAGGTGGCGGCTAGCTTACTTGGGATTCAACTTAGTCAACCACCATGAGGGTTTTAAATAAACCCGTAACCTGGCTAACCCTAGTCCTACACGGGCTAGGGTTTTATCTATCAACTGGGCCTTTTATTAATGGTCCTGAGTCTTTTATTAAAACCTAAAATAATAAAACTTAACCCACCTTATTTATTATTTTATCTAAGTCTTGTATTTAACTAAAACCTAAAATAATAAACATATATCCTAATAGAATCATTAGGCTAACTACATATATCCTATTAGAATCATTAGGCTAACTCTTATTTATTTTATTCAACCCAAATATTAAATTGAACTCATTAGAATTAATTAATTAATCAATCTAGCCGATGAATTAACCTTGAACTTAATCGATTATTCTATCCCAACGGACTTTCTAAATAAAATAAATTCTCTCATTCTTCATCAAAGGATCATGGTAATTATCAGAAAGTAAATAACATAGCAGAAGTATAAAAATTTTACATTTTCTTCTAAGCGCAACGGAAGAATGCTTAGATTGAGATATAGTGGATTGTTGACTTTTGATAGGGCCTAAATTGTCATATATATTCCTAGTTATTTGAGTATATTTTGTGACACTTTTGATATAATAACTAATCATATTCTTTTCTATTTGATTTTTTACTTATAAAAAAGTTTTTTTTTTGTAATTTTATGAAAAATAAGTGAATTTGGAGCTAATTAAATAAATTTCCAGTTTAGACTAGATACCAGGCCAAGAAGATGGACCTGGCACTGGGCCATGTCTGGAGAAGGACAGAGGAAAATAGAAAAAATGAAATTGGCCGTTGTTCAGTGAGCATGAAATTGGAAAATAGAAAAAGAAAAGGAAACAAGAGCAAAAAGTGAAGCCATGGCTCGGTGGCTTCATGGCTCCATAAAAAGACAAAATGAAAAAGAAAAGAAAACAAGCAATCGATCACTGAAGGAAGTAAAGAAAACAAAGGAAAAAAAAGGAAAAGGACAAACACATCATGGGGCGAATGCAACAAAGAAGAATAGCGGCTCGACAGCTTCGGCGGCTCGGAATTGGTTCGGGTGAGCCGATTGCAAAAGGAAAGTGCAGTCTGGTGGCTCGACTTCAGAGAATTCAAAGGAAATTTCAGTGGCTCGTCAATAGCTTGGCAATTAGCTTCCGCAAGAATGTTTCTTCAGTGCAAAATGACGACAAACAGAGTGCTCAATTTCTTGTAATTAAGTCGGTGAATTTGCAAAATTAGTTCCAGAATTATAATTGGAAATTGCTTCTTCTCTCTTTTGGATTTTTAGGAAACTTATAAGCCTATAAATAAAGGTTTTTTTACGTACGTAAAAAGTGTGCTCAATGTGGAGATTTAGAAATATTTTTTAGCATGCACCATTAATATTTTCTCTAGAGAAATTACTCAAAGAGTATTAATTTTTAGAAGAAGTTTTTATTAGAAATTGAAAAGCTTGTCTATGAGTATTTACTTTTTTTCTTTATTTTTTTCTTGAATAATGATGAATTTAATTCTTTAATTATATTTAGATATTATTCTTGAATTTATAATTTTGAGTTAGTTTAGTTATTTGATTAATTAATTATTTTTTTCATATTTGATTACTTGTTTTATTACGAAGTTGGTTGGATGATTTTTGTTATTAACTTATTTGAAAAATGGGTTGATAATGATTTCAATTAATTAATTTCATATTTATTATCTCTTAACTTGCTTGAAAAAATTGGCTATTTTTCAAGAAGTTGGGTAATCAAATGTTGGTTGATGATTGCTAGAATATGGATTTATTGCCTAATTTCATATTTTAAATCACCAAAAATATAGAGATTTTTATGAGGATTGGTTTTAATGCATCTTTTAAGTAATACTGATGAGATAGAATATATCCATTAAGTTACTTAGAAAATAGGGAATCATGGATTGCAAACGAAATAGTTCTATTTTAATCATTCATGAGACTAAGATGATAATTGATTGTAATATTTGCTAAATGATTTATTGTTATGTTTTTAAGAATATTTGTCTAATTACATAGTATTTTATCCTTGAGTTGTATATATATTTTTTTAATTTTCTCTTTATAATTTTATCACTTTATTGGGTCAGTTAAATAATGAATGAAAAGTAATTAGTGGTACTTATTCATTTGAGGATCGATACTCTTTAATTCTCTATACTAAGCTTGCGATGAGTATACTTGCTCGTATGTATATTTTGAAATTAATATTTTAATTAAAACTTGACTAAGGGATGGATTTAAATTCAATGATTTTTATATACTCAAAATTTACGCATCAATTCGGCGCCGTTGCTAGGGAACAATATCATGAAAATTGGGATTTCATTGATTTAGCCATATAAATATGTAAATAGATAGATACATGTCAATAATTACTAACTTGTTTTTGGTATGTTTGTATATATTGTATTTTTAGATATTTAATTTTATTAACCCTATGTTAATGTGAAATATGTATATTAATTGTATTCGACTATTCGATAATTTTTACGTTATAAATTTTGAGTCAATACTAACACTTTTATTTTTAGATTTGAACTTTTGCTGATACGATATTTTAGACAAACTGAATTTATTTTATTTTTATTTATTTATTTTTATAATTTTAAATTTTAGTTTAATATTTAATTTATGCATTCTTATTTTACATTTATTGTGACGCACTTTAACATAGGATTAATTTTTATTTATGTATTTATTTTGTTTTTATATTAAAAGTAAAAAAAATATTTTTTTACTTTGACCGAGCCATTCCTCACCCCATTTTTCCTTTCTTTTTCTTCACTTTTTCTTTTTTCCCCTTTTCCTTATCTTGCTCAGATTTTTGTTTTTGTTCTTTTCTACTTCCTTCCGTTTATGCCTTTTTCTTTGGCTTTTACTTTTCTTGTTTGTCCCATGAATAATGTAACTGTGTAAGTAATGTAAATAGATAAATAGTTTTATTTTTTATACCATGTAAATAATTTGCTTGAGGTGTTGTATATATTTAATTATTTTGATTTTTTTTTGTGTGAATAAACCATATATTAATGTACTATAATAATAATTTTGTTGTTTTTTTATTATTAGTTGCTAAATATTTCATATTAGTAATACTATCAATAATAATATTTGTACTTGTACTTTGTAATTAGAATATATTGTTGTATTTATTTTCTTAGTATTATTGTAATAGTTTAATTATTCCATATAATAGTAATAGTAATTCGAGCTATAATATTCATTAGTTATAATTTATGTTACTATATCATTGTACAATAATTGTTTTGTATGTCTGTAACTGTTTTGTTGTTTTTATTATTGGAAAAAAAAAATTGTCGGTATACTATTTTTAAAAAAAATTGAAAAAAAAATGTTGTATTTTTAATTTTTGTGTTTTTTTATTGTTGCGTTAACATTAATCAATAACTATAATACATGAAATTATAATTAATTGTAAAATATATTATTGTATTTAGGTTATTATTTTCTTATATATTTATTTCTAATAATTATTTTTTTTAATTTTAATTTTTTGTTGCAAAGCATGCTCATGTTGCTTTATATATATGTATGTATGTATGTACCTGGGCACGGCTTTCATAAAGCCTTGCCCGAATATGATTATTTTTGGTATCATAGCCTAGGATGGCTTGATAAAAGCCTCCCCAGGCTTTGTATTGTAATGCTTTTTAAAAATAATAATAAAATAAAAAATTTTAGGGAGCCACGGCTCTAAGCCGTGACTTGTTTTATTTTTTTTGGTTACATTCTTGTACATCCTCCCCTGGATGTTTCCTCTCATTTTTTTTTTTTTTTTGTTTATTTCACCTTTTTTCCCCCTCTTTCCTTTTACTTTTTCTTTCTTTGTTGTTCCAAATTTCCTTTGTCTTTTCCTTTCCCGTTTCTTCTTCTTTGCTCCTCTTCACCTGGTGTCTTCTTTGATTTTTCTAAGCCTGTTTGAATTTTTGGAATTTTGTATTTTAAAAAAAATCCAAGTCAAGTAAATTCACAGTAAATTTTTTTCTGGAATTTTCTTTTTTATATTTATTTATTTTTTACTCAGCATGGAAATATAGTTGTTGATTTTTGTTTTCATTTAATTTTCTTTTATTTTCTATTGTTACTTTTCTTTTAATTCTTTTTTATACTTGTTATGTTTGTTTTTCTTTTTGTGGATTTCTTCACCTTTCGCCAACAATAATTCTTTCGACTTCTTGAAGGCAAACTTCACTTTATTTGGAGCTAATCTACTTTGTGGAGTATTATTTTCTTTTCTCTCTTTACATTTTTTGTCCTTTGGCTATGCTTTATTGTACTATTTGTGGCTATTGAGGACAATATCCAATTTAAATATGGGAAATGGATTTAATATTTTCTCCGGTGCATTTTTTTGAGATTCAATGGATTTTCAATGACTATGGGGATAGTTTTGATCTTTTTTTTTTTTTTGAAAATTGTGGTATGAAATTGTTTTTGCCTATGATAAGGTTTTAATTTTCTTTTTCACGTTGAATATAATTTTGTCATTCAAATTGGTTGGATTTTATTGAGTAAAATTATGTATTAAGTTGAATATATTAAGTCTTGGCCAATGATGAATTTAATTCTTTAATTGTATTTAGATATTATTTTTGGATTTATAATTTTAAGTTAATTTAGTTCTTTGATTAATTAATTATTTTTCTTGGTATTTGATTACTTATTTTATTATGAAGTTGGTTGGTTGATTTTTATTATTAACTTGCTTGAAAAAAGGGTTGATAATTACTTCAATTAATTAATTTCATATTTGTTATATCTTAACTTACTTGAAAAAGAGATTAATTGTCAAAAACTTGGATAATCAAAAGTTAGTTAATGATTGCAAGAATATTGATTCATTGACTAATTTCATTTTTTAAATCACTTAAAATTTAAGAATTTTTATGATGATTAGTTTTAATGCATCTTTTAAGTAAGATCGGTGAGATATAATATATTATTAAGTTACTTAGAAGATAGGGAATCATGGATTGCAAATGAAGTTGTTCTAATTTAATTCTTTATGAGACTAAGATAATAATTGATTGTGATATTTACTAAATGATTCACTATCATGCTTTTAGGAATATTTGTCTAATTACATATTCTTTCATCCTTGAGTTATATATATATTTCTTTATTTTTCTCTATATAATTTTATCACTCGGTTAAATAATGAATGAAAAGTGATTATTGTGTACTTGTTCATTTGAGGATCGATACTCGTTAATTCCCTATACTAAACTTGTGATGAGTATACTTACTTGTTTGTATATTTTGAGATTAATGTTTTAATTAAAGCCTGACTAAGGGATGGATTTAAATTCAATGATTTTTATACACCTAAAATTTACTTATCAAGTTTTTAGTACTGTTGTCGGGAAATAATATCATAAAAACTTGAATTTCATTGATTTAACCATGTAAATATGCAAATAGGTAGATACATGTCAATAATTACTAACTTCTTTTTGGTATGTTTGTATATATTGTATCTTTAGCTATTTAATTTTATTAACCCAATGTTAATGTGAAATATGTGTATTAATTGTGCTCGACTATTCGATAATTTTTACGTCATAAATTTTGAGTCATTACTAATGTTTTTTATATTTAGATTTAAACTTTTGCTGACATGATATTTTAAACGAATTGAATTGAATTTATTTATTTTATAATTTTTAATTTTAATTCAATTTTTAATTTTTGCATTCTTATTTTACATATATTGTGCCCATGTTTTAACGTATGATTAATTTTTATTTATGTATTTATTTTTTTATATTGAAAGAAAAAATATATTTTTTACTTTGATTGAGCCATTCCCCACCCTATTTTTCCTTTCTTTTTCTTTTTTTTCTTCTTTTTCCTTTTTCACATTTTCTTTATCTTGCTCAGATTTTTGTTTTTATTCTTTTCTTCTTCCTTCCGTTTATGCCTTTTTCTTTGGCTTTTACTTTTCTTGTTTATCCCTTGAATAATGTAACTGTGTAAGTAATGTAAATGGATAACTAGTTTTATTTTTGATACGATGTAAATAATTTGCTTGAGGTGTTGTATATATTTAATTATTTTGAAAAAAAAAATTGTTGTGAATAAACCATATATTAATGTACTATAATAATAATTTTGTTGTTTTTTTATTATTAGTTGCTAAATATTTCATATTAGTAATACTACCAATAATAATATTTCTATAATTAGAATATATTGTTGTATTTATTTTCTTAGTATTATTGTAATAGTTTAATTATTCCATATAATAATAATAGTAATATGAGCTATATTATTGTACAATAATTCTTTTGTATGCCTGTAACTGTTTCGTTGTTTTTATTGTTGAAAAAAAATTGTTGGTATACTATTTTAAAAAAAAATTAAAAAAACGTTGTATTTTTAATTTTTTTTTGTTAATATTAATCAATAACTATAATACGTGAAATTGTAATTAATTGAAAAATATATTATTGTATTTAGGCTATTATTTTCTTGTATGTTTATTTTTAATAATTATTATTCTATTTTATTTTTTTTTTTTTGTTGCAAAGCATGCTCATGTTGCTTTATAAAAAAAAAAAATGGAACAAAAACAAGAAGAAAAAAATATATATGTATCCGGGAACGGGTTTTGTAAAGCCAGGCCCGGATGTGATTATTTTTGGTATCGTAGCATCAAGCCTTCCCAAGCTTTGTGTTGTAATGTTTAAAAAAAAAAACAATAAAATAAAAAATTTTAGAGAGCCACGGCTCTAAGCCGCGACTTGTTTTGTTTTTTTTGGTTACACTTGTACATCCTCCCCAGGAGGTTTCCTCTCATTTTCTTTTGTTTATTTCACTTTTTATTTCTCTTTTCTTTTACTTTTTTTTTCTTTGTTGTTCCAAATTTCCTGTCTTTTCCTTTCCCGTTTCTTCTTCTTTGCTCCTCTTCACCTGGCGTTTTCTTTAATTTTTCTAAGCCTGTTTGAATTTTTGGAATTTTGTATTTTTTTTAAAAAAATTCCAAATCGAGTAAATTCACAATATTTTTTTTCTGGAATTTTCTTTTTTGTATTTAAAATTTTTTTACTCGACTTGGAAATATAGTTGTTGATTTTTTTTTCATTTAATTTGCTTTTAATTTGTTTTATTTTCTATTGTTACTTTTCTTTTTAATTCTTTTTTACACTTTTACTTGTTGTGTTTGTTTTTCTTTTTGTAGATTTCTTTATCTTTCTTTCGCCGACAGTAATTTTTCAACTTCTTGAAGGCGAACTTCAATTTACTTGGAGTTAATCTACCTTGAGGAGTATTATTTTCTTTTCTCTTTTTACATTTTTTGTCCTTTGGCTATGGTTTGTTGTACTATTTTAGACCATTGAGGACAATATCCAATTTAAGTATGGGGAAGGGATTTAATATTTTATCTAGTGCATCTTTTTGAGATTTAATGGATTTTCAATGACTATGGGGATATATATATATATATATATATATATATATATATATATATATATTGAAAATTGTGGTATGAAATTGTTTTTGCCTACGATAAGGTTATAATTTTCTTTTTCACGTTGGATATGATTTTGTCATTCAAATTGTGTTGGATTTTATTGAGTAAAATCATGTATTAAGTTGAATATGTTAAATCTTGGCAATTTAAGTAAATCTTGCTTATATTTTAGTATTTGAATTTTATTCTACTCTTCTTATTTGGATATGAATGATGTGATGAAATATGGGAAGAGTTGTTGATTACTTCTTAATTCATGGTTTTTTAAATTTGTTTAACTTGGGGTTGTGAATAAGGATGGTGAGAATTGAAAAAAAAAAAATGAGTGGAAGAAAATGTTTATTTTATTTCGAAAGAAAATGCTTATTTTATTTGGAAAGAAATTGCTTATCTCATTAGGAAATTGCTTAAGGGGGCCAATATGGTTTGTGGAAGAGAAGAAACAAGAAGCATCATACTTTCTTGAGGCTAATTCCCGAAAATCAAAGAAAAAAATGTTAGGGGCCAATATGGGGTGTGAAGGTATAATTTATGCACTTGAGGCTTAAAAAAAAAACAAACGAGAGTGATTGAAAAAAAAATGATGAAAAAAAAAAACATGAGCGTCTCCTTATTTTGCTACTTAGAGTTTTGCAAATTTGATTTTATGAGTTTTGAAGTGGTTAAACAACTTGACTTGTATAATTTGTGTTATCTATGTCTTGGCTTGAAGGGAGAAATAATTTTCTTAGACTAAAGTATAAACTCGTTTAACTTAATTTTGACGATCTTGATATCTTTGATTTAATGCATGAATTTAAAAAGATTTTTAAAGGGTTGAATGATTTACATATTTTTATCTAATGTTGGAAAAGAAATTATGACTTTGTTATGAATGAATTTGAAAAGAGTTAATTTGTGTTTTGAGTGCTTTGTTTAAGTATTTACTTAAGGACAAGTAAATATTCAAGTGTGGGAGAATGTGATAGGGCCTAAATTGTCATATATTTTTCTAGTTATTTGAGTATATTTTGTGACACTTTTGATATAATAACTAGTCATATTCCTTCCTATTTGATATTTTATTTATAAAAATATTTTCTATAATTTTATACAAAAATAAGTGAATTTGGAGTTAATTAGATAAATTTCCAGTTCAGACCCAACACCAGACCAAGAGGATGGACCTGACACCAGGCCAAGCTTGGAGAAGGACAGAGTAAAGCAAAAAAAAAAAAAAAAGAAATTAGAAGAATGAAATTGATCGTTGTTCAGTGACCATGAAATTGAAAAACAAAAAAAGAAAAGGAAACAAGTGCAAAAGGTGAAGCCATGGCTCATTGGCTTCATGGCTCCACAAAAAGACAAAATCTATATATATATATATATATATATATATATATAAAAGCTGAAGAGGAATGCTCCTCTTACGACACTTGACTTTGTATGGTAGCGACACGTAGCAACTCATGGCCAAATATATTGATATATGTTAATTTATGTTTATTTTTTTCCCTAAAATCGTTACTCCTCGAAAACCCAACATCTCCCATGTTCTTCTTTGTAGAATCCATAGTTGGCTCTTTGAATTTGTCTACCTATTAAGTTCAACCCCCATACTCCAAATTCTCTCCGACATCTCTTCGATTAAGCTTCATAGATATCGCATCTTGCGAGGAGTCCCACAACCTTTTCTCCCCAACTTCTGTTCTACGATTTAGAAGTAGTCAATCGAGTGAGGAGATTGAACCACAGTGCCGTTTCGAGCCGGTTCAAGACGACGCTCAAGAAGCAGTTAAAGAGAGTTGTCTGTGTCCATCAGTTGAAGGGCCGGTGGTGGATTTCATGGGTGTACCAAGTTGAAGTGCCCGTCGATGTCCTCTTTGACGAAGGCATAGAGGTGAGTGAAGGCATCGTCGCCGGAGACAAGAGAACCACACTGTTGTAGTGTGCGTTATATGTAATAGGTCTGAGAGTTTTGCTAGGTAATCGTTCGGCCTTTTAATGTAATTCTTTCAGGGATTTTCTGTTTTCATGAGTTAGGTTTCTCAGTGTGGTGAAGTTTTATCTATTCCTTTGATATGTTGGATTTAGAGCTTTTTTATTTTATTTTTTAGATTTTATGGGAGTACAAATTAGGTAGAGAACTTTTATCTTATTTTATTTTGGTTTAGATTTTGCATTCTGTCATTTATGGAATCGGTCTGAATTCATATGTCGTAGTTTTTCGACTTTTGGTGTTTGATGAACTGAATGGAATTATTGGAAAATTTATTTCAGTGGACATTCCATTTTTTTTTTTTTTTATGTACTATGAGTTTGTTTGTCTTACTATGAATCAATATCTACTTTTTCAGAATACACCTTGAAGCTTACAACAGAGATTGAATTGGCTTCACAACTAAGAGCTACAAAATTTTTCGTAACGCAGAGGCCATGGCTTGGTTTTTCCTCCATCCCTTACCAGCTTTTTTCTTTACCCTACTACTAACTCCTAGGAATTTGGAAGCATATAGCTTTTATCTCATTTTTTATGGAGCTTTATTCTACAGCGAAGTAAGGTTCTAGATAGTAGTCTTTAGGGTATCTTCACCTTATTGAATGTGGGTGTTCTTTTATTCTAGATCTTTATGGGGTTAATGTTAGGCCAGTGGTGCCTTTTGGTAGTGCAAGTAGCAGGCCATATGTTGATCCAGCTCTGATTCACCGGTGCTTGCCTGATGAGCTTCTTTTTGAGGTAGTAATCGCTGGCTTTGGATCATTAAAATTAGTCCTTTTACAATTTCTTTGAATATCAGAGAAAGGAATTAAGGAAATGAATCATAAAGCATATGTGTAGCACTTGAATTTTCTTATTCTCGCACTGTTGTGATTGTCTTATGGTCATTCTTCTTTCCTAGCAAAACTGATTTTATAGCAGAAAGTATCTTTACCTGCCTTGATTATGGCAGTTGAGATGAAGTTTTTTAGCTTTGTGGAGAATCTTTGAACTTGATGTCAATTCATTTGTTTCTTTCTTAAAATTCAGCATTCTTAATTTTGGAACTTTTCAGCTTTCATGATAAGAATCAATCTCCTAATTACAGGTCAGGCTTGGTGAGGTTTTGGAAAATGGTCAAGTGGAAATAAAAAGGCTAGGTAAGCACCATGGTCGTGTGCATAAGCTTGCTGTGGAACTGGGGAGCCCTTATATACTATATAGCTGTGCTGAGGATGGTTTAGTTCAACAGGTTGGTAACCTAAGCACCATTTTCACTTGAAAATGCTTTCTCATCCATTTCTTCTGCAATATCAGGTCCTTACTTCTTTTGCAGTATGATCTTCGAAGTGATTTTGCAACCAAGCTTTTCTATTGCTTTGCATTCACAGAAAGTAGGTAGTCTTTGCACAGCATAAGGTTGAATGCCATTGTTATAGACCCAAGAAACCCACACTATTTCACAATTGCAGGGTCTGGTGAATATGCGCACTTATTTTTTTCAAGCAGTTATTTGCCAAAATGAATTGAAATATTTAAACATATTGATATTGAACATTTCATATCTTTGAATGATGCATTCTGTACTACACTAGAAAAATGATAGATGATAGCTTTGTTGTCTTAAGGTAATGTTTTGAATTAGCGTAAGTAGAACATCATTTGTAGTAGTATTTTGATACTTTTGATCATATGGTTCTGTGTAAACTAATATTAAAGTGTTTGAAATTATAATTCTTACAAAACTACAATATCTACCTTTTTGCTTTCCTGCAATATATCCTCTGAGTTTTGTTGATATAAAGAGATATATGTTTACACCCATGCATTTTCTCCTTATTCAAGTTTCTGCTTTGTGATTTTTACATATTTATTGGCAAACTGCTTTCAAATTGCTAGCTGGTCAAGATCAGTTTTTGTTGCATATCATCTTGCTTCTTCTTGGTTGCAGATTTTTTTCGTGCATTAGAAAAATTGTACTGCTCTATTCCCAACTTCAATAATGAATGATGTGAGGTTGAATTTAGATGGGGAAGTTGATGAAGAAAGTAAGGAAGTTTGCAAAGAAGAATCTTCAGGCAGTGTTGCAAAAGAAGCAAATGGTGGAAAACTAGGTACTAAAAACCTGGGTACAGTTTCTCGGAATTGTGCAGAGCTTTCAAAGGATTCTAGTTCAGAGAATAGTGATGAAATTTCGAAGGAGCTCATTGTGAAAGAGATAGAGTGCGGGACTGGGAGAAATGGATTTGATAGCAAGTGGAAGAGTGTTGCCTATATAGGGGATGGAAGCAAACTTAATGCTTCTGCTAGAACAACTTATAAGAATTTTACGTTTTCTAAAGGTTCGGATGATAGTATGGTTGATTTATATTCTTGGAAGTACAGTCACAGTAATGGTCCAATTGTGTCTTATCTAGGTGACGCTCCAAGTGCCAGCAATGTGAATGATAGAGTTTGAACTTTGTTTAACCAAGTTGTAATGGGAATACAGTGGACATTGTGCTAATTTCATCACAAAAATTTCTCCCTCTTTCTATTGTGTAGACATTTCGTTTTGCTTCCTAAATACTTTCAAGACTGTGTATAATGGAGTAGTTTATGATTGATTTTCTTCAAAAGTCATCAAACTATTGTTTTGTTGATATTCTGTGTTGGGGTTTGCATTTCCACCCAAAATTCCTCAATGCTCACACTTTTCCACTAACCAGATTCACTGCAAGTGCTAGAATTCTTAACTGTCTAGCTATCAAAAGCAACTCGATAGCCAAGGGACTTATGTTTCTTCTTTGGAATTGGATATGATATGGATGTCCATTTTCCTGAATGCTTTAATTTTGAAGAGAAAAATTAGACAGACAGTTAACTTTCAAAATTAGAAGTGAAAATTTTCAATGTCTATGTAACATCTAGACCAACCATAAAAAATTCAATCAAATTGAATAAATTTCAAGATGTACTAACTATTTTTGTCAATAAAAAATCCCATAGTGGATCACTATTCAACACAGGAAATGTGAATAGCTCCTCACATTAATAAAAATAATAAATCTGAAATCTAATGTCTAAAAGCAAAATAAGACTTAACATTAATAACTAAACTTTTATAACTAATTAAATTTTATCATTGAATAATATAATTAAACAAAATAATACATCTAAGCTTTAACAATTTAACTAATCAACATTAAAAAATTATAATTAATAAAACAAAAAATAACTAATGCTGAACAACGTTCGGGTCTCCTACCTAGTCTCTCTCTCTCTATATATATATATATATATATATAAGTCGTTGCGGAATTCTCTTGCGACACTTGGTTTTGTATAATAGTGACATGTGGTAGCTTTAGTTCTTCACGCCGGGAATTTATGGTTGAAGAGAAACTAAAAAAAAAATTCTTTGACTAATATCATCTCTTAAGAATAATCAACAATCAATGTATTAAAAGTAATTAATTTAATGGTTAAGTTTATAAAAAAATATGTAATATTAAAAGTTTATCTTTACATCAGATGTGAAGGTTATTTGAATCCATTAAATTAAGATGAATTTAGATAAAGTTATCTAAATTCATTAAATGTGATACTATTGAATTCAGATTAAGATTATTTTTTTTTTTTCAAAATAAAATAAGGTTATCTTTTTTTTTTTAAAATGAAATATGAAGATTATTTAAATTTATTGAATTTAGATCTAAGTTATAACAATTCGTGTAATGCACAAAAGTCGAACTAGTGAAAAAGAAAAGAAAACAAGGAATCTGTCTGAAGGAAGTAAAGCAAACAAAGAAAAAAAAGAAAGGGACAAACACATCCTGGGGAGGATGCAACAAGAAGAATAGCGGCTCGGCAGCTTCAGTGAGGCGGTGGCTTCGGCGGCTCAAATCGGCTCGGGTTAGCCGACTGCAAAAGGAAAATATAGTCCGGTGGCTCGGCTTCAGCAAATTCAAAGGAAATTTCAGCGGTTCGTCATCATCTTGTCAATTAGCTCCGCAAGAATGTTTCATCAGTGCAAAATGACAACAAACAGAGTGCTCAATTTCTTGTAATTAAGTCAGTCAATTTGCAAAATTAATTCTAGAATTATAATTGAAAATTACTTCTTCTCTCTTTTGAATTTTTAGGAAATTTGTAAGTCTATTAATAAAGGTTATTCACGTATGTAAAAAGTGTGCTCAATGTGAAGATTTTTAAATATTTTTTAAAGTGTATCATTAATATTTTCTTTAGAGAAATTACTCAAAAAGCATTGATTTTGGAAAAAGTTCGTATTGGAAATTGAAAGGCTTGTCTATAAGCATTTATTTTTTTCTTTTTCTTGAAAAATAATGAATTTAATTATTTAATTGTATTTAGATATTATTCTTGGATTTATAATTTTGAGTTAATTTAATTCTTTTGATTAATTATTTTTCTTGGTATTTGATTACTTGTTTTATTACGAAATTGGTTGGTTAATTTTTGTTATTAACTTTCTTGAAAAAGTGATAGTGATTTCAATTAATTAATTTCATATTTGTTATCTCTTAACTTGCTTGAAAAAAGAATTAATTGTCAAGAATTTGGGTAATCAAAGATTGACTGATGATTGCTAGAATATAGATTCATTGACTAATTTTATATTTTAAATCACTTAGAATATAGGGTTTTTATGAGGATTAGTTTTAATACATCTTTTAAGTGAGACCAAGATGATAATTGATTATGATATTTGCTAAATGATCACTACAAGAAAACAGAGAATTAGCGAGGGAAATTAGCGAGGGAATTTTCCCTCGCTAAATCTGCGAGGGATTAGAGAGGGACAGACGACAGATTGACTTTCCGTCGACAAATTACGTAAGTATACCGCTATTGCCTTACATTGCTAGATTTTATACGACAATATTTTGAACGAGTATCCTTAATTATGTGTGTGTTTTGGTTGTTTTAGGAAATTCAAAAATGACTTGCAGTTGTATGAGCCAAGTATAATAGATCCTGAAGTGGATAGGAGAATATAGTCGGAGTTTACAGGATGGTTTAGGACTTATGTGAGTTGAACACATACAAAATGAGACTTAGGAATAAATTACATTGGTATCGAAGGTGCATTAACGCTTTGTTCTTTGCTAGGTTCATGATCCACATAATCAAGTGACTGAACAACACTTAAAAAGCTTGGCCTGGGGACCTTCGAGACAAGTGAAATTCTTCCATGGCTACTTCGTAAATGGTTTTAGGTTCCATACACATGATCGGTCAGTCGGAAAAAAAACAATTAACAGCGGAGTTTGTGTTAAAGGCGACGGAGATATTGCCTTAGATTATTGTGGAGTGCTGAAGGAGATTGTCGAACTTCAGTTCCCTGGAACTCCTTGTTTAAAAGTTGTCCTATTCAAGTGTGATTGGTTTGATCCAACGCTAAATCGGGGGGTTAAAATTCATCCTCACTACAAACTTGTTGATGTCAACTGCAAGAGGAATTACCCAAAATATGACCCCTTTGTGTTAGCTCAACAAGCAACCCAAGTGTATTTCCTATCCTACCCGGGGAGCAAAAGACCAAAATCTGATTGGGTAGCTGTTTGTAAAATGAAAGCTCGGCATGTTATTGATGCACCCGTTGTCGAGGCACCATATCAGGAGGAAGTAGATGATGCGCGAGCAATCAATGTACGTGTTGAGGATGACAACTTTGGAAGATTAGCGAGATGAGTCTGGTATTGGAGATACAATCGATTTTATAGATTCGGGTTTAATGATAGAGGAAGCACAACCGAACAACGAAAACGATGCCGAGGAAGAAGAATGGGAGACAGGATCCTCTACAGACGACGATGTGGAAGGCTACTCATCCGATGATGACAGAAGTCCATAGATTAAGTTCAAGTTTAACTACAGTATAGATACAAATTAGTAGTTCTGCTATCGTTACATTACAAGCATTTTACTTTGCTTTATACTTTTAAATTTGTTTTCTTTTTCTTCTCCCAAGATATGACAATTTTTATGTATTTAAATAATTCCAGATACATATGGCTTCCGATACCTCACCCAACGATCGGTCAGCGACTCGTGAGTCCTCGAGGGCGGATGAGACACCGTCCCCGAGCATCGTCCCACGTATACCTGCTCCATAGCCATTGCCTTCGGAAGAGGCCCGATCAGAGCAGGCCCCTACCCCGATCCTAGGTTCTTCAGGGTCCACAGCTGACGCTCCATCTACTGAGGACACGCGACTGTTGATTGAGCCAGTTGGTGACTCGTAAGTCGGCTACATAATTACTTATTATAAGTTTTTCTAAATTTTCAAAATTATAACTTGTCTAATATTACAAGATCTATTTTCTTGGAACAGGTTCACACATTCGATTCGATGTGTGAGGGAGATTGCTGAGATTTTTAGGCGACACTACACTGGAGCCTATGCTACCTTCTCACAGGTTCCGATTGAGGTTCGGAACATGTGGTTCGATCTTTGGAGTGTGAGTTCAATTTGTAATTATTACTTGTAGTCTTTTTATTATTTTTAATATGTTTTCTTATTTGTAATTACTTGTAACGGCTACTTTGATTTTGCAGGCTTTCTTCTATTGGCTCCCTGAGCATGCCGCATAGATCCGGGCTAATTGGGAGAAGAAGTGTAAGGCTAGACTTTCGGATGCATTGTCCAAGGCTCGGAAGAAGCATGGGGGTAGCTGCCCCAAGTGGATTTCCCCAGACCATTGGGCTACTCTATCGGAGCATTGGGGGTCCGATAGGTGGTAGTGTATCTCTTCCGCTGCTAAGCGGAACAGATCTACTGGTCAGGCGTCCCACACAGGAGGATCTATTTCTTTTACTGAGCATGAGGAGCGGATGGTAAGTGTAAAATTTTTTACTGTTCGGTATATCCGCTATTTCACATTTAATTCATAAAAGCTAACATCTAGTCATTTTTTGTTACAATGATAGCAGAGACAGTTAGGTCCTGATTTTAGCTACGTCGACCTCTTCAGACGCACCCATACGTTCCAGGACGGGCCGAGGAAGGGCCAATATGTCAGTGATCGATCGCGCCACATGCTGGTAAGAATACACAATCTTACATGTTTTTAAGTTTAATAATATTCATATTTTGATCGCTAATTTTAAATATTTTATACGTGTTTCCTTGCCCCAAATTCAATAGGATAGTGTCACTACCATTATTGAGCGTCACGCGCAGTCGGGTTCCGCGACTGATTCTACGAGCACGGTCGCGGCGACTCGGGTGCCCGACGAGAAGGCACTGTTCGTCGAGGTGGATGATAGAGCGTCCAAGAAGGGACGCGTATATGGATTGGGCTCCGAGTTTGCAAGGGTGAGGCGGAGGTTACAGCAGCCAGCTTCATCTGAGGCATCGACTTCTTCTACCTCGTTGGATATGAGCCAGCTACAGAGAGAGTTACACACTGAGAGGAGGAGGCGGGAGAGAGTTGAGCATCAGGTATAGGTATATCGGAGCCACAGTCAGAGCTTGACTGAGTACCTAACGCTTATGTCTCAGAATTTGAATCTTCCTCCGCCATTGCCGATGCCAGCTATTCAGGAGGACGATGTTGAGGATGAGGAGGACTTCGTCATCAGTCCTCCAGATTCACATCCAGATCATCAGCCAGGCCCTTCCAATCCACCCCCACCCTCTCCGTCGGCTCCAGCATCCACACCGATTCCTGCTTCGTAGTTAGGATATATATACTACATTTTTATGTATTATTCACATTTGTCATTATTATATCTATTAATAATGACTATTTGGTGGTTTTTTTTTAATTTAATTAAAATTTGCATTAGGTAAAATGAATTTTCTTGAATTACAGGGCATTTTTTAAACATTTTTAAAAAATATTTAAAAATCATAAATTACTAGCGAGGGATTAGCGAGGGGCTAAGGAAATTAAATTGAGGATCCGTCGCTAATCCCTCGCAAATTACCTTGGGATTAGCGATGGATCAATTAAAACGTAATAGGAAAGAAATATTCCGTCGCTAATCCCTCGCAAATTAGCGTGGGATTAGCGACAGACATTTAAATCAAAACATTAGTAAGAAATTTTCCGTCGCTAATCCGTCGCAAATCAGCGGGGGATTAGCGACGGAATACTTAAATCGGAACATTAAATAGAAAATATTCCGTCTCTAATCCCTCACAAATTAGCTTGGGATTACCGACGGACAATTTATATCAAAACAATAAAAAGAAAATATTCGTCGCTAATCCCTCGCAAATTAGCTTGTCATTAGCGACGAAAATTTCCAACTTTTTATTAATTAGTAAAATATTCCGTCGCTAATCCCTTTCTAAATAGAAAGGGATTACCGACGGAAATAAGAATCCCTCGCAGATCCGTTTCAAAAATCCATTGCTGAAGTCGTTGACTGCTTGAAAATTACCTCGCTAATCCGTCACTATTTGCAACGGATTTTTGAATCCGTCGCAAATTTTTGCCTCTGCGAGGAGGAAATTAGCGGGGGAATTTTTCCTCGCTAATTCTCTGTTTTCTTGTAGTGGATTCATTCTCATGTTTTTAAAAATATTTGTCTAATTATATATTCTTTCATCCTTGAGTTGTATATATATATATATATTATTTTTCTTTTTATAATTTATCACTTTATTGGGTCGGTTAAATAATGAATGAAAAGTTATTAGTGTGTATTTGTTCCATTGAGGAACAATACTCATTAATTCTCTATAGTAAATTCAAGGAACCACATCTTTTAAAAGGTCTGACTCTCATATTCATTTTTCCATCGAATTGTTTATATTCATCGAAAGAGTAACGGATCGTCAGTTTCATCGGTTCCCCTTTTGTAAGGCAATATATAGATAACTTTGAGATTGGGTAGAAGAGAATTATTTTGGAAGATTGAACACAAAAATTGTTGTGGAATAAGTGGTTAGAATTTTGTGCATAATTCCTAGAGATCGGAGTTTGAATCCCTTTGGAAACAATTTATTTTTATTTTAACCCTTCCCATCCTTAAGATTGTTATTACATTTCGATTCTATTTGGAAGTTTCTCTTTCCTTCCGGATATTCTTGCTAACTGTTTTGTATCAATATGTATTTTTTTTTTGGACTCCTTTTAGCACCCGAAGTCCTCTATTCTTTTAAAAAATAATAATAAGAAGGCTTTGAACAAGCCGCGGCTGGCTGGGGTTTCAAGCTGGACCTGCAATTATCCCAGCATTCCTTTTCCAAAATTCAGACCATCAGGATGATTATTTTTTTTTTTTTGTTTTTAGCCATCGATCTTATCCAGTTCGTAATTATCTTCGTGTATTGCATATGGTCGTGGTAGCTTAGGATCAGCAGTAAAGCTGGTCACCAATCTTAGCTATTGGGTTTAGATGAGGCTTTTAAAAGTTGCAGAGTTGTCCTGGTTATTTTGGATTGGCTTTGAAGTGTTTGAAATCTTCTAGAGAATTCTACAAGAATATCCTCCGTAATTGGTTATAAGCATAGCAGTATTCTTTAGCAACTGAAGATCCAGTCATATCTTTGCCATTCCCTTCGGTTTTCAGTCATCGGTATTCACAAAGTTGAACTTAGTCAGCCAAAACTCTTCTGAGCGCACAAGCTGGCCAAGATAGAGGAAAGCTTCTGAGAGTCTTCAGGTTTGAGAGATTGAGTGCGGTTCTTTTCAAATTTCAAACCTATGAGACCTATCTAAATCACTCATGGCTCTCCTACCCATATACTTCTTCTACTAATATTTTATAAGTTAAGGCTCACTTTGTTTCTATCAAATGGTGCAAATCTTTTGAAAACCCTATCAAATGGTGCTTTTAGTAGATGCTGTGTTATAATCCATTTACTTTGGTTCATGAAACAGCAGTCAGATTAGACATTGTTTTGAGGCATAATCATTAAGACAAAGCACAAATTTATATAGGCTTTTCAAAAGATTTGCTTGTGAATTTGAGTGGGATCAGTGGATTAGATATATCACCATATTTGGCACTTTACCATAAGATGCAAAATTTAATACGTATTGTCTTCATAAATTAAAGCTTTTTTTTTTTTTGTTAATTTCTAAATAAGATGAGCCATGAATCCTTAAGTCAAATGTGCATCACTAGACATTAGCTATGAGGAGTTTAAGAAAGAAAACCCCATTGTAGAGACCTTTCCTGTGTACTGATTGCATACATTCTCATGCTCATTATCACCTTCCACCAACTTCTTGAGCCCTTTAAAGAAAGGGGGAAAAAAAGAAAGAAAGAAAGAAAAGGGATGAGCAATTAGGGAAGGAATTAGAAATTTACAGTTGAAAGATAAGCGAGCTCCAACTTAAGTGGAAACAATTTTAATTTCTGACAATTTATTTTACACAGATCTCATTCTTTAAAAGCTTAGTGAGGTATGG
This sequence comes from Voacanga thouarsii, assembly GCA_026120185.1. Taxonomy (NCBI): domain Eukaryota; kingdom Viridiplantae; phylum Streptophyta; class Magnoliopsida; order Gentianales; family Apocynaceae; genus Voacanga; species Voacanga thouarsii. The sequence continues at coordinate 9,256,119 of JANUWF010001287.1, read as the reverse complement.
ATAATGAATTGTTAACATAAAAAATTTGCACTAATAAACTACACAAGAAGAAGAAATAACCATACAGAAAAGTACAAGACAAATAAGTGGAATGCAATATGCCAACGATATAAGCAAAGCATGATAAACAAAATCAACCATTCATCAATAATACCCCCATTTCCAAAATCCATTACAGAAATAAATCACATAGTACATAGAACATGTTAGGTACATAGCTGTGTTTGGCCAGTCAGCTTAGCCAAATCTTTTTTGTTGCCCAAACATGGATAAGGAATAACGAGACTAAAATTGCATTTACATTTCAAGCCAATCCTAATCTTCTCATACTCCAAGTTAAACCATAAACAGCTACAGTAATAACAAATAAAACTTGTCATTCCAATGAAGGTTTACCTGTTGTTTGTATATTATTGCTAAATTATTAAAAGGAGCAGACAGACCATTGGTCATAGCTAATATCGCCTTATAACATTGTGCAGCAACATTGGTCATGTTCCTGCATAATTGCAAAATAAAAAATAAAAAAATTAGATAATAGTACATTGTGATAGGAACCAAAGCAGAAGGCTAAATGGATCAATCAACACCCATAATTATAGAATTGAGACAAAAATATTTTCTGTGAAAGCTTACCATTCCAATGACTCCATAGAAGCAACTGCTGCCAGAGCACGTGCGGCGGGAGGGGGTCGCGGGGTGGGGGAGAGGGAGAAAGGGTCGCGGGAGTGGGAGAGGGGGAAGAGAGATGGGGTTGTGGGGGTGGCAGGCGGGGATCAACAGAATGGGGGAGGGGGTGTGGCGGGAGGGGGTGAGGTAGGAGGGGGTCACGGGGTGGGGGACAGGGAGAAGAGGTCACGGGGTGGGGGATAGGGAGAAGGGGTCACGGGCTGGGGGGAAGGGGGTGGCGGGGATCTGCAGAAGGGGGAGGGTTGAGGCGAGAGGGGGACAGGGAGAAGGGGTCTCGGGGTGGGGGTGCCGGGTGAGGAGGTCGGGACGAGGGGGAGGAGATGGGCGGGGGGCTCGCGGAGAGGCCGGTGGGGGCCGACGGGTGGGTGGCTGCGGGTAGGAGGAAGGCTGTAGGTGGCTGCGGGTTGGAGAAGAAAAGGGAGAGTGAAAGAAATTATGCAAATAAAAAGTTAAATTTAAAATAGTGGAAGTAATGAAATTTATATATATATGAACAAATATATATATATATGAACAAACATATACACACATATACATATATACACACTTATTTATATATACAATCATAATCATAAATATACATGAATAAACACACACACACACACACACATATATATTTATTTATTTATTTATATATAGAGACACACACACACCATACATATTGAAGTACACATACACACACACAGACACACACACACACATATATATATATATAAATATGTGTGTGTGTGTATATACACACACACACACACATATTCATATACATAAATAAATATATATTCATATATTGATATATATATATATATATATATTTATTTATTTATTCATATATATATATATATATATATATATATACAAACTCACACACACATAATTAATGAAATTTTTAGTTAATTACACTGATATTTCCAATGGCTTTTGTTGTCAAAAAAAGAAAAAATATATATCATATCTGCCACGAAATTGCTACGGAATTAGTGGCAATTTGTGATTCCGTAGATTTGCCACGAAATACACAACAAAAATTTAGCCATTTCTTTTTATCACTACTTTGTGTAACATACTCTTTTGTGTTTTTTTTTTTTTTATGATATTTGCAAGATAAGTGTAATTAATTACTTCTATTCATGTTTACCTAGTGATTTGCAAAGTCCAAATCCTAGATCATGTCCTTCAAAAAAAATTAGGAAAAGAAAGAACATTTAGACTATATTTAGATTTAGATCTAAAATTTAAATAGATAAATTTAAAATTTGTAATAAAACAAGTAATTACTCTAAATATTCACAATTTAGTTAATTATTATTGTTAATTAATTGTTGTTGACGAAGGGACGGGTTTAAGCAAGGAGAGAGTGAGAAGAGAGGAATATTGTTGGTATTAGGGGTACGAGGGGATGATTGAGTGAAAACTTGTGGTCCTAAGGGTTTTTTTTTAAAATTTTAGGGACTTAGATATAATTATCTAAATGAACTAAGTTAAAATAATATAAAGATTGAAATAATTATTTTAAAAGTTTATTTATTTATTTTTACACTTAGCTTGTTATTTTTCAGAAGATATTTAAAATATGTTGTGCTTATAAAAATTTGTGGTCGTAAGGGTTTCTTTTTTTAGAAACTTTAGGGACTTGAATATAATTATCCAAATGAACTAAGTTAAAAAATATAGGAATTCAAGTAATAACTAAATTAACTAACATATGACCTTAAGTCTCAATATACATTCACATATAACTTGAAAATTTATAAATTTTATCTCTAATAATTATAATTTATATATGTGCATGTATACAGAAAGACAAAATGTGACATAGTAATTAAAAGTATAGGATAAAAATAGTAACTTTACTAAGTATTTCTACTTTTTGTACTAAAAACTTTTTATTTTTATAATATTTGTTGTATATGATATAAATTTAAAAGTTTATCAATTTGAATATAAAATAAAAGAATCAAATTTACGACTATATTGACAATTTATATGCATTAATAAAGATAATTCTTATTTAATTTTGTATGATTTACAGTTATTACTATTTATATATGTGCATGTATATAGAAAAATATAAATATGATGGAAACACATCCTACACATATACATGACGCCTACGTATTTATATTGTCATACAAATAAAAGTAATAACTTTTACATTATGATAAAAAGAATAACAATTATAAATATTAATAAAATTATATGTACAAATATAATATAATTTTTTATTGTTAAATTTAAAACACATAATTGATCAATTATTTAATGTCTATTTAGTTATGAATATTTACATAATTGAAAAATTATGAATTGAGTCTTCTAAATTCAAAAGTATTTATTATATTAAAAAAATTATAACTAAGAAATTTATTGTATAACTAAAGGCATGAAAAAATTGCTTACTTTTATTATTAATTCAAAAATAAAATTTATATCATTTAGGAATATATGTACAGAATAATTATATACTATGATAAATAAAAGTGATAAAAAATTTTAATTTATTTATTTATTTAAATCAAAATTTACAAGTTTTAAAAGTGTATTTCATATAATTGTAATATTTTACAAGAAGTAAATAAATATAATACGTGCTGCTAATTTGAACAAACAATGACATAGTACAGTGGTTGGAACACTGTGCCTCCACAATGGAGACGCGGGTTCGACTCCCAGTGTCCGCAAGAAGGCTGGATTAACATACCAACCGATTATCAACTAATTAGGTTTACCAAACGAAACATTTCGGTTAGTAGTCGGTCGGTAAAATTTTTAAATTAAAACATTAATCAATTACCAACTGATACATTTTGGTTCACGTTTGCAGTGATGTGGTGCCACGTGGCATATTTCAAATTTTTTTAAAAAAATTAAAATTAAAATATCAACTGAATATATTACCAACCGATACATTTCGGTTAATAATCGATCCATAAATTTTTTAAATTAACATACCAACCAATTATCAACTAACTAGGTTTACCAACCGAAACATTTCGGTTAGTAGTTGGTCGGTAAAATTTTTAAATTAAAACATTAATCAATTACCAACTGATACATTTTGGTTAGTAATCGATTGATAAAATTTTTAAATTAAATTACCAACAAAAATACTAACAGATTACCAACTGAATATATTACCAACCGATACATTTTGGTTAATAATCGGTTGGTAAACTTTTAAAATTAACATTCCAATTGATTACCAACTGAATATATTACTGACCGATACATTTCGGTTAGTAATCAATTGGTAAAATTTTTAAATTAAAATACTAAACAATTACCAACTGAATATATTACCAATCAATATATTTCGGTTAGTAATCGGTAGGTAAAATTTTAAAATTAAAATATCAACCGATTACCAATTGAATATATTACCAACCGATTGTTTTCAGTTGGTAATCAGTTGGTAAATATTTTCCCGCCAAATTACCAACTGATTACCATCTAAATATATTTTCAACCGATATATTTCGGTTGGTAACCAATTGGTAAAAATTTTTCCATTAAATTACCAACCGATTATCAACTGATAATGTACCGACTGAGTGTTATCAGTTGGTATATATTTTCCCGCCAAATTACCAACCGATTACCAACTGATTACCAACTAACTATTTACCAATCGATTATGTTTGTTGGTAAGTGGTTGGAAAAGTTTTAAATTTTCTCAATTTTCATTTCGGTTGGTAATTACCGACCGACATAGTCAGTAGGTAATAGTTAGTTGGTATATTGTATTTTTCTAGTAGTGTTCCATATTCTGGCAAACTTAAAACATGAAATCAACCAATGAATCCATATTCTGGCAGACATTAATTAACTTTTAATTACTTTGTTTTTCGCAATTAACCTATTTTTCAAGCAAGTTAAGAGACAACAAATATGAAATTAACAAATTGAAACCACCATCAACCTCTTTTTCAAGCAAGTTAATAGGAAGAAACAACCAATCAATCCAAGTAATTAAATACCAAAAGTAACAATCAATTAATCAAAAGATCAAATAACTCTAAAACCCATGAATATCTAAAATAAAGTCAAATTACAATAAAAAAAATTAATACATCATTGTCAAGAAAAAGAAAACAAAATAAAAGAAAGCACTCATAGACAAGCCTCCTTCTTCTTCCTTTGAAGACCTTCTTGTACAATCCTCCTTGAATTGAAGAATTTCTCCTTTGATTGAGTGATTTTTTGTGATGATCAATAAATTCTCCCTTTTTCCTTTGTGTTTTCCCTCTATTTATAAGCTTGGGAAGTGTCTAAACTCATTGGTACAATGTTCTTGGCCGAGTAGAAGTTAGAAGATACTAAAACTCCACAAATTATCAAAAATTGCATAGAAAAAATCAAGCACCGCCTTAACTTCAGGACACAGCCGGCGTCGCCTAGACTCTCGGAGCCGGCGCCGATTATGTTCTGTTTCTCTGATTGTTCAATGTATTCCAAAATGTAGCAGGCGCCGCCTTGGCTACTGGAGCCGGTGCCGGTTCCATTCTGTTCCGTCCTGTTTCACCAATTTTTTGTCGCTTCGAAGATCGTGCAACCAGTGCATGGCTAGCGCCGGTTCCAGTGCCCTAGCCGGCGCCGCCTCTAATCTGTTTTGCGATATTTTTACTTCGTTTTACCCCCAAAATCTGAAATAATGAACAAAATACTTTTTCAAGAATAAAATCTTAAATATGAAGGAATATGGCTAGTTATTGAACATAATGTATCGCAAAAGAGCCTTAAATAACTAGAAAAAATATGACTAATTTAGCCCCTATCATACTCCCCCACACTTAACTCTTTGCTTGTCCTCAAGCTAAGTATTAAGAACAAGTAGGAAAACATAAGGTTTCATCAAATCACTCAATCAATTTCAAAACAATATCTCTAATGCTTTCTTCATTCAAGAATATAAAACACATGCTACTACATCTTTCACAACAAATGCAAGACTTATGTAAGTGAATAATGACTTAGTAGAACCATCCCAATACTTTACAATATTCTCAAACCATTGGAAAGAATTTAGTTCAAAAAGAATATGCATTCCATAAGCTTACTTTTCATACACTCTCTCCACTAATCCGAGACATGTCATGATTCTACTTAGATTAAGTAGGACTTTTAAGCTTGTAATGTAAGGCTAAAGGTCTGTAATGTAGCTTATCAAACGAAGGATATAGGAGAATTAAATATCAAAGAAGCTGAGAGTTCGTAAGAAAGGGATAAACAAAATGAACCAATAGTTTCCAACTCTTCTTGCTCTCCTATCCCAAAAATCAATCAAACCATAACCTTATTCAGAAATTACAGCTCAACTTAAGTAAATCCTGCATTTTTTCTCTTTCTTCTTTCTCATCTTTTTTTTTACTTTCCACGTCCTTCATCAATTCTTCTTTATTTTTCACAAGATCACTCGAATTTTCAGCAATGGTGTTAAGGACTTGATATGAACTCAACTTTTACAATTCAATCACCATTCCTCTCGTGATCTTTCTTTTCTTTTTCTTTCAAAAAGTTTCTCTTTCTCTTTTCTCTCTTTTCACTCTTCTTTTGACTTTCACTGTTGTTGTTCTTTTCTTTCTCAGTTTCTTTCTTTTCATCTTTTCTAGTAGCTTTTTGCTTTCTTTTCTTGTTTTCAATCTCTCTTTTCTTTTTCTTTCCTTCCTTTTCTTTCTTTTTTTTTTTTTCAGCTCCTTCTTTCTATTGACTCATGACTGAAAATAACGAGTCATGATCTTTCCACAAGTATTTTCTTGCAACATTCTCGTTCATGTACTATCCTCCATCAAGAGCATAAAGATTCAGAAAATTATTCAAACTCTCAAAACAAGCAATGGAGAAAGTATTGTGACGGGTTTTAAAGAAAGAAATCAACAATTTAGGCTCAAAATAGGCACTAGGGATAATATGAAAATAGGTAGGCTTGAAAAGCTCAAACTATCCAAAGAATGCCTATTACCGTCATCCCTAAGTTAAATCATGATTGTCTTTCTTATTTCGCCTCGAGAGGTACTCAAGTAAGTTCTAGAATGCTCCATGAATTTTAGTAGAAAAACAGGTTTAAGAACAATGCAAAGCATTTGATCAAGACTACTTCGTCCAAATGAGTGCAAAAAATCATGCATAAGCCATAAAGGATCTAGAACATATGTTCTATAATCCATCAAAAAGACATGCATTAAAAATATAAGTGAAAATCTTAAAGAAAGTCAGAAAATTTTAAAAAATTGAAAAATTTTCGCTCAAAATGTGCTCCCAAGAAGGCTAAAGTATATATATAGAAGACTTGTCAATCAAATCACTCCCCTATACTTAAATTGGGCATTGTCCTTAATGGCCAAATAAATATAACAAAGAATAAACCATACCATGGGACCAAAAATATAAAGGAGAAGAGATAAGAAAGACAAACTTCTATTCATTGGGCATTGTGTTGTACAAGAGTTGAATGCTTGAAGAATGAGGCATTGGTAAAGTACCTAAAAAAGAAAAATACAAAAGAGCACACCAAAGCATAAAAATTAGAAAAGAAAATAAATCAAAAACAAAAGAAAGACAATAGTACAAACAAAGGAAGAAAGCAAAAACTACAGAAAAGAAAAAGAAAAAAAATTAAGAGAGAAAGGAAAAACAAGAGTGATCGAGAAAATATAGACAATCATCGTCAGTCTTCCTCCTCATCATCAGCTAATGTAGAAGCTCCCTCACCACCAGGTGGTCCATAAGACTGCTGCCTCAATTCGCCCAATTGCTGCTCTATAATAACTTGCCGTCTCACCATGTCATCCATAGTACCCTGCAGGCGTAGAAGCACCTCCATTTGCTGGTCTAATCGTCCCAGCACGGTCGACTCAAAGTCAGTTCGGGGCTGGGACTGAGAACTACTAGCTCATGCATGTGCCGATGGTGATGGTTGCTCCTCCTCCACTGTGGGTGGCCTTACCTGTCCGGGATGTCTGACCTCGAAGGGAGTTAGCCACTTCTTCAACTCCTATCTGTACTTGTACCCGCAACTCATAAGAGTTTGCTCAGTCACCATATCGTGCTCAGTGGTAGCTTCCATCAGTTCTCCCTCAAGACTAACACCAAAGTCTTTCAGAATTTTCATTATAACCAAGGGGAAAATAAAGGCTTTTGTGGAGAGACGGTGATGAACAACATCCCTAATGGATTGGATGATCAAAGGTGCAAGAGGGATAGATAGTGTGTTCATCATCCTATGCAGAATATAAGTGTCAATAAGTCTAGTCTCATTAAAACCACTAGCACGGGATACAACATTGAATCCAAACATATATACTAGAGCTCTAAAGTTGATGGCCAAATCATTGTTTGAATAGAAGCTATTAGCTTGAAAGGCATTATGCTTATATAATCCTAGTGTGGCTCTAGTCCTGTTAGCATCCCAATTCGAGTCAGAAAGAATCTTTTGATTATTCACATTTATCTCTTGCCAAGTATCATCATCAAAGACCTGAAGAAGATTAGCTAATTGATTTTGGGTGATGACAATGGGGATTCCTTTCACTCTCGTTTCAATGTGGGGAAGGTGTTTATTGCCCTTATTAATCATATTAGCATAAAATTCCTTGATGAGCACAGGACAATACTTCCCTTTCAGTTGTACAATCGAACCCCATCCTAGCCTTCTAAACATCATGCCTAATTTGAGTGCACGGTCTAAGGTGGGTGAGAAAATACGCTCGACAATGATTTTGTTAGATGCTCTCCTATTGTACCATTCCTCACAAGATGCATCAATAAACTTAGTAGGTCTAAGGGACAAAGGATCAACGGATGACTGGGTTGAGGAAGAGGAAGCTCCCACTCTTTTAGAAGAATAGCCCCTTGCTCTAGACATGTTCAAGTAAGGAGTGGTGAAAATAGGAAGAGAAAACAATTGAGCTCCAAGACTTAAAACAGGGCTACTACCCTTTCAAAGACACTCCTCAAATCTCACTCAACCCTCAACCAATCTCACAATTCACAGAACCTACACTCCGTTAGTATATAGCACCCTCCAACAAATAATTCAATCAATCACCTCCAATCAATTCACCACAACCTGCAACAGGACATGTAAAGTTCACTGTAAAGTATAAATGTGTTGAAGATCCTCAATGCATGCAAGTAGACATGATCGTGTAAATGAAAGCATTATCATGGCATTATGTGAACAACAATTCAAGTATCATAGGTAGTCATCATTCAACCATCACAAATAGCCATAATTCTAACCTTAGCTATATGCATGAAGTCCCTAATGCTCATATGCATGAATCAAGTATCAGCGAATCATTAACTCCTAATCTAGTCCAACTCTTGAGGCTCAAGAAGTAATGCACAATTCAATCATAGCATACACAATCCCAATTTTCAGCCAACAGTGTTTCCACAATTAGACAAAGTCATCTACAACATTTTAATCGTAAGAATTGAATAAAAATCATACATTTGTGCTCTTGTATGCATGGGCAAGCAAAAGATGTAAGCTTTGTGCACAAATCTAAGCTCCTTGCTTGTGTATTAAATGTGATTTTGTTGTGCAAAAATGGACGAATTTGAGGATTTTGATCCGTAAGATCAATAAAAGAGAGGTAAATAGATGTTATAGAAGTGTTTAGGAGGTGAAAAGTCAAATTTTTTGAAATAGAGGATGTGAAGCCGGCATGGGTTGTAGAGAATTTGAGAGGGAGAATCAAGTTTACATTAAAACGTTAAACCCAAATTACACATATGAGCAAGCGTACTCATCATTAACATAATATAGGGTTCAAACGAGTGTCAATCCTCAAGGAATAAGTATACATCAATCCTTCTTCTTTCATTGTTTAACCGACTCAATGAAGTAAAAACGAAAATAAAAAAGAAAAATAAAATAATATAATATGTACATATCAAGGATATAGAATTATATAACTCAAGCCATTGTTTAGACAAACGTTATCTTAAAGTACCAAACCATTATCATAACTAATCATCACTTGGCATTATGAAGGATTAAGATAGACTCACTTCTTTTTCAATCCATGAAATCACTATCTTCTAGACAAATTAGCATCACATACTTTGTCTCAATTAATTCACCCAAAAGATGTATTAAACACAATCCTTGATTAAATTTTCATATTCTGGCAAACTTAAAACATGAAATCAACTAATGAATCCATATTCTGGCAAACATCAATTAACTTTTAATTACTTTGTTCTTTGAAATTAACTTTTTTTTTTCAAGCAAGTTAAGAGACAACAAATATGAAATTAACAAATTGAAACCACTATCAACCTCTTTTTCAAGCAAGTTAATGGGAAGAAACAACTAATCAATCTAAATAATTAAATACCAAGAGTAACAATCAATCAATCAAAAGATCAAATAACTCTAAAAACTATGAATATCTAAAACAATGTCAAATTATAATAAAATAATTAATACATCACTGTCAAGAAAAAGAAAACAAAGTAAAAGAAAGCACTCATAGACAAGCCTCCTTCTTCTTCCTTTGAAGACCTTCTTGTACAACCCTCCTTGAATTGAAGAATTCCTCCTTTGATTAAGTGATTTTCTGTGATGATCAATGAATTCTCCCATTTCCTTTGTGTTTTCCCTCTATTTATAGGCTTGGGAAGTGTCTAAACTCGTTGGTACAATGTTTTTAGCCGAGTAGAAGTTGGAAGATACTAAAACTCCACAAATTACCAAAAACTGCGTAGAAAAAATCAAACACCGCCTTAACTTCAGGGCACAGCCGGTGCCGCCAAGGCTCTCAAAGTTGGCACAGTTGTGTTCTGTTTCTCCGATTGTTTGCTGATTTTTCCTTGAATTCCACACAATGTATTCCAGAATGCAGTCAGCGCCGCCTTGGCTACTAGAGCCGGTGCCAGTTCCACTCTATTCCGTCCTGTTTTATCAATTTTTTATCACTTCGAAGTTCGTGCAATCAGTGCATGGCCGGCGCCGATTCCAGTGCCCTAGCCGGCGCTACCTCTAATCTGTTTTGCAACGTTTTTACTTCGTTTTACCCTAAAAATTTGAAATAATGAACAAAATACTTTTTCAAGGGTAAAATCTCAAATATGAAGGAATATGACTAGTTATTGAACAAAATGTATCGCAAAAAAGTCTCAAATAACTAGAAAAAATATGACTAATTTAGCCCCTATCAATATAAATAGGTAGATACGTGTTGATAATAACTAACTTATCTTTGTATGTTTGTATATACTGTATATTTAGTTATTTAATTTTACTAATCTAATGTTAATGTGGAATATGTGTAATCATTGTATTTTTTTTAATTGAATGATTTTTACGTTTATAATTTTGAGTCAATACTAACTCTTCTTATTTTCAAATTTGGACTTTTGGCTAACACGATATTTTCAACGGACAAAATTTATTTTTTTCTTTATTTACAATTTTTAATCTTTGTTTAATATTTAATTTATGAATTCATGGTCACGCATTCAATTAGGATAGTTTTTAGTTGTCAGGAAAAAAAAAAAAAGATCGTTAGTGTATTGGTAAAATTACAAGCTCATAATAATATTTTTAGTGAAACGTCATTAGAAGCATTAGTGAAATCTTTTATTGTCAATACAAATTTATCTGTTCAAGGGCATGAAGAAGCTTCCCAATGATTGTGCGATCAACGGAAACAATTCATTAAGTTTGTTGAGGAGACTTATGAGTTCATGCTAATCCGTACGAATGACCATGGAAAAAAAGAGAGACTATGAGGTACAATTGCATGATGTGGCAGGAGAGGAATAAAGTCCTCTTGGACAAGCCCTTCTCTTTACCTCAAGTTTTGGTACCTATTGGAGCATTATTGCAATTGAAAAGTATTACTTAAACTTTCTAACCCCTTATTATTTTTAGTCCCTCTGAAGATGCTTTCTTGTGTTTATTTTTTTCCAATGAGGACATTGTTCAATTTAAGTATGGGAGAGTGGTTAGAATGAGAATTCTTCTATGCTTCATTTGTCTATGATTTATTCTTCTTAAACCTTGTGAGCAAAATTTTCAAAATTTTTCTAAGTTTGTAAGCTGTTAAGATGTATTTTTAATGCATGTCTTTGTGATGGGTCATAGAGCATATATTCGATATCAATTGTGGCTTATGCATAATTTTTTGCACGCACTTGGACTAAGTAGTTCTTAATCAAATACTTTACATTATTCTTAAACCTATTTTTCCACTAAAATTCATTGAGCATTTTAGAACTTACTTGAATATCTCTCGAGGCAAAATAAGAAAGGCATTCATGATATAACTTAGGGGTGACGGTAATAGGCCTTCTTTAGATAGTTTGAGCTTTTCAAGTCTACCTATTTTATATTATCCCTAGTGCCTATTTTGAGCCTAAATTGTTAATTTATTTCTTAAAACCCGTTTTCATACTTTGTCTATTACTTCTTGCTAAGAGTTTGAACAATTTTTCCAAATCTTTGATTGCTCTTGATAGATAAAAGTACAAGTAGGAGAATATTGAGGGAGAATACTTGTGTAAAGATCATGACTGGTCACTTTCAGTCATACATCAATAGTTGGGTTGAGTTGGGAAAGGAGAAAGAAAAGAAAGAAAAAAAAGAAAAGAAAGATTGAGAAAACAAAAGCTGCTAGAAAGTATTGAAAGAGAAAAAGTAATAAACAAACAACAGCAACATTTGAAAAAGAAGAGGAAAAGGAGAGAAAGAATTGAAAGAGAAAAAAGAGAAAGATCACAAGAAGAAGGGTGGTTGAACTGTAGGTATTTCTGAAAACTTGAGTTCACATCAAGTCATTGGCACCATTGTAATACCCCATGTTAGACCGCCTTTAGTAAATGGGGAAAAGTCATGCATGTCATATTGAGTTATACTACATTTGATGATTTGGAGTATTTTCATGAAAATGTCAATTTGCTGTTGCATGAATAATTTGGGCTTGAGGTGGTTTTGGTATTTGAGGTAGTTGAGTTTTATTTTATTGAAAGAAATTTATTAGGAGAATACTTGCTACGAATCAATGTGGTTTAGTGGATAGAGCTTGGTGTGTGTTCTTTGGTGGGCTTGAGATCGAATCCTAACAATGTCAAATTCTTTCCTTCCTTTTATTTTCCTTCTATCCTAATTTTCCCTAACCTTGGCCGAAATCCTTAAGGTTTGGGAAACCAATCCCCTAAAAATTAAGGGTGTGCTTTATCTTGGAAATTATTTTACGAAATTGGTAAATTAAATTTTTGTTCCTAATAACCTATCATAATCTTTTTTTTTTTTTTAGAAAATAAAAGGCCAAGGGCTGGAATTAAATGAGATGTTTGTCCCTTGGATTAAGCCAAGGGTTTCAAAATTTTGAAGGGGGAAAAAGGAAGGGAAAATTTCAGTAGTTACAAGGATTAGAAAACCAGAAATTTTCTTATCAAATAACTGTTTAAAAATTATTTCAGATTACTCAAATTAATATAAGAAATTAATTAAACTATTCCTGAATAAATGACCTAAATCCTATATAGGGTTTCGGGAAAATTCCCTTATAATTAGCCGCTACATAGAGAAGAATAACTCACATAAAACACTCCAAAACCTAGCTATGGTTAACTAAGAAAACCCTAACCAGTTAGGACTTGAATTTACCAAAAGAATGCCAGAATTTCAGCTCCATTGCCTCCAGAATTTCGTCATTGTTCACACACACACACTCATGAAATTTCCAGCTCAAAGCCTGCACCAAAAACCCCTCTAGTAGTCCAGCAAAAATAGCTACACAAAACCCTAATCTTCCCCCTACTAATCTCGTCCAAGAGTAGCCAGAAAATCAGCATCTTTCTTTCACTTTTCCCTCTTACTTTTGGCCACCATAACAACCAGAAACAACCACCAAAAACCTCCTAAAACCTTACACAACTTCGTCCAAACCAAGGAGACCAAAAGCTGCCACCTTTCCTTCTTGTGATCAAGAGCCCAAAAACAAGAACCACCTCTTCCAAACCCTAAAACACCCAACCTTAACCTATCTCCTTCATCAACCAGCCTTCAAACAAACCTTAAACACTCCCTAAATCTGGAAATCCTAGCCACCACTCTCTCTCTAAGGCTTGCGTCCATTGCAATCTCCAATCCTCTCCAAATTGAAAACTAAACCAAATGTGAGTAACCCTTCAACCCATTTCACCTTGTATTCAATTAACCTTCTTCTTTTCTCCTAAATCTCAGTCATCAAGGGGCTGATTCTTCTCCCCTATTGTTGGAAATTTCCAAACAAAGGTCCAAGAGCCACCAATCAACTCTTCCTTCCAAAGCAAATTCAAGCAACCACCAAAGGCGTCACCTTTACTCTTAGGGTGTCTCGCCAAGAGGTATTCTTGGTCTTAATCCCTTTTGTCTTGCATAAGGTTGATTTTATGGTGGTATTATTATGCATGGAGTTAGCACGAAAAGCATAAATATATTAGATTGATGAGTTTGAAAGAGAAATAAAATGAACTAGGCATAGATGACTTTGAACATGGTTAAATAATACTATGATGATCTAGATCTATTGCGTGGTGATTAAAGATAAGACCTTTTGAAGCAAATATGTTCATTATATGAGATTAAGGGTGGGCGAATATTGGAGGTCATGGCCTAGATGAGTTGATTTGATTTTAAGCATGCATAATGATGAGACTAAAGGAATTGACATATACAGAGCATGCAAACTCAGTGGACGAAAATGGAGAATATGAATATATATCAGAGAATTGGAGCAGCATGATGGGATATAAACATACTTCTTGAAGCCTTTAAAACTTGAAGATCATAGTTGAATGATTTGAAGTTCAAGAACAGCTTCATCTTCAACGTGGATGAACTCCTCCAGTGCACTGAAGCTTCCCTCCGGTTCCGGTTCTTCTTCTCTTCTCCGGTTGAAAATGAATACAAAGCTTTTCAGTTCACGGAATATGACCCATCCATAATTTCTTTTGGTGAGCAAAAACAATGGGACGAAGAAGAAAAAATTCTCAGAGGATTTTTCACTCTACCTTCCTTCACTGCCTCGGTTGGCATTTATAGGCACCAAACCCAGAAGCCAGAAAACCAAGAGACACAAATGTCTTTTTAGTTGGCTTCCTTTGGTTTCAAAACCAAAAGCCAGAAGAAGGAAAATCAAGAGACAAGAGAGAGACAGAGAGCCAAGAGACATCCAGAAAATATATTTCTAGTTTTTTTCTTTTCCTTTTATTTTATTTTTTCACACAGAAAGCCAAGAGTCATGAAACCAAAAATAATTATTTTTATAAAAATAATATTCTCAGGATTTAATACCCGAATATTATTTACAAAAGAAATTTTGACTTCACTCTAAACTCTTCTAAACTGTGCCCAGAAAAATCCTATGGTCCAGGCTATTGGGCCAAAATAATATTTATTATTTTTCTTAGACCCAAAAAATCCAAAATAATAAATATTAATTATTTTCATTGGGATTAAATAAATAACTCAATAAATAATTAATAAATCCAAAAATAATTAAATACTAATTATTTATTTCTTGGGATTTAATTAAATAAATAACCCAATAAATAATTAAGTAATAATTATTTTCCTCTAGTTTAAGTCCCGGTTAATTTTCTAATTATTCAAACTGGACCTAGATCCTGAATAATTAATTAACCCATTAAATCAGATAATACATTTCTCTCCATTTATTTTATTCCAGTCCAGTAATAAATTAGACTTCTCGAATAAAATAAAACTCTCTCAATTGAGATCATTTTCTCAACCTAAAAATTAATTAGGACTTCCGAGGACCAAAAAGACACATCGTCTTGGCTACTAAAATAACCAAAATACCCCTACTATATAAATAGATATATTTTGCATTTTAAATATTTACTAATATCACCATAAGGAAATATTGACTCCAAGGACAATGCTGCATTAGCAGAGTCTTCGACCTACAAGTGAAATGACTAAAATACCCCTCTACACATCGTCGTACATTTAAAGAGGAAGAAGTGTACTAACACCTCTCTAAAGACATCTACCATCCTTAGGCCTCTAGTCCAATGATCCACGACTTCCTAGAGTGTTTCCGCTTTCCAAGGGAGCTACCCTAAAACAAACATCCAAGTCATGTTTCCTAAGGCATTAAATATTTAGATCATTCAGACAACCACAAGGGGCGATATGGTGTAGAAACTATCTTGTATAAGTCTGTCTTAACTAACTAGTCACACATACCCAACATACAAGTATATTAGCCCTCCGATAGAACCTCAACTATAGTATATCAAAGCACATGCTTCCAGCTTCGCCAGACCACCAACTCATACTCAAGTCATAGAGTACTAGTCCACACTGTAGCAGTAGTAGACTAGGTTTCTACCATATAGTACTTTTTAGAAACCACTACTATAGGTCTTGTTCTACGTATTCGAAATACGCTTATGTTATGAAGTGAGTAGACTACTCACTGGCTAAAGGTAAGCTATTCCCCACTTGGAATTCATAACATAATAACCTAAACATGACGAGATTCCCATCCTCATCAATCGGTTAAGAACAACTGTTTTTGTATTAAATAACTCATGATCCATACCTTACTGTGAAAGACCTCCATTCACATGGATCACTTATTTATACACAATGAGTCTATTCCAAATGAAAATGTACACAAATAAAGAAAATTATTTCACAAATAATTTCTGACAAATAAATTCTTTTATAAACATATTCGATATTTTCATCAAAAAACTAGTCTAAGAGGGCATATTCCCAACAGAGACGTATGATCATGGAAAGCTATAGAGATTATTTGATGAATTAATCCATCTAGATGCCATGAATGAATTAGATGAGTAATATAATCATAGGGATTCATGATGCATGATGATAGAGGGTCAATATTTGGATTCTAATTAGAGAATCATTGATTTTAGATAAGGAAGAGAATTGAAGTAAGGGGCAAACATTGCTGTGGTTGATTGCTGAGTATATTCAAGTAAGTCCTTGCATAACTGTTTTGATAAATGATACTTGTTTGCAAGCAAATTTTACGATGTTATTTGAAATTGATGTCAATATGATGTTTTGACACAAGGATTGAGCCTTGGCTGAAAATGATGAGTTATACTGGATTGTTGTGAGATTTGGATTGGAAATGTGGATATTTTATTTTCAAAATGAATTTGCTAAATTTAAATTGTTCAACTTCGAAAATGATTTCTTAAATCATTGTCAAACGATTTGAAAACGCTATTATGAAAAATCACGTTTTGCAATCAAATTAATCAAGACTTTCGAAAAAGGAAAAATGATTCTCCCCCTAATTGGGGAGCGTTGAGTACTCAACGAGGGTAAGCTAGTGGTACTAGTCTCGAAGAGCAGTAGCGAGTCTTCTGGCAGGAGGTCACCTCCAGAAGATAAACTCCACTTGGAGAGGTGACAGTACTACTTAGTCAGGTCGGTCCGCGCTAGCATATTAGTCCATGTGGACATTGTTGACCCGGATTGGACAACCGGAGCGTTGGGTGTAGAGATGGAGAAGTATCTCACCCAGTGGGTGGTGCCCCCACTGCCCATTGTTGAAAGAATACATTGGGAAGCTATCATGGTAATAACCATGATATGGATTGTGTTACTATATTGTTGAATCATTTGCTAATTCCTACTTAATGAATTATGAATTTGATGAAACAGTGATTTACTGTGAACTGTTTTGGATTTATTAAGCAAGGCTCATTTGCATAACTATTATTGATGAAATTGACTTGCAAACACGATTTTGTGGTTTTGATAAACCTGCATACACGAAATGGTTATAATTGACATTTGCACACACGGGACTTACTGAGATGCCAATCTCACACATTTTATATCATGATTTCAGGAGATTGCTTATATTGAGCGGGGCGAAGCTAGGGTTAAGCTCCAATTTATTTATTTAGTTGTGTTTTTTGAGTTTGTTTCAAGAGACGTTTGCTAGTTTTGAGTTCCAGACTTGTATAAATTTTACTTCTGGATGTAATGGAGTTATTCCTTTAATTTTATTTAGCAGTTTTTGTTTTATTTTGTACCTCGTTATTCAGACCTCTGGTCCTTTGGACGGGGCAACATCTTGCCCTATCTAGGTACCTAGGGTGTGGGGTGTTACAAGTGGTATCAGAGCCTAGGTTTAGACAATTGGTTTGATTGAGTGGTACTTGAACCTTCGGAATTGGGATTCATTGAATAGTGTTGACCTCTAAAAGTTGAGATTTAATTCTGATTTCTTTGTGTTTCTTTTATAGGATGTTTAGAAGATCCACGGCTATAACCTGTGACTGGCCTTTTATGTGCGGCCTCACAGGTGGTGGAGCATCTAACCCAATACCCATACCAGATTCCTCATAATCCGAGTCAAAGACTGAACCTGAGAGGGGATGGATCCCGAGTGAGGATGAGATTAACCATGAGCTACCTATGGTAGAAGACCTCGAAGTAGAGGAGGAGCCCAAGGATCCGATACCTGAAATGCCTGCACCTAAGGAGAATGGAGATATGGAAGAGTATGAGGGAGATGATGAAGAGGAGTTAGGAAAGGGAGGAACAATGCATGATGAGAGTGAAGATGAGCTAGGGGGACTTGGGATTGAATGAGAGGGTAGTAATGATACACCTGTAACCCCATCCATAGAGGAAGGAATCCCGACGCTTCTAGGAAGTGAATCCTACGGGTCGAAATCTGGGAGGCCTAAAAGTGCAGTGGTGGTAGCCATGGAACAGCTTAGGGATGTGGATTTGAGGGCTAAGCTGAGGGGTAGGGATGATGAGGGGTACCTTTTGGGTTAGCCTGAGAAGAAGCCTCGATCTTTTGGTTTCGCCAAGGATCGTGACCAAGATCATCCCAACAGTAGTGCGGGATGGATAGTGGAACCTTCTCCTGAGACTTCTGAGGACCCCCCGCGACTTTAGTGAAGCTTAGAGTTTATAGGACCCTTAGCGATTACTCTTTCATTTTCATGAAGAGATGTTCGTTTATTTATTTGATAAAGCATTTACCCCTTTATTTTGAATTTCGTTTTACAAGAACAAAAGAAGTACTTAGTAGGATACTACTTCCTTATTTTGTATTAAGTTGGATTTGGTTAAGGAAGCATAATTTTACTGATTTCTCTATACCCTTTGGAGTGTCATTTGCAAAAATTTATTTTCCATTGAACTGCCAATTCTTTTCAATCCATGAGCTAACTTATTGCATGCCATAAACTTTCCCCCCTGATGAACCTTGTATTGGATGCCAATAGATGGCACCGAGATGTAGGGCTACAGGACGAGGTAGGGCCGCTCAAGAGAGTGAGTCATCGGCCCTGAGTCTGAGCAGGCACGGCGATCAACACCAGAGGTGGAATGGGACTCCGAGCAGGAGCAGGAGTTGTCATCGGGAAGGTCCAAAGAAGTGACCCTGGGGCAGGCCTTGGATAAGATGGCTGCCATTCTTCAGAACCTAACTGGGAAAGTAGATAATGTGGATAGGAGAGAACCTAAGGCTGAGGATGAGGCCTTGGAACGATTCCTGAAGTTCCAACATCCGTCGTTTCAAGGAGAAGTGGAGCAAGATGAAAAGGCCGAGCAGTGGATAGAACAGATGGAGGATATTTTTACAACCCTGCAGTACACTGAAAAGGGGAGAGTGAAGTTTGCTGCATTTAGGCTGAGGGGACTTGCCTGAGCTTGGTGGCAACGGGTCTAAGAAGACTGGGAGAGGGAGGATAATGACTAGACATGGGAGAATTTTGTGGAGGCTTTCCGAGCAGAGTATGTACCTCGATGGATAGCGGAGAAGAGGGAGGATAAATTCCAAACTCTTAAGCAAGGGGGAATGACCATGGCTCAGTATGACACTCGGTTTACTTAGTTGTCCAAGTACTGCAAGTGTCTGGTAGATACCGAGCAGAAGCAAACACGCCAATTTGTGAAGGAACTCAAGCAGGACTTGAGGAAGGCACTGGCACCATCTCTCCCAGTGAAATACACAGCCGCGGTAGATATAACGACTCGAACGGAGAACGAGGATAGGAATCGGCTGATGAACCGGCCATTTCAGCCGAGCTAACCACCGATAAGACCCTCGACTCACAAACGACCTGCTGGCCCAATGCAGTGGGGAAATAAAGGAAAGCAGCCCAGGACAGCACCACCAGGTCCTATGTCGGGCGTGCTAATGTGTCGAAATTGCAGAAAGTGAGGCCATGTCGAAAGAGATTGCTGGTCCCGGGAATGACGAAAAGATGTTTCAACTGTGGTGACCCAAACCACCTGAGGAGCAATGTCCAAAACCACTCAGATTGGTGTCAGGAGCGGCGACGCAGCCAGAGGAGCACCTATTGGGACAAATGGAGGAGGAGGACAAAAGCCTCAAGTGAAAGCCAAGGTCTTCGTGCTCAACCGGAAGGAGGTTGGAGCTGATTCAGTGGTAATTAAAGGTACGCTTTCTGTGCAAGGTCACCCTATTTCTGTTTTGATAGACCCCGGATCGACTCATTCATATGTGAACGATAAGTGTGCATGCCATTTGGGGTGGGATGGGGTAGAATTATCTTATACCATGCTAGTGAGTACACCTTTGAGGAGGCAAAGAGGTGTGAGTAAAGTAGTGCAAGGGTGCGATGTTATGGTCGGAAAGGAGATTTTAAAGGCAGACTTCATAATCCTACCCATCGATGACTATGATCTGATTCTAGGTATGGACTGGCTAGCAAAACATGGAGCAAGAGTGGATTGCAAAGCTAAGACATTGCAGTTTGTCAGACCCAGATGCGACATATTAGAGTTTAACGGGAGAAATGTGAGGAAGTTGAAATTCCTAATAGCCGGCGCAAAGGCGAGGAAAATGCTGAAAAAGGGTTGTGTGGGATATTTGGCTTATCTTATCAATAAGCCCAAGAATCAGTGTACTTTAGAAAGCACCGAGGTGGTAAAGGACTTTGCAAACGTATTTCCAGCCGAACTTACTTCTCTTCCACCTTTCCGAGAAGTCGAATTCACTATCGAATTGATTCCGGGAGCGAAGCCGGTGTCAAAGACTCCTTATCGGATGGCGCCCGCCGAATTGAAAAATTTGAAGGAGCAACTGGAAGAATTGGTTAAGTAAGGGTACATAAGACCCAGTACATCACCATGGGGAGCCTCAGTGTTGTTTGTAAAGAAGAAGGATGGGACGTTGAGATTGTGCAAAGACTATAAAGGGCTGAACAACCTCACGATCAAGAACAAGTACCCCTTGCCTTTGATTGATGAATTGTTCGATCAGTTACAAGGTTCGTGTTACTTTTCTAAGTTGGATCTCTGGCAAGGTTGTTATCAAGTGTGAATCAAAGAGGAGGATATTCCCAAGATGGCTTTCAACACTAGATATGGCCACTACGAGTTCGTGGTGATGCCATTCAGAGTAACTAATGCACCTGCCGTTTTCATGGATCTTATGCACAGGGTTTTCCAGCCGTACCTGGATAAGGTTGTGGTAGTGTTCATAGACGATATTCTAATCTACTCTAAAAGTCCCGAGGAGCATGCTAAGCATTTAAAGTTGGTACTGGAGAAACTAAGAGAGTATAAACTCTATGCTAAGTTTAGCAAATGCAAGTTTTGGTTGGATTCAGTGGCTTTTCTTAGCCACGTGATATCTAAAGATGGAATCAAGGTGGACCCATCGAAAGTCAAGGCGGTTTCAAATTGGAAGCAACCGGAGAGTGTGACCGAGGTCAGGAGTTTCCTTGGATTTGCGGGATATTATCGTCGTTTTATTAAGAACTTCTTTACGCTGGCGACGCCAATGACCCAATTGCTAAAAAATGACGTGTCATACATCTGGAATGATAAGTGTGAGAAGAGCTTTCAAGAGCTTAAGAGGAGATTGATGACGGCACCAGTACTGATCCTACCTGAAGAAGGTAAGGCCTACTCCTTGTACACGGATGCGTCTAAGGAAGGTCTAGGGGCGGTGCTGATACCGGAAAGGAAAGTTATCGCCTATGCATCGAGGAAATTGAAGCCGCACGAAGTAAACTATCCGATGCACGACTTGGAGTTGGCAGCGATAGTGTTTGCTTTGAAGAAATGGTGACACTATTTGTATGGAGCGGAATATGAAGTTTTCACAGATCATAAGAGATTGAAATACATATTCACGCAAAAGGACATAAACTTAAGGCATAGGAGGTGGATGGAGTTCTTGGAGGAATACAAGTGTCCAATTAACTACCATACGGGGAAAGTGAATGTGGTAGCTGATGTGCTGAGTCGAAAAGTGAGGATGGCTAGCTTGAGGGTACAAGAGATTCAAATAGTACAAGATATCTTGGGGGAAAAGGCGGAAGTGGAGGAAGGGAAAATTAGCTTGAGCAACCTGAGATTAGAGACTGAGCTGAGGCAAGAGATTAGTGAGGCTCAACAGAATAACCAAGAGTTTCAGATTTTCAAGGCAAAGGAAGTGAAGAGAGGAAATAAGGAATTTCGGACTGATGAAGCAAGAGCGACGTATTTTCGAGAACGACTATGTGTACCGGGTGACCCAATATTGAAAAGAAAGATAATGGATAAGGCTCAAAAGAGCAAGTATTCTATCCATCCGGGAGAAGTTAAGATATACCAAGATCTGAAAAAGGCCTATTGGTGGCCGAGAATGAAAAGAGACGTGGCGCAATACATCTCTACTTGCTTGATGTGCCAGAAAGTAAAAGCGGAGTACAAGAAGGCAGCCGGATTGCTACAGCCGTTGCCTATACCCGAGTGGAAGTGGCAAGAAGTGACGATGGATTTCGTTACTGGATTACCAATGTCTAAGACTTTGAAGGATGCTGCATAGGTAGTGGTTGACAGATTGACCAAGACAGCTCATTTCATGCGGGTGAATGTGAGGGACTCTATCGAAAAATTGGCTAAGACGTATATTCGCGAAGTAGTTAGATTGCATGGAGTGCCGACCAGTATTGTATCCGACAGGGATTCCAGATTTACTTCCAGGTTTTGGACCAAGTTTCAAGAGTCAATGGAGACAACTCTGAAGCTTAGCACATCTGCTCACTCGTAAACGGATAGACAGTCCGAGAGAATCATCCAAATATTGGAGGATATGCTTAGGGCTTGTGTGTTGGATTTTGGAGATAAGTTAATAGATTGTATACCCTACGCTGAGTTAGCATACAACAATAGTCATTAAGCGTCGATTGGAATGGCACCCTACGAAGCGTTATATGGGCGAAAATGTCAAGTACCCTTGTACTGGGGATGGACAGAGGATGGTCAAATCAGCAAGTTTGGGGAAGTGAATATTGAGGAAATGGCCGATAAAGTGAAGATAATAAAAGAGAGACTGAAAATCGCTCAAAGCCGACAGAAGAGTTATGCCGACAATAGAAGAAGGGAATTGGAGTTTCAGGTGGGGGACCGAAATTTTCTAAAGATAACGCCTAGCAGAGGGGTTCTGAAGTATCCTAAAGGGGGGAAGCTGAGTCCTAGATACCTAGGATCTTTTTCCCATGATTGAAAGGATTGGACCTGTAGCATATCGATTGGAGTTGCCGGAAGGATTAGCAGGAATTCATGATGTATTCCATGTATCCCAATTGAAGAAATACAACCCTGACCCGGAGCATGTATTGAACGAGGAGCTATTGATTCTACAGCCTAATTTGAGCTACGTTGAGAAACCAATTAAGGTTTTAGACCGGGGTGTCAAGGTGTTGAGGAATAAGCAGATACCTATGGTGAAGATTTTGTGAGATCATTACGGTACTCAGGATACAACATAGGAAACTGAAGATTGGGTGAAGAAGAAATACCCGAACTTGCTCTAAAGGTATAGTACTCTGAATTTCGGGGTGAAATTCTCTTAAGGGGGAAAGGATGTAATACCCCATGTTAGACCGCCTTTAGTAAATGGAGAAAAGTCATGCATTTCATATTGAGTTATACTACATTTGATGATTTCAAGTATTTTAATGAAAATGTCAATTTGTTGTTGCATGAATTAATTTGGGCTTGAGGTGGTTTTGGTATTTGAGGTAGTTGAATTTTATTTTATTGAAAGAAATTTATTAGGAGAATACTTGCTAGGAATCAATGTGGTTTAGTGGATAGAGCTTGGTGTGTGTTCTTTAGTGGGCTTGAGTTCGAATTCTAGCTATCTCAAATTCTTTCCTTCCTTTTATTTTCCTTCTATCCTAATTTTTCCTAACCTTGGCCGAAATCCTTAAGGTTTTGGAGACCAATTCCCTAAAAATTGGGGGTGTGCTTTATCTTAGAAATTATTTTATGAATTGGTAAATTAAATTTTTGTTCCTAATATCCTATCATAATCTTTTTTTTTTTTTTTAGAAAATAGAAAGCCAAGGGCTGGAATTAAATGAGATGTTTGTCCTTTGGATTAAGCCAAGGGTTTCGAAATTTTGAAGGGGGAAAAGGAAGGGGAAAATTCTGTAGTTACAAGGATTAGGAAACCAAAAATTTTCTTATCAAATAACTATTTAAAAATTAATTAAGATTACTCAAATTAATATAGAAAATTAATTAAACTATTCCCGAAATAAATGACCTAAATCCTTTCTAGGGTTTCTAGAAAATTCCCTTATAATCAGCCACCACATAGGGAGGAATAACTTGCCTAAAACACTCCAAAACCCAACTAGGGTTAACTAAGAAAACCCTAACCAATCAGGACTTGAATTTAGCCAAAAGAATACCAGAATTTCGTCACTGTTCACACACACACACACACACTCTCATGAAATTTCCAGCCAAAAGCCTGCACTAAAAACCCCTCTAGTAGTCTAGCAAAAACAGTTACACAAAACCCTAATCTTCCCCCTCCTAATCTCGTCCAAGAGGAGCCAGAAAATTAGCATCTTTCCTTCTCTTTTCCCTCTTACTTTCGGCCACCATAACAACCAGAAACAACCACCAAAAACCTCCCAAAACTTTACACAACTTCGTCCAAACCAAGGAGACCAAAAGCTGTCACTTTTCCTTCTTGTGATCAAGAGCCCAAAACAAGAACTACCTCTTCCAAACCCTAAAACACCCAACCCTAACCTATCTCCTTCATCAACCAGCCTTCAAACAAACCCTAAACACTCCCTAAATCTGGAAATCCTAGCCGCCATTCTCTCTCTAGGGCTTGCGTCCATTGCAATCTCCAATCCTCTCTAAATTGAAAACTAAACCAAATGTGAATAACCCTTCAACCCCTTTCAACTTGTATTCAATTAATCTTCTTCTTTTCTCCTAAATCTTTGGTCATCAAGGGACTGATTCTTTTCCCCTATTGTTGGAAATTTCGAACAAAGGTTCAAGAGCCACCAATCAACTCTTTCTTCCAAAGCAAATTCAAGCAACCACCAAAGGCGTCCCTTTGCTCTCAGGGTGTCTCACCAAGAGGTATTTTTGGTCTCAATCCCTTTTGTCTTGCATAAGGTTGATTTTATGGTAGTATTATTATGCATGGAGTTGGCACGAAAAGCATAAATATATTAGATTGATGAGTTTGAAAGAGCAATGGAATGAACTAGGCATAGATGACTTTGAACATGGTTAAATAATACTATGATGACCTAGATCTATTGTGTGGTGATTAAAGATAAGACCTTTTGAAGAAAATATGTTCATTATATGAGATTAAAGGTGGGCAAATATTGGAGGTCATAGCCTAGATAAGTTGATTTGATTTTAAGCATGCATAATGATGAGACACATGATCATATGAAGCTATAAAGATGATTTGATGAATTAATCCATCTAGATGCCATGAATGAATTAGATGAGTAATATGATCATAAGGATTCATGATGCATGATGATAGAGGGTTAATATTTGGATTCTAATTAGAGAATCATTGATTTTAGATAAGGAAGAGAATTGAAGTAAGGGGCAAACATTGCTGTGGTTGATTGCTGAGTATATTCAAGTAAGTCCTTGCATAACTGTTTTGATAAATGATACTTGTTTGCAAGCAAATTTTACGATGTTATTTGAAATTGATGTCAATATGATGTTTTGACACAAGGATTGAGCCTTGGCTGAAAATGATGAGTTATATTGGATTGTTGTGAGATTTGGATTGGAAATGTGGATATTTTATTTTCAAAACGAATTTGCTAAATTTAAATTGTTCAACTTCGAAAATGATTTCTTAAATCATTGTCAAACGATTTGAAAACGCTATTATGAAAAATCACGTTTTGCAATCAAATTAATCAAGACTTTCGGAAAAGGAAAAATGATTCTCCCCCTAATCGGGGAGCGTTGAGTACTCAACGAGGGTAAGCTAGTGGTACTAGTCTCGAAGAGCAATAGCGAGTCTTCTGGCAGGAGGTCACCTCCAGAAGATAAACTCCACTTGGAGAGGTGACAGTACTACTTAGTCAGGTCGGTCCGCGCTAGCATATTGGTCCATGTGGACATTGTTGACCCGGATTGGACAACCGGAGCGTTGGGTGTAGAGATTGAGGAGTATCTCACCTAGTGGGTGGTGCCCCCACTGCCCATTGTTGAAAGAATACATTGGGAAGCTATCATGGTAATAACCATGATATGGATTGTGTTACTATATTGTTGAATCATTTGCTAATCCCTACTTAATGAATTATAAATTTGATGAAACAGTGATTTACTATGAACTATTTTTGATTGATTAAGCAAGGCTCCTTTGTATAACTATTATTGATTAAATTGACTTGCAAACACGATTTTGTGATTTTGATAAACCTGCATACACAAAATAGTTATAATTGACATTTACACACACGGGACTTACTGAGATGTTAATCTCACACCTTTTATATCATGATTTCAGGAGATTGCTTACATTCAGCGGGGCGAAACTAGGGTTGAGCTCCAGTTTATTTATTTAGTTGTGTTTTTTTAGTTTGTTTCAAGAGATGTTTGTTAGTTTTGAGTTCCAGACTTGTATAAGTTTTGCTTCCGGATGTAATGGAGTTATTCCTTTAATTTTATTTAGCAGTTTTTATTTTATTTTGTACCTCGTTATAAAGACCCATGGTCCTTTGGACTGAACGACATCCTGCCCTATCTAGGTACCTAGGGTGTGGGGTGTTACAACCATTGCTGAAATTTTGAATGATCTTGTGAAAAAATTATTGACAAGTTGAGAATGAGTTTTGGAAATGCAAGATTTGCTTGAACTGAATTGTAATTGCTATACAAGGTTATGGGTTTTGGCTAATTTTGGAATAGGGGAGCAAGAGAAATTTGGAATTTCTTGATACATTTTGTTTGTCCTTTTTTTACAAATTCTCATCTTCTTTGATATTTGATTTTCCTATATCCTTCGTTTGACAAGCTACATTACAAGCCTTTAGCCTTACATTACAAACTTGAAAGTTCTACTTGACTTAAGTAGAATCATGATATGTCTCGGATTAATAGAGAAAGTGTATGAAAAGTAAGCTTATGGAATGCATATTTTTCTTGAACTAAATTCTTTCTAATGGTTTGAGAATGATAAAGTATTGAGATGGTTCTACTAATCAATCTTCACTTACACAAGTCTTGCATTTGTTATGAAAAATATAGTAGCATGTGTTTTGTTATTTTTAATGAAGAAAGTATTGAAATACTATTTTGAAATTGACTGGGTGATTTTATCAAAACTTATGTTTTTCTTACTTGTCTTTGATACTTTGCTTGAGGACATGCAAAGAGTTAAGTGTGGGGGAATATGATAGGGTCTAAATTAGTCATATTTTTACTAGTTATTTGTGACTATTTTGTGATACATTTTGTTCAATAATTGGTCATATTCCTTTATATTTGAGATTTTACCATTGGAAAGGTATTTTGTGCATTATTTCAGATTTTAGGGGTAAAATAAGACCAAAAAAATCGCAAAACAAAACAGAGGCAGCACCGGCTAGGACAGGGGAACCGGTGCCAGCCACGTGCTGCTAGCATGCACTTCAAGGTGACAAAAAAAGTAAGTAAAACAGAACGAAACAAAACCAAACTGGCATCGACTGGGAGGCTAGAGGCGGCACCAGTTGCATGCTGGAAGGGTCGTGCAAAAATCAAGAAAAAAAATTGGCGAACAATTGGAGAAACATATCTCAATCGGCATCGGGCTATAAGGCTGTAGGCGGCGCCGGCTGTGCCCTGATGTTAAGGCGGTGCCTCGATTTTCACACACAGTTTTTGATAATTTGTAAAGTTTTAATATTTTCCTACTTCTAGTACGTCAAAACCCTACACCAACGAATTTAGGCACTTTCTAAGCCTATAAATAGATGAAAAACACAAGAGAAATGGGGGAATTCATAAATCTAAACAGAAAATCACTCAAATCAATGAGGAATTCTACCAAATCAAGTAGGATTGTGCAAGGTCTTCAAAGAAAAAAGAAGGAGGCTTATCTATGAGTGCTTTCTTTTACTTTGTTTTATTTTTCTTGAACAATGATATATTAATTATTTTATTGTAATTTGACATTGTTTTAGGTATTCATGATTTTTAGAGTTATTTGATCTTTTGATTAATTGATTATTATTCTTGGTGTTTAATTACTTGTGCTTATTACGTGATTAATTAGTTATTTCTTTTCATTAACTTACTAAACCAAATGGGTTAATGGTAGTCTCAATTTATTAATTTCATATTTATTAGCTGTTAACTTACTAGACCAAGAGGGTTAATTGCTGAGGATTGGGTAATTAAAGGTTAATTGATGTCTGCCAGACCAAGGATTTATTGATTAATTTCATATTTTAAATTTGCCAGACCAAGAAAATTTAATCAAGGATTGTGTTTAATGCGTCTTTTGGATGAATTAGTTGAGATAGACCAAGTGATGCTAATTTATCTAGAAGATAGTGAATTCATGGATTAACCAAAGAAGTTAATCTATCTTAATCCTTCATGATGCCAAAAGACTGATTAATTGTGATAATGGTTAGATACTTTAAGATCATGTTTGTCAAAACAATGATTTAAGTTATATAATTCTCCATCATTGACATGTAAATATTATATTATTTTATTTTGTTTTGTTTTGTTTTTATTATTTTTCACTTTATTGAGTCGGTTAAACAATGAAAGAAAAGTTATTAATGCATACTTGTTCTTTAAGGATCAAAACTCATTTTAAACCCTATGCTATGTCAATGATGAGTACGCTTGCTCAAATGTATTATTTGGGGTTAACGTTTTAATTTAAATTTGGTTAGGAATGTGCTTATTTTTATATGATTTTTATACCCAAATAAATACGCATCAATTTTTAATGAAGATTCTTATTCCAGTTAAAATTTGCTCCTTCCAGTAATGGTGATCAAGTAACAGATCCTCCTTCTTTCATTGATCTATACATGATTTTCCAATCAACTTCTAAGATTTTATTTGCTAAATTAATAGTAACTCTAACACGATGAACCACTCTAACACTAGTTGTACAATTTGATTTGTCAATCTCCTGTATTATCATTAAACTCTGTTGTTATAGTTACATTAGTTTCCCAGACAGAAATTAAAAGTTCAACGAATACAGTAAATTATTAATGCAAGTCTATTGTCAACATCTGCAAGTCCTAAACTAGTGAAAAAGATCGACTAACAAAGTGATATGATCTTGGAAGCACCTCAAATTCAGCTTTCAAATGATGAACAAACATAATGAAATTCATCACTCAAAGCAAGCCAAAAAAAGCAAATTCTTAACACTAAAAAACTCAACAAGATGCATGCACAAATCAAACCCTTAAAATCCATGAACTAACACAGTTAAAACAACATATGTTAAAGCACAAATTTGTGGCTTAAATCTTAAAGAATAAGAACCAAGAATTAGTCACGCAACTTTCTACCAAATTTGCAACCTAAGAACCCTAGAAGAACAAGGCAACTAACACCCTCGAATTAGTGAATCTAGCCTAGTTCAAGAGCACCTTAGCATCCCAATCCCAACAAGGACCCTAAGGATAGGAATTTGAAAGCATCCAAACATAATCCTAACAAGAACACTAGGAGAACTAAGCAACCTAACACCCAAATTAAAGAAGAATGATTGGATTATCACTTGTAGTTTAGAGATTAAATCAAAGATGGGACTAAAACCTTTTATTAGTCTTGATTTTTATGGGAAAGAACCCAAAAGGATCAACCCCAAGTTTGATCTCAAAAGATCTCTCAATGTTTCATAGCATCCAAAGTCCCGTACGAAATATTATGGGGGTATTTATAGGCACACTTGCCCTGACTATTCAGCAAGCAAACCCTAACTATTAAGTGGCCTTAATGCAAATGTGTCGAGGCCTTAAAAACTTAATACAAACCATAGAAATTTAAAAGAAAAACAAAGTATAACTTAAACAAAAGAAGAAACACTACAGGAAAATTGCAGTTTAGCGACGAATTTTTTGCCATTGCTAATTTACAACAGAATAGCGACAGGAAAAAAATATGCCGTTAATTAGTGACGGACGGCACCATCCCTAATTAGCAACAAATTTACGATAGCCATGAATCTATCACTAATTAGCAACAGATTTTAGATAGCCGTGAATTTGTCGCTAATTAGCAACAACATTGTGACGAAAAACCAAATTTTGAAAATAATTTTTTTTATTTTCCAATTATCTGTAGTTTATCCATCGCAATTTGAAACAAATTAGCGACGGACACATCTAATTATAATTTAATACTAAAAAAATGCAAAGCCGTCACAAATTCGTCACTAATTAGCAACAAACACATCTAATTAGCGACAGATTCATGACGAACACATCTAATTATAAATCAACACTAAAAAAACGTGAGTCGTTGCAAATCCGTCACTAATTTAGCGATGGATTTGCAACGGCCGTGAATCCATAGCTAATTAGCAGCGGAATTATGATGGAAAAGAAAATTTTGAAAATAAATATTTTTTATTTTCTAATTATCTGTTGCTAATCCGTCACAATTTGCGACAGACACATCTAATTATAATTTAACACTAAAGTACAAAGCTATTGCAAATCTATTGCTAATTAGCGACGGTTTTGCCATGGACTCATCTAATTATAAATTAACACTAAAAAATCGGGAGCCGTTGCAAATTCGTCACTAATTAGCAACGGATTTGCAACAACGGATTTGCAATGGTAAATTAGGTCATCGCTAATCCCTTGCAAATTCGTCACTAATCTACAAAAAAAATATACTATATAATTAATATAAAACAAAAAAAATCACAAAAATATTAATAGTCTTATGGTGGAGCACGAGCTCCTTCACAAGAAGGATGCAAGTTTGACCCCGCGTCTGATATAATCTCATAATATTATCGTCGGTTCGGGTTTGAGAGGCTAATTAAAAAATTTTTAAATTAAAATTTGTTTTTAGCGACCGCCTTTAATTACAAATTGAATTAAATAACTGTCGTAAATCCGTCGCTAATAGCTTGCAAATTAGTAACGGATTTTTGTTCCGTCATAATTTGTGATACCATTTGGACAATCACCAAACCGTCGCTACACTCGATTAGCGAGGGATTTTAACTGTTGCAAAATTGCTTTCTTCCTGTAGTGAAAATAAAGCATGGAAAAGGTTTTCATCATCGAGATAGCAGGCGGCATCGCTTGCCTTGGTCTAGGCGGCAGTGCCTACTCTTGGCTTCTCTAGGTTGCCTGTCCAGCTATACCAAGTTGCGCCGCTTCCCTCTTGTAGCTCTAGGTGGCGCTACTTGTTTCAATACAAATGGCGCCGCTTGTTTGCTAGAATTCTGGCACCTTTCCAATCCTGTTTCCAATAATCTACAAGACCTCATTTTAACTTTCCTTGACTCTCTACATGAATTATTGATTTCTTTGTGCTTCATTTGGATCTCCTTTCGCTACCCATTTTTTCACAAACTTCTAAGATCTTGGCTTGTGAGTTTTGTTAGCTTGGAATTCTCATTTAAATCACTTGAACCTTGATTTTGCCCAAGGAAACATGAGTTGTTTCTTGGCCTCCCTTCTCCCTTTTTTTGGATGATCCCTCATGCCTAGGCCAATTCCTATCACAAAGTTATAAGGAATACATTTATCTCATTCATCAAGTGATCCCCAATGGATTCTAATAGAACATTCTTTTAGTGTTCTTTATGTCAAACTCCTAAAGACCTCTGTTGGAGTCAACTCCTATCAATTGAATTCCCTTTAATCTTTGTTACTGCAGCACAATGGCACTTCGTTGACACAAGAAATGTTTCCACTAGAAAGGTATTTGATATGTAGAAGCTTTATTCAAATCCTTCTCGAAGGTTTGATTTTGTTGCAACAATTAACTTGAATCCTGAAACATACTTTAATAAAGGGAATCAGTAAACATTCTCAAAGGATGTATACATTAAGAAAACTCAAAATATATGCATGAATTTTCTCACTTTTTTTTCTTGACTCTCTTCTACAATTTCTCTGAATAATCTCATTTGCATTTTAAGTCTGAAGCTCTTTGGTCATTTAAGATATTGCAATAGAGTGTTTGTTTCCATATTGAATTAGGAGAATGCTTAAGATTTTCTTGCAATTTTCTAAATCTTTGCAGTTTCAATTCTATACAAATTCCAAATATTCTCAATATAATCTCCTGCATATCTTAAGCAAGGATCCTTCCAAATTTTTTTAGAATCATTTTCCTAATCCAACTCCAATATATCACATGTTAAATATTATCAACACAGATTTAAATAATTTCAAAAAACACGCCATCGTCAAGAAAATATTGAAGCTCTTTGTCAAAGAGTCTTGTTAATCAACCTTAACAGTAATTAGGTCCGAATCTAGAAGCATAATCTCATAGCGGAATCCAAAGCTAATCCCTTGGAGAAAGATGAGAGAGAGAAGAGTGCTCTCTTCCTCTGCCCCCTGCTTCTTAAGATATGCACATCCATCTTTGAACATGAGCCTGTCGGTACAATCCCGCAGATTCCAGCATATTCCACCCTTCAAGAGGGAGAGAAAAGCTCCAGCTTTACCATACTAATCTGCTCAAATTAGTTCAAAAAATGCATCTAATAGATCTTTTCAATTTTCTCCTTTTTCTGGCACGATTTCTTTCGTACAAAATGGTTCCATTGTGCTTGTCAACTCTCTCAGGAATAATGGAAGGCTTTCCTACTTTTCCTCTACTTTTAAATCCAATTTTCACTGCTGTTTACTTCCGTCTATTTATGAAAATTCATTTTGGACACCAAGTAATACTATTATAGTCTAACATTTGATAAATTTGTAAATAATTAGCTTATTGGGTGAAATTTAAAAATAAAACTAATATAAGGAACCATACATACTTCACTTTTCAGCATAAGGAACCATAGTGTAAACTTTTCAAGACACAATGATGGTGGAATTTCATAAAAAGATGAATAAGTATAGCAACTAATAAATCGTTCTTGTGATAACTTGTTTTATCTTGTCTAGTTCATTGCAGAAGTAACATACACAATAAATCACCTCACACTGGGGTGTCTCTTCTTTAATTTGCTACATATATCATGCGTTTGTTTCCTTGTATTGCAAAGCATAGACACTCAAAGAAGGGAAACCGGTCATCAATTTCGGCGCCACCACGGACTCCACTACCAAAAAGGATGTTGGCCATGAGAATGCATTATCATCGCTAGCTTTTGCCACAGTAGGAACAGCGCTTGAAACATCAGCAATAGGTAGCAAACAATTAGCCAGAAGAGTGTTGGTCGTTTCTGTAACATAGCTTTCCCAGTAATGTGGTGGTGGGATGTTATTTACTGCCTCCAGATTGATTTCAAAAAGCTCTTCTTCTTCTTCCTCGGTGCCTTCCTTACCCGCTGCTGGATTTCTGGCAATGGCAATCTGATATTCATGATCAACATCTTTTAGAGTCAGAGCCATGCTAGCTAGCTATAGCTCGATTGCTTGGAATGTCGAAGAACTATATGGCTGTTCAAACTTTGAGTTTGCATGGGCTATTTATTTATGCTTTGAGTTGTGGGGTTGTTGGAAGGTAGACAGTGGAACGTTCTTCAACAAATCTACAACTATCCCACGCGAACTGATAAGTTGATTGTTTATATTTGACTGTGATTTGGATTCTCAGGTGCAATTTTTCAAATCATGGCATTGATATTACACGTCTGAAGATCCTACCAAACATTTTTTTGATGCAAGAAATGGCTGCACCAACCTAAACTGGCACAGACAAAAAGTCAGGGAAAGTAGAGCCAACCACCTCAACGAAACATGAGATGTTTTGCACAATTTTCTGAATTAAATACGAAGGAAAATCACTAGTTTTAGGCCATGAAGTCAATTAAAACCATACAAGTAATCTCAAACTGCATGCTTAAGTTGTATCTAAAAGTCGCCAAAGCTACTTATCTGATTGAATATACAATAATAAAAAACTATTGTAGCTGGAGAAATTTCATAACTACGAAGAACTTGTTTCTTTCCTTTCTTTTTAATAATGAATAAAGGGGTATAGAGATGGAAATCACAAAGGGTAGACCAAGAGATGGTGGATAGGCTTGCAGTTTTAGACAGGTTAAACAAGATTCACGTGAATTATATATATTAAAATATTATATTTTATATAATAAAAATTATACGGTATAACTCTTCAATGTATATAGTCCACGGGTCTACAGTTCATACAAGAATTTCCTATTATTACAAGCATTAACTCTATTAAAGTAACACGATTAAAATCTTAATAAAGTCGTACTCCCTCTGTTTCATACTATTTGGCCTTTTTGTCATCTACATACAAATTAAAAATACTGAAATCAATAAGTACTTTTTTTATATATTTTCAAATTTACCCATAATAAACACAAAAATGAGTAATTATTGACTAGATTTTTTATCTTTTTATTGAATATAGTTTGACTAAATTTTAGGATAATATTAAAAAATATGAATCATTTACGTATGAAAATATGTAAAAAGTCAAATATTATGAAACAAAATATAAAGATTAAAAAGTCAAATAATATGAAATGGAGACCGCACTAATTTACTGTCAAAATAGTATCATTGAAATCCACCAAAAGAAAATTATAATTTACTCCATCCGTTTCAAAATACTTGTTCATGAAATCCTTTGCACATAGATTAAGGGGGTTGAAAATAATACTATAATTTAGATAAAGTTTATATTCTACCCATATTAAAAACATGATAGTTATTAGTTAATAAAAATTTCTAAAAAGTAAGAAGAAAAAAGAATTTTGAAAAGTTGTATAGTTTACTTAAAATAAATGGAGGTAAAATTGAAAAAAAAAACTAATCATTAATTTTAAAAATATGTATATAAACAAATATTTTGAAACCTATTAAGTATATTAAAAATAATATTATAATTTAGATAAAGTTCTTATTCTATTCATATTAAAAACATGATAGTTATTGGTTAGTGAAAATTCTCAAGAAGTAAGAAGAAAAAAAAATTTAGAAAGTTATGTAGTTGAATTAGAATAAATGGGATAAAATTAGAAGAAATTAATTATTAATTTTAAAAATATGTATATGAACAGGTATTTTGAAACAAATTAAGAGTATTGAAAATAATACTACAATTTAGATAAGGTTCCTATTCTATCCATATTAAAAATATAATAGTTATTAGTTAGTAAAAATTCTCAAGAAGTACGAAGAAAAAAGAATTTTAGAAAACTGTGTTGTTAATTTAAAATAAATAAGGATAAAATTAAAAAAAATTAATCATTAATTGTAAAAATATGTATATAAATAAATATTTTAAAATAAAATAAAATAAATTTATAAACAAGTTTTTTAAAATGGATGGAGTATTAAACAAGTCAATCTTCACTGCTTTATTAATAAGATTCTATTTTTAAGTGTTTAAAGCCGAACTATGACTCAAATCGATTAATTATCATTAGGATGATAAGAGCTTGTTTATTTTGTTTTTAGGGGTTTATCTATTGATTTTCTTGTATTTTTAAAAGTTTTAGCATTATTATATTTGATTCATCGACTTTGTCTTCCATCAACAATTCTTTTACATGAATATCGTATCAATAAAAGTAGAAAGATAGGCACAACTCATGTTGACCAATGGGAGAGCTTAGGTTTGAATGCTGAGAAGAATATCCATAAAGGTTGGTCTACTTTAATTAGAAGAGTCGTACCAGAAATTGATCAATTAAAGACGGGGATGATGTCTCAACAGCATAAACACACCAATTGGCGTTCAGCCCCCAGCCGCGCCCTATCCTCCACCAAAAGGGAGCAAAAAAAACATGTATACTTCTTAATTGATTAGAATATTCAAGAATAGTAGTGCAAAATTTAATGTTATCTTTCCCTTCAACAATAATTTTCTCTTTTCCAAAGAAAAGCAGGATGAAACCCCCCCCCCCCCCCCCTTTTTTCCCCTGCGTGTATCGTGTTTGCAAGGAAAGTCCTATTGGTGGAGATGTATAGAATCAATGAGTATAAATTTATTTAGTATTCCTCGACCTATTAAAAAATATTTCAACTTTTTATTGGCTAAAATAAAATAGTAGTCGAAAGTTTTTAGATAATATTGAGAAAGACAATAAACAATGTGGAGAAAAACTTTTCCCTAGTTGGGAATAGAAATAGATTAGGCCTTTATCAAAGATTTACGGTTTAATCTGATTTAAGTCTGAACCTATTTAAAAAATAAGTTAGACTTAAATTAAAATTAAACTGTTTAACTGGGTAAATTGAGCCGGTTGAATTAAAATTTGACAAGACATGTGTGTGTGTGTATATTTACACCTTGGGCTTACAATATGTTATGGGTCCTGGCTGGCCAGGGATGGCAAGGACTCCCTACACTCACCAAGGCTTCCGGCCACTGGGATTGTTGGGCCGGCCAAGTGGGGTGGACACACCATCCTTATGCCAACCACAATGAATACCCTCAGCGTGGGGGAGACAAGAAAAATCCACAGTAATAGGACTCGAGAAGATAAATTGGCCCAATTTAGGAAAAGTGGTTTTGTTTTTTTAGGGAAAGTAAATGTACAAAATTTGAAATTTTTTTCTAATATTCGAGATATTATTAGTTATTATTATTTTCTTAATACTAACAAAGTTTTCATAGTTAAATTCTTGAACCAGTAGTCATTCGCTACATAAAATATTATTTAAAATAATATAAAAACGAAATTATCTATTGGAAATCAAGAACCCTCACGAAACAAAAATTATAAGTAAATTAGAATATTAACCAAATACCT
Organism: Voacanga thouarsii; assembly: GCA_026120185.1. Classification (NCBI taxonomy): domain Eukaryota; kingdom Viridiplantae; phylum Streptophyta; class Magnoliopsida; order Gentianales; family Apocynaceae; genus Voacanga; species Voacanga thouarsii. Next base: position 9,219,247 of record JANUWF010001287.1, on the reverse strand, counting down.
AATTTGAGAGACCATAAGATGCCATATCCTCCAAATTAACTAGGGTTGTAAATGAGTTGGGTGTACCCAAACTTAATTCATACCAAACTTGTTTATCTGTTTAACCTATATAATTAAGTTTGAGTATGAAATTATAATATCCATACTCATTTATTTTACTACTCGATTAATTTAAATATTATATAAAATATATATTATATTATATATTATTATGGTTGTATTTTTTTTTTAATCTTTAAATTGTACTAAATCTACAATTGTCTGCATATTCGAGTACTTGACTCTTCATACTATACCTTATATGTATCTAGGTCGAGTCTGATACATAATAATGCAAATCAAATTCGAGGTCCAGAATAGGGTGATTCAGACTCAACCCTACCCGTTTATAACCGAAAATCAAGTGTAATAAACTCAACAATATTCCTCAATCTAGGAAGACATGTTTCGAAGTAATTTACATCCTTAACCATATAAGGGTAGACAATGTTAAGAAAAAATAAGGTTAAATTTTTAAAAAATTCATGTACTCTTATATGATTGATAATAAAGTATCTAAATTTTTAATTTTAACAATTAAATGTCTTACTCTTATATAATTAATAATATGTACCTAAACTTTTAATTAAGTATATGTACTCTTATATAATTGACAATTAAAATAACTTTACTCTTATACGATTGATAAAGGTGAGTTTACTATAATTAAAGCACCCGAATCAAAAATTGATTGATTGAAGATAGAGATGACTCAACAACAATACCACCACCCCAAATGGAGTTCAGCCCCTAGGTGCCCCCACCCCACACCAAAAAGAAAAAAAACCTAATGTATACTTCTAAATTGATTAGAATATTAAAGAACAATAGTGCAGAATTTATTGTTAACTTTCCCTTCAACAATAATATTCTCTTTCCAAATAAAAGTAGGATATAAGCCAAATTTGTGTTATAAAATTTTAACAGTGTTAGAATAAAATCTACCCACAATAAATCTCTAACTATTCTTTGTACAATAATTTCTTCAAACTTCTCTCTTTCTTTTCTCTCACAATTTTCTCTAACAATTCTCTCACAATTAGTATATTTTTCAAGTTTGGGAAGAGCTCTATTTATAGAGCTCTTATTAGTGGAATTAATCATCTTCCACTACTATGTATTAGTGGTGTCTCCACCAACTCTTAATGGTAGACATCCATATCTACTAATGGAATTAGTGGATTCTCCACTAATTTATAACACTCCTCCTTGGATGTCCATTACATAAAAAATATGTCTCGTTGAAACCTTACTAGATAAAAATTCAGTGGAAAAAAAAATCTAATGAAGGAAAAAGAGTACACTATTCTATATGTCTGCTTATTACTCTCCTTGATGGGATGATTCTTTTAAATCTTTGAATCGACGAATACCGATTTTATATCTCAACTTCTCAAATATTGCAGTCAGTAAAGTTTTTGTGAAAATATCTGTCAGGTTATCACATGACCGAATTTGTAGCACATCAATTTCACCTTTTTTTTTAAGTTCATGAGTAAAGAAAAATTTTAGTGAAATATATTTTGTCCGATCTCCTTTAATATAGCCTCCTCGTAACTGAGCTATGCAAGCTGCATTGTCTTCATAAAAAGGAGTTAGTATATCTCTTAAAGATGACAATCCACAACTTTCTCAAATATAATGAATCATTAATTTTAACCATACACATTCTCGACTTGTTTCATGAATGACTATAATTTCAACATGATTTGAAGAAGTAGCAGCTTGAAAATATCGAAGGACTTGTTTAATTCCATTCTAATGTCATCGTGTTAGTGAAGAACTAAATCTTGCTAATAAATTGACAACAAATGCAATATCAGGTCGTGTATTATTAGCAAGATACATCAATGCACCAATTGCATTGAGATATGATACTTCAAGATCAAGGAGTTCTTCATCATCTTCTTGAAGTCGGAAATGATCTTTATTCATATCTAATGGCCGGACGATCATTTGAATACTCAATGGATATGCTTTGTCCATATAAAACTTTTTAAAACTTTTGCTGTATATATTGATTGATGAATAAATGTTCCATTTTCAAATGTTCAATTTGTAAACCAAGGCAAAATTTAGTTTTACCAAATTCCTTGATTTCGAATTCTCTTTGTAAATAATCAATTGTTTCTTGGAGCTCTTCTGGAGTTCCAATAAGATTAATATCATCAACGTATATAACTAATATCACAAATTTAGAACCAGATTTCTTAATAAAAATACATGGACATACCTGGTTATTTTTAAATCCCACTTTCAATACATATTCACTATGACGATTGAACCACATGCGTCTAAATTGTTTTAGGCCATATAATAATTTTTGCAATTTGATGGAGTAATTTTCACGAGGATAATGTTTATATGCTTCGAGCATGTGAAATCTTTCGGAGATTTTCATATAAATATCATTTTCTAAATTTCCATATAAGTAAGTAGTGACAACATCTAATAGGCGCATATCTATCTTTTCATGTATTGTCAAACTGATAAGATATTGGAGTGTAATAGCATTAACAACATGAGAATAAGTTTTATCATAATCAATATCTGGTCTTTGTTAAAAATCTTGGGCTACTAACCGTGCTTTATATCATACGATTTCATTATTTTCATTGCACTTGCGCATAAATATCCATTTGTAACCAACAGGTTTTACACCTTCCGATGTTTGGATTGCAGGTCCGAAGACTTCACATTTTGTAAGTGCATTTAACTCCAATTGAATAGCATCTTTCCATTGTGGCCAATATTTTCTATGCCGACATTCATCAACTGATATTGGTTCAAGATCGTCAATATCTTGTGTAATATCAAAAGATATATTGTATGCAAACATATTATTAATAATAGTTTCTATCCGATTCCAACTTCTATCGAAAGTGGTATAATTGATAGAAATTTCAGTATTACTTTCATCAACTTCTGGTTCTTTTATTTTGTCATCAGTTCTCTCGCTCTTTATCATTCTTTTCTTCAATATGATCATTTAGATCATTTAATCCTCTTTTCTTTCGAGGATATTTGTCTTTAGAACCAAGAGGTTGGCCATACTTCTGCATGCTTTTGACTCAGCAGCTATAAATATAATCTTTTGTTTTACCGAAACTTCAATTCGAATAGGAGCATTTATAATTAGAATATGCGATTTTGTTACTCTTTTGGAGTCAACAAAAGCGTCTGGCATTTGATTTGCAATACTTTGCAAATGAATTATCTTTTGAACTTCAAGTTCACACGGGCTTGTGCACGGATCAAGATAATTTAATGATGTTATCCAAGCAAGATCTTTCTTATGCTATTTATGTTCTCCCCTTAATTTAGGGAATAATGATTCATCAAAATGACAATAAGCAAATCTTGCTGTGAATACATCTCCTATCAAGGGTTCAACATATTTGATAATAGAGGGAGAATTATATCCAACGTATATCCCTTTTCTTCTTTAAGGACCCATCTTTGTACGTTAGTTTGGTGCAATTAGAACATATACAACACACTCAAATATTCTTAAATGAGCAATATTTGGTTCTGAACCAAAAGCTAATTGCAAATGAGGGAATTTATGATAACTAGTTGGCCTTATACATACAAGTACTGCAGCATATAAAATAGCATGTTCCCAGGCAGATGCTGAAAGATTTGTTTTCATTAATAATGGTCTAGTAATTAATTGTAATATTTTAATAAAAAATTTAACAAAACCATTTTGTGTATGAACATGAGTTACAAGATGTTCAACATTAATCCTAATTGACATGCAATATGCATAAAAAAACATGTGATGAAAATTCATCAGTATTATCCAAACGGATATTTTTAATTTGATGGTCAGAAAATTGTGCTCGTAATTTAATTATTTGAGCAAGTAATCTCGCAAACGCTAGGTTGCGAGTAGATAATAAACACACATGTGACCATCGGGATGATGCATCAATTAAGACCATAAAATATTTGAATGGTCCACATGGTGGATGAACATATCTACAAATGTCTCTATGAATCCGTTCAAGAAATGTAAAACTTTTAGCTCCTACTTTTATTGGTAATGGTCTAATAATTAATTTGCCTAGGGAACATGCAGCGCATGAAAATTTTTCTGATATCAGTATCTTTTTATTTTTTAATGGATGACAATGTGTATTCTCAATTATTCTTCTTATCATGATAGATATCGAATGACCCAACCGATCATGCCAAATGCTAAAAGTAGTAGGATCAGTAAACTTCTGGTTTACTAGATGATGAATTTTAATTATATATATTTTTGTAAAATATAGACCAATGGAAAAAGACGATAGTTTTTCTAATACAGATTTCTTATCTAAATTAATTTGAGTAATACAAATATGCCCAATACCATTTTCCTCATTTGTTTCAATATGATACCCATTTCTGCGGATATCTTTAAATTTTAATAAATTTCTTCTGAATTTTGAGAAAAATAGTGCCTTATCAATATTAATTGTTGTTCTTTCAGGCAATAATATACTAACTCTTCCAGAGCTTTCAATCACATTTATACTACCGTTTATAGTATAAATATTTATTTCTCCCATTTTGAGATAAGAAAATTATTTCTTATTTTTTAGTATGGTGTGTGTAGTTCCACAATCAATAATACATACATCATCATTAATAACAGTCATCTGAACAAAAAAATGTATATGCAAACATAAATATTATTAGAATATAATAAAAATTCAAAAATATTAGGTCGAGGCATTAGTTCTTCTGGACATTGCCATCACCAATTAAATAGTCTATCCTACCGTTTGGGTGTTCGAAAAAATCAGATACATCCATATGGATAATATTGATATCAAGAAATTTGCTTCAATATTTTTATTTTTCTTTTTCAGTAAAACTTGATATAATTCTACTAAATGCTTAACCGTACGACAGTTACGTGACTAATGACCTTTCATGCCACATCTATAACACTTATCCTCATAATTTTCTTACATTTCCTTTTCTTTTCCTTTATTATCGTTTCTTTCCCACTTCAAGTGGTTAGCATTTCTCACAACTTAATTTTTACTGTGATAAGGGAAATATCGAGCGTGTCCATGACTATAACCACGGCCACGGCCATGACTACGGCTATGACTATGACTTCTGCTAGAGTCAACAGCATTCACTTCTAAAAGTGTTGTTAAGCCAGGTGGTCTGGCTTCATAATTTTTTAATAATAACTCATTATTTTTCTCTGCAATGAGGAAGTAGTAATTAAATTAATAAATTTTGTATACCTTTTTTCTTGATATTGTTGCTGCAGGACAATATTTGAGACATGAAAAGTGGAGAATGTCTTCTCTAGCATATCTTCATCAGTAACTTTTTCTTTGTATAATTTTAACTGAGATATAATTTTACACATGGCGGAGTTATATTCATTCACGATTTTAAAATCTTGCAACCTCATGTGCAACCATTCATACCATGCAGTTAGTAGTACGACCATATTTAGGTGGTCAAATCTTTCTTTTAAATTTACCCATAGGACATATGAATATTTTTCGGTTAGATATTCTATTTTCAAATTTTCGTCGAGATGACAATCGATAAAAATTAAAGCTTTGGCCTTTTTGTTGTGCAGATGCACTATTATTTTCTTTAATAGTTTCACTAAGGCCTTCAACATTTAGATGCATTTCTGCATTGAGAACCTATGACATATAATTTTTTTCAGAAATATCAAGGGTTACAAATTCGAGTTTAGTAAGGTTAGCCATAAGGATCAATAAATGCCTACCTTTAGTCTTCTGGCTTTTGTAATGGCAGAGATTCGTGCTGATAACATGTTATAAAATTTTGACAGTGTTAGAATAAAATTTACACACACTAAATCTCTAATTATTCTTTGTACAAGAATTTTTTCAAACTTTTCTGTTTCTTTTCTCTCAAATTTTCTCTCACAATTGGTATATTTTTCAAGCTTGGGAAGAGCTCTATTTATAGAGCTATTATTAATAGAATTAATCATCTTCCACTAATATGTATTAGTGGTGTCTCTACTAACTCTTAATTGTGGACATCCATATCCACTAATGGAATTAATAGATTCTCCACTAATTCATAACAATTTGTTCCTTTTTTTTCTTTTTTCCCCTCCGTATGTATCATGTTTGTTGGGCTTGCACATATTAGGGGTCTTGGCATGGCAGGGGTTTCCTACGCTTACCAAGGCTTTCGGCCTCTAGAACTGTTGGGCCGGCAAAGTGGCACGGACACGCCATCCTTAATCTAACCAGAATGGATAAAACACAATACACCATAATAGGGAAGGGGAATTGGCCCAATTCAGGAAAAGTGATTTTGTTTCGTTTTTCTTTTTCACACTAGAGATTTTTTTTTTTTTTAAGGGAAAGGAAATGTACGAAATTTGAAATTTTTTTCTAATACTAGAGATAGTTTTAGACATTATTATTATCAAAGTTTTCATCGTTAAGCTCTTGAACCAGTAATCATTGCGACATTATTAAAATATTATTTAAAATAGTATAAAAAAAGAAATTATATATATATAACCAAAACTTCTCACGAAACAAAATTTATAAGTAAATTAGAATATTAACCAAATACCGAATATGAGAGACCATAAAATGCCATATCCTCCAAACCAAGTGTAATAAAACTCAACAAAATTTCTCAATCTAGGAAGACATGTCCCAAAATAATTTACATCCTTAACTATAGAAGGGTAGTCAATGTTAAGAAAAAATATGGATGATATAAATCCTTAAACTAGTCAAATGCATTCAATGATAGTCTTTGTTTCAATGTATTCAATACTACAAATCAATCTCAGGGACGGACGCAGAATCAAAAAATTAAGGGATCGAAATTTTATTCATGTTTCTGGAGGTTGGAAAGGTAGAGACTCGCAGTGCCAATCAACAGAATAGCAGATGGCTGAACTAAAACAACTAGTATAAGAAAAAAGGATAATGCAGAAGATTTTGTTGTCTGGTTTGGTTGATAAAAGGAGGAAATGAACCAAATAACTGAATGAGATAATAACAAAAAGGTCATTTAGGTGTGGGTTAATAGTTGATGAAAGGAGAAAAGGGTGAATGAGACAAAAACAAAAAAGGTCTCAATCTCAAATAAAAATTTGAGTATTTGATTTGGTGGACTAAAAGATATTAAAAGTCTAAAATTTAGTAAATTTAAAGGAAAAAATGACTAATAAACTTAGGAGAAGCCTAATAATATAAAAAATATATAATATTTTATAATTTATAATTTAATATACTACCATTAATAAAAATTTAAAAAATGAGGGAGGCTATATATACAAATATTTTATAATTTATAATTTAATATTATTCTTATTAATGATTTCAAAAAAATATTTGGGGCCAAGGCCCCCCTAGCTACTACCCATCTCCGCCACTAATCAATCTAACAATCGAATTAAAACTAGAATAATATCATAGCTCACATAATTATTTGGTATATTTGGTTTTCAGTTATTCTTAAAAGAATATTACTTTATATTTTATAACAAAAAATAATTTTAATATAAATTTTTTTATTTATAAAATATTAATAATTTTATTATTCAAATTGAGTAACTTGCAATATAATATTTGAACTTATAAATTCTTTATAAAATTTAAAATCATATAAGTACATTTATATATCACAATAATAATACCGCATTTCTTAAATCAATATAATCTCAATTTAAATATACCCATAAATCATAATAGCACCATATTTCCCAGCCTAAAGTCTGCATCAACATTCACCTTAGAATATGCCTAAGAAATATTATTAGTCTTGTCAAATCATATATATATATATATATATATATATATATATATATATATATATATATATATACGCAAAAGGGAAAGCCTCTTATGTTGCTATGTGTTATAGAAATTGAAGGAGAACCTAACACGTGGCATGTCATTGAGCAATCCTCAGTCGCATGAGCCTAACTTTCAAACGGCGGCTTGGGCTCCTGTTTTCTTCCTTGGCTTTTCGATTTTGTCTGCACATTAAATTCTCAACTCATAGATTATGTTGGCTTTTAATTTTGCTCGAAACCCAGGATTCCAAAAATACAAATCCAACATCTTCTGTGTACTTCTATGCAAAATCCATTTTAAGGTTCCTTGATTTTTGAACCCGATTATATAATGGCAATAAATGAAATTGACAGAAGACTAAGCATCTTCTGGCAGTTGAAATGTCTTTTGAGTCAGGTAAATTCGCAAAACACAAATTCAACATCTTTTGCGTACTTCTTTGCAAGACCCATTCTGAGAATCTTTGATTTTTGAATCCAATGATCTAATGGCAATAAATGAAATTAATCGAAGACTAGGAATCTGAAGGACCTGAAGCCTCTTTTGGCAATTAAAATGTCTTTCGAGTTAGGAAAAATTCGCCCTTTTTTTATGAAAGTCTCTGTATCTGTTAGTATATATAAATATGTGGGGGGGGGGGGCAATTTATTTGTTCTTTTTCTTTTTTAAAAAATATTTTGATAGAGCAGAGAGGAGTTTGGTTCATAGATGGATGTTTATCTCGACATGGAAAGTTGGACACATGGATGGAGAGATCTCAATCGTTGGTTGATGTATTCCTTGAATCTACGGAACCTCTATTCCTTGAATTGCACCTTCTGGTGAATGGATGGCTCCAGATGCAATCTTGTGTACAACTTAAAGAGTGCTTTGTATTCTTCAGTGAAAGAGGAGGTAGTAGTGAATCGTCAACTTATGGTATGTTTGCTCCTATCTTCCAAGCAACTAAGTAAGAGAATAGTGAAAATTTTAATAATTGTTCATCGAGGACTACTTAAATTCTAGATAACTCTGAATTGTACTTCTCTATGGTGCAATGAATTACTTGGTCATCAATTGGATAACTGAATTGTTTTGTAATTTGTTGATGAATTTACAATTTGTTCTAATGAGTTTAAGTAGTTTCAGTTATAAAATTGACAAGCATAGTTGTTTTGACTTTGAAGTCATGCTAAAGATTTTGTACCAGTGATATGCTTTCTCTAGGATAAAAGATTAGAAGCACCCTGGTGGGAGATGGGTGTAAACACTGTGAGTTAAGACTATTTTTTTTTTAGGGGGGGGGTGTTTAACTTTTGAATTGTTATTTTTTAGATGATCTACATAGTGTAACACACCCCCCCCTCCCCACAATTAAATTTGAAAGAGTCATTTAGTTATTGATACTAATCTTCAATAACCAATGGAACTACGAAAATGAACACAGAGGTTATGCTCCCTCTTGATGCTTAAACTTTTGCAATTATATTGTTTTGATGGTTTCATTCGCACAGGTCTACATTGTCATGTTTCACGCATTTTCCCATGCATAAGTCTTTAATATTTGTTTCTGCACTTTTTATTTTTTACTTTTTTTGGGTTTTTTTTTTTTTGGGGGGAGGGGGTGGGGAGGAGTTCTTTATGAGATAATCAATGATGCATAGGAGTAAACCACCAGTAATTTGAGGTCTAGAAGAAGTCAATGTAGGTTTCCATTCCCATATAGGGTTAGAGAATGGTTTATTTGAGTAGAAATGTGGTTGGATAGATTGTATTTATTCTGTATCTAGTTTTTGGCTGTTTGCTGTCTTACATGATCAACTTTTGTCCTTGATATGCAAAGATATTCGTTTCACATACAGGTAAATATATGTATATCAGCAAGGGACAACCACTACATTGAGGCGGTGCTTCGCAGTTTGGCTACAGAGGGGGATAGACTTGGTCCACCTGATCTAAATGATGGTGGTGTACTTGCTACTGTGCTTGCTGCTAGCTTCAAAGGTAATATTTGTAGTACCTATATAGTGTTCCCACCCCCCTCTCTTGTCCCTCTCATTTCAAATAGGTTATCAGTGTACATTGTACATGTGTGTTTGTGCTGTAATTCATCGCCTATGGCATACAGGGTTTGGCCTATGTGATTACTTTACGTAGAAGTACATCTTAGATTCAGTTTTTTCTCACTTCAAATACATCTTTAACATTCTGATAATCCAGTTCCCATGGAAATTTATCTGAATGAGGTCTCTTTGCTGTTATGTTGGCAATTATTCCTTCGTTCTCGGTGAAATTCTTTTTCTAACCAAATCATTTATTGTAGGTGAGGTTGTCCCGTTTCAAGCCAGAGTGATGATGGAGATCTATAGATTAGATGCTTGGTATTCGAGCATTGATGGTTCTTTAGAAGGTCCAACAACATACATAGTATGTGGCCTGTGTCGTAGGTGTTGTATTCCAGAAGTTGCTAAGAAAGGTTTAAAAGCCTATTGAAAGACTTTGCAAATATGAAAGTTCAACTTGAGGTAAAGGATTTTGCCCATAAGCAAATCCTTCTTCAGCTTGAGCATTATCAGAAAACAACAGATGAGCTTACCACAGTGCTGAAGAGCTTTGAACTTGAAAAGGACATGTACTTAAATCAATGCAAAGAAGCTACAAAATGTGTAAGTGAATTGGAATCAAAGGTTAAGGTATGGCTAACTAATTGGTAAAGTCTTTAATTGTAAGAGAACATATTTCACACATTTCATAATTTAAGGGCTACAAAAGGACAAGTCCTTAGATTGGAAACATTAATGTGAAGGTTTAAAATGGCAAAAATCATCAAAATGAAAGCATGCTAAGAAAACGAAAAATTTACCTCTGTGATTGAATGGCCCTCTTCGCACTGGTGTAGATGTCTGTAAAGGATACTTGAGGCTATTGGATCATGTCTTTATAAACGTCTATTGTGTCTCATTCACACAAAACCTTTGATCTTCTGAAATGGTACCCGTAGCACAGTCGGTGAAAGTTTAAAGATTGGATTTTGACAAGCTTTTGGTGAAAGCTTTGTGATTTTGGGTTTTTGTTTCTCTGTGAATGATGAACCCAGAAGTGTAAAACCAAAAACTCCACTTCAATTCATTTTTCATTCATTTCCATCAATGCCCCGGAGAGAATCCATTCGCGTGCAAATAGAAAGTATCTATGCTTTCTATTATCCTTCACGCGAAACAACACGGGATTTATCCCGTGTTGTTTTTTTAATTTTTTAAATTAATTAATTAATTAATATTATTTTAATTTTATTTTACGCTTGGTCTTATTCATTGGGACAGATAAAATTATTTATTCTTGGGCTCGAACACCCATAAATAATAAATCTCAATTATTTATTTTCTAAATTTTATTAAACAATCCAATAAATAATTAATAAGCCCAAATAGACTAATATAAAATTTCATACATTTTATCTAATTTATATCCAGATTAATTTTTTAATTATTTAATCTAGGCATTGGGCCATGAATAATTAATTAACCAATTAAACTAAATAAAATAAATTCTCTCTCTCGAACTTTTTATTTTATTCTAATCTAATAATAAATTAAACTACTTAAATAAAATAAAATAAAATAAAATTCACAATTAACAAGACTAATTTCTTAACCCAAATCTTTCATAACTTAAAAGTCATTTCGGGGACCAAAAGACATATCGCATTGGCTACTAAAATGACTAAAATACCCCTGCTATATAAATAGCTATATTTTATATTTTAAATATTTTCTAATATCACCATAAGAAAATATTGACCCCAAGGACAATGCTGCATTAGCAAAGTCTTTGACTTACAGGTGTAATGACTAAAATACTCCTCTACGCATCGCCGTGCATTTAGAGAGATGAAATGTACTAACACCTCTCTAAAAGGTATCTACCATCTTTAAACCTCTAGTCCAATGATCCACGACTCCTGGAATGTTTCCACTATGTAAGAGAGCTACCCTAAAGTAAACATCCAAGTCATGTTCCCCAGGGCTCTGGATAATTAGATCATTTAAACAATCACAATGGGCGATATAGCGTAGAAGCTATCTTGTATAAGTTTGTCTTAACTAATTAGTCACATATACCCAATATACAAATATATCGACTCTATGAAAGAACCTCAACTACAGTATATCAAAGTATATGTTTCTAGTTTCGTTAGATCACCAACTCATACTCAAGCGGTAGAGTATTAGTCCACACTGTAACAGTAATAGTTTAGGTTTTTTTTTAAATAGTACTTTTAAACACCACTATTATATGTCATATTCTACGTATTCAAAATATGCTCATGCTATGAAGTGAGTGGACTATTCACTGACTAAAAGTAAGCCATTTTCCATTTGAAATTCATAATACAATAATCTATACATGATGAGATTCCTATTATCATCAATCGGTTAAGAACAAACATTTATATATTAAGTAACCTGTGATCCATACCTTACTGTGAAAGGCCACAATTCACATGGATCACTTATTTAAACATAATAGATCCTTTCCAAACGTAAGTCGTGCACAAATAAATCATTCACAAACAAATTTTTAGAATAAATTTTTTTATTAATAAATTCGATAATTACATCAAATAAACTAGTCTAGAGGGTATATATTCCAACAAAATGACGGCAGAAGAGCATGCGAAGATTCAATCCATAAAACAAGCAGAAGAAGTGGAAATTGCCCTAAACACGAAGACGTTGAAGATAGAGGAACTTTTGAGCTATGTTTTAGAGCTTAATGAAACGATAATGCATCTAAGCTAGTTGCTGTGGAGACAGAAGGAAAAAGACATGGTGATATTAGCAAGAGAGCTAAAAAGACAATTGGTAGAAGCAGCATCAAGAGAAGCTCAAGAGCGACTACAATCTTTGACAAAAAGAATAGAAATGATCCATAGTTTGGAGAACTAGATCTTGCACAAGTCTTTATACATTGAGTCACTGAAAAAGAAACTTAGAAAAGCAAATGAACATCATAATTCCTCTAAGAAAGTTGCTTTTAATGCTATTTGCGAACTGGACCAATGTAATCTTTTAATTCACAGCCAAGAAATCTGTGATCTCTATATATGTGCACTGGAGAACCATATAATGCAAAATAGTAGAATATGGTGTAACAAGCCTCTCTTGACGTAATTTGTCATTACCTTATCAAACTCTACTCACTTTTTAATTCTGAGTTTTACTTTATAATATAGATATATTATATATATTATATGATAAATTATGTATTTATATAGTATAAACAAATTATTAAACAAATTTATAATATTCATAGAATTTAAAATATTTAAATTTATGAAACATAATTTTGAAGAATTTGTTGAGTTTTAAGTCCAAAGAAATGATGCAGAAAATATTTTAAGGTTTAGAATTTTAATAAAATATTTTACCTAGTTTTTGTTTAATGCCCATTTTCATGATGGTTGATTAATAAATAATAGAACTATCTAGAATTGGGGAGAGGAAATGGGGAAAAAAGAAAAACAAGGATTCATCAAGAATCTTTTCCTTGCCCAGCTTACAAGCAAAACACAAAAAGTAGTTTAAATCCAGATGGTAGCAAGTTTGTCAATTCAGAGTAAGATTCGGTTGGGTATTATCAGATGATCTGATGCGGAACCCTGCATCAATGGAACAAGAAGAAGTCGCTAATGGAGTCTCAAGATCAGTAGCAGTGATAGCATGCGCTGCTATGGCAATTTTTTACGTTGCAATCCTCTATGCTCCGACGTTGATTCTCCGGTTACCTCCTCCCACTTCCTACAGATCCTTCATGATTCGACGTTTTATATGCGCTGCCATCTCTTCCATTGTCTCCGTTATTGCCTCTGCCCTCATCCTCTCAGTAAGTTCCTTGCTCCCACGCTACCTGCCACTCTGTGTCTTCCCTTCCTCCCCCCCCGCGAGACGAAACCCCGGCCCCTCTTTCTTTTCATAACTCTGGTGATGCCTTCCGCTTTGATAATTGGGCACAAGCATTTGTTAACCTAGAGGTTCATTATTCAAAACTTGGATTATTAGCAAGGCAAAATTTTCAAGACAGATGAAATAGAGAAAAAAGATCGATTCTTGAAATTCTAAAGTTTCTCCTGTTAACTAAAAGTGAATGGCTGCGTCGAATTTAAAATCAAAAGTTGAACTGTTGATGACTTGTTATGACAGTGTAATCGATGGCTATAGATATTCCTAACCAATTGAATGGCTTTAATGATGTAAAATTGGGGTTAAATGCCATTCATGTTGTAAAGGTTATTAATCTGTCCATTTTTGGCCCCGGGCGCCGCGGGCCGTGGGAGAGAGATGGGTGGGGGTGGTTGGCGCAGATTTTCCAGAAAATCTGTCTTCGTTTTGCCACTGTACTCTGTGCCTCAAATTCAGGGACTAGAATTATTGAGCTCAAAAACACATCAATAAGACAACTTTAGGTTGTGTTATTCAACATAACTCATTGGAGATGCGAATCATACTACTCAGTGAACAAATGAAGCCATGAATGTTCAATTTTGAAAAGCATAGATGGATTTTCTTTTTCCCTCTCATTCTATCTGAGAATTCTGGTGCCAGAATATCTATTAAGTCACATGCTTTGCCTGGTAATTTGACATGTACAAGATAAAATGCGCAGGTTTTTATATTAGGCTAATAGCAACTTATCTCGTAAATTATATCAGATTAACTTCTTGTGGATTCGATCACTTTCCTTTTCTAGCTGTCAAACTTTTGCATTATGTTGCTGATGCTAATTTCTTCATTTGTGCTAGATAAGGTGGAACAGCCCTGAAGGTTTTAGTGCCTATGGCATTAGATCGGATCATAGTGTAAGCAATATACTTTTAAAGCTTAATTTCTGCCTTGTTATCAGACACTATTTGGCATTTGGTTGTTATAAATTCATATGGTCTGATCGCTTGCAGATCGAAAAGGATGACTTATTGCTGAAATGCAAATTTTATTTATGAAACAGTGGCAAGCTTTGGTCTTTCCTCTTTCCTTGACTTCCCTAATGTACGCTGGGTCGTTTATCCTGAAGCTTTTGCGACTTCTGGATTCATATGTGGAACATCAAAGTTATGGGGGAAATAAATTCATTGACTATATAAGTATGGTACCTCAAAAAGCTATTGAATGGATGTTTAATATGGTTTCCAATATTTCAGCTTGGCGTAATTATGCTGTGGTTAGTATTTGAATTTGTATTTGCTTTCCCTAATTTTTTTCCCCTCCTATTTTATCTCTTTCGTTTTCTGCTGACTTACTTGTCTAGTCTTATCATAATGTTGATTGGTTATTTTCTCAATAGATGCTGCACTGCCAAATTTTTGCTGGAGAATTTGGAAATATCCTTTATCCAGTGAATGGACTAATCTCAATTCCATTTCTTTTAAGGCAATCATGAAACACAAAAGGCAATGGGGTTGACTATATAGAGATTCTTCTTTCTAGAGTAAATTGTATGGTTCATGATTCTCATATTTTGAACAGAAATCCCCACTCATTCCTTGTATTGCTTTGCTCTTTTCCTTTTTTTTTTTCTTTTTTCGCTGGAGGGGGAAATTGGGGTGGGGCGTTGTTGGTGTTTTATGGGTTGAGAGTGATGGTTAGCGGTTAGAAAGCACGAGAAATTAAAAGTAACCACGGAAGTTTTATGTACTACCGTCCACAAAAGTTTTATCTTCCAATTTTGATTATTTTGAAAGCGCTATGAAAGTAAATTGAAAAGACAAATAAGGGAACAAGAAACTAAGCGAAGGTTTGAGGGGAAAACAAACTGCTAGGAGTTCCTACTCAGTTGAGGATGATGGGTTGAAGCTGTGTTATAAGTTACATTTACTTATATGTTTGTGATTTTCTTCTGGCTTTTTTCTTTTTTGGTTCGTTATGGACTTCCTTCAAATTGTTATTGTTTTGTCAATTTTCATTTGGGCTGGCTATTCATGTTCACTGTTGGCATCACATATGACAGGCACCACTTACGGAAGAGTTAGTATTTAGAGCTTGTATGATACCTTTACTTCTTTGTGGAGGATTTAGCACTTACACAGCTGTTTTCCTTTGCCCCATATTTTTTAGTTTAGGTAAGTGGACAGAACTATTCTAGTAAATTCTGCAAAATTTGTTTGGATTACTTGACAGTGATATTGAATTCAGAAGGCAGTCTTTGGTTACATTCTCAGAAAATTTTCTCTGATGACCTTTTGAGTTATTTGTATATGGTTGTGAATTACTCTTAACATATATCAAAAGTTTGTACTTTATTGGTTACATACTTTGAAAGGCATTATTTACAAGGTTCGATGTATTTGCACTGTTAATTTTGCTTTAATGTGCTTGCAGCTCATCTAAACCATTTATTGGAATTGTATACTCAGCAAAATCACAACTTAGTCAATGCTTTCATGACAGTAGGTATGTTGCTTTTCTTTAAATTGAATGATGCTAAATTTTAGAACTTTGAAGTCACTGTGACATCTTCTACTATTTCGAGAAGAGTAATGCAATCACTTTTGTGCTAATGTTTGAGAAGAGAAAGATTGAATAACTTGTATGGTAATTGTGAAGAAAAAATTTCTTACCCCAAACAAAAAACAAAACAAAAAAAAGGAGGCCTTTGTAAATGGGTTGTCACATCTAGATCTTTGACGATTGACCAAGGTATTAGTAGGTTTTAGGTTTTGAAAAATATAAATATGGAATAATGGATTCTTGATGACCTTAAGTAAGGTTGTGAAATACCTAGAGCACCAGTAAAAATGAAGAATACAAAACAATCGAAAAGCAGAAAAAGTTGAATGAGGAAGGAAAATTTTTGAAAGAAAATATGGAAAGCTGCAGCTATTCCGATGAGTCTATCTGGAAAAAGACATTGCTACAACAATGATACAAATGACATGGTATGACCAACCAATTGGCTTTCATATCTTTTACCAAATGTGTATTGCACTAGCCCCACTCTTTAAACTCAACCCAATTTGATACATTATCTAGAAATGAGATTGCGTGGTGATGCCATGTTATTCATATCACCTTTAAATTGAATTTTTTTCTCATCAATCTTATGGAAGTTGCTGGTGTGTTTATGTGCCATGAGAGAGAAGGAGAAAGTGAGAGAGAGTTTATTTTGTATAATGATCTTATGTTATATGCCAATTTTGAAATATTAGATTTTGTCTTATATAATGAACTAGAAGATTCGTGCAGAGATTAGTTGACATGTACAGATTTCTTTTAACTGTAATTTATGTAACTTGGGGAATAAGGGATTATATGATCTAGTTCTTCTTTCCTTGAAACTACTTTTCGCATGGATTAGTGCAGACTAACCCCTCACACCATGAACTCCTGATCTTCTTTTTTCCATTTAGCCTTTGTAATTAATAGTGTGAACTTCTTGTCGTCAACCGATATTCTGTGTTTTTCAGGTTTTCAGCTTGGGTACACTGTTGTCTTCGGGTCATATGCATCCTTTTTGTTTGTTCGAACAGGTTGGCACTACTTATGATGGAATAAATTGTTTGGGCATATCTTCACATCTTTTCATTTCCTGAAACTTGTTTAGTTTCAATGAGATATGAGGTCTTGAAATGTTGGTTCAGCTATAGAGACACAACACAGCATTTTGAAGTTGTGATGATAAATCTTTGATGTCATGTAAGGTTGTCTTATTCTTGGCAAGCCAGCACTATAAGCCCATAACTTATCATTATAGAGAAGAGAATGCTTGAAAGATTTGGCAATTTTGAAAATGCATTAGGGCCTTGTTAGACTGTTTCTTCTACCAACGGTTCTTATTCTTGTTTTGCACGTTCTAAGAATAAAAAATGGTAATTGTTTGTGATATTCTGCTTCTGTTTTAATCTCAGGGCATCTTAGTGCTCCACTAATTTCTCACATATTTTGCAATTATATGGGCTTACCAGTAATTTTTTCACGGAGAACAGGTATGCTTATTGTTTTGGTTTTGCTTCTCACCCAGATAGCCATATATATATTTTTGGTGATTAATAGTAAATTTATTCCCGAGCCAGTGATTTATCTATGAAGACATACTTTTTCATCTTGGAATTATCCTTGTCGAAATGAACCTCTTCCTTCGTTGTACAGGGATGGTAACTCCGGCATATATAGTTGGGTTGGTGGGATTCATCTGGCTTCTTTTCCCACTCTCAAGCCCGCATCTGTACAACTACAGAACAGAGAGTTGCAGGTGTTGGCATGGTTATTGTGATTGGAACTAACCTATTGTATATCATGATAGACTTGATGGATTTCCACTGGAGAATGTCAAGAATGTTTGTGATCAGATTGCCTTTCTTTACATAGGGGTGATAACGGATGTGTTTATGGATTTTTGGTCTTGTCTGGTTGAACCTAACGTTGATATACTTTTGAAATTTTACTGGATTATCACACATCTCCCAACTCCAAGTAAACTTGATATCTGCATCTGGAGAAGCCGAGGTGAAAAGAGGATCTATTTGATGTTCATGTTGTCTAAAGGTTCTCTTTGGCTTAAAGCCATCCATGTGCCCTGGTTCTTCAAAGGGAGGGGAAGGGGCTATCAAAACTAGCAGGAATTTCTTAGCGCAAATCATGGCACTAGCACTAAAACTAAAGTTGAAAGTTGAAACTGAGTTTCTACCACCCAAAAAAAAAAAATGAAGAGTCCTCGAAATAATGATGTTGAACGGGGCTCAAGATCAGCAGCGGCCAGCTGCCGTCTGCTGCAGAGTCCATGGCTTGACTACTGGTATCCTTATCCTGAATGACGAAGCAAACATTGCGTAGAAACTTGCATGCTTTAGTTAAAAATCCTATCCAAAAAATTATGGTGTGGTGTGGTGTAGGAACGATAACTCTTATACAAAGAATGTATCTTAATTTGTTAGTTTGTCCATTCATTTCATTTTAAAGAGTAAATATATAGTTAGTGATATTAATAATTTGATATTCTAACGTAAAAAATTTTCAAAACAACATTTCCAAACATTTTTCAATTTTTAGCTGTTAGCTACAGCGAGAGCCCTCAAAAATGGAAAAAAGATGTGTCTACTGGGTTGGGTTCTTATTTGGGATGTAGAAAGAGAAATGTCAACCGAGCAAATGAATGAGTATAGGAACGAACAGGGCAATGGCTGAAGTTTCCAAAATATGATGAGCATTTGATCGTGGCATTGAAAAACTGATGTCTTCGTAATCTAAAAGACTATTCAAGAATGTGTCTGCATCTGCAATATTGATTTATGAGGAGTTAGAATTCAAGGGATGGATTGAAAGAAGAAATGATGTCTAAGATATTGTTCTGATGACTAAGATTCTAAAAGGATACTCTCAACCGAAGCAAAGATTATCAAAATCCTCTCAGAACAAAAAATATAAGCAAATATAATACTGTACTGATCTCTACAGACTCACAAGTATACCTCAGCTGGATGTGGATACAAATTAGCCATTGAATTGAATGGAGGGGTTTGGCATTGCTGGGCAGGCTGGCTGGCTCAATCGATTTCTCTCGAGTCTTGCAAGGACGTTGCAGTCATGATGCCTCCCTATGTCCCTCTTCTTAGCTTCCATTTTGACTTGCTTGACATAGTTCTGACTTTTTTTTTTTTTTTGTCTAGCATTTGAATCAAGAAGCAACGAATAGCTCCCCTAGTAGCCCATTCAAGACTTGGCGAGTAGGGGAGAAGACGGAGCGGGGGGGCGGGGGGGGGTGGCGCTGAGGCAAAGCGGGATGCGTAGCGATTATAGTGGGAAAATATTGAAAAGACATGATGTGAATTTTGTAATTGTTTGAGCATTGTGGTCAACCTTGGCAGAGGGGATATGATGCCATGTCATATCCACATGATACGAGATGTGTGAATTGATGTTATTGAATTTGTGGACACTGTCTCTCTGTAAGTAAATTTTTCATTATCAAACTTATGAGAATTGAGGGTACTAATGAATCTTCATTGACTTATTTACTGAATCTGGATGACGTTACCTCTGATTAGATCTTCTGGTCACTTGGCTTCCCTCTGCTTGATGGATGCATAGAAAACTAGAAATCTGACCGTTTTCTTATGTTTTTTCCCTTCTTCTTCCGCGGGAAAGAAGGATGATAACGGAGGTTGAACGAAATGTGAGTGCCACTTGCATGATATATTAGGTTAGGAAATTTCTTCCGAATCAATGACATGATAATTAATCGTGCTTTGAATCAATAGATTGATAATAAAATGAAAGATATTGTATGAATGGCTAATAAAGAGTCATTTTTTAGGGCCAAAAAGGTTTAGAAAAAATTATAATTTTTAAAAACGTTTTAGAAGGACAAAAAATAAATTTTAGTGAATTTTTAAACTTCTTAAAATAAATATGAAATTTTCAAAAATATTGAAGGGCGGATGCAAACTCACCTCCGCTAATTCCGTCTCTAGTCTTTTTATTTTGTATACATAAATTTTATAAATGTAATAAACAAGATGTTTATGTGCATTACTAAAATCTTTAAGGAAGATGATTGCTACTCCAAACGGACTTCTGACTTTTTCATCCACGAGAGGTGGAAGCATTAATATGCAGCATTCTTCAATCTTGAATTTTTTTTTCTCTAAGTAAATGAATCGTTAATAAACTAAATCAATTTTGCATTCCGTTAAAGCCTATAATAAATAAGGAAAATCTTTAAACTTGTATTATTTTCATCAATCTTAAACTTAAAAGACGAGAAAAGATTTAATTATAATAAAATTTTTAATTATATCTCTTCTTGTACGTAAGAAAATAAAAGGTTTAAATGGATCATTGATTTTAATCATTGCTTGAGGAAGAAATGGGAAATCGAGGTAGTTGAATCCGAGTAAAGAAACAACTCTATAAAAAGAGAGTATAATACGTCCATTTACAGAAATAAAAAGAGGATCTCGCTAACAAATTTTCTAATATTGAAAAATAAAATAAAAGAAAAGACTTATATGGTGTCCAACCAAATAAGAGAGTGGTCTAACGAATAAATATGGAAAGCAGTAAAAGCGAAAGGTGGGTTCCGATCCGACCAAATTTTTGTCTAGATCTAACCAGGAAGGTTGCGAGATCTGAAGCTGGAAGAGGTTTAGAGAGAAGTAGGAGCAAATAGGGTTAGAGAGAAAGAAGGTCTTTACTACCGGAGGATAATCTTGATCATTGGCTCTTGGTGCCATTTAAGTAGGGATAACTGCAATTGGTACGATTAGTCAAAATGGTTAACCCTAATGTTGATCCTTCAATCTCGATTGATTATATTTGATCAATCGGTGATGCCGGTTGAGGTTATGGTTGATTAACCAATTGATTGTTGATTCTTTTTTTTTTTAATTTTTAAAAAAGAAAAAAAATTAAAATAATGATAAAAGGTTGAAATATTCGGTTTAATATATAAAAAATAATAAATGTCTTATAATTAGCGTGTTTGGCTCAGCATATATAAATTTGCAATATTGTTGCAAAAGAAAATTAATATAAGTATTAATAGCGAGTTTTTTTAAAAAATAAAAACTTCAATTAAAATTTAAAGTAAGAGCATTGAGACTTGAGAAAGAATTGAAAGATATATATATGTGTGTAAAAAAATTGAAAAAGGAATATTTAAAAATAATTTTTAATTTTTTTAAATACGTCAATTGACGGTTCCAGTTGGAAAAAATCCCCAAAGCGAAATCACCCTTACATTTAATAAGAAAACTAAAATTGTCTAAAATGAACTTTTTTTATTTTTATTTTTTCCCTTTTAAAAATTAAAAAATTTAAAATATATATGTGAACTTTACTTTTTGTCTCCTAAGAAATTTTGTAAATTTTTAATATTATTTTTAGTATATTGTTTTTTATAATGTATTCTTTAACTTCAAATTTCTAATGTTATGATCTATTCAAATTTTATGTCAGTTCCATAATTCAATTTCTTCTACATTATCGTACTTTCTTATAGTATATATATATATATATATATATATATATATATATATATATATTCAAACACATGTTATTTAGAGACATCAATAAACAGACTTTTTATTTATTTATATATTTTTAGTATAT
The DNA here is from genome assembly GCA_026120185.1 of Voacanga thouarsii. Classification (NCBI taxonomy): domain Eukaryota; kingdom Viridiplantae; phylum Streptophyta; class Magnoliopsida; order Gentianales; family Apocynaceae; genus Voacanga; species Voacanga thouarsii. The sequence continues at coordinate 9,197,304 of JANUWF010001287.1, read as the reverse complement.
CCTTAATAAAAAACCAAAAGACATGCCAGACCTCTCTTCATATAAAGAAGTTCATTGAAATTGAGATGGTAACATAATTCTTAACACCAAGTCATGTAAGAGCACTCATTTTGTATCGGATGAACCATTCTTAGCTCTGTTCAGGAAAACACGAACAGAGACTGAACTGCACTTTCTAGATGATCATCCACTTCTTTTCTATATTGATAGATTCCATAATTTTTCCAAACATGGACTACTTTTTAGAAAATAGGGTGTCCTAGTTTTCGTCCCCGGTGCAACTGGCTTGCAGAATTGCAGTTTTCTCGTTCCTTCTCTCGTTTAAATTTCAAAGACGAGAACTCGTGAGCATTATGGAAATGGTTGGTTCATTCTGTAAATCACATTAAGATTTCAGGTTGCTTCTTATGTTCCGTTTGGTTCTTTTTCATTCGTAGGCCAAAAGGTTGTATGGCCAAAAGAGCACACATGGAACGAATTCAAAGGCAATTCAACACAGATGGCAATTGTCCTCAGTGGAGTAAAAGAAGACCCGCTTTTCCTTGGAAGACATATTGAACTGGTAAATGGTGAAATAGCAATCAAGAATTTAGGACAAAGGAATAGAAAGCTATGCATCATCAAGAATGAAAGGCCAATTCATGTCCAAAACTATCAAATTGAACAAAGAGACACAACAAGAAAATAGACATTATATATATAGAGGAGATCTAGCCGTTAAACATGTTGAGTTGCTGGTCCATCTATGGCCCTCCACAAAAAGAGATGGCAATTAGTAAGATAATTAAGGACGGAAATATATATGTCTATATATAAAATGCTAGCCTGATGGATGGACAGCTACCTATTTGTCCTATGTAAGTACCCAAAAGAACTACACTGAAACTGCAGCAGCAGAGGAAACTACCAATTTGACTCCTATGCTATAGCAAAAACAAGTAAAAGAGTAGTCCTAGGTAGGGCCAAGATGTCCTTTCTTTCTTTCTTTCTTTCTTTCTAAGACTTGCTTTCTTTCAGTTGTTGCTGGTTTTGGAAGCACCTGAGTTTGAGGTGGAGCAGAGATTGAGATCAGGAATGGAGTTCTGGGACCTCGGACTCTGGTTTTCTTCAGCAAGCCTGCGCTTGAGCTCATTGAGCAGTGCTTGATTCTCTTTGTTGAGAAGCTCGGCTTTCTTCCTCAGCCTCTCATTCTCCTTCATTATGTAACAGTTCTCCAAGTACAGCTTTGAGTTTAGCTTTTCCATGACTTCTGCAGCAAACACGAATCAAATTCAAATCCTTCTCTAGCTAGGAGTGCTCCTGAAATCAACATCATCATTAGAACCAAAGTGGCGTTTCAGATTACTTAATGCTCTTGTATCAAGAAACAAGTATGGTTGAAAGTGAATTCAACACAATTTGCATATGAACTTCTACAAAAGTAGGTACTGGGCTGGGCTGACTACACTTTGTTTCCGATGCAAGCTAATTGTGCATGGTACTTAAGTAATTCAATGTACAATAATTGATCAAATAAGCTGACCAAAACGAAATTATACCAAAGCAAAACCAGTCGGCAAAAATAGAAAAAAAATTCAAGAACTAAATTATTTAGGGACATCAACAAGAAGAGAAGATTTATTTTGCAGTCTTTGATGTCCCACAAGTTAAATCTTTCTAACCTGTCTGCTAGGCCAAGTTAGAGGAAATCATTAGATTTCAGACGAAGAGAAGAGTAAGCAATTGATAGTAAAAACAGAGGAGAGGAAACGCAATCAAGAGCAGCTTTTATAATGTAGAAAATAACAACTGTTCGGTTTCGCAATAAATATAATGAGCAAAGAAGATAAAAGCAGTGGAGTATCAGTATCTCCAAACCTACACTCATTTAAAAATGGCTCCTTTCTGTTGTCGTTGTTGGGAAGACAAGAATAAAGTTCATAACAAGACAAATTGTAGATTAACATGTTTAACTACAAACTTTCAAATACAAAAACATCATTTTCGTTCACTAAGAAGCACATGCATTGCCTCTCAAGTCAGAATAAAATTCATACTTTAGTTTCTCAAAATGCTTATGGTTTTGGCCTTGAGCATGAGTATGCAAGGAAAAGAAAACAAAAAGGCCCGAAAATGAGAGAAGGGATGAGAAGAAAAAGAAGACAGTCAAACCAAAGAAAATCCAGTTTAAACTCTACAGAGTCGGGAAGGAACCACTCGACCAGGCAATAAAACAGACCTTCCTCCTCGTAACAAACCTACAAACCTAATTAGGCACAGAATGTTGGAGTATCCCAGAAGTAATAGCCAAGAACCAAAAGTAAAAGAACCCAAGACTACAAAGCTAAATGAAATGAAATCCTGATGCTTCTTTTACAAAAAGAATTGTAGAGAAGACAGAGGGGAACAGGGTTTTCGTGTGAAGACACAGAGGAGAAGTAGTGAAAGGTTATGAGTTTGTTAAGAAAGAGTACAAGAATAAGAAACCGAAGGTTCCCAACTTTACTAAAAAAATGCATCCTTATATGAAAGCCTTTGTCGACCTTTGTTTGTGAAAGAAAGAAAGGCAGACTGACGAAACAACAACCAAATCAAAAACAAAAACCAGAGAGAAACAGAGACAGAAGAAGTGGGGTCTCTCCCTCTCTTTATCTTTTCAAAAAAGATCACCTTTTCGAAGGTTGGTGGCAACAAGGAGCTACAGCAACTTTGGCCTTCTGAAGCTTTGTAGTAGTCGTAGTGTTAGAAAAACAATAACAACAGTCTTTTGATTTCTTCTCAGCAGTTAAAAAGGGAGAATACAAAATCCGAATGAGGGACAAAGCGAACTAGAGAAGCAGGTCAGTTTATATAGTGCAAAAAGTAGGAGGGAAGGAAATCTTTGGACCAAGAAGTGAATGTCTGTCCTGGGGTCTTATGGTGGAGTGAGGAGGATTGGACTTTGGGGGGGTAGGGTAGGGGGAACATGCCTTTTGTTCTCCCTCTGGCACAACAATCATGCATGTGTAAGCATGGAAGGCGGCTCGTATTGGCAAGGATTTAATGTTCTCTTCGCGTTTTTTTACTTTGGGCTTATGATGATGATGATGAGTTTTTTAGGGGATGGCGTCATGTGAATGATGGGCTGTCAGTGAGGGGGCAGTTTGGGTATTTGGTGTACGGGGGGTGGGTTTGTTGATGCAAATGAGAAGGGCCTTAAGGGTATTTCAATGGAGCCCCAAATGATGGTAGGGCTCGGCCGTAATAAGATTCGCAATGATGTTTTGGATTGGTCCGAACCGACGGAGCCCATCATCACCCCACCCCCTCCCCATCATCGATTCTCTTTTGTTTGGTTTTGGGTTTCATTGTGTGACCTACTTGTCATGCAAATCTTCCACTTCTTCCTCTCCTTCTATATTCTCTTTTTGTCTTTTATTTATAAGCTATCTTCAATTGTGTTTTACTGATTGCCCCCTTAGGAGCAAGGTATTTAACTGCCAAGTAATTATCCTGTTTAGCTTTAAAAGAGCTACATTGAATATCTTAATGTTATATCTTGAAATTTTAAAATTAGCTTTTTTATTTTTAATATATGATAATCAGAATGTACAAACATACAATATATAATTTTAGTAAAAATTATTTTTAAAGAACTGAGTAATCAGCTTTTCATATGGATATGTGAATTCAAATAAAAATTCTTTGATGTATTGGAAGAGATGACTCTACGAATATAGTAAAAAATATTAAATATAAAGTAAAATTAAAATATATATAATATATTGTGAGTATATAATAATATTTAAAAACTAAAAATATATAAAATAATAATTTTAAATTAAAGTAATTTTAGAATCCCAATCCAAATACATCCTTAGTTTCGGATGTAAGTGACAAAAATATCCTTTGCCATTGCATACTTTTTTTTTCGTCATTCGAAGAAAAATAATAAGTTATTATCTCCGTTTCACAATATAAGTCGTTTTGAAATTGAAATTTTCTTTCATAATATAAGTCGTTTTACAAAATTTTATAAATATTTATTACTTTTTTTTTCACCTTTATCCTTTCTTACAATCTCTCTCTTTCTACTAGTTATGACATAACTCTCTCTAATTACCAAAATAGATAAATATTTAATTAGAGATATTTTTTAAAGTTTAATTTTAAATTGTGTGAAATTTAGAATTTTTAATTGTTGTATATAAATCTAAAACAATTTATATTGTAAAATAGAGATACTGTTATAAAATTAGGGTAGTGTTAGAATAAAATCTATACACTACACACTAAGAAAATTCTAACTATTCTTTGCACAAGAATTTCTCTTCAAACTTCTCTCTTTCTTTCTCTCACAATTTCTTTCTCTAATCTTTCTTTCACTAATCTTTCTTTCACAAAATGATGGTGTATTACAAGCTTAGAGAATAGCTCTATTTATAGAGCTCTAATTAGTGGAATACATCATGGCATACATCATCTTTCACTAATCTCAATTAGTGGTGTCTCCACTAAATGGTGGACATCTATAAAAATCTTCTATAATAATTCACATAAATCCATAATTAGTGGAGCCTCCACTAATTAATAAAGAGTCCAATAATTCATAACACTCCCCCTTGGATGTCCATCCATTACATAAAGAATATGCCTCGTTAAAACCTTATTAGATAAAAACCCAGTGGGAAAAAAAATCTAGTGAAGGAAAAAGAGTACACTATTCTATATGTCTGTTTATTACTCCCCCTGATGAGATGATTCCTTTACATCTTTAAACCGACGCATACCGATTTTATATCTCAACTTCTCAAATGTTGCAGTCGGTAAAGTCTTCGTGAAAATATCTGCAAGGTTATCGCATGACCGAATTTGTAGCACATCAATTTCACATTTCTTCTGGAGTTCATGAGTAAAGAAGAATTTTGGTGAAATATGTTTTGTCCGATCTCCTTTAATATATCCTCCTCGTAATTGAGCTATGCAAGCTGCATTGTCTTCATAAAGAGGAGTTGGAATATCTTTGATTGATGATAATCCACAACTTTCTCGGATATAATGAATCATGGATCTTAGCCATACACATTCTCGACTTGCTTAATGAATGGCTATAATTTCAGCATGATTTGAAGAAGTAGCTGCTATAGATTGTTTCGTAGAACGCCATGATATAGCAGTATTTCCACATGTAAATAGATAGCCCGTTTGAGAACGTGCTTTATGTGGATCAGATAAATAACCAGCATCTGCATAACCTATCAATGTTGGACTGATTTTATTTGAATAAAATAATCCGAGATCAATTGTATCTTGGAGATATCGAATGACTTGTTTAATTCCATTCCAATGTCATCGTGTTGGTGAAGAACTAAATCTTGCTAATAAATTGACAGCAAAAATAATATCAGGTCGTATATTATTAGCAAGATACATCAGTGCACCAATTGCACTGAGATATGGTACTTCAGGACCAAGGAGTTCTTCATCATTTTCTTGAGGTCAGAAAGGATTTTTATCCACATTTAATGATCGGACGATCATTGGAATACTCAATGGATGTGCTTTGTCCATGTAAAATCTTTTTAGCACTTTTGCTGTATATGTTGATTGATGAATAAATGTTCCACTCTCCAGATGTTCAATTTGTAAACCAAGGCAAAATTTAGTTTTACCAAAATCCTTGATTTCGAATTCTCTTTTTAAATAATCAATTGTTTCTTGGAGCTCTTCAGGAGTTCCAATAAGATTAATATCATCAACATATATAGCTAATATCACAAATTTAGAACCAGATTTCTTAATAAAAACACATGGACATACCTGGTCATTTTTAAATCCCGCTTTCAATAAAATATTTACTAAGACGTATGAACCACATGCGCCGCATTGCTTCGAGGCCATATAATGATTTATGCAACTTGATGGAGTAATTTTCACGAGGATAATGTTTATATGCTTCAGGCATATGAAATCCTTCGGGGATTTTCATGTAAACATCATTTTCTAAATTTCCATACAAGTAACCAGTGACAACATCTAATAGGTGCATATCTATCTTTTCATGTACTGCCAAACTGATAAGATATCGGAGTGTAATAGCATTAACAATAGGAGAATAAGTTTCATCATAATCAATACCTGGTCTTTGTAAAAAACCTTGGGCTACTAATCGCGCTTTATATCGAACGATTTCACTCTTTTCATTGTGCTTTCGCACAAATATCCATTTGTAGCCAACAGGTTTTACACCTTCTGGTGTTCGGACTGCAGGTCCGAAGACTTCACGTTTTGTCAGTGCATTTAACTTCGATTGAATCGCATCTTTCCATTGCAGCCAATCTTTTCTATGCCGACATTCATCAACTGATATTGGTTCAGGATCATCATTATCCTGTGTAACATCAAGAGATATATTGTATGCAAATATATTATCAATAACAGTTTCTATCCGATTCCAACTTCTACCGGAAGTGGTATAATTGATAGAAATTTCAGTGTTACTTTCATCAACTTCTGGTTCTTTGTTATCAGTTCTCTCTTGGTCTTTATCATTCTTTTCTTCAATATGATCTTCTAGATCATTTAATCATCTTTTCTTTCGAGTATTTTTATCTTTAGAACCAAGAGGTCAGCCATGCTTCTGGCATGCTTTTGGCTCAGCAGCTATATGTAAAATCTTTTGTTCTATTGGAACTTCAATTAGAATAGGAGCATTTATAGCTGGCATATGCGATTTTGTTACTCTTCTAAAGTTAACAAAAGCGTCTGACATTTGATTTGCAATGCTTTATTTGCAATGCTTTACAAATGAATTATCTTTTGAACTTCAAGTTCACATGCGCTTGTGCGCGGATCAAGATAATTTAATGATGTTGTCCAAGCAAGATCCTTTTTATACTGTTTTTGTTCTCCCCTAATTTAGGGAATAATGATTTCACAAGAGAATAAGAAAAGAAATATAAGAAAATGATGACAAGCCAGAAAATGCCAAGAAAAATATCTCCTTTTTTTTTCACTCTTCCCGATACCGACTTTTCCTCTTCCTCTTTTGTCTTTTCTTCTCCTCCGACCCTCTACCTACCATCTACCTCTTCTTCTTCCTCATACAGATTTATATATATATATATGTATATATATATATATATATATATATATCAATATATATCTCAGTCATCAGTCATTAGTAAACATCAAAAACAAAAATCACAAAGCAGATATGGAGACTCGTAATTCATTTGAGACATGGTCAAATTTTGACTCGGTTTCTGCAACAGATTTTCATGTATTTTCCTTTCCAAACCAACCGCTTCTGCCTAATTCGAACGCAGAAGATTTTGATATGTTTTCCTTTCCAAACCAACCGCTTCCTCCTAATTTCAGGTGAGAAACCTTTGAGGGCTTCCATTTGTTTTTAGTGTGCTTGATAATGAAATTAAACTCTCTTTTGGTTTGTTTTTTATGTAAATCAGTGGAAGTTTTGAACATACTGCTTTGGACCAAGTTGATCTACCCCTACAAGAGACTGCTTTTGATACTGTTCCTCTTGATGCTATTCCTTTAAATGAGGATATGCTTGTGCATGATTCTTTCTACTCTCTAATGGATTTTGAACAAAGCCAGAATATGATTCCAGGTTATTATACATTTAAACATGGATTTTGAATGGTATTACCTTTACTGATATTATTTTCTTTTTCTAGGAGAAATAATGAGTGGTCTTGGCAACGAAGTCGGAGTAAGTACTCATGAAATGTATAATATCGAAGTTCAAGATATTATTGCAAACAAAATTCCTGGGGAGAAGAAGATGATTAAGAGGCAGAGAGAGAAGAAGGACAATAACTCCCAGACACTATCAAGAGAAACAATTTCGCAATACTTTTACCTACCAATCAAGAGCGCAGCCAAATAACTGAATATTGGCATAACCCGTCTCAAGAAAAGATGTAGGGAGTTAGGAATTCGTCGATGGCCTCACAGGAAGTTGGTGAGCTTGGAGACCATAATTAAGAATGTTCAGGTTCTCTCTCATACATACTTATAATTTGCAAGTATAAAACTATGAAAGATTTATAAATAAATAACCGATGATATCACTTCGATTTACAGGAGATGCAAAATAAAGAAGAAGGAGGACATATGGCTGAGAAGAAGTTGAAAGAAGCTATTGCGATACTGGAATGTGAAAAACAGTTGGTGGAAGAAAGTCCTAATACGCAATTAGAGGACCAAACACAGAAATTGAGACAAGCATGCTTCAAGGCCAAATATAATAAGAAATTTAATTATAATAAACTTAAGGGGATCATAAAATCCCAAGACTCATTTCGCAGTAATTTTACGGTTAATTCTGTTGCTAGTCTCAATGCTGGCTTAAAGGGGAAAGAAAAGGAGGAGGATGTCGAAAAAGAGGAGTTGAAGTCCATAATTACTAATTGTTTGTCTTCCTCTAATGTAAATATTGAAAAAGAATAATTACAAACCTTCATCTTACATTTATCAGCTCAATTACAAAAGAGCAACTATAAGCATGTATCCTCAAATTCATATGAACACTAGTGATATGAATAAAATATGTGATGCTTATTATTAATGGAAATATCTTTTTCCCTTATTATCTTTTCTGTTCCACTTCAGGTGGCCAGTATTTCTCTGTGATAAGGGAAATATCGAGTGTGTCCATGACCATAACCACGGCCACTGCCACAACTACGACTATAACGATGGCTTCTGCTGGAGCCAACGACATTCACTTCAGGAGTGCTTTGTTGAGCCGATTCATCCGGCTTCATGATTTTTCAATAATAACTCATGTTAAATTTGTCAATTTGGGATACCATTTTTCTCGATATTCATTCTCTGCAGGACAATATTCGAGGTATAAAAAGTGGAGAATGTCTTCTCCAATATAACTTCATCAGTAACTTTTTCTCCGCAAAATTTTTAACTAAGATGTAGTTTTATATATCGCGGAGTTCACGGTTTTACAATCTTGCAACTTCAGGTGCAACCATTCATACCGTGCAGTCGGTAGTATGACCATCTTCAGGTGGTCAAATCTTTCTTTTTATCCACATGACATATGGATCTCCTTTTTTTTAGCATTTAGATGCATTTCTGTATGACATATAAATTTTTTTCAGAAATATCAAGGGCTACAAATTCGAATTTAGCGAGATCAATAAATGCGTACCTATCTTCTGGCTTTAATAACGGTAGAGACTCGTGCTGATAACGTGTTATAAAATTAGGGTAGTGTTAAAATAAAATCTATACACTACACATTAAGAAAATTCTAACTATTCTTTGCACAATAATTTCTCTTCAAACTTCTCTCTTTCTTTCTCTCACAATTCTTTCTCTAATCTTTCTTTCACTAATCTTTCTTTCACAAAATGATGGTGTATTACAAGCTTAGAGAATAGCTCTATTTATAGAGCTCTAATTAGTGGAATACATCATGTCATACATCATCTTCCACTAATCTCAATTAGTGGTGTCTCCACTAAATGGTGGACATCCATAAAAATCTTCTATAATAATTCACATAAATCCATAATTCGTGGAGCCTCCACTAATTAATAAAGAGTTCAATAATTCATAACAGATACTAATAATTAAGGATTGAATTTTAACCCTATAGCAATTCAACCGTCTAGAAGGGGTGGGGGGGGAGGTTGTGCCTACGCTCCAAATACACTCTTAGTTGAATTACAATTTTTAAAATTATAAAAAAATTCTGTGTTCGAAATAAAACTGCTTTCCAATTAAAATTTACGGACAAAAGTAAAAGTAAAAGTTTCATTGATGCATTTTAAAGGACTAAAGCAACCAGTATATTCCACTCAATTCCAGACCCAAAAAAAAAAAAGTGCACTAACAATTGGTATTTGAGAGGAATCAAGAAGGGAAAATTAAAGCCATACATAATTTGGCATCCAATGAGCTTTCTTTTGCAATATCATGATCTCTAGCTACACCTTGAAAAAAATTCCCATGATGTTCTTTTGATCCATGTAGTAATAATAATATTATTAATAGTAATAATCGTCATTATTATTTTACTTAGTAGTATAATAATTTTAGCAAATTTTCCATATTAAGTTGAGAAATTATTAAAGATAGGTCGGATGGTTGGGCCAAAACCTCTTTCCCATGGCCAGGGGTGATGAGTAGATTAGCGTGAGACATTATGGTTGGATCCTTCTTAGATGGAAATCCATCTCATTTCTGGCTGTAAAACCTTCTCAATACTCCTCCTACATGCCTTCATGGAACTCCTTCCATACAATGTTCTTCTCATTTTAACATGAAAGCAACAAGGAATGGAATCAAAACTAGTAACTCAGTTGGTGAAATTGTTTCTTTTTTAGTGTTGCCTATTTGCAGAATGCATGTTCATTCTATTTCTCTCGTAATTGAATGAGAATCCATTGTGAATATTTGGATATTAATTATTATTTTATATATTTTTATTTTTTTGAGAGTTATCATACATTATATTGAATTCTATTTGACTTTACATATTTAATACTATTTTCGTTTCACAATATATGGGCTCATAAATTCTAAATAATTTTAAAAATACCTCTAATTAAATATTTGTTTACTTTGATAATTGAAAAGAATTGAGTCATAATTAGTGAGAAAAAAAATATTACAAAGAGAGGTAAAAATTGAAAAAAAGTAATAAATTTTTAAAAAATTTTATAAAATAACCTATATTGTAAAAAAAAATTCAAATTTAAAACGATTTATATTATAAAACAAAAATAGTAATTTTTGTATTATATTTTCACAAATTCAACTCAATTTAATTACTATCCTCCTTAAGAGTACCACCAAGAATTTCATTGCCAATGCACTGTAGCAGGAAAAGGGATTTGTGTTTGGGGGGAACAAAAGGACTTGTTGGATCCAGGCCATTCAAGTCTAGATTGTGTACTGGAAGGAGGCGGGAGAGGGTGGAGAAAAGCTGCCCCAACGTGCAAGAAAGAAGAGTAATTAGCTTTGCTTTGCAGGGGTTTGATATAAATTTTGGTCTGAGAAACGAATGATGGCAAAGGCTTCTAATAATGGTCTCGTAGTAGTCTCTGGGGCAGTAGTAGTAATACTTCAACCTCTCTCCTTAAATAAAAAGTGGTGCTTTTGCAGCCATTTGGAGTTTGGGTGGGAACCCTTTAAGTTTCTTTCATGATTTTAAGAGGTTGGGAGGTTAAATTTTCCATAAATGTATGGCAGTCACCAAAAGATTTGCATGGCCATGGATTCATTCATTCAAAGATTTCAACTCAAAAACACAATCAATTGCAACCCTCTTCGTCTTCTTCTTTTCCTTCTTCATCTCCATCATCATCACCTTCTATAATTATACTATTTGCCTCATAAATTCTACTCCTAGTTGTAGGACTATTATTATTTTTTCATTTCATTTTTCCCCCAAATCGAGAGGGATGATTGCATTACCCGTGGGGGAGGAACCATGCATTTTTATTGGCATCATTGCTACTCCATGTGAATATATAATTCTTTTCACTTTTAATTTTTAAGAGATGAAAATTTATAATTATATTATCGTTTAAATATGTTTCAAATAATTTTATCAAATATATATAATATTTTTTAAACCAAAAATAAAAATTTTGTATTCAAAATTCACCTGTTGAAAGACTAAAAAATTTAATTGCTTCTTTTTTTCTTTTTTTTTTAAAACTTGTAAAGAGAGAAGCAGAGTATGCCATGCATGACCTCATCAAAGATTTCAACCCCCTTCAAAGTCTCCCTTCTTTCTGAGGTAATTTTCATCATATCGCATAATACCAATCCCTGCAAGGCTAATGATGGAATTACATTATTGTAGTTATGTGCGTTGAACCCTACACGTGATCTTACCATTCATAATTTAATCCGCAGCTGTGCCCCTCAATGGGACCACTGTCTCTGCCGATTCCCCTCCTCGTCATTTTACAGACAAAATCAATCAACGGTTGATTTTGCAGTAATGGTTTCCATCTGACGGTTCTTAGACTACAACGGCATTGAAGGCGACCAAATGGCCATATCTTTGTAGTTTACAATTTCATAAAAATTAAACTCTAAGGTTTTATTTGGATTAGAACTTTTAATTTTATTTTAATTTAAATATATTTTTTTTGTTTTTTAAAAAGTATTATTAATTTACAACGCATTATATATTTTTTAAACCTTATTTATTCTACATATTTAATAAATTGTTTATAAAATTTAATTTAAATAAATCTCTATCTACTTGTATTTTAAATTTATTATTAGAATGAAAAAAATATTATTTTAATATTTTATCGAACTTTGCCACTTCGGAAATTATTATGAGAAGCACGAAGAGATGGAAGTTGGAGGCGTTATTGATTCAATTAAAGAGTTAAATAAGGATACTAATGGTCAGAAAGCACCAACTTTCCATTGTGATCAGCTTTTTGTATGTCATATGTCCGACTTTTCTCAAGCATATTCATTCTTTTAATTATACCGGAGCAAAGGAACACGGCAGAACACGTACGAGACACCTTCCGAGGCTGAAGGCTTCCACAGCCAACCTTAAACCTCGGCAAATATCCTCCATGGGCTTTTGCTGCTTTCTATTTGCCATTTGGACATCCAAAGGATGCTAAAGAATATTTCCTTTCTTTATCTACTCGAAGAAACTGATGAATTGGACATGACCTATAAAACCAAATTCAAAGTGTTGTTTTTTTAAATCACCGCTTCGCGTGCGAGTTTGTTGACTAATCCTCAATTTAGACAACTTAGATAAATTAGTTTGTTGACTAACCCTCAATTTAGACAACTTAGATAAATTATGAGACATGTTTCATAAAAAGTGTAATGTTATTCAATTGCACAATTATCAATTTATATTACAATTTTATTAAGAAGATCACGATTGTGTTGTTTCTTGAGAGTCCAATTGTGTTGTTTCTCAGTACATAAATGAATAGACAACCCGGACAGAGAAGACTGCATTTTAGAGAGTCCAAAGTACATAAACTCCATGTACATAACCGAGTAGGAAACAATTTTTCCAAGCCCATTTATTTTATCACATAGATCACGCATTACTACTAGAGCTAGTACAAATTCTGAAGACGATAAACATATTTGAGTATTGTTCACTGACACATGCATTCAAAGCCAAACAAGAAGGGGGATACAACTGTGTTTTTGCCAGTTAAGCACCACCACTAGTTAGATCCTAAAGTTTATCCTATCATGAACACAGATATGATACCTGGGGCCAAAGGGGGAAAAAATCCTGTTTAAAACAGTGGTTTAGGTGATAGTTTGGCGATAAAATGATAACATGTAATTAAGTCAAACTCTAAATGTGTTAGTGATAAAAAACCGACAAAACTGGAGATATTACTAAGAAAACACCTGCTGATTTCTGAGTTCATTCAATACATCAACCCCGATTCCGATTTCAGATTTAAGCTAATATTCAGAGCTTCAAGCAGAGCTGGTGAGCTATGTTCCACTTTCCTATTTAATGTAGGCACGAAGGTTTTCAATTGTAACAGCGGTTTGAAGCATGAACCACAGTTTGAACTGGATTGTATCAGTGATACTGGATAGAGAAGCAGTAGGAGAAGAGGTAAACAAAGAAAAGGGATTGTAGCTTAAATATCTAATCAATATTTTCTGCCATTTTCAACAGCACAGAGGGCTTGAAGATGATCTTGTTGGAATATTTCAAAAGGTGCTTTTGACCAAGTCTTCAGCTCTCCCAACTACAACCATATCTACTGCTACATGTTTATCTTATCCGAGAAGAGCTCTCTGCACATTTTTATTAACTAAGAGTCCTTGCACGTCCGAGACTAAACTTCCAGATTTTTCTCCACTTGAACGTTGCATGCTCAGATTTTTCTCATTTGGAAGTTACGAGCTTTGCCTATAAATGCCATACCTTTGCAATTCATTTGAATTAACACAATTCAGAATAGAAAAGCTCTCCCTTCGTGTCTTCTTTTCTCTTGTTTTGCGTTTGCTTTATATCAAATGAATAGTATTATAGTTGGATTATATTCATTGTCTCTTTATCATTCCTGCAACCCTCTTTTGAGGAAGGGCTTGTTTAATCTTAGTGAAACTATCAATATAGTCCTTTAGAACAGTGATACTACAATTCCAACTTTTGTTCATTTCTATTATTCTTTTATTTTCCTAAATATCTCCAACAATCTAAAGGACTATGGCTTCCTCCAACCATTCTTCTCCTACTAATGTTCTTGTTAACGGAGATGGCTCCGGTACCGTCAAGACTTCTGTGCCTTCAACACAACCATTTGTTACGCTATCGACTGAAGTACCGCTTCTGATCACGTACACCAAGTCATTTCCGAATGTCTCCAACATTGAAATTTTTATTGAACAAAATTTTAAAAGATGGCAAGAATGAGTCTACTCTCTACTCGACCTTCATAGAGTTGCACATGTACTTGTCACGCCCCAAAGCCGAGGATGACATGACAACACTCCAAAAAGAAATGTCGAACCCTTACATACCATAAATAACCAAAACATAACATTCTAATAATATTTAAAGAATATCCTTACATCGTTTTTAAATCCAAAACAAAACATACATAAAACTGAACAAAAATGAAAAATAACTAATCACTCTAGATCCTCTTCAAAACCATTATTCCAACTTATCCTCATCTAACTGAGAACCTGCAAAATGTTAAATAAGGGGTGAGCTTACTAGCTCAGTAAGGAAATCTGGCCTACCCGGGATTGAGTATGCTACATATATATATATATATATATATATATATATATATATATATACACACACACACACACACACACATTACAAAACTCGTGGGGTCTTAAAATATCTCCCTAGTGGGTTGGTCGCATCATGTAAAGATCTCGGAGTATCACCAAAAAAAGAAGAAGGAGGAAAAGAGGAACAACGAATTTTTTAACCTTACTCATTACTGAACCAAAAGAGGCATATTTGACACATAAATACTGAACTGGTGTGGTTTATTCAGTAACAATAATAGTGATTGAAACAAATGAGAAAACCATCGCTTCAATAGAGGAAAACCGACACCGGAGTCAAAACAGAGTGTACCCGGCGCCGAGTGTATTTTGGAATGGGCAGGCGCGATTTCCAGAACACCTAAAATCCAACTTATAACTTTTCAGACCAAAAACGCAATTTTTACCACTTTAATAATGGAAAATACCGTTTTGTGCACCAAAAATCGTATATACATACTTAAACATGCTTAAATAAAGCTTAATTCACGAAGATGATTTATGTTTAGGGACTTGATTTGGCTTAACTAATCAGTCTTTCAATTATTATATCCTATTAGAAGAAGGGCCTTAATTTATCCTAGGTATTGTATCTCCCTAGTAGAGCCTTAGAGCTTATAAAGTTGGGGAATTCCCTACCAAAACAAAACCCATAAGCATTCAACAGCACATGAATCAAAAAATCAGCATGTAGGCATAAAATTTAGCTTAAACTCATAATTTTCAATGAATATAACCATTGGTACAGAAATAACAATTAACATATCATGCTCAATACCATTTTCATATAATCAAAATACCACTTTCATAAAGAAATTAAGAGACATCATTGATTTTGAAGAAAATAGTAACTAGTACCAAATACAGGAAAACCCAATTTCCTTATCTACTAAATTTAGCCTCTTGGAACCTCCTAAAACTTCCACTCAAGCCTCCAAACACTTATTCACCTTCAATTAAAACCCAAACAATACAATTAATCCTCCAATCAATTTTTTCCAATTTAGAACCCTAATACTCTAACTTCGATTCAAGAACAATTTATCCAATCCCAGGTTACAAACACCATAAAACACAATGGAAAAGCTCACTTACTAAGAGTTGATGCCAAAGGCTTAAGTCCCTTCTCAGATTCTCCCTTCTCTTCACTCTTCTCCTCTTCTGGAATAGTTTCAAAAACAACGTTACCATTCAAAATATGCCTGAGCCTATAATAAAAAATTAATAAAAGTCCCCTAACTAAATAATTGCACTTAACCCCTCAACTTATAATACTTAACTGTTTTAGCCTTATGGACCCTAACCCACTAACTAAAATAAAAAATCACAGCTCAATAAGCCCATGAAAGAAGAGAAGTCAGTGGGCTCATAGTACTAATCGAGCCCAGACCGTCTCTAACTTCTAAATCCAAAATCCAAGAAGCATAGGTTTATACAAATAAGATTTGTAGGCATTCTATTTTACAAACTTTATCTAACGATTTGTTTGATATCTATGCACCTTGTAAAGAGGTAAAAGACATTTGGGACTCTCTTATCAAACAACACACTGTAGAAGATGTTACCAAACAAAAGTTCATAATTGGAAAATATTACTAGTGGCAAATGACTAGTGACAATGAGATAAAAACTCAAATCAATCAATACAAAAAACTGATAGAAGAACTCAAAGCTGAAGAGATAGTACTGCAAGAAAAATTTATTGCAGGTATATCGATTGAAAAGTTACCAGAAACCTAGAATGATTACAAAAATAGCCTAAAACATAAGTACAAGTCTCTCTCCTTAAATGAGCTTGTGACACACATCCTGATCGAGGACACCAACAAGAAGGAAGCCAATGCCGCCAAAGTAAAAGAGATGGCATTGAAAGCAAATCTAGTACAAGACAATTCTTCCAAAAGGTATAATAATAAATCCTATGATTACAAACCCAAAATTTCTAACCCCAACTTCAAAAAAAAGTAAGGCTCTTGTTTTGTTTGTGGAAAACCAGGACATCATGCACCACAATATAGGAAAAAAGTAAGAAATGACAATCCTTCTAAACCAAAAGCCAATATGGTTGAAGAAGATGATGTAATTGTTGCGGTCAATTCTCAAGTACACAGTATGACAAATGTTAAAGAATGGGTGATAGACTCTGGGACTACTTGACACATTTGTGCAAATCGAGAAGCTTTTTTCTCTTATAAATCTTGAGGAGATGATGATGAAATAGTCTATTTTGGAGATTCAAGAATTGCAAGAATTCTAGGAAAGGACAAAGTATTTCTAAAACTTCAAGGAAACCTTTAATCCTTAATAATGTACTGCATGTTCCAATTATAAGAGTTAATCTTGTTTATGTGGCTTTATTGGGAAAAGTGGGGGTAAAAGTGTACTTTGAGTTTGATAAAATTGTTATTACTAAAAATAATACTTTTGTAGGAAAATGATATTGTAATCAAGGACTATTTGTACTTAATGTTGCCATTGTGATAAATGAAAATGTTTTTTTTTTTTCTACTTACTTTGTTGACTCATTTAATTTATGGTATGTTAGATTAGAGCATGTTAATTTTAGTTATCGTAAAAAAATGCAATCTCTTGGTTTGATTCATCTTGTATGAAAAATGTCAAATATGTGTTGAGACTAAGATAACTAAAAAGACATGTTTTCCTGTTAATAGAGAAACAAATTTATTAAACTTAATTCATATAGGCTTAGGTGATTTAAAGCAAACCATGATTAGGAGAGGTAAGAGATATTATGTGATTTTTATTGATGACTTTTCGAGATTCACTAACTTATATTTACTTAGGAATAAAGACGATGCCTTTACTACTTTTTTGTCTTATAAAACTGAAGTAGAAACCCAACTTAATAAGAAAATTAAGAGAGCTAGATCCGATAGAGGTAGATAATTCATAACCCTAGATGAATTTTGTGAGAAAGAAAGTATCATACATGAGATAACTCTGCCTTATTTACCTAAATCTAATGGTTAGTTGAGAGGGAAAAATATAACACTTAAGGAAATGATGAACTCTATGTTGGTAAGTTCTTCTGCACCTAAAAATTTGTGGGGTGAAGTTATTTTATCTGTATGTCACTTACAAAATAGGATTCCACATAAGAAAACTAGTAAGACGCTTTATAAATTATGGAAAGGTTATACTCCTAATTTGAAATACTTGAAAGTGTGCTAGTGTCTTACTAAAGTTATGCTGCTTGAACGTAAGAAAAGGAATATAGGTTCTAAAATATCTGATTGCATGTTCATAGAATATGTTAAACACAATGTTGTCTATCATTTTCTTATTTTGAAAAGTGATGTGTTTGATTCTAATACACTTAGTGAGATAAAGCATGTTGAATTCTTTGAACACGTTTTTCCATTCTCTGATAAAAATTTCTCACAAACCTACTAACAGAGTCGTTGAGGACTCTAACGAAGAGTTGAGAAGGAGTAAAAGGCCAAGAAAAGAATCATCCACTATAGGAAAAGTGTCCTTTAGTGACAACGTAATGTTATCACAAAATGCAAAAATGTTGTCACTAAAGACCTTTAGTGATGAAAAATTTGTTGTCACTAAAGGTATGGAGTGACAACAACTTATTCTTGTCATTGAAGCTTGACTTTTAGTAATAATATTCCACTGTCACTAATGTAATCAACCAATAGTGACAACATTTCTCGTCACTAATTCATTACAAATGTTGTCACTATATCACATCGGATCGCAACGCCAAATTAACTTGAAATTGAGAGTTAAGTGAGTCAACAAAGATTTGATCCCACGACCTCGTGCATAGGGACCTTGTGTCTTAGCCACTAGGTCAAGCCACTTTTTATGCTATAATCTTTTCTTTTTATTATTATTTAAACTATTCATAATAACTTTCAAAATTTTAAAACAATAATATAATATAAAAATACAATAATTATATTAATTTTTTTATGAAATAATGTAATTTAATATAATAAAATATTTTTATATTTATATAAATTTAAAATTTTATATACTATTAATTAAAGTATTATTTTTATTAAATAATTTTAAACATATAGATTTATTAAAAAAATTATACATATATATATTTGTATATACATATATATATATATATATATATATATATTATATGTATATGTGTGTAGTCATATATATATGTATACACACACCTACCTATATACATACTTATATATCATACACATATATGTGTCATAATATATGACACACGTATATATATCCACCATACACACACACACACACACAATATATATATATATATATGCACACCAAATACATATATATAGATATACATATATACATACATATATATATTATATATATATATATATATATATTTAGTATGTACATATGTATGTATATATATATATACACACACAAACAACAAATACATATATATAGATACACATATATACATATGTCTATATACCATATATATAAATATATATTTACTTATTAATATACAGCTCATACAAATGCATATAAATACATATATATACACACACATATACATATATATGTACACACACACATATATATATATATATATATATTATATATCTATATATATATATTTACATACATACCATATACTATATATATACATACTACATAACTATATATCTATATATACACATATATATATATCCGTATATATACATATCTACATATATGCATGCATATATATATATATATATATATATATATATATATATATAACACAACAAATATATATATAGATATACATATATACATATACCATATATATAAAAATATATATTTATTTATTAATATACAACTCTCTCTCTCTCTCTCTCCTCATTCTCTTTTTATATATATCTCTCTCTCTTTCTCTTCTACCCTTCTCCCACTCTCTCCCATTCTCTCACCTATTTTCTCCTCCCTTTCTCACCCTCTCGA
The DNA here is from genome assembly GCA_026120185.1 of Voacanga thouarsii. NCBI lineage: Eukaryota > Viridiplantae > Streptophyta > Magnoliopsida > Gentianales > Apocynaceae > Voacanga > Voacanga thouarsii. The sequence continues at coordinate 9,177,603 of JANUWF010001287.1, read as the reverse complement.
TCTCTCTTTCTCCCTTTTTCTCATTCTTCCTCTTCAACTTTTTCTTTTCCTCCTTTTATCTCTCTTCCCCTTTGTTTTAGTATTCTTTTTCACCATATATCTCTCTTTTTCTTTCTTTTTCTTTTTCTCTATCTCCATCTCTTACACACTCTGTCTTTCTCACCCGCTTCCTATTTCTCTCTCTCTCTCTCTTTTTATATATCTCTTTCTCTTCTACCCTTCTCCCCCTCTCTCCCATTTTCTCCTCCACTTCTCACCCTCTCGACCTCTCTTTCTCCATTTTTCTTATTCTTCTTCTTCCTCTTTTTCTTTTCCTCTTTTTGGCTCTCTTCCCATTTGTTTTAGTTCTCTTTCTTTCCATATATCTCTATTTTTCTTTCTTTTTCTTTTTCTCTCTCTCCATCTCTTACACACTATCTCTCTTTCCCAATTTTTCTCTCTCATTTTCTCTCTCATTCTCTTTATATATATATATCTTCTACCTTTCTCCCCCTCTCTCCTCCCTTTCTCACCCTCTCGATCTCTCTTTCTCCCTTTTTCTCATTCTCCCTCTTCCTCTTTTTCTTTTCCTCCTTTTATCTTTCTTCCTTTTGTTTTAGTACTATTTCTCTCCATATATCTCTCTTTTTCTTTTCTCTCCCCCTCTCTTACACACTCTATCTCTCTCTCCCCCTTTTTTCTCTCTCCTTTTGTCTCTCCCTCTTTCTCACTCTCTCCCCTATATATATATATATATATATATATATATATATATATATATATAGTATATATATATGTGTGACTATATTTATTTATATCACCACTCTGCTCTCTATATAAATAAAATTGTATGAATTAAAATACACATAATAGTATTTTTAATAAACAAAAAACACGCACACATACACAATAGTGACCACATTTTTCATCACTAAATTCACATAAATAGTGACAAGAAAATTGTTGTCACTATATGTGCACTATTTAGTGACAACAATTTTGAAGTTGTCACTAAAGAGATTTTTCGCTTTCAAATGAGATTAGCGGGAAAGCCTTTAGTGACAAAAAGAGTGACAACATTTTCTCTTGTCACTAAAAGTTAACATTTAGTGACAACCTTTTTTGTTGTTACTAAAAGTTTAACCTTTATTAACAACTTAAAATGTTGTCACTAATTCTACTATTTAGTGCTAATAATTTTGTTGTCACTAAAGGCCATTTCTCTCGTAGTGATCTTTTGGAAATGATTTTTATACTTATTTGACAGAAAATGATCCTTTAATATTTTTTGAAGCAATCTCCTCATCTGATGCAAGTTTATAAAAGAAGCAATTAAAATTGAATTAGACTCTATTTTACAAAATAAAACTTGGATTTTAGTTAATTTACCGCTTGAAGCAAGACCAATTAGTTGCAAATAGATTTTCAAAAAGAAATTTAACCCTAATAGCTCAATTGATAAATATAAAACTCATTTGGTAGCCAAAGGGTTTACTCAAAAGGAAAAAATTGACTATTTTGATACTTTTGCTCCAGTAATTAGAATTGCTTCAATTCGAATTTTATTTGCTTTAGCTTCAATTCATAAATTATTTATACATCAAATGAATGTCAAAACTACTTTTCTAAATGGTGATCTAGAAAAAGAGATTTATATGACTCAACCTGAAGGGTTTGTTGTACCCGGACAGGAAAAGAAAGTTTGCAAATTACTCAATTCTTTTTATGGCCTAAAACAAGTTCCTAAGCAATAGCATGAGAAATTTAACCAAGTGTTATTAAGTGATGGTTTTTCATCTGTTAGAGTGGATAATTGTGCATATACTAAAGTTGTAAAGAATGATTATGTTATTATAAGTTTATATGTGGATGATATGCTTATATTTGGTACTAGTTTGGAAGTTGTGAATAGTGCTAAATTATTTTTAGTTTCTAATTTTGACCTGAAAGATATGGATGAAGTTAAAACAATATTGGGTGTTAGAGTTATAAGAAGGGGCGATGGTTTTATGTTGTCACTAAAACATTATATTAAGAAACTTCTTAAGAAATTTGATAATTATGGTGTTATATCTATGAACACTCCTTATGACCCTATCTCTCAATTGAAGAAGAATCGTGGTCATCCTATGGCACAATATAAATATACTCAAATTATTGAAAGTTTGATGCATTTAATAAATTTTACGAGACTAGACATTTCATATGTTGTCTGTTGATTGATTAGATATACTCATAATTCAAATCATGAGCACTGGTATGCTTTAGTAAGACTAATAAAGTATTTGAGAGGAATCATGAATTATTGTATCTGAAGGTTGAAAATGGCAAAAATGATGAAACTGAAAGTATGCTTACAAAACGAAAAATATACAAAGTATCATGGAAGTTATTTACCTTTGTGTTTGAATGACCTTATTGACACTGAAAAATATATCTGAACCAGGATGCTTGAAGCTACTGGATCACGTCCTTATAAACGTCGACTTCATTTCATTCACGCGAAGCTTTTGAGCTTCCGAAATGTCACCCTTTACACTGCCGGTGAAAACTCTTCACAATGAAGCTAAGCACACTCAAGCTGACGAAAAAAAGCCTTGAATATTTTTCTTTTCTATTCATACCATCAAAGAGAGAGACCAACAGCGTGAAAACAAAAAGCACCATGCTTTTTGTTATCTATTCACGCTAAACAATACGGGATCCATCCCGTGTTATTTTTTTTAAATTTAATTTAATTATTTTTAAAAAAAATTATTTTACCTTGGGTCTTATTCATTGGGTCAAATAAACTTATTTACTCTTGTGCTTGAACACCTATAAATAATAAGTCTCAAATATTTATTTTTTAGGCTTCATTAAACAACCTAATAAATAATTAATAAGCCTAAATAGACCAATATAAAATATCAGGCATTTTATCTAGTTTATACCTAAATTAATTTTTTAATTATTCAAATCTAGGCCTTGGGCCCTGAATAATTAATTAACTAATTAAATTAGATAAAATATATACTCTTTCTTGAGCCTTTTATTTTATTCTAATCCAATAATAAATTAAACCATTTAAATAAAATAAAATAAAATCCATAATTATCAAGACCAATTCCTTAACTCAAATTTGTCAAGACTTAAGGGCTATTTTGGGAATCAAAAGACACATCGCTTTAGCTACTAAAATGACCAAAATACCCCTATTATATAAATAGTTATATTTTATATTTTAAATATTTTCTAATATCACCAAAAGAAAATATTGACTTCATGAACAATGTTGCATTAGCAAAGTCTTATACCTACAAGTGTAATAACTAAAATACCCCTCTACGCATCATCGTGTATTTAGAGAGGAGGAGTGTATTAACACCTCTCTAATTGACATCTACCATCCTTAAACCTCTAGTACAATGATCCACGACTCCTGAAATGTTTTCACTTTCCAAGAGAGCTACCCTAAAGTAAACATCCAAGTTATGTTCCCCAAGGCCCTAGATATTTAAATTATTTGAACAGTCACAAGGGGCGATATAGCGCAGAAGCTATCTTGTACAAGTCTGTTTTAACTAACTAGTCACATATACCCAACATGCAAGTATATCAGCTCTACGAAAGAACCTCAATTACAGCATATCAAAGTACATGCTTCCAGGTTCGTCAAACCATCAACTCATATTCAAGCGGTAGAGTATTAGTCCACACTGTAATAGTAATAGTCTGAGTTTTTTCTAAATAGTACTTTTAGAAACCACTATTACAGGTCCTATTCTACGTATTCGAAATACGCTCATACTATGAAGTGAGTGGACTACTCACTGGTTAAAGGTAAGTCATTCCCCATTTGAAATTCATAACACAATAACCTAAACATGATGAGATTCTCATTCTCATCAATCGGTTAAGAACAAACATTTATGTGTTAAATAATCTGTGATCCATACCTTACTGTGAAAGACCACCATTCACATGGATTACTTACTTAAACATAATAGGTCCTTTCCAAACAAATATCGTGCACAAATAAAATGTAAATTCGTAAACAAATCTTGAGAATAAATTCTTTTATTAATAAATTCGATAATTACATTAAAAAATTAATTTAGAGGGCATATATTTTCATTGATTTTGTGAGGTCAAAAGTGAATTTCGCCGATCCTCTAACCAAACCCTTGGGAAGGAAGTTGATTTTGGAAACATGGAGGGAAATGAGACTAAAGCCAATTGAGTAGTCAATTATGACAGAAATCCAACCTATGTGATTGAGGATCCCATGAAGTAGGTATATATGGGCAACAATAAGTCAAAATTGACTCTAAAAGCACTAATGTTAAAGTCCCTCTTATAGTGTGTGAATAAGTGCTTATAACTGCAATATTTGCAGGGGTGAGTTAAAGTCTTAACAGATTCATATCCTTTATGGGTGGTGTATCTAAGTAGTGTAGATTTGATAAATTCACCTATATGAATATGGAATAGGGTCGTTCCTATAAGATTATTATTTGCTAATCTCTAGAGTACTTATGAATAATTAGGCACGCGCACGGCCTATTTGCGCAAAATAGCGATGAACAAATAAATTATTAGGGTAAAAGTTGAATAATAAAAACTCTAACTTACAAGAAGAGATTATTAGTTTATAGAAACTATAAGTGTGAGCCCACCAATTTCTCTTCTTTCATGGGCTTATTGGGCTGTGGTTTTATTAAATTAGTGGGTTAGGATTCATAAGGCTAAAAAGTTAAATATTATAAGTTGAGAAGCTAAGTTGCAATTCTTTAGTTAATGGGCTTTTATTAATTTCTTCATTATAGGCTCAGGCATGTTCTGAATGAAGGCTTAAAACGACAAAAATTATCAAAACGAAAGTATGAAAACGAAAATTTTATCTCTGTAATTGAATGGCCCTCTTCGGACTAGTGTAGATGTTTGTATAAGGATATTCGAGACTAGTGGCTTACGTCCTTGCAAACTTCTACTGCGTCTTATTCATGCGAAACTTTCGATCTTTCGAAATAATACTCGTAACACAACCGGTGAAGGCTTAAAGATTGGGTTTTGATCAACTTTGGTCTTTGTTCGTAAATGGATTTAGCTTTCTGTGAATGAATTGAACCACGAAGAGGCTACTATTTTCTTTGCTTTTGCTTCTGTGAATTACCAACACCCAGAAGACCAAAAACAACCACCATCTTCAATTCATTTCACAGCCTTTTCAATCCATCCCCAAGAGAGAATACAATTGCGTGCAAACAGAAAACATCCATGCTTTTTGTTATCCTTGTTTTTTATTTTTTAATTTAATTAATTAATTAAATTAATAATTAATTAATTAAATATATATTTTTTTCTAAATTTTATTTTACCTTGGTCTTATTCATTGGGTCAGATAAAATTATTTATTCTTGAGTTTGAACATTCATAAATAATAAATTTCAATTATTTATTTTCTGGATTATATTAAACAGCCCAATAAATAATTAAGCCCATATAGACCAATATAAAATTTTATACCTTTTATCTAATTTATATCCAGATTAATTTTCTAATTATTCAAAACTGGGCCTTAGGTCCTGAATAATTAATTAACCAATTAAACTAAATAAAATAAATACTATCTCTCGGACCTTTTATTTTATTCTAGTCCAACAATAAATTAGACTAATAAAATAAAAACTCATAATTATCAAGATCAATTTCTTAACCCAAATCTTTCATAACTTAAGGGTCATTCCGGGGACCAAAAGACACATCACATTTGCTACTAAAATGACCAAAATACTCTTACTATATAAATAGTTATATTTTACATTTTAAATATTTCCTAATATCACCATAAGGAAATATTGACCCCAAGGACAATGCTGCGTAAGCAAAGTCTTTAACCTACAAGTGTAATGACTAAAATACCTCTCTACACATCGTCGTGCAATTAAAGAAGAATGGTGTACTAACACCTCTCTAATAGATATCTACCATCCTTAGACCTCTAATCCAATGATCCACGACTCCTGAAATGTTTTCACTTTTCAAGGGAGTTACCCTAAAGTAAACATCCAAGTCATGTTTCCCAAGACCATGGATAATTAGATCATTTGAACAGTCACAAGAGGCGACATAACGTAGAAGCTATCTTGTACAAGTATGTCTTAACTAACTAGTCACATGTACCCAACATACAAGTATATTGGTTTTACGAAAGAACCTCAACTACAGTATATCAAAGTATATGCTTCTAGTTTCGTCAGACTACCAACTCATACTCAAGCGGTAGAGTATTAGTCTATGCTGTAACAGTAACAGTCTGGGTTTTTTTTAAATAATATTTTTAGAAACCACTATTACAGGTCATATTTTACGTATTCGAAATACGCTTATGTTATTTAGTGAGTGGACTACTTACTGGCTAAAAGTAAGTCATTCTCCATTTTGAATTCATAACACAATAACCTATACATGATGAGATTCTTATTCTCATCAATCAGTTAAGAACAAACATTTATGTGTTAAGTAACCCCTAATCCATACCTTACTGTGAAAGACCACCATTCACATGGATCACTTACTTAAACACAATTGGTCCTTTCCAAACAAAAATTATGCACAAATAAAATGTAAATTTACAAACAAATTTTGAGAATAAATTCTTTTATTAATGAATTCGATAATTACATTAGATAATCTAGTCTAGAGAGCATATATTCCAACACTGAACTGTTACGTTGTTTCTGAAACTATTCCAAAAGAGGAGAAGGGTGAAGAGAAGGGAGAATTTGAGAAGGGACTTGAGCCTTTGGTATCAACTCTTGGTAAGTTAGATTTCCCCTTGTGTTTTATGGTGTTTGTAACCTATGATTGGGATAAATTATTCTTAAATCGAAGTTAGAGTATTAGGGTTTTAAATTAGGGAAAATTGATTGGATGATTAATTGTATTGTTTGGGTTTTAATCGAAGGTGAATAAGTGTTTGGGGCTTGAGTGGAAGCTTTAGGAGGTTCCAAGAGGCTGAATTCAGTAGGTAAGAAAATTGGGTTTTCCTGTATTTGGTATTGGTTACTATTTTCTTCAAAATCAATTATGTCTCTTGATTTTTTTATGAAAATGGTATTTTGATTATATGAAAATGATATTGAGGATGATATGTTAATTGTTATTTCAGTATCAATGATTATATTCATTGAAAGTTATGAGTTTAAGCTAAATTCTATGCCCATGTACTGATTTTCTGATTCATGTGATATTGAATGCCTGTGGGTTTCGTTTTGGTAGGAAATTTCTCAACTTTATAAGCTATAAGGCCCTATTAGAGGGATATAATACCTATGATAAGTTAAGACCCTTCTTCCAATGGGATTCAATAATTAGAAGATTGATTAGTTAAGCAAAATCAAAGTCCCTAAGCCTGAATCATTTTCGTGAATTAAGTTTTGTTTAAATATGTATAAATAGTTTTTGGTGCACCAAACGGTGTTTTTCATTGTTAAAGTAGGTGGTTGGAATTGTGTTTTTGAACTGAAATGTTGCAGGTTGGATTCTAGGTGTTTTGAAAATTGCTCCCACGCATTCCAAAACACACCTAGCAGGCTCAGCAGGGCTCCTCCAACCCGGTGCCAGGTACACTCTGTTTTGGCTCCAACGTCAGTTTTCCTTTATTGAAGTGATAGTTTCTCGCTTGTTTTGTTCACCATTATTTTCACTAAATAAACCACACCGGTTCGGTATTTATGTGCCAGATATGCCTCTTTTGATTCAGTAATAAGTAAGGTTAAGAGATTTATTGTTCCTTTTTTCTTCCTTTTTCTTTCTTTGGGTGATATTCCGAGATCTTCACATGGTGTGACCAACCCACCAGGAAGATATTCTAAGACCTCACGGGTTGTGTTTTACACTAATCTCCTAAGCTTTTTTGAACAAACGTTTTTGTAAATGTATATGTATATGCAGCATGCTCAATCCCAGGTAAGCCAGATTTCCTTATTGAGCTAGTGAGCTCACTCCTTTTTCAACATTTTGCAGGTTCTCAGTTAGATGAGGATGAGTTGGAAGAATAGTTTGAAGAGGATCTAGAGTGATTAGCTGTTTTTCATTTTCGTTCAGTTTTATGTATGTTTTGTTTTGGATTTAAAGACAATGTGAGGATATTTTTTAAATATTACTAGAATGTTATGTTTTGGTTATTTATCGTATGTAAGGGTTTGACATTTCCTTTTTGAGGTGTTGCCATGTTATCCTCGATTCCAGGGCGTGACAATAAGTTTCGCTGATAACTCTGTAAGTTATATTTTATTATTCTATATTTGGTTCATAGTCTAGAAGACACCAAACTTAAAAACTTTTATTCGTCAATATAACCCAACAATTTCTTATCCTCATTTCTTTATCAGGTCCTTTTGAAGTATGTGGAGGATTGGTGGAATATTTCAAAAGAAGTAGCCTTTTGATCGAGTCTTCAGCGCTTCACAACTACAACCGTATCTACTGCTACGTGTTTATATCTAAGAAGAGCTGTAGACTCTACACATTTTCATTAACCAAGAGTCCTTCCACGTCCAAAACTAAACTTCCAGATTCTTCTCCACTTGAACTTTGCATGCTCAGATTTTTCTCAATTGGAAGTTACGTGCTTTGCCTATAAATACCAGACCTTTGCTATTATTTGAATTAACACAATTCAAAATAGAAAAGCTCTCTCCTCGTGTCTTATCTTCTCTTGTTATGCGTTTTCTTTATATCAAATTAATAGTGTTATAGTTGGGTCATATTCATTATCTCTGTCATTTTTGCAACTCTCTTCTGAGGAAGGGCTTGTTTAATCCTAATAGGACTGCCAAAATAGTCCTTTAGGACAATGATACTACAACTCATTTCCAATATTCTTCTATTTTCCTAAATTTCTCCAACATATCATACAACTAAGAACCAGAGGAATAGCATTGTTAGCAAAACATGCAACATAAAAACATAAGGCAACAATGTAGAACCGTAAAAGAAAGGTAGCAGCTAGCAAGAGACTTCCGCCAGGAAAATCTCCATCTCAATATTAAGCCAAACATTTTTTAAGTTAACCTAAGAAAACCACTAGAAGAGGCTTCAATTTGTTATGCAAAAAAATGAAACTCCAACCTGGGTATCTCGTTATTCCTCCACTAGATTAAGTAACTGTGAAATTAGTAAAAAGGGATGAGCCTATAAAGCCAAAAATATCAGAAGGCAAATACTCAGAGATCACATATGATCAAACTGCTTAATATGTGACCCTCCAGAGCAAAAGAAAGAACTTTCAGTGTTTCATTTTCCACTTAATTTGGAAACAACAACCGATCAACTTGAAAAACTTCCAGCTTCATGATACCCTCAGACTTAAGGAGGTTAAGAAATTCGGAAGATAATCCCTTTTTTTCAACCTTATGCTGTAATGAAACTCTCATGCGTCTTGTTTTTGAGTTTCATCCCCCTCTCCCCTCTTCTTGATTTCTCAAATGGATTATTTTTAGAAAGAAGTGAGAATTGTGTGGAGTCCATAACTTTCTATGTAGGATTTTCAAAAGGAAATAATATTTTGGATTTGAAGTGTTAAGAAGATTTGCAGAACTTTTTAATTCTGTTTTTAGAAAGTAGATATTAATGTGATGGAAGATGAATGAAAAGAGGTCAAATAATTTGGCACATTGAAAAATTTTTATTTAAAAAAAAAGTTAAATGGAAGACCCGAAGAACTGAATTTCCCTTCCATTTTGGACACAAATATTTGATGGACAACTATATTTCTTGTCATTTTACACTTTACAAGCAGGAGTAGATGAAAGGCTGGTTAGCCAGATCGAATCTGCTTTAACTGCTTCATCATCGTCATTCCTGTGCCATGTCCAGAGTGCATGGCTTCCATTCAGTACCTCCAGCTCCCCATGCCCAAAACTAGCCTCCCTGAATAGAGAGATCTTTGGTTGTGGATTGATGTACCTGTACGTTCATGCAAAAGTTCATCAAATTCATCAATATTGAATCATCTTTCGATTTGTTATATAGCACTGAAAAATAAATGATTTAATTACTTGGATGCCAGTCCTTCGCGATTCCCACCATCGCCAATTGTGATATACACCGGACCACACTTATTAGCTTGTCCCTTGAAAACACGAGTCTGAAGAAGGTAAAGTTGCATGTTGAAATTGGATGTTAGCTTTGAAAACAGTTGCAGAGTTTGATCAGTTATGGAAGCAGAGGAAGAGGAAGAAGAGGAAACGGAAGCTTACAAATCGCTCGTAAGCATGGACGTGCCCGGCAAATACCGCATCAACGCGAGCGTTGTAGAGCAAATCTTCCATGTTTGCCTTCATTTCAACAGATTCAGCTTCCCCTTGATGAGCAGTGTTAGAATTGTACCATGGCGCATGCAAGAGAACGAAAAGCCAAGGGGTTCTGGTCCTGTCAACCTTTTCCAGATCCGATTGAAGCCATTTGTGCTGAGCTGAGCTAGGATCAAAATCAGTGTATGAACCCAACATGATGACATGAACACCAGCAACTTCAAAGGAGTAGTACAAGTTGGAATCGGAACCACTCTCCTCGTATGGCATGTGCCATCTTGCATTATAAGATGTGAAAGGGTGGCTATATACTATCGGGATTTTCTCAACCTCATGGTTTCCTTGTGTCACCATCCACGGCCTCTGGCTTGCTAGGGGCTGAACCAATCGACCGAAAGAGTCCCATAGTGGCTGATATGTGTCGGCATATGACAAGTCTCCCGGCAATAACAACATATCATAGTTCGATTTTGCAATGTGTGCAAGAGTCGAGCTTGTCCAGCCAGTTTGTCCAAGGTCACCTGCGACACGATCAAAACCGAACTTTGTTACATCGGTGATATCAAATCATTTCGCGAATAATTTAAACCTTGGAAGTAGCTAAGAAATTTTGGTTCTGGTTGCTAGTTCGTTTACCAACAACGGCAAATTTGATAGGAAATTGTGCTGGTGGAGTTTTGAAACTGAATTCAGGGCTGGAGTCTGAGCCACAGAGGTAATAGTATTCTGTGCTAGGATTCAATGGGCCAATGACCACATCATGTATTTCTCCAGAATCATACAGCACGTAGCTGTAGGAAGTGGTATTTCCACTAGCTGAAAACCCGTATGATCCAGAAGACGTTCCATATTGGACAGTAGCTGGGCTCGGGTCTTCACTAATCCATGATATTCTCATCTTGTCCTTACCAACCTGAGATATGTGAACCTGCAAGAGATATGAATTTCCAGGAAGTCAAGAATCAAATATGCTTGAAGGTCACAAGCCCCGGTGCAGCGGGCTGCCTCCCGGCCCAATGAAGAATTTAACATTCTAAAATTTGGTTTTTAGCCCAAAATAAAATAAATTGAAATGTTTTTGAGATTTTCATTTTGGTATCTAGAAATAAATATTCCTTCCTGTATCATGTTTCTTTTTGGGAAAAAGGGAAAGAGGTCATGAATGAATATTTGTCAAAACCACCACGGGAAGGATTACAACTACTAAAACCTCATTTGTTTATATAATAATTTAATAGGCAAGTATTTAACTTATAGTTTAAAAGATTAAAAATCATATCTTAATAATTTGAAAAGAAAAAGTTCATCCAATCTTAATATATAGTATATCTTAAGGCCATTTTAGCAAGGTAGTATTCACTGTTGCACGTCTGTAATTTATGGAGGTGCATTGAACGCCTCAGAAATTAGGATAAAGGACAAATGTTTTCAATGGGTACATTTATAAAGACTAGATTGATGTTAAAAGCTTTCCAACTCTGAAAGCGAAAAATCACATCACTTCTTTTAAAAAATAAAAAAAAACTCACAATCACTCTTTTGAATAAATCTGATTCTTATATAATAATCTACAAATTATACGAAAAAAATAAATTACACTAGACAAGCTCTATACAATACTTATTAGATAAATTTTGTACGATAAATTTAAGTCTTAAGTGAGATTTGAATTTAAAATGATAATCCGAGACGACTGACGGGTTACCATCCGGCTAACAAATTGGACCAAAAATTATATCATCTTGCATCTAACATTTAATTGAGCATTTTTGTAGTTCAACCTCCACCAGTTGGTGGCTGACTTTCTAATTATTAATGATGCAGCGTCCAGAGCAAGCACTGTTGGAACAGAGTGAAAATGTCGATGAAGACAAGGTTTCAGCTTGAATTGTTTCCCCGTACTTTAGACTTCTCTTAACCACTAGATTGTGATAATGCTGTTGAAGTCCTGGGGGAATTAAGCAAACATTTGCCTATACTTCCCTCCAAGTATACCCTTATGATAATAATTGAGATTAAAAACGATCCTTTATATTACAGTTTACTGAACAGCGATAAATCGAGTGCAGAGTGTAACCAATCTCTCCACACTCCGGGGGTGGGTTGAAATGGTTCTTGCCGTAAACATTTTTGAGTTGTATCAAAGGAAGAAACTCTAAATTAAACTAATAACCTCGTTAAAGTTGTTCTGTGACTGGTCTAAACTGGATAATCTTAAGCAGAGGAGAATTCAATGAAATAGAACCACAAACAAGTAGACAACAATGGTGGAATTAAAGAGAACTCGAAACTACCTGTTCTGGAGAAGCAGAATCATGAAGATCTTCGGAGCGAGAAACAAAGATGGTTTCCCTGGCCAGAGGACGTTCATATGAAAATGCAGGATCAAAAGCTCCCGTCAAGGCCAAAGCCAATCCTAACACCGCCAACAGCGGCTTAACAGCCATAATATCAGTCAGAAAGGCACCTTCAGAAGTTCAAGAAAGCTTTTGGACAAGAGCGAAGGAACTTCTCAAAAGGCTACTGTTGATCATATAGTGAGAAACCAACGGAGCATCTTTTAACTAACAAGCCCCTTTTTAAGTGTAGCCCAAGAATACTTTGTTTTCACACTTCTCAAACAAAAAACAGCACAATCAGCGGTTGTCACAGGCTAATATTCCGAGTTTAGAGAAAGGAAAAGAGCATTTTATACTGGTTTGAGAATCCCTATCAATGACAGAGGTGTAACATCAACGTAGAACCTGCGGCCATCTACGACAGTTGTCTCCGTGTGTGGGAGACACGTCCCTAATTATTGCAATTCAGAAGGATCATCCAAATCGGTTTACCGATTTCATCAGCAAAGTGTTTTTGCTCACGGCTTCGCATTTGATGTCGTCCATGCTCTGTGTTTGGCCGTTGCGGCTACACTTTCTATCCGTTTTCAATGCCGTATAAGAAAATTCTTCTACGTTAAGTTACATATTAATAATTTACTTATGTTTAAGTGTTTATAGACAAATAATAATTGAATTAAGATAATTTTATTTGAATATAATAAATAATTACTTATTAAATATATAGAGTCGGGTGATATGATTTATTATAAGTATATATCAATTATTAAAAAATAAAAATTATTTCAATTATTATTATTTTAAATTAAAATGAATTTTGAATTGAGATAAAAAGATATTTTCAACACTTCCTAATTAAAATTATATTATATTAATTACGATTATATATTTTTTAAAAAAATACTTTAGAAATATGCTTGATTCTTTATGAACAATTTGTTGAATAACTGCATGATTACGGGAATTGAACTTCTAGTTGGTTCTTTTATGAACAAACAAAAGCAATCTATCGAAATTAAAGATGTAACAGCTGTTATTACCAAAAGCGGATTTTGATTTTTGGCGATGTTTTTTCTTCAATGTCAAATTCTTTTAATTGCTCTTCTCGTTCATCTAAACAGAAGCAACTTTAACACCGTCAGTCAGTCCGTCACTGTCAGCCGTTAAAGCCGACTGTTGTGAGTAGTCGGCAAGTGAAAATGCGTTGGGGGTATTCCTTTAAATTTGATGCAGTGCCGGAGGTAGTTGTTACCTCTTCTCGGTTTAATGGTACTCAAAGCTAGGGGTACAGCTTGATTTCACACCATCAGTCCTTCCACATTGCTAACTGTTCTTTTGCACTTAAGATTATCCTTTGTTTTCCATTTCCTCTCTCCCAAAAGTTGAATCGCGGATTCAATTTCTAATTATATATTACATATTTCCACATTTAATCTTTCACAGAATTTCAAAGTAAAAAGAGTGAGAATACTTGTAATAAAAAGTTATCTAAAATTGAACCACGGCTCTTTGGCTAACCCAATTCATAGGATGTAGATGGATGGATTCAAGTAGTTGTTTCTCTTACCATACCTTTTCACTCTAAATTATTCTTTTATTATTTTCAACTATTAATTTTTTGACTTCTTTCCTTCTCTCTAAACCAATTTTTGTATAAAAACGTGATCAAATCAGTAAGAACGATCTTCACTGAAGAGAAGTTATAATTTACAAGCTGGTTATCGAACTTATCTAAAACCATTATCCTAATGACAAAGTTAACCAAAACTTAAGAACATTGATGGTGGGATAATTTTCTGCCTTGTTTCTTCCACGGGGCAATAAACTACTTTCACGTCTTGGCATAGTTTGCTTCATTGTCAGAGACAGCCTAAGCCTGAATTATATATATATATATATATATATATATATTTAAGTTCCCCACAAGTGTTTGTGCTAATCATGGGCATCAAACTGATAAAATATCCACCGACCAAACTGTCTCTTGAGTTTGACTTGCTATTCTCCAATATTTCGGAAGATCAGTTCATCACTTGCGTACTCTATTAAAAAAGAACCGAAACCAACGTGGGTTTGATGGCGATTTTGCTAAGACTGAGCATTGCAATTTTCCAGATCATACATGTGTTTGTGTTATCTGGTGGCATATTCTACTGGATATGCTAAATATTTCTTGCAATTTCTGATTATTGACCTTCACAAAATATTATGTTTTTTGTTCCATTAATTTCTCAATGCTTCGATCTTCCAATCTGCAAAACGCCAACCATTTGAAACTTGTGTTGCAATAGCTTCCCCAAATTTACAAAACACCTCATCTTGAGAGTGACAATATCATAACAAGTCAGAGCTCATTCACTTTCCCAAATTTACAAAACATCATATCTTGAGAGTGACATGATCCCATAAAGTCAGTAGCTCATTAACTTTCTAAAATTTTTATACTCTTTCAAAGCGATTTGATTTCACTTTTATTGATAATCTTTTTTAAAAAAATTTCCTTGCGTATAAATAATAATCTTCTTATTACTAATACAAGTTGTTCTAATTATGAACATAAATATGAATTAAATTTTAATAATATAATGTTATTGCATTAGGATTTAAGAATTTTAATAACTAAAGTATTGGATGCAATAAGCATTTTTGGCCTAAGTGATACCGTGATGATGAGGTACTTGATGTAAGTATTTTGTCTGGTGGCCACGCGAGATGGGAAATAATCTTTGGTAAGAAAATGGAACAGACACGTAAGTTTTCTGGTATGACATTAAATAACCTTCTGTCCAAACAGAGTTTTGAAGTAGTCTAAAATTGGTTTCTTTAAGAATTTCAGAGAAGAGATAAACAGCAGCCGCATTATAATAGTAACTAAAAACACGAGTGACATTTTGTTCTGATGCAAGCACAAGCCCAAAAATTCGATGAATAAACTTACTTCACGCCAGAGCCAAAGTAAATCCTATAATTTTTGTTACAAAATTCTTAATCCGGACTTCGGATTCGTCTTATATTCTCCAACAAGATTCCAACCAGAAAAGACATACAAAACAACCCTTTTGGATGAGTTTTATGATGTTGCCTTCGAAGATGGAGAAATGGCTGCCAAGTTTCCTTTTCCTCCTAATTCTTCTCTCCTTTGCTCCAGACCACCTCCTACAATCCCATGCAGCGTTGGGATACTCCCGTCCGCCGCCCCGGCAGCTCATCTTGACCCCCCATAGTCGATTAGAATCAGATCCTCAACAGGTACAGGGTACCCCTTCCTCTCCTCCCATATCTTGGCATGCAATTTGAATTAATTAATTGGAGCAGGGCATTCGTTTGTTCCAAATCTAACCATGAATTGTTTCAGGTGCATATCTCTTTGGTAGGGAAAGATCATATGAGGGTTTCATGGATTACCTCTGCTAAACACACCAAATCAATAGTTGAGTACGGAAAGTCTTCGGGAACTTACGAAGCATCAGCAACGGGAGAGGACACCTCGTACCATTATTTCTTCTACAGCTCAGGCAAAATCCACCATACTGTGATCGGACCTCTGGAGCCAAGCACAACCTATTATTACAGATGCGGTGGTTCTGGCCCAGAATTTAGCTTCAGAACTCCGCCTCTAACTTTCCCGATTGAATTTGTCATTGTAGGTGAGTGGTGCCCACTTCCTTTGGAAACTCGATTCACCATCTCTGTTGCGTGCACTTCTGCTTTCTTCTTTTTAAGTTTGTCATATTAGTAGTACTCAAAAAGGAGGTTGAACTCCACCAGAAGCCGAAGTCTGTTGCCATATTCTCAAGCTCCACTATGCTTTATACGTGCATCCTCAATAATGTAGCCATTCTGTTGGCTCTTAGGATATACATTAAGATCTTTTATGGATTACATATAATGCAAGGAAACTATATATGCAGAATCAGAGATGAAAGGAAGGACATTACTGCCTATATTGTTCATTCCATTTGTTCTGGTTAGTATAGCAGGAGAATGAAACAAATATGGTACAGATACTAATCTGCTTTGAGGCTCCTACTTAAGGGTGGTGACAAACCCTCATGAAGTTTGGCCATTAATTAGCAGAGATAGGTTTTAGTGTCAAGGTTAATATAAAATTCACATATACCCAAATGCACACAAATATTCCATTGTTGCACTAAATATTGTTTCTGTATACGCTTTTAATTCTATTCTATATCAGCCTTCCCTTGAGAAAAAGTTAGAGCCGCAAATCACTCATTTTAGGTTATGATGCCAAAACATCAACTCAATCAAACTGCAAAATCAATTATCAAGATTCATTGTCATGCGTGTATGTAAATGAAATGACCATTGACGATTTTGAGCATTCGAGAATTGGATATCCACTGGTCCGGCCTTTGTGGTCCTATATATATCTATATATAAAAGGTATATATATTAAAAAAATTATTAAGTATATACTTTTGTAAAAATATAAAAAAATATTTTTAAAGATATATATCACAATTGATGTTAAATGAAACTTGAATTTTGATAAATTAAATTGTATTACTTTATTAAGTTTTAAAAAATTATATTCTATATCTTAATAAGTCTATTTGTGATGACTTGTTGTATTTCATTATTGTTAATGCTGTATTTTATCATTGCCTAAAGTTGTATTTTAATATTATATTATCTTATTGTGAGTTTGTTAAATTTTTTTCTCCCTTATTTCACAATTTAGGTCAAGTTAGAGATTTTTTTTGTACGTAAGACCCCCGTTCCCCCTCTTGGGATAGGTTGTCGGAGGGGATTATTTTGCCTCACTTCTTCGCATAGTCAGACAAGTCGGGGATGGAGGAAGATCTAGGGAGATAGAGATAGAATTGAAATTTCTAGTCTTCGGCTCACCCAGTACTCCTTGCCATAGATGTTCTAGTCCAATAAATTGATAAGCAAAAAAAATGGTACACGGATGAGCTGTGTTACTAATTTGTGGCCTCAAAAACCTCCAAAAGTTAGGAAACTACTAATCTTAAGTTTGGCTTTGGAATATTGATGCTGGAGCGTAATAAAATATAGTATTTAATTAGGAAAATGAGTCTAAAATCTACATTTGTTTGTTTATAATGAAAGGACAAAATGATGACTAACATTATTATTATTATTATTATTATTATTATTATTATTATTATTATTATTATTATTATTATTATTATTTGGTTTAACTATTTTCATACATACTTTACATATTCTATTCATTACTTATTGGTAACATGTTCTTTTTGATCGTACAAAATACAATTATGTTCGTTATTACAAGTTTATTTAAAATAGAAAAATATAACGTAAATTATATGCTTATGTTAGTTCGTCTCCTTTCTAATCTTATTTTCATAAAGTTCCATTATGAGACTTACAAGTCAAAAGATGGATCTAAAAATCGTGAGGCGTCCATCCAATACTTTGGAAAATGTTTATTTCTTTTTAAAAAATTTATAAATCTTTTTAAAATTTATAAAATTTACCTTTTCCTTCCTTAAATCTTTTAAGAATTATATTATTCTGCCCTTTTTTTTTTTTTTTTTCCCTCTGTGACTTTATTGTCCAAGTTTAAGGACTAGACTCCGCCCCCCTTGAAAGTTCATTTCTATATCATGGTCTTCTTGGATGGTGAAGTTACGAAGTGAACTTTAATGGGTAAATTGCATAATTGACAGGGGACCTGGGTCAGACAGAATGGACTGCTTCAACCTTATCGCATGTTGGAGCGAATGACTACGATGTTCTTTTGCTACCGGGTGATCTATCCTACGCCGACACTCACCAGCCACTCTGGGACTCCTTCGGACGACTAGTCGAGCCTTACGCTAGCACTAGACCTTGGATGGTCACCGAAGGCAACCACGAACTCGAAATCTTCCCGATCATTTATCCCCATGGCTTCAAGGCTTACAATGCCAGATGGATAATGCCCTACGAACAAAGCGGGTCCAATTCAAATCTGTATTATTCTTTCGATGTTGCCGGCAGCCACATTATTATGCTCGGATCTTACACGGCCTTCGATTCCGACTCTGATCAGTACAGTTGGCTGAAAGCTGATTTGGCAAAGATTGATCGGACGATAACACCTTGGGTGATTGTGCTGCTTCATGCTCCATGGTACAATTCTAATGATGCTCATAAAGGAGAAGGAGAACGCATGAGGAAAGCCATGGAAAATTTGCTTTACAATGCACAAGTCGATGCAGTGTTTGCAGGTCATGTTCACGCATACGAACGATTCGTAAGTCGTTTATTTCGTTCAAACAACATGGTACATTTGGAGTAAGTAAGTGTGGGAAACTAACAATTGTTTGATTATATATGTATGCTTTGTTTGTAGACTAGAGTCTTTGATAACAAAGCCGATCCCCGTGGCCCTGTATATTTGACCGTCGGCGACGGAGGTAACAGAGAAGGACTTGCTTTAACGTAAGTACCCACAAATACATGCAAATGATTAGGCTATAATTATGTCTGGTTGCAGGGTATTCCTATAATGGCTAAAAACTTTTTTTTTCCTTGTTGCCATTGAAGGTTTGAGGAGCCGAGTCCCTCGATCTCAATCTTTCGAGAGGCAAGCTTTGGGCATGGGAGGTTGAGGGTGTTCAACGAGACGCATGCGCGTTGGTCATGGCACCGGAACAATGACTCCAACTCGGTCATGGCGGACCAAGTGTGGCTAGAAAGTTTAAGCTCCTCTAAATCGTGCATGAAAACCAGGCTAGGGTCACAGAGGGATGAACTCTGACGCACAAATCAATACATAACATGTAGTCGTAGGCAATCTTTCTGAAATCGGACCTGGAATTGGTGTTTCTGACCAGATTGTCGATTCAACCAGCCCATTAGAATAATAACATTCTGGGTTAATGCATTTTCTCCCTTAGAACTTTACTCAATTGGAACATTACTCCCATAATGTTTAATTACTCCCATAGCCCCCACAAGCTTTCAAAATTTTTCCAATCAAATGCAATCAGATTGCAAATGACAATTTGGTCCCCCTAATAAGTCGCAAATGTCAACTAATACCCCTCATCACTTTCAATAATTATTTTTTAAAGCATACTGTTAAAACACGTGGAAGCATCATAATTTGTGTAAATAATTTAACCACGTGTCATCACTTTCAATAATTATTTACATTTGGAAGCATATATATTTAAATAATTTTTTTAAAAAAAATAAAAAATAAAAAAGTCAAAGATGAAGTATGTTATTAAGACACGTGGAAGCATCATAAAGTGACACGTGATTAAATAATTTTTTTTAAAAATAAAAAATATATTTAAATTCATATATATGTGTATGTGTGTATTTAATATTAATACATTGACATGTGTGATTTTTTGAATACTATCTAAATTTATTTTAAAATCTTAACTAATTAAATTATTAATTAAATTAATTAATAATATATATTTCATATTAATACATTAAATCTTAATAACATAATAACCCGTGTAACGCACGAGACATCAACCTAATAATTAAAAAGGTCAAGAGAAGAAAAAAGAATTTGTTAATTTAAACATATAATTTTTAAAATATTTTTTTACGTGTAAAATTCTTTTGAGAATTATTCGAGTTACAAATTATTAAATTTTAAAAATAAAAATTTCTCCAATATTAATTTCCATAAAGAACGATAATAAAAAACGACAAAAATTGTGCTAGCAATTTTCTGAGCGATGGTTGTTTAGGGATTCGGAGAAGAACTAGAACGAAAAGAAATTACTGTTTTTCAGAACGAAAAGGCTACAGTGTTCCATATTGTTCTGTGAATTTTTTCCCAACTCTTGATTGCATACAGTGTGTGTATATATATATATATATATATATATATATATATATATATATATATATATATATATATATATATATACACACACACTTTTCTTATACAGCCGTAGGCACACAGGAAATCTTGCAATTCGTTTACCAAACAGTTTAGGAACTAACTTTAAGCTTTTCGTCCTTTTCCTTTCCTGAATCCACGTCAAAGCCTTTTTCTCTTGTTTTCCTAAACCTTTCAGGACACAAAATTTTTTTTTTCCTTTATTCATTCTTTTCTTTTTCCTTTTATGAGCTTTTGGATTTAAATTGTGATTGTACCCACAAACTTTTAATAATCACACTTTGGCCTCAATAAATTATAATTATTTATAATTTACCTATAAAATTATTTTTTCTCACAAATTAACCTTAAAATATTATCATATAATATCTTGAATACCCATTCCTCTATTATGTGTGACATATTAGATTTTTGAATCTATTTATAATAGAATAGAATTAATAATCCTTAATAATTAGAATTAACTTATTAATTCTAATTATAATTAATTTATTAATTCTCTAATTAATAATTTAATATTTAACAATTAAGAGTGGCATTTAGCAATGCATCATGACCACCCAAAAGTCTAAAAAGTCAAGTGACTTGATATGAACTTTTCAATAGTAAAATATCAGTACAATAAACTCCTTTCATCATAGTATATCTCATTCGATTTAGAGTATGGAATTAGTGACAACTCTCTCTATAATATAATTAATTCTACCCCAAATTAATTTGTACTTATTACAAAATTTATTACTCAACATGTGTATTATCTTGGAACTATTTCAAACATATAATCGCCTTGGTTAAGGACTCCATGAGTAATGATTCAATACAAGTGCTCGTGAAATATACGCCCATACTATTAAGAGTTATGAATCTTTTATTGAATCTCTTAACTACTTTCGTTTAATTTACGTTTTACCTTATATCTATCTTATATGCGATCACAATGAGACTTCAAAAATTAGAATGAAAGTATAACGCTTTATAAACAAAGTATTTTGGAGATCTCAAATCTAAAGATACTTACATATTTGTTATAATGAGATTCTATCACTGGTACTATATAGTTATTCATGTGATTATCTCATAATTAGGTCATCTAATAAACTTGTTCGCTTACCAAGCATTTACGTGTTAACTTAAATATCACAATACTTACAGATGTGAGAATCACAATTTGATCTAATTAAGAAGTATAACACATACTATTCTTTGCACATTAGTGATACTCTATCTCATTAATATTATAACTAAAGATAATTTAAACACAAGTACTACCTATTGTAGTAGGAAGAGCTCTATCATAACTTTTTTAACACTGTACTATGTGATTAGAACTTTATCTACCAATTTAATATGTATACACGAAATAATTAATTAAATTGAAAGATAAATAATGTCTTTTATTAATAAATGTGAAAAATATATGGTATAAATTATTGGTTCTAGAGTACAACTCTAGCATAAACAATAGATATAACAAAGAAAGAAAAACATAAAATGACCTAAATTCGGATATTAGCCTATTTCTTCTTTGTCCTTCTCTTGTACCATCCAATTTATGGATGTCAATTCTTTTTAAACTTTACAAATAGGGGTAGACACAGATGTAAGGGAGGGGTCTTGGGCCTTTCTTTTTTCTTTTTTTTTTTAGAAATACTATTGAAACTAAACCATAATTAATATATTTATAATAGTTATTTCAACTTCTCTAAATACTTAAAATAAACTGAATAATTATTTTGACTCCCCAAATTTATAATCTTGTGTCCGTCTCTATTTACAAATATTTTGAATTTGTAACTATCTATTTACTCTTTACCTAACTTTTTAATTTTGTCTATCAAATATTACTCATTTCGTGCATAATTCAATATTCATATTTTTACTTCGAGTGTCCTTCACCTTTAGTTACCAAAGGTTACGTCAAAGACTATTTTGACACTTAAAAGATCAAAATGAAAATATTTTAAAAGGAATGAGTATAATTGAAAATAAGTGACTTTCAAAGATCGAATTCTGACTTTCTCAACACAAAAATTGATTTGTTAACCCTCCGTCCCTATCAATTTGAGTATGCCAGTTCTTGATCTGGACGCGAAATTGGACCGACTCTCCGGCGAAATGTCATTTTTTACCCCGTTAGGCGGCCGATTAGTCATTGTAATATGAAACGTTAACGTCACCCTTACCTTTAAGAATCTGTCACGAGACAACACATCCAAAAAATATTTGAAATTATCAAAACCGGTAAAAATGCCTTTTTCCTTTTTTTTTAATAAATTTCTACATGCAATCATTGCACATGACTGTAAAACTAAAACTAAAACTAAAATTAAAATTGAAAATATACAGCTGACAGATATCAACATTCACACGTCATTATCGTCATCTCAGCTCCATCTTTCATCGTAGACAGAAAAGACCGGCTCCGATCATATCTTCTTCAACTTGTCAGCTTTGACCACCGGATTAGCCTTGGCTATGGCTTCTCTTCCCATCGCCTTGAAATCGAACGTGCACCCATGCTGCTCCGGGTACCGGTGAGTCCCACAGAAGGTGGTCCCGCACCTGCATCTAAACCCAATCAATCCCACCTTCTTCCTGCAAATAGAACACCTATGCGGGTGCGCCACCGGCTCCACCGCCGTCTCAGGAATCACCACCCGCTCCGCAGCTACGGTGACGGGCGTTGGTTCCGCGGAGGAGCTAGCTGGTAGGAGGGATGATGTTACGGAGGAAGAAGATGGGAAAGAAAATATAGAATCGGCCACGGGCTTAGCATTTGACTCTTTGTTTAGGCACAAGTCGCGGTAACATTTGGAGCAGAAATTTTGCGTGGCTGGGCTGCCGAAAAACCCGCAGTTATTTACGCACAAGCGGTGACCTTCGGAAGCCTGAAATCCATGCTCTTCCGCCATCTTTAAGCCTGTCGTCAGAACTCCGGCAACAATTTCACGACACTACTGGTTTGATATACGAAAGAAACAACGGATGGTTTTTCTTCAGGAAAGAGAGGAAAGATGAATGAATTGTTTCTGCGATTGCAAAGATGAGTTTGCAGATATTTTAATAGAGGGGGTTGGATGAGGTTGAAATGGAATCTGTGTAGAAGAAATGCAATGGAAGCGGAGAGAATAAGAATAGGCAGGATCAAAGGAAGAGGACAAAAAACGAAAAAGAAAGTAGTGTAAAATAATAGGAATGATAGCGATGATAATAAAGAAAAAATCAGGGGACAGCTGTGAAAAGCAAAGAGGGAGGGCAAGTGCATTTTTTCCTGGAAACCTGCAGGCTTACGAATTGCAAGGGCGGGGACCCGTGGGGAAAGTGGTATGTGGTTTCTGTGAAGGCCGCGGTCCGGATCGTGAGAATTAGGTGTGTTTTGGGAAATTTATAAAAATTGAGCAATTTATTGGCTTTTAAAATTTTATAAAATAATTGTGCATAAATATTTTATTTAGTAGAATAAGATTATTTTTATTGTATAAAATTTATTTATTAAAGTATAATTACTTTTTACAATACAATTATTTTTTAATTAAATTAGTTGGCGACTCCACACTAGGTGTGAAGGTTTTACCCGTTATACTAACTAAATTTTTTATAAAATTTCAATATTAATAAGATTACATATCTCAATAAAAATAAAATTCTATACCATATTTCATCTATCATTATATACACAACGGAATTTTCTAAAATAAATAATGATAGTTATAACATATTATCCAAAGTTACTTCCTTACCTAATAAACTGTACATAAATTTAATCGTATAATAAAATATATTCCTTCCAAAGGAATCATGTAGTCTATTTCTTTCTTTCCTTTTTTGTAAGAAACCATTAGTTTTAATATTGTAAATGACAAGCAGTCAATAACGCACATAGTATTGTCAGTTCCATCGTTCAGCAACCCCCTTAAATTATCAGCAAATGCATCTTTTTTTATACTTGAATCTACTTGCACCACCAAATTTCAGCTTATGAATTCCTATAGTGGAACTCAACTTCTTTGCCTCCTCCTCTGTGGTGAAGCTAGGAGTCCCTTACTGCAGCATTTTAGTTTTGGCAAGTGATAAATTTGAGGCAAGAATCTACATATAGAACATCTTGAATATGATTGATGACTATGTTAACTAATCAAAGCAAACAACCATGCCGAATAGCCAACTCACTACCTGGCTTGAGCTCCCTTATAGAACTATAAGACTTCAAATATAACAAAAAAGTGACAGAGAAAAAGGGGAGAAGCCTTCAACACTTTTTCTCTGTAGCATAATGCAAGTCCAAGGCTGTATATTACTATTTTCATGTATCAATATAAACATTAAAGTAGCACAACTTATAAAAGAAGAGCAATAAAAAAAACTTATAACCATAAAAAGGAATATAATAAAAAGCAAATGATTAGATATTGTAAGCAACTTCATGAATTACACTAAAAAATGAAAACCTATAACCAAATCTGTGAGCCCACCGACTTCTCTTCTTTCATAGACTTATTGGGCTGTGGTTTTTTTTAATTTTAATTAGTGTGTTAGGATCCATAAGGCTAAAATAGTTAAGTATTATAAGTTGAGGGGCTAAGTGCAATTATTTAGTTAGGGGGCTTTTATTAATTTTTCATTATAGGCTCAGACATGTTCTGAATGGTTACGTTGTTTCTGAAACTATTCCAGAAGAGGAGAAGAGTGAAGAGAAGGGAGAATCTGAGAAGGGATTTAAGCCTTTGGCATCAACTCTTGGTAAGTTAGCTTTCCCCTTGTGTTTTTATTGTGTTTGTAACTTAGGATTGGGATAAATTATTCTTAAATCGAAGTTAGAGTATTAGGGTTTTAAATTATGAAAAATTGATTGGATGATTAATTGTATTGTTTAGGTTTTAATCGAAGGTGAATAAGTGTTTGGAGGCTTGAGTGGAAGCTTTAGGAGGTTCCAAGAGGCTGAATTCAGTAGGTAAGGAAATTGGGTTTTCCTATATTTGGTATTGCTTACTATTTTCTTTAAAATCAATTATGTCTCTTGATTTCTTTATGAAAATGGTATTTTGTAGACCTGTCAAAATGGGCTAAGCCCATGGGTTAGGCCCGACCCACAAGTAATATAGGTTGGGGTGGGCTGCATTTTTCAGGCCCATATTTTAACCGGGCCTATTTGGGCCAGCCCACAAAGCCTATAGGTTAAGTGGGGTTGGGCTGGGCTTGGCCCATGGGCCAGCTCTTTTTTTTTTTTTAAATTCCCAAATTCAAAAATTGTAAAAGTTTCAAAAGTCAAAATCACATACTAATTATAGATGATGATTGTAATATATAACAACTTTTTTAATTTTTTTAACTAGTTAATAATTATTAAGTATAATACTAATTATATTCTTCTTTCTTATTGTAATTTGTGATTATTACATGAACAATCCGACCTTGAAACAATCATGTCAAATATATCATCGTCAACAATAGATTCAAATAAAATCATTAAGGAAATGTTAGATGATTGAAGAATCAAGAATGTGCATCTTTTTGTAATATATAACAACTTTTTTAATTTCTAATTATACTTACTAAGAACTAATTATAGATGATGATTGGAATTATACTTACTAATTACTAATTATAGATGATGACTGTAATATATAACAACCTTTTTAATTTATTTAACTAGTTAATAATTAGTAAGTATACTACTAATTATATTCTTCTTTCTTATTGTGATTTATGATTATTAGATGGACAATCCAATCTTGAAACAGTCATGTCAAATATATCATCATCAACAGTAAATTCAAATAAAATCATTGAAAAAATATTAGATGATTGAAGAATCAAGATGTGTGCATTTTTTTTTGGCAGACTGGCAATATGAGTAATTTTTTTAGCCTTTCATAACTTTTTTATGAAATTGTGAAACAAATGTTGATTTTTAAATTTGATGTTACTAAATTTGAACTTTTAAATTGGATTACTGTATTTATATATTTGGGAGTTATGGATTTAATATGTGATTTTTGATGTTTAATTCTCGAACTTGTTAAAATTATAAATTTATGTAGAATTATGTGTGTAAAGTATAATAGATAAAATATGTTTAACTTATTATTTGATATTTATATTTTATTTTAATTTATAATTTGATTCATTATATTTGTACTAGAGTTAGAATTAAAGACCAAAAAATATAAATATTGTATGAATTTTTTAAAACAATATTATTTATATATAAATGTCCTATGGGCCAGCCCATGGACTAAGGGGGGCTGGGCTAGGCTTAAGATTTTACAGCCCATAAAAAAAAAATGGGCTGGCCCGTCCTGACCCATATTTCTGCCAGCCCACGTGGGCTGGGTCGGGCTAACCCATTTTAACAGCTCTAGTATTTTGATTATATGAAAATGGCATTGAGCATAATATGTTAATTGTTATTTTTGTACCAATGGTTATATTCATTGAAAGTTATGAGTTTAAAACTAAGTTTTATGCATATATACTCGATTTTCTAATTCATGTGATATTGAATGCTTGTGGATTTCGTTTTGGTAGGGAATTTTCCAACTTTATAAGCCATAAGGCCCTACTAGGGGGATACAAAACCTAGGATAAGTTAAGGCCCTTCTTCTAATGGGATATAATAATTGGAAGAGTTAAGCTAAATCAACTCCTCAAGCATGAATCATCTTCGTAAATTAAGCTTTGTTGAAGCATGTTTAAGTATGTATACAAAATTTTTTGTGCACAAAACGGTATTTTTTATTATTAAAGTAGGTGGTAAAAACTGCGTTTTTTGTCTGAAAAGTTATAGGTTGGATTTTGGATGTTCTGAAAATCGCGCTTTTGCATTCCAAAATACACCCGGCGCCAGGTACATTCTATTTTGACTCTGGTGCCGATTTTCTTCTATTGAAGCGATGATTTTCTCGCTTGCTTCGATCACCATTATTGTCACTGAATAAACCACACCAGTTCGGTATTTATGTGCCAAATATACCTCTTTTGGTTCAGTAATGAGTAAGTTTAAGAAATTCATTGTTCCTCTTTTCCTCATTCTTCTTTTTTGGGTGATACTCTTGTTGGATAGTATGCCCTTTTAGACTAGGTTTCTGATGTAAATATCAAATATTTTAATAAAAGAATTTATTTTCAAAAATTGTTTGTGAATTTACTTTTTATTTGTGCACAATTTCATTTTGAATAGGCCCATTGTGTTTAAATAAGTGATCCATGTGAATGGTGGTCTTTCACAGTAAGGTATGGATCATGGGTTATTTAAACACATAAACATTTGTTCTTAATCTATTGATGAGAATGGGAATTTAATCATGTTTAGGTTATTATGTTATGAATTTCAAATGGGGAATGGCTTACCTTTAGCCAGTGAGTAGTCCACTCACTTCATGACA
The DNA here is from genome assembly GCA_026120185.1 of Voacanga thouarsii. Taxonomy (NCBI): domain Eukaryota; kingdom Viridiplantae; phylum Streptophyta; class Magnoliopsida; order Gentianales; family Apocynaceae; genus Voacanga; species Voacanga thouarsii. The sequence goes on along the minus strand of JANUWF010001287.1, from coordinate 9,149,735 downwards.
TAAGCGTATTTTAAATACGTAGGACAAGACCTATAGTAGCGGTTTCTAAAAGTACTATATGGTAGAAACCTAGACTACTACCGCTACAGCGTGAACTAGTACTTTACGACTTGAGTATGAGTTGATGGTCTGACGAAACTGGAAGCATATACTTTGATATGCTATAGTTGAGGTTCTATGGTAGAACCAATATACTTGTGTTTTGGGTATATATAACTAGTTAGTTAAGACAGACTTGTATAAGAAAGTTTATATACAATATCACCCCTTATGGTTGTCTGAATGATCTAAAGTGCCCAGGGCCCTGGGAAACATGACTTGGATGTTTGTTTTAGAGTAGTTCCCTTGAAAAGCAGAAACACTTCAGGAAGTCGTGAATCATTTGATTAGAAGCCTAAGGATGGTAGATGTCATTTAAAGAGGTGTTAGTACACTTTTTTCTTTCTAAATATACGGCGATGTGTAGAGGGGTATTTTAGTCATTTCACATGTAGGTCGGAGACTTTACTTACGCAGCATTGTCCTTGGGGTCAATATTTCCTTATGATGATATTAGGAAAAATTTAAAATGCAAAATACAACTATTTATATAGCAATAGTACTTTGGCCATTTTAGCAGCCAAGGCAATGTGTCTTTTTGGTCCTCGGAATAGCCCGTAAGTCCTAATTAATTTTGGGTTGAGGAATTGGTCTCAGTTAAAGAGGAATTTATTTTATTTTATTTTATTTTATTCAGGAAGTTTAATTTATTATTAGATTGGAATAAAATAAATAAATAAATAAAATAAAATAAAAATAGGAGTTGAGAGAAATTAATTATCTGATTTAATTGGTTAATTAATTATTCAAGGCCTAAGTCCAGTTTGAATAATTAGAAAATTAACTTGGGCTTAAACTATAGGGAAATAATTAATGCTTAATTATTTATTGGGTTATTTATATAAGCCCAAGAAATAAATAATTGAAGTTTAATTATTTTGGTTCATTTGGGCTCATTAATTATTTATTGGATTATTTCTATAAGCCCAGAAAATAAATAATTAATGTTTATTATTTTGGGTCTTTTGGGTCTAAGAAAAATAATAAATATTATTTTGGCCCAATAGCTTGGACCGTATGATTTTTCCAAATACGGATCAGATAAGTTTAGAGTTAAGCCAAACTTATTCTCTTGATAACATCTTGGTGTTTGAAATATGATATCCCGGGGGATATCGTTATCAGATATTGGAGACCTAGTTTTGGCTAACAATAAACAAAACTCTGGGGAAAAAAACCCTAATTCTCCCTAGCTTTTCTCTCTCCCTCACACAGTTCCCTCTCTCTTGTGCTCCTCTTCTCTTGTTTCTTCCCTTAGTGTTTTGCTAATCAATAGCAAGAGTTGAGGCCGTTCCTCTTTGTCCTTTTTTCACCAGCAAGGATTGAGGCAGTAGAATATTCCGTGAGTCGGAAAGCTTGACATTCACGCAAACAAGACGAAGTAGAAGATTAGCGGGATTTCAACCAGAAGCTTCATCAAGTGGGTAAGGCGAGGCTATTCCCGTGGTTTAATCTATTCCTACATAACCTAAAAGGTTTAAAACACGCAAAGGTATGATCTTAACGCTTCCGTGCTGCCATTAAAAGGCTTGTTGGTTTTTTTCTCTATTTTTCGTTCCCGTGTATGCTCCTCCGCTCTTTAAAACCATCAAAGTGGTATCAGAGCCATGTGTTTTGATCAACTTAGGGAGCATGTTAGTTAATAAAAATGGAGAAGATCATTGTTTGATACTTAAACCTGTGATCCTTCGTTGTTTTGGTATGGAATAGGTGGATTTGTAAGCTTCACAGTGGAAGCATAGGCTACTGTAAAATTTTGTGCTTTGCTAGAACGATCGTGTAAACCCAATTTGAAGGGTATAGGTGAATGTGGTTTTGGTTTGGATGAGTTTTTTGTAAGTAAAAATGTCCAAAGAAGCCGCAGAAAGAAGTAGCAGAAAAACGCAGAAGAAGCTGGAAAAAATTCACGCGGAGGAAAAAAAACGAAGAAGAAGGCACTATTCCTAAGCCGCCGCGCCGAGCCGTTGCTTGTGCTGTGTCTGGAGCCGTCTGCCGCGCGTCTTAGGACCGAGCCGGATTGCAGAATTGAAATTTGCATGCAAATTGCAATTGCTCGTGGGTCGAACGGATAAATGCGCGGGTCGCATAGGTGCGGGTCACTAGGCTCACACGCGGGCGGGTGCTGGAGCGGGTCGCGGGCGAGCGGATCGGCTCCGCGGGTTGCAGAAGCTGGAGATCTGGTGCAGCTGGTGCACCGGGAGCGCTGTGAACCGCAGAGCAAATGGACTCTGATCCGGTGCATCGGGTGTACATGGACCGACGATTTGTTTTTGCAATTTTTTTAATTTTTTTTTCTTTTCTGTTTTGGGTCCCATACTAGGCGAAGTTAATATTTTTGCAATAGTTAATATTCTTAGAATATATTTGCATGAAAAATATTAGTAAGGGATTTTAGGATTAAATAAGATAATTAATTAATTAATTAATGTGTTTAATTCTATTATTTTGGCATTTAGGTTTAAAAATAGAAAATCATGAAAACGTTTACTGTTTTCTAGCATATTATTTTTTGTGTACCTATGTGCGCATTTTCTCAAAGACTAAAGTCTTTGGGAACATTTTTGACAAGAAAATATTTTTCTTCAAAAATTAAATGGTTATTTTAATTTGTACAAAAATTAATCCTTAAATATTTTCTCAAAGGATTTATTCCTTGACATAGAAAGTATATTGGATTTAGATATTTTTGTAAATTAAAATGGAGAGCCATTTTGTTTTATTTTGCACTAGAAAAATTGTTTTGTCAAATAAACTTGAGACTGATGTCTCTAGAAAGTTTTGATTGAAATTTTTTTAAAAATCATTAAATTTTAACTTAAATAAAATTAGTCAATAAAAAAATCTCTCAAATGATATAAACCTTAAAATAGAGATTTTAATGGATATAGATATTTTATTTTAAGGAAAAACTTAATGAAAGTTTTCAAAAGGATATTTTTCAGAAAATCTTTATTTCAAAAGACTGAGTGAGAGAGGGGTTCCAACGGCCCCACGGCTTCCATCACGATCCTCATTAGAGATCGTGGCTCCCCTTGCGTCACCCTGAGAGTGAACCCGTATAGGATGGGGATACCATAAGGATCTAGATCTAATGGGAGGATATAATTAATAACACGGGGCACATACTATATCGGCCAACCCACGTTGGAAGTTATAGTGTGAGGTATGTCCATAGGAAATAAAAGGAAACGGCCATCCCTTTGATGGAGTTATTCTCTAGATCATTACCTGGAAGGAAAATTAATTTGTGGTGGTTAATATACTTAGTTTAGGGAACTGTTAATCTTCCTAAAAAGCTATGTCAATTTTCCTAAGAGCCAAATTATTTTTAGTACACAAATTTATTTTGTTTTCACAAACTAAATCATTTCTTTTATTTTCGATTTTTCAGAAATAGTGGAAGGTTCTTTTAGTCCATTGGCTGTTATTCTCAGAGAGAATAAGTTAACAGGTCCAAACTATGTGAATTGGAAGAGGAACCTGGACATAATACACACAGTCGAGAAGTATAAGTATGTCATTTATGAGACTTGTCCTGTGATCGGGGAAGGTTCCACCGCCGAAGAGCGAGAGGCTGAGAAGGCAGACGAAATGGCACGATGCTATATGTTAGCTTCCATGTCTAATGTACTCCAGTCAAGACACGAGCACATGGCTTCTGCGTATGATATTAGTCAATCATTGGCCATTATGTTCGTGGACAAGAACCGGCCCGCAAGGAAGGAAGCTCTTCAAACTATAATAAACACTAAGATGGCTGAAGGAGCATCAGTTCGAGAACATATGCTCAAGATGATTACTGCTTTCGAGGAGACAAAAATCTTAGGGGCTATCATTGACCCCGAGAGCCATGTGGATATGGTTCTCGAATCTCTATCGAGTTCATTTACTTAGTTCAAGTTGAATTACAACATGAACAAGTTAAATATGAGTTTAACTGAGTTAATGAAGGAATTCCAGATGGTAGAGAAGGCTATGAAGCCACAGTCAAAGGCCATGATTGCTAAGGCTTCTTCCTCAAGAATTGGGCCCAAGCCCAGAAAGTTCAAAATGAAGAAGAAAAACGCAGCGGCTCAGCCCAAGACCTAGCCCAAAGACAAACCAAAGGGCAAGTGCTTTAAATGTGGGAAGAAGGGACACTGGAAAAAGGAGTGCCCAGATCTTCAAGTCAAGAAAAACCCCACAGGTAATATTTTCTATCTAGAGTCTATATCAATAGTTGGATCAACTTCCACTTGGATTGTTGATTCAGGAGCCACTGATCATATCTATAACTCCTTGTAGGGGTTTAGAAAGATTAGAAGACTCAAGAAGGGCGAATATGGGCTATGCGTGAGAAATGGAGCACAAGTTTGGGACCTTGCAATGGGAGAGCTGGGTCTGATTTTTTATTGTAATAGAATAGTGGTTTTAAAAGATATTTTATATGTACCTGGATTTCGTTAGAATTTGATTTCAGTTGCAAAACTAATAAATCAATGATATTATGTATCTTTCCATTATGGTACTTCTATCAGTAGAGATGGAGAAATTTTATATACTTGGCACACGTATGAAAATCTATTCTTTTTAAACTATATTAACAATTAATTGAATAACGCTCAATCTGAACCTTTAACTAAGAAGAGAAAGACCAATGTCAATGAATCATACCTTTGGCATCTAAGGTTGGGTCATATTAACTCAACCAGGATTTAGAGGCTAATCCATGATGGGCCTTTGAGCTCATTGAGATTAGAAAATTGGCCTCAGTGTGAATCCTGTCTGATAGAAAAGATGACCAAAAGGTCATTTACACCAAAGGCGGATAGAGTCAATGAGGTATTGAGTCTTGTTCACACTGATGTGTGTGGTCCATTGTTTACTCGGAATAGCCCGTAAGTCCTAATTAATTTTAGGTTAAGGAATTGGTCTCAGTTAAAGAGGATTTTATTTTATTTTGTTTTGTTTTATTCAGGAAGTCTAATTTATTATTAGACTGGAATAAAATAAATAAATAAATAAAATAAAAATATGAGTTGAGAGAAATTAATTATCTAGTTTAATTAGTTAATTAATTATTCAGGGCCTAGGTCCAATTTGAATAATTAAAAAATTAACATGGGCTTAAACTAAAGGGAAATAATTAATGCTTAATTATTTATTAGGTTATTTATATAAGCTCAAGAAATAAATAATTGAAGTTTAATTATTTTGATTCATTTGGGCTCATTAATTATTTATTGGGTTATTTCTATAAGCCCGAAAAATAAATGATTAATGTTTATTATTTTGGGCCTTTTGGGTCTAAGAAAAATAATAAATATTATTTTGGCTCAATAACTTGGACCGTAGGGTTTTTCCAAATACGAATCAGATAAGTTTAGAGTTAAGCCAAACTTATTCTCTTGATTACACCCGAGTATTTGAAATATGACATCCCGGGGGATATCATTATCAAATATTGGAGACCTAGTTTTAACTAACAATAAACAAGACTCTAGGAAAAAAAAAAAAAAAAACCCTAATTCTCCCTAACTTTACTCTCTCCCTCACGCAGCTCTCTCTCTCTCGTGCTCCTCCTCTCTTGTTTCTTCCCTTGGTGTTTTGCTAATCAATAGCAAGAAAACCAATGAGATTTGAGACCACTCATCTTTGTCCTTTGTTTCACCAGCAAGGATTGAGGCAGTGGAATATTCCCTGAGCCAGAAAGCTTGGCGTTCATGCAAACAAGGAGAAGTAGGAAATTAGCGGAATTTCAACCGGAAGTTTCATCAAGTGGGCAAGGCAAGGCTATTCCCATGGTTCAATCCATTCCTACACAACTTAAAAGGTTTAAGGCACGCAAATGTATGCTCTTAACGCTTCCGTGCTGCTATTAAAAAGCTTGTTGGTTTTTTTCTCCGTTTTTCGTTCCCGTGCATGCTCCTCTGTTCTTTAAAACCATCAACTCTGGGATCTTCACATGATGCAATCAACCCACCAGGGAGATATTTTAAGACCCCATGAATTTTGTTGTACCTTAAATTTCTAAACTATTATGATCAAATGTTTTGTAAATGTATATGTATATGTAGCATGCTCAATCCTGGATAGACCAGATTTCCTTATTGAGCTAGTGAGCTCACCCCTTATTTAACATTTTGCAGGTTCTCAGTTAGATGAGAATAAGTTGGAAGAATGGTTTGAAGAGGACCTAGAGTGATTAGTTATTTTTCATTTTTGTTCAGTTTTATGTATATTTTGTTTTGGATTTAAAAATAATATAAGGATATTCTTTAAGTATTACTAGAATGTTATGTTTTGGTTATTTATGGTATGTAAGGGTTCGATATTTTTTTTTGGAGTGTTGCCATGTCATCCTCGGCTTTGGGGCTAGGACTGTTCAATAATCGGTTTGAACTGATTTTTCGAACCGAATAGATGAGTTCGGTTCGATTTTAAAGGATACGGTTCGGTTCGGTTCGATTCGGTGCAAGAGAAGGAATATAAATTTCGGTTTAAATGAATTAAAATTCAACCGAACCGAAAAATCGAACTATAATATATATATATATATATATATATATTTTTGTAATAAATTAAAACAAAAAATGGAAAGAAAATTGTGAAAACCCTAACTCCCTAATTCACTTTCAGACTCTATCTTTCAGCCCCAAGACTCCCGACTCCCTTTCACTTTCCTTCCTCAATCCTTACTGCCGGTGTCGGAAAGTACCTATTTGAGGCCCGCGGAGTTACATTGAGGGTGTTGAGTTACACGGTGCATTGCTTCCTCAATCCCCTTTACATTTGAGGCACACAGAGTTACACAAGAAGTACCCATTTGATGTGACTTGGTATGAAAACTGTAGAAAGGCTAGCCACTTTGTTTTCTTCTTTTCCCATAAAACGATCTAGACAAGCCATCAATTATGGAATTTGATCATTATCTGCCTCTTTTCTCTTGATTTCTCAGCTCACCCAGTTGCCTGTCGGGATTTCATCACATTTTGGCAACTGGGGTCAGATTTCCGGCCAGTTTTCCAGTTCCCGACTATCTGAATTTCAGGTATTTCACTTATATTTCTTATTTATTCATTTTTAGAATTTCTGGGTTTTCTTTCTTTTGTGGTGTTATGTTGTCTTCTATCAAATTTGTGGTGGTGTTGTGTTTACTTTCTGGGTTTGTTTTGGACATGTTGATTGGTAATTTTGAATTCGGACTCCATTTTTTTCTGTTGTCAGCTAGTTTTCTTAACTATATCTCTTTCTCCCGCAGAAGCAATGTAATACTGGTTACTTGTTTGTTAGGAGGTTCTATTAATCATGATCTCCAATTTAATAAGGAAATGCAAGTATAATAATCCAATATAGTGTCCTGAAACTTTTGACTATCAAATTAAGGAAACAATGGAAACTCTATAAAAGAAATTCTAAAACATTAATAGTATTAGACATGAACATGAAATTACTTTGCATTTTCAACACTAAGACATCAAAAGAAATTTAAGTGAATATAAGGGACAGTGGCAGAACCATAGGTGCTGGTTTTTTTCTTTATGAATATATTGCTTCGCTTTAACATAGGGCTAATGGTCATATCCATATTATTCAATTAAGCATTCAACATCAAGCTACTATCTTTTACCATAAACAATTTGCTACCAACTAGTTTCTTCCTCAGGAGTTATGTATTGATTTCTGACCAAATTAGGAGAGAATATACACTAAGATAATTTAAATCCTACTACAAACTACCAAAGAATTAGAAGCACTGTGTTGCTCTCCATTAGTGGTTCAGGAACCTCTTTCTTTCATAAAACAACTTCATAACTGTCAAACTGCAATAGCATCTCCATTCATTCTCCATAGAACAAGGGAAAGTGGAACTCTTTGCAAGTCACATTTCATTTCCTAGTAAGGTGCCACATCATAAAAAATAATACCTCTAATGAATCTTGATTGAAACTCTTCATGACATCAATGAATTAAGGAGACAAGGTTTTAGAACATTTTTAACAACTTCCAACCATCTCAAAAGTATCATATCTCTTGTTGTCTTGTGAACTTGATCCTTTGAAGAGTTTGCCTAGTGATTATCATTTACATTTTTTACTTACAACCTCAAAGTTTATTTACATTGTTAGTTGTAAGATGTCAGATCAAGCAGACAGTATTCCTAGGAGTAATTCACAAGATGATCTAGCAAGTCATGAAGGGTCTAATACTTCAAACAATAACCGACAAAGTTCTAAGAAGAGAAGGGAAATAACACTACGATCAATTGTGTGGTCGCATTTTACTAAATATACAACTGAAGATGTAGAAAAAAAAAGCAAGGTGCAATTATTGCAGTCTCTCTTATGCAGCTGATCCTAGCATAAATGGTACTACTTCACTGAAAAATTACATGAAAGGCTGTTTGAAAAATTCACACAATAATGAGGCTCATGAAACTCAACTAAAACAACAACCACACTCACTTGCAAATAGTGGTAAGGTCGGTTCAATTGTTATTTAGAGGTTTAATCAAGCTGATATTAGAAAGGCATGTGCATATATAATTATTGTGGATGGGCAACCATTTTCTTCTGTTGAAAAAGAAGGATTTAGATATTTCATGTTCGTTGCTTGCCCATCTTTCCAAATTCCATCTAGAACTACCATTACAAGGGATTGTTATAATATCTATTTAGAAGAAAAGACAAAATTGAAAGGTTTTTTGAGGCATTCATCTAAGAGAGTTTGTCTTACCACTGATTCATGGACTTCTGAACAACAAATTAATTATGTGTGTCTCACTGCTCATTTTATAGATGATGATTGGATATTGCATAAAAAGATTCTAAATTTTTGTCCAATAGACAGTCATAAAGGTGAGGCGATTGGAAAAGGTGTGGAAAAATGCTTACTTGACTGGGGGATTGAAAATGGTTTTTTCAATTACTGTTGATAATGCAAGTTCTAATGATGTTGTTGTTAGTTATTTGAATAAAAGATTTTCTAATTGGAGTACTAATTTGCTTGGGGGTAAGTATCTTCATGTGAGGTGTATAGCACATATAATAAATCTTGTTGTGGCTGATGATTTGAAAGAGATTTGTCCTTCCATTACTCGTGTTCGAGTAGCTATTAGATATATAAGGCAATCTTCGAGTAGGTTGAAAAAGTTTAAGGAGTGTGTTGAAATGGAAAAGATAGAAAGTAAGAGGTTATTATGTTTGGATGTTCCCACTAGATGGAACTCGACTTATTTGATGTTAGATACAACTTTGAGTCTTGCAAAAGCCTTTAAAAGATTTGAAGATTTAGATCAGCATTTTAAATTTGACCTACTAGTTGATCATGGTGGGCTGCTTAGTGAGGAAGATTGGGCTAATATTTCTCGTTTTGTAAAGTTTTTGGGTCAATTCTATGAACTTACATTACGGATTTTTGGCTCATTATATGTGACTTCAAATCAAGTACTTCATGAACTTAGGAATGTGGTTAAATTGTTGAACACATGGGAATGTAGTGATGATGTAGAGTTGAGTCAAATGGCAAAGAGAATGAGAAATAAATACAATAAGTATTGGGGGAATAATGAGAAAATGAATTTCACCATGCTTTATGCAGTTATTCTTGATCATCAATTTAAATTTCATTATGTTGGGTGGGTGATTAAAAAGATGTATCTGGATAATATTACCCTTGGGGATAAGGTGAAGGAAGGTATTCATGAGCTCTTTGAGGAATACAAAAGGTCAAATGTTTCTCAAGTTGATTATTGCTCACCACTGCCATAATCAAGTGCATCTTCTAGTTCAATTTCAAGTCAGCATTCATATTCATTAAAGCCATCATTAAAATGGCAAAATTTAGAAGTAGACACTAGGCGTGAGTATGATATGTTTCTTAATGAGGGTGGAGGAGTTGATACAAAAAGTGAATTGGATAAGTTTCTTGGTGAAAAAAGGAAAAAAGATGAAGATGATTTTGATATTCTGAAGTGGTGGAAGCTTAATGCTCCAAGATTTCTTATAGTTGCTCAAATGACTCGTGATATATTGGCTGCTCCAGTTTTTACGGTTGCTTCCGAGTCAGCTTTTAGCATGGGAGGTCGTATTCTTGACACATTTAGAAGTTCTTTGACTCCAAGAATGGTGCAATATCTTATGTGTGCCAAAGATTGGTTGCACAATGAAGCAAACCCAGTTAATATTGAAGAAGACATTGACATTCTTGAAAAAATGGATCATGGTAATCTATTTCATGTTTTATTTTAGCTTTTTAATACTTGTAAATATTTATTTATTTATGTCTTAATTTATTTTCTAACTTTTCATTTAATTTCCTTTTGTAGAATTTGCAAAATGTGGTCATGAATCAACCATTCTTGATCTTTGAAGAGAATTGAAGTGATTGAGAATTCTGGTTTTTTGGATTTCTGGTTTTTTGGCACTTATTTGCTTCCCAGTTCCCATGGAAGTTATGTGTCTTTTTCTGTTGAAGAGAATGTGTTGCATCAATTTGAGTTTTAGAATTCTGGTTTTTTAGATTTCTGGTTTTCTGGCACTTATTTGCTTCCCAGTTCCCATGGCAATTATGTGTCTTTTTCTGGTGAAGAGAATGTGTTGCATCAGTTTGAGTTTTAGAATTCTAGTTTTTTGGATTTCTGGTTTTCTGGCACTTTTTTGCTTCCCAGTTCCCATGGTAGTTATGTGTCTTTTTCTAGTTTTCTTTTTTTGTTGAAAAGAATGTGTTGCATCAGTTTGAGTTTTAGAATTCTGGTTTTTTGGATTTCTGGTTTTCTGGCACTTTTTTGCTTCCCAATTCCATGGCAGTTTTGTGTCTTTTTCTGGTTTTCTTTTTCTGTTAAAGAGAATGTGTTGCATCAGTCGTAGGTAGAGTAGTCTGCAATTTGATTTTTCTACGTAATCTTCTTGTGAATTTCAAACTTGCATCAAAAGGCAAATCTTTCCTTATTCACAGAGATCACTTTCTGGTTCATGATGGAAATGCATTTTCTGATCTTAATACCTCTTGTGAAAGGTCAAAACAGTTATGAATTGGATGGGCAAGAGAAAGTCGAGGGCAAACTGCAAAGCCTGTTTCTGCTATTGGATGGCTATTGAGGAAAATTGGATGGCTTGGGACGCAGACATTTGATGTGAATCATGTGATGTGTAATATTTTTCATTATGCCTATGTAATGTAAATGTAATGGTATTGAATCTATTTGTTACAATAGTTGGATTTGATATTATGTATTGGGCCAATTTTAATATTTTGGGCTTTATATTAGATTTAGATTTTAGTGGATTCTGTTGGGCTTTGTTTGATGTAAATTGGATGGCTTGGGACGCAGACATTTGATGTGAATCATGTGATGTGTAATATTTTTCATTATGCCTATGTAATGGTATTGAATCTATTTGTTACAATAGTTGGATTGGATATTGTGTATTGGGCCAATTTTAATATTTTAGGCTTTATATTGGATTTGGATTTTAGTGGATTCTGTTGGGCTTTGTTTGATGGGCCAATATTTTTTTGAATTCCGATTTAGCCCAAACCGAACCGAACCGAAAGAACTTCAGTTCGATTGTTTCGATTATGGTAAATGTTCGGTTTGGTTCGATTTGACAGAAAAAAATTTAAAACTGAATAAAAACTGAAATAACAAACCGAACACCGAACCATAAACCGTTTGAACATTCTTATTTGGGGCGTAACAAAATCTAAGAGAGCAAAATTCCACCTCAATGATGTACAAACTACAGGGTGGGTAAGGCCAAAAAACAATTTAGTATCTTTGAGAAATAGTTCTTGGTAGTTAGCTTTTCTAGGTAGCAGAGAAAACAATATCCTTGAAAAGATAAATTGAAGCAATGCACACATTGCTCTTTATTTATCTTATCCCCATGATTTATAACAATTATCAGGTTCACAGAACATGAGGACATTGGAATACCTTTCAAGTGCATAAAGGTTATGCCACCAAGGTAAGGGTTCATATAAAATGTACCTTAAATTAATTCTAAGAGATATTTTTAAAGGACTACTGTTGTAATTTTCCTATCAAGACACAACTACTTGCCCAACTTAAACACAAAATTAGAATATGCTGTGCATCAATGCCACTCATCTACTTTTACACTATAGTTTAAAGTTGGTAGAATTTGAGCAAGAATACATACAAAAATGGATCAGGTCAAGAAAGCACGAGATAACTAAGAAAGTTTTATCTTCTTTATTTTATTTTCACCTCTCTTCTTCTCCCATCTTAGGCCAACCTTTTACAAATCACCAAACTCTAGCCAGTGAAGTATCGACATCACGAAAGAATGTAGAAAAGTTCAAATGATAACTTTGACCATCTATATGGCAACTAACAAATATGTTTAGAACCAAACCACATTCAAGTGCCAAATTGTTGGATAGGGAACAGTCTGCTACTGTTACCAAATAATGGCTTATTTGCATGTTTTAAAAAAAAAATGCCAAGAATAAGTTCTATAATAACTGAATATGATAAACATAAAAGTACATTTAAATGATACAATGTATTGCCTATTTTCATTCTCATAGTTAATCATCATATTGGATCTAACTGTAGAATTTGGAAGTAGGATCATCTCACTCTTGGAGATAGCACACGTATTCTGACAATAATTGTATCAATTTGTTTCCCTTTTGTTATAAGGAGCATGTAGTAAGGCCCTAGAAATTTAATAAACCCTGAAAATGAGGCCAAAAAGGGGGGAATTACAACAAGGATATTCCACACATGCAGATGCATAATGCACGTACCAACAATTCAGTAGTGACAAATTTAAGCCCTTCCATTGACCTGTTTCCTTTATGTATCCCTCTCAAAAGGTCATAACATATCTTCACGTATGTTTAGCTCAAACCATTCCAGCCTATCAATCTTTAACACTTTCCAATATGTTCTACTCTTGTTCATCCCTATCATATATAAATTATGTAGAAAGTATTTGAAGAAGGAATTAGATGCAAATGCAAAATGCCAACTTCATGAATAGCACATCTCATATTTTATTAAGTGAATTCAAGAATATGTATGTCTATAAATGAAAAACAAATTGTTCGCCTGTGAATGTGCTTTAGCCAACTTCAAAAGGAAAAAGTATATGTGACATGAATGATGCTTATAGATACATAAGCAAAATCTGACCTACTTAAAACAAATAAATCTTATAGAGAGAAACCAAAAGTCAGCACAAGGAAAGTAGAGTAAAATTACTGAAAGTCTCAAATTTATGGAAATACTAAATACATCATATTGACTAAGGTATATAAAGAGCAATATGCATGATGGGGTGGGAATCTTTGCTGCATTCTTAGAGCTTAAAGGTCTAACATTAATTAAACATTCCTTGAACATAAATATTTAAAGAGCTCTAAAGTTCAATAAAAGATTATATCCAGCACCAATTTATTATCTTTCTAACCGTAAAACATTAATAACTGAAACAACAAAATGATTTCACCGCTAGCAACAGACCCAACAGCCAGTTGTGCAAAGCAAATTACAACTAACTTCGTAGCAAAATGAGCTCATTGACAATATTTGCAAATTCCAGACCAAAAAGCAATCTTTAGGCAAAATAAAGAATCACGAAATCTAAAGATCTTATTCTGTACAGCCTACACTCTCCTACAGGCTAAAAGTTTCACATATCAACAACAAGAAATAAATACCAATTGAGTGAATAAATAAACGAGATTTAAATGAAAATTTATAAAATAAATAAAAATCAGTACCGAAATGAAGCATTTCGGAAAAAGTGATCAACAGAGAAATGTATGGATTTGACTAAAAACATTCATCTTGAGTAGAAATCTTAAGCCAATTAAGGGGAGTTCTCTTGTACTAACTCATGACGTCTAGAGAGTGACAAAGCACGACACTGAGTTGAAATAGGATAGACATTGCAACTTGGGCTTAATGGAGCACATACCGTTGCACCAAGTTCCATAAGTGCCTGATTGAAATCTCCAAGCCTATTATCATCAACTAACTGCCCTACAAGGTTCCTAAACCAAGGAATTTTGACATCAACCATAACAAAAGTTACTTGCAACAAATCAAAATAGATGATTATACCAAGAAGAAATATAATTAACACAGGCACCAAGATGACGCATCCAAACTGCATAATATCAAGCACAATTATGTTACACCAAAGGAACAACACACGTGACCTTTCTCCAGACTGACAAAAAGGGTTAGTGACTTGTAGCTGATTTCACCATTTTCATACTTTTAAGTCACTTAAATTTGTACTCCAAATGCAAGTTGCAGGAAAGTACACAAAAATATTTATGAATTCAAAAGATGCAAATCTTTGATTCAATTACCTATCAGATTTCATGAAAACTCAAGCAATCAAAATGTTCCTGCAAATTAAATAGAATTTCCATTCAACATGACGCTAGGCATATAAAAAGCCGAAGATGAGAGAAGTGTTTCAAGAAGTGGTTTATGTCTTGTGATAAGAAAACTCAAAAAGAAATCTTATTCCAGCATGCAATTGGGCAATAAAAGCACAAGATGCATGATCAAGAAGTCTCACCATATCTTCTTAACCGTCATTGTATCCTTTAGGTTTCTTGAGATGGCCTCTAGCTTAGCAATGACCCTGACTACATTCCTATCAACTACAGGCACTACCTATATAAGTGATCTGTAACTCAGGAAACACCAAAAAGAAATTTAATATTACTAAGCCAAGAGTTGCAAATCACTGACCTCTCTAAATGTAATTGAGGCAATTGCACTAGTTGTGTAATTTCCAATTCCTTTAACCTTCCGAAGAATAGATACCCCTTTTAGAAAGTCACCTCCTTCTCTAACAATCATCTTTGCACCCTACTAACAAATCTATAAGCAAATATAAGAAAATTCTTTCTTAAGATCTCTACCTGCATGTTTCAAACTTTTAGCAACTAACATCCATAAAAAGTGATACTTTTGCAACAAATAAATTAAAACCCTCATCCTGTAGCTAGACAAGCCAAAAATTGAAGATATGGCCCATATAATTGACGCTTAAAAAAATACCTACAGCAAGGATTTTATGCAAAGCCCCACATTCCAAAGGGCTATCTTTTTCCACATAAAAATGTGAAGTTTTGAACATCGAAGAACATACTATGTTTAGCCAAAATAACATTATCTGGTAAGAGAAATCACAAACAATAGTGTATTCATGAATTGCTGCCAATTGGAGATTCCTTTATATGTTGGCACTTAAATTAACAAAAATAGAAATCTTTAAGAAAGCATTAGAATGGAAAATGTTAAAAATGAAGAGCATATTTTAATAACACAAGCGAGCTTGCAGTTTATAGCTTTTTCTACAGTTCTCGACAACCAAGAAGGCATAGGCCAAAGGGAAAATAGAAGATGCACTAAAAAAACTTACATCAACATAGAGGTGACAAGCTCTCTTGACAACATCGATAAACCAAACCAAATTGGCTTTCCACTAAGTCCTTGAAAGGAACAACTTCAACAACCAAAAGCAGAACCTGATCTAGAACCAAAACCAGAATCCACAAGTAATATGCAATATGAGAAATACCAATTTAATGAAAATTTAAAATGATTAATCTCACAATTTAATCAATTCAATCAAACCAAATGAAAACATTTCAAGTTGGGCCTCAAACAAATATTTAATAGAAAAAGAAAAACAACCGCCTTGATCACTTAGCAGATCCCATCATTGATGACAGAACCTCTAAATTAATAATGCAATCGAAAGGGAAACAAAGGATGCTATACTCATGCATACTAATATTACAGCTCTGGAATGATTAGAAAAGATGAGACTCATATAACTATTAATCACCTGCTTTATGGTTTGGATTTTCAATATCCAGATTATGTGCTTTGTTGTTAGCTGATCTCTCCTTTCCAGTCTCAACAGGTGACTTAAGCAATCAAAAGTAGAAATGCAACAACAGTTATAGCACTTGATAAATCAGAAGCCACCTTAAAAATAATTTTCTAAACATGAAACATATATTAATTATGGTATGGCCATGATCAAACAATTTCAAGATCTAGTTAGAGAAAATAACAAATTTTTGTGACAAATTTTGAAGGAATAAGGATGTAGGACAGAATTTCATTTTGCCTACAAGTGAACTTCTGTACAACTTTTGTTGATACTGAATGGTATAGAAAATAAATTGTAGTCAGTCTATTACCACATCTACTACAGTAACAAACTACTCTTTATGTTAATTGATTTCTTACATGCATCCAAAGCAACAAAGAATGGTAGATTATTATAACATGCTGAAGGATCAAGAGCATCAAGAGCAGCATAAATCAATTCATGTATATTTTTTGCCCAAAAAATTAATCAAGTCAAACAGTAAAATCTAACAAGTATCAAGTTAGGAATACCATTCCAAAGAACAAAAATCTACACTAACAAAGCCATGTATTATCAGTTGCGATTAGACAACGAACAAAGATATCCCACTACAATATTATAAGGATAAACCTCAATTTCTCAAATCCAACAAACAAAAGACTGATTTAAAGGGGAAACAATTGAAAAAAAGAATAGATGGTTACGAGCAACGTCGATTACCTTATCTTTCTTGCCATTCCTGCATACTCTAGCCTCCACTTTCCAGTCCATCGGAAGCCAATCAAAAGAGGAACTTTCTTCCCCCATTTCACCCAATTCTCAACTTCTTTGGTAGCCCGTTAACAAAAAAATGAATTCAAAATAAAAAAATAAAAAAACTTTTTCTCCTTTTTCCTTCTTCTTCGCCTTCAATTGATAGATGAGAGCACCTACTCTCTCTTTTCCTCCTTTTCAGAACTTGGGGTGCCTGAGTATATGGCTCTTACCACTGCAACCATTGTTTTTTGGACCGGATTGGACCGATCGGTCGGACCGTTTGGACAGTGAACCGATCTCCAAATCGGTCTGGTCCATCAATTTGAGTCAAAAATTTCAAAAATTGGCATATTTTGTTCAAATCGGTTTGGACCGACCGGTTCAACCGATGAATCGGTCGGTCCAACCAATTGAACCGGTCCCTTTTTTTCTCCCTCCTAATTAAGATAATATATTTATAGAAAAAAAAAGCTATACAAATGAAATAAATAATCTATATTAATAGAAAAATATCATATTTTCTTCTAATTTCGTTATTTATGTATTTATGGACTTAAATTATACTATATTATTGATCAATTTTATTCTTAAAAATATTATATTTTTAATTTTTAAATAATAATATAACCGACTCAATTACGGTTCAATTGTGGTTGGATCATTAAATTGTGAACCGGTAAATTTTTCGATTCGATATCCGGTCCGGTTCTGAAAACAATGACTGCAACTACAAGTTACCATGGGTTGGTGATTGCCCACTATTTTTTTCAAACGGAACGGGAAAATAATAGAGAGGAAGAGAAGAGGCTTTGGGATTCCAATGGAAGCCAAGGAAAATTTGAAACGGAACGGCAACAACGAAAGAGAAATGGGGCTGATGAGCAGTCCTCATGGAGATAAGAGGGAGGATTTCTATTTTCTATGCAGGAGGGTGTGAGGGAAAAAAATAGAAAAATAAATCAGATGACTAAATTACCCACGACGACCAAACGAATCTTAACCGTGAAATATATCTTTGAAAAAATTTAACCTATTAATCATAAGTATTTAAGAATTGTATTAAATCTTAACCATTGAATTAATAAAATTAAGATGAAAAAAAAGTAAAAACTTATTAAAATAATATGAAAGGACAACTCACTCCTTTCTACAATTAGAATACACATTTAGATTATAATTTTTATATACTACGAATCCTTATCTATCTGATTTGTTTTTCGGGCTAATGGCTATGCCCTGTATCTGGCTAGGATTGTCTTTGTTGTTTTATGTCACATGAGTGCTTCGTTGTACCCAAAAGAAGTAGTCAGAGTTCGGCTACAACCTCGTTAATTAATGAACTTAGTAATTTAAACAAATTAAATAATTATTATAATGATTTTATGAACTTAATACATTTACCAATATTTAGATTTTATAAAATACTTAATATTCTTTTCGTTTTAAAATAAATATTTATATTTTGTTATTAAAAATATATTTGTGTATATATTTCTAGTTTATTTTCAGTATATTTTATTTATTTTAAGTCAATTATACAAAATTTTAATTTTTTTTCTTCTTACTTTTTAAGAATTTTCACTAATTAATAACAATCACGTGTTTAATAGAAATAGAATAAAAATTTTATCTGATTTATTGTATTATTTTTATACCTTTAATCTGTGTGTAATGGGTTATATAAATATTTATTTTGAAAAGAATAAAATATTATTTTCAACACTCTTAATTTATACGTTCAAAATTTTTTGGACATCTATTTTAAAATTGAGGAAGTGCCTTAACAATTTTTTTGGTTTTTTTTTTTGGTGGCCGGGGGGGGTTCTTCAGCCTTGACATTTATCTCGTGTCAATACGGGAAAAATGAGTCATCACCCGGTAACTATTAATTAAATGGTCAAATTTCCAATCTAAGATTTCGTTCTCTTCGTCTTAAAAAAGATGTAAAAAAAATTTATTTTTTGTATTAAAATATTTGTCAATTTTACAAATCAAGAATGCATTTATTATATATATTCTTAATTTACACATCTTTCAATTACTTAATAAATATCTGACTCATTAAATATATGTATATTTCTAATCTAATTAATAAAAGTTTACTTTTATTCAGAAATATAATATTTCTTTTCTATTATAATTATATAAGTTTTAGTAATTCTTTAATTTGTGTGTCATTTGCTAAATTGCTATCTTTTTTAGGACGGAGGAAGTACTTCTTCCGTCCTAACTAAATTGACAGTGGTTGGTTTGGCACAAAATTTTTATACAAAAGTAAAAATTGAAATATAATAATAGTAGAATATAATATATTATAATAAAAGTAGATATTATGCGAGTCTTACAATACTTTATATCAAATCAAATATATAAAAGTAATATGTGTGAGTTATATTTATTATTTTATAATATATATTCCTTTCGTTTTAAAATACTTGTTCATGAAATTTTTTGCACACAAATTAAGGGTGTTAAAAATAATACTACTCCTGTTTCACAATATACTTTATAAGTCCTCTACCTTTCTTTTGACATATTAAGTCCTTCCGACCAATTAAGTGATAACGAAAATATATTATCTAACGTATTTTAATTAATTAAGTATTTTATATTATTCTTTATCAAATACATTTAATAAAATGAGTATTTAATTAATTAATTTTAAGCGATTAAGTATATCACAATGTTGCATTTTAACTCCATAAAATTTTTTATAAAATTTAAAATCATACTTATATGTTTTATAAAATTATATTATAAATTTAATCAAAGTATACTTTTAAGGTAAATTTTGAATTTCAAATTAAAAGATAGAATCTGAAAATTAAATTAATTATAATTCATTTTACACTGTATTTTATATAATTTAGATTAAATATAAAATAATAACAATAATTAGATATAATTCAAACTTTAATAACTTTCATTTTGCTTAATACATTTGATAATAAATTATTATTATTACTTAATTGATTAACATGTACTAATTATATTATAAATTTTAAGTGAAATAAAAATTATTTAAATTTGAAATCTAAATATATTATATACTATATAAGTATTATTCTTTTTATATTTAATCTATATTATAACAAAATATAGTGTAAAAAAATAATTAATAAAATATTTATATTATATTTTTTAAATTTAGATATTTAAAGTTTAGTATTCAAACTTCATTACCAATAAATCTTGAATTATGGTTCATTTGATAAAATTAAAATTTGAATATTAAAATTTAAATATTTAAATAATGAATTTTGAAAAGTAAAATTCAAAGATTGAATTATGAAAATTGAGGTTTGAATATGAGGTATGAATTAATTATAATTCATTTTTATGTTATATTTTAAATTAAATATAAAAAAATATTAATAATTAGATGAGTATTTAATATATTCAGATCTCAAATTTAAATAACTTTCAATTCACTTAAAATTTATAACATAATTTCAATACGTATTAATCAATGAAGTAATAATAAAAGTCGTTATTAAATTTACTTAATTAATTAAATATCTTAATTAGGGGCGACAATATTGAACACGACATGCCAACGCGACACGGTTATAGCGGGTTAGGGTTGGGGGTTCGCGGGTTCGGGTCGAAACAGGTTGATCCGTTTAACTTTAAATGTGTACAGGTCATAAATGGGTTCAACCCGTTTCAACCCGCGAACCTGTTTAACTTTTTTAAATATTTATATTTAATATTTTTTGTAATACCCTAAAAATTTCACTATAAAAAATTAGATAATTTAATTTTTTACATGAATTAATTGAATTAAATTTTATTATATGAATTAATTATATTGTTTGTGTGTCTATTTTGTTTAATTATATGAGACCTCTTAAGAAAAATAAATGATGTTAATGCGGTTATTTACTTGATATATAGTAAATGAATCATTCTTAATTAATTATTGTTTGGTGTTTATAATAATAATATTATTACAATGACTTTTAGTTAGAGAAAATAATTTTTTGAACAATCTAATTTTATTGCAAAACTATATTTGTTTAGATTTTTAAGATTAAATCTTATGAATTTATTAAAATCTCTAAATATTGAGTAGGATAGTTTGTTATTTTATTGATTTTTTATGACTTTATGGGTTGTTTTATTAGTTTTTTTTAATTTTATATGATTTGATTTAATTTTGTAAAATTTTTTGTGTAAGGATGCACAGATTGGTGGGTTTAGTAAGTATTCGGATTGACGGATTTAATAATTATCTATTTAATTTTTGTGTTTAATCGTATCAACCTATTTTATAACATGAATACGATACGAGAATAAATAGGTTGACACGACATAACACGTTTATTAAACGGGTCGTGTTAGGGTTGGCCTGCCGAGTGTAATTATCTCAAATTGACACGACCTGCCAACCCGAACACGACACGATTGCCACCCTTAATCTTAATATTTTAAATATTAAAAATGGTTGGGAGGGCTTAGTGTGTCAAAAGAAAAAAGATAAAGGACTTATAATGGTTAAAAAAAAAAAAGAATAGAGACTAATCATACAAAAAAAAAATGTTCAAAGACTAAAGAAAAAAGTTCAAAAACAAAAGTTACCAATTGATTTTATTTTTTAGGTGGATGTAAAGTAAAACGATAAATTTATCTTTTTCTAAATAGTCAATGTCGGAGTTGATTAGTTGATTGTCAGAATTAAGTCGGAAGGATCAAATAATTTATATGAAAAATTATAGAAGACATAAAACGTTAAAAATAAAGTATAAGAACCAATTATATCAAAATAAAAATATTTAGAAACAAACCCACCAATTTATCAAAATAAAAATATATGATATTTTACGTAGTATTACACAAATTATATATTGTTTGATTCAATAACATCTTAATTGATATTTTAATTTGTATTTATTTAAAATAAATATTAATAAGAATGTACATTAATTATTCAATTTAAATTTGATGTTAAAGGAATTGAATATATTTGACATATAAATTAGTTATTATAAACATTTCAAAATTTATCATCACAAATCGTTAAAAAAAATCCTATTTCTTAACCGAATAAAAGTTTTCTATATTAAACTACATCAATGACGTCGTCAGAGAAAATATTAGAATGCAATTATTTTATAACTCTATTTTAAAAAATCGCTATTTATAAGCTTTTTCAATGAAAACTATATCTAATATAAATAAAATTTTAATAATTTAAGAAATGGGGTTTATAAATTACTATTTCATAATTTTATTTATAAAAAATTATATTAAATAATAATTCTATTATTTGTCTCATAATATTACTATTTAAATTTATAAATTGTTAAAAATAAAAAAATTAAAATCCCAATATTAGAAAATCTCCGAGTACGGCTGTTTGATTGACGCAATTGTTCCATTTGCACCCGCCAGACGGCTGTGGATAGTTTTTGACCAGTGAGGTCACGCGCTATGGTACTTTTACCAGAAGCGTGCAACTCCCGCCATTATTTTATTCTTCCAATATTTGCCCTTTTCAATAGCACCTCTATGCTCTATTCTCTATCTTTAATTTTCTACTGGCTACGCTGATAGAATCTGTGGGTTGGAGCTATTTCTGGGAAAAAGATTGAGTTACACCTTTCTGCAGATCCCGTACGTAGACAAGCCAAGCCAAGCCAGACAAACTGACAGAAACTTGTTCGGAACTCTTTCTAGATTATAGAATCATGTATGACAAAAGCTCCTTTGAAACTTTGAAATTTTCAATCTTGATTTTTGAATGCAAATCTGTATCGTCAGTTCGTTGACGTTCTGTGAGGCTAATTGCAACAGTAAAGTGTCTTGAGCTATGAATTGCAGCCGGTGGAGAAAGAATGAATCCGTCTCAAGGATACTATTCCTGTTGTTTCTTGGTCAGCTGGTGTCTTTAATGATGGCACTTATGAGCTTCACTTCTTCACTGACTGCCAGTCTTGGTAAATCTTTTCTCTTTCGTTCCATTCGATGTTCTCATGACTACTAATTGTTGTAAGCATCTTATATATGCTTGAGAAATAATTGTTTAAATTCATATTGTCTTATTTTTTTTTTCTTACAGACCCGTCTCTCAATCTTGAGGTTTGAGTTGAAGGTCTCAAATCTTCTTCAATGCTTTCTTGGCCCTTTTCTTTTTGCTGAAAAATAATTGAAAAAACCGGTTTTTTCTTGAATTTGATTATGGTGCAATGATTGTGTAGGTGTGGATGCACCTCTTGCCCTATCATTCTTTTCTTACACGGCCTTGGCTCTGGTGTATGGAGGCATCTTGATATACAGGCGTCAGAAGTTGCTGGTAGAATTGGCTTTTCCATTTCAGCCTTCACTAAAATATGGTTCAAAGTTGCATTTGCAAGTGCAGTGATTGTGAGGTCTAGGAATGTCCACATATGTTATTGGAGTAGATACCTTTCTTGGCATTTTGATATATTAAAAGTGCAGGCTCAAACTTTGGTAGTCATGCAGCCTAGTTTTAATAGACTGTGAGACAACTTTGGTTTCTTTGATTTAGCAATCTGATATACCATGTTGAATTTGCAGGTTCCTTTGTACTGGTATCTAGCCTTAGGTTTTGTTGATGTCCAAGGGAATTTTCTTGGTAAGCAACGGTTATTCTGCATTTGTTCTTCACTATATTTGTTAGACGCCCATATACTTAGGCTAGAAAATGTAATAACACAAATTTATTTGCCAATGCCAATCTCAACTTTTCCTGTCTATGAAGTATAAATGTATTTACTTCTTTAAACATTCATGACTAGTGTTCTACGAAGTTCCTTTAAATTGGCAGATGTTGAACTAGGAAATCTAGGTATTGTAAATTGACACTGATAGCTTTGACTTGTATTCATTTTCTGAAATTAGAACTTCTCTGGCCATGAGAGAGGATTGCCAAGCAGTTTAAATTACTTTGGGCATCTAGAAGTACCTAGTGAGTCCTGAAAAAGAAATGGCAGGATGAACCTTTCTGCATCACTCTATTGATCATGCTTGAGAGGAGAAAGTAGTTTTCTTCTCTTCTCTTCTCTCTCTCTCTCAGCCTGAAATGTGTACAAGTTTTGCTATATCAGCATGTGATACTAACTAGTAAATGGAAAATATCATCATGTATCACTTTCCATCTGAAATTGCTTGTATTTTTCCCAACTGTCCTTTTCTTTCCCTGAAAAAAAATCCTAGAATGCCATTGTGATGGAACTTAGTTTTTGCCTTTATGACTATTAGTGAACTCTAACCTACTATGGGTTCTAAAATTTGTACTTTGGTCAGAAAATTAAAATAACCTCTCAAATTTCTGTGAAAAGTCACAAGTGTTGATTCATGATTCCAATGGATTATATACTTCAGGATGTTGTTGCACACTGATCTAACTTTGTTTTGATCAGCTAAATGACAGCAGGAAACTTGTCTATCCCATCACCTTCTGTCTTAATCCGAAGACAACAATGAGTTGCAGAGCATAGCCTCTCTTTGGCTTGGCCAGAGTTTAGCTATTGTATTACATTCTCTTGGCAAAGTCTGCGCATGTCCTTTCCTGAGAATTAGTATCCTACCAACTTGTCTCAATCTGAACAGAACACCGAGTTGTAGAACATATCACCCCTTCGAGTTGAGCATTGTTTAGCCTTTGTCGTAAAAAGAAATATGTTTAAGACTTAATGTACTTGTGCTAAACATGGAAAAACCTCAATGATTGCATTTATAATTCTCAGTTCTTTTATTGTGGAAGCACAAGGCTGTTGTGGAAGCATGTTATTAGGACTTTGTTTTCCTGAATCATGGTTCAATGTTGTTATTGCAGTCAATAAAGCATTTCAGTACTCTTCAATAACCAGTGTGACCCTTTTGGATTGCTGGACAATAGCATGGGTGATAATTCTGACATGGTTTTTCCTCGGCACGCGGTATTCCCTGTGGCAATTCTTAGGAGCAGCAATTTGTGTGGCTGGTCTTGTTTTGGTGCTTCTATCTGATGCTGGGGTGGGTGGTGGAGGTGACACTACTTGTCCTACAAAATTCACTAGTTCATACCCTACCAAGGTTCTGAAAGTATGAGGAAAAACAAATATGTCCCTTTAACTAAGAAGTTTACCACAAATATTGCCAAGGAAGAAAAAGAGAAAACAAAAGGATCAACAGTTGATCAGTACCAAATTGTGCTATCTAGTTGCATTTTCTTTGCAATGAACGCTGTGCCTATTATCCTTGCAGGTGGTACAAGACCTATTCTTGGTGATGTGCTTGTTATTGCGGGGACATTCTTCTTTGCAATGAGCAATGTTGGTGAGGTTGGTGAATTTGCCTTCTCTATTGCATAATATTCTTGTGAGGAAAACAGGCTAAACAGCAGTTGTTTATTCATAATTGACTCTTTTTCTTATTGGATTCTTTTTCCTGTCAGGTTAATTTTTGGGTTATAAGCAGGAAATTTTTTTAGCAGATTATCCAATTATATCTTCAATTCTGTTCTTGATGCAGGAATTTTGTGTAAAGAAGAAAGATCGCATTGAAGTCATTGCCATGATTGGTCTATTTGGAATGCTTGTAAGTATATGTGAGATGTATCCTTTTGTTCTGAATCTTTTGGTAATATGTTGCTGGAGATTGTTATGTGCCCTTGTATATTCAAACTTTTTGGACTTTTGGCTACATTTAGTATTCCGTAACTTTCCATTAGAGCTGTGCTGGAACGCAAGAGTTTGGAATCAGCACAGTGGTCTGCAGAAGTAGTAAGTGAAGTGATCTATTTCATTTCTATCGAACCATAGGAATTCCAACATATATATCTTTACTTATATTTGTCAATTCTTCTGTTTGTTTAATGAACTGATGAACATTATCTTCCAGCCTTCATTTTGACCATTTGGTTGAGATTCAAATTTCTCTTATTTTCAGATATTGGCCTTTGCTGGTTATGCAACAGCAAGCTTTACATTCTACTCAGTGGTTCCTTTTGTTCTAAAGGTCTGTGAATATTTTGTAGTTTCACTTTCATTACTGATATTGTCCTCTGTAGTTAAGAATTGAGATTGTTCTTTTGGTTGCTGCTGCATCAAAAATAACTTCTATTTTTCTTGAAAAATCACTAATTTGGGTATAGATGAGTGGAGCGACTCTATTCAATCTCTCTATTCTCACATCAGATATGTGGGCTGTTGTCATTCGAATATTTTTCTACAAACAGCAGGTAATTTTTCTTTTATATGAATTCATGTAAAGACTGGCTGTGGACGTAGTTTTTGATGGATTCATTGACTTGCTGTATATAATCTACAAATGCAGGTTGACTGGTTATACTATGTAGCTTTTGCAGTTGTGTATGTTGGCCTCATTATTTACTCAAGAAGGTATGTATCTGCAGCATAGGTCTAATATGTATAGCCCTCTCGTTTCATGATTATGATTTTGAAACAAGTCTAGCATTGCAAAGTCCTAGCCATTACTACCAGCTAAATTCTCTACGGTTGGTTTGTTTCTTAACAGCGAAAAGGATCCAAAAGCTTCTCTTGAAGGGGGAGACGAGCATGAGGAGGAAAGCAGATTGCTCAATGAAGAGAACATGGATTCCAGAGATGAAACTTTGCCCTCATCATAACATGTTGTTAGGCAGCAGGTGCTGGTACTATAGAAGCTTCTCATCATTGTGTGTAAGTCAATCGGATGCTGCCAGCAGAAGTGTAATGCGAACAACAGTCCCATATCTCATCGAGTGTTGTTGAAGCACCGCAGAATTCTTATGTGTTTATCAATAACGTTTTGCCTTTCTATGCTTTATCAATCTAATGTTTCCAAATGCTGCAATTTCTTCCCCAAACTATTGGATTTGGGCCGTGTAATTTATTTACACATTTAAAACACATTGTTTTACTAAAAAAATTAGTTATGTATAATTTATTTTAAATTAATTTTTTTCTTTTAATCATCATAATTAAAGAGTTATGTTCGTACTTCAAATTTTAAATTATTATGTAAACTTATTTAAATAAATTTATTCATGATATTATTGTAAGTAATAAGAGTGCGTCGTAATTACAAGATTCGTAATGAATTTTTTGGGGTTAAATTTAAAATATAGAATTATAAAAGAACTAAAAAAGGAAAATTGAGACTATTTTTTGGAGGAAATAAATAATTAATAAATATTACAAACGACTGGTACTATTTTATTTATTTATTTTTTTGTTTCATAACCTTTTTCCTCTAAAAATTTGAAATTTGACCTAAACAAGGATTAATTAACTCTTTGAATAATGAATACGACTATATATCTGCAAGAATTTCCCTCCCGCCTCCGAAATTCACCGGCAACAGTCATTGGGTGTGTGTATATATATATATATATATATATATATATATATATATAAACCCTTCAATTTCGTAGAGCTCACTGAAGAGGACGATGGAGCAAAACCCAACACCACCTCCGCCAGCCACCCCACAACCACCGGAGAAACAGCAGCAGCAGCCGCTCCCACCTACACTCATTCCTTCTCAACCAACAGTAACCAGTACCACCGCCAATACCTCTACCACATCAACCGCTCTTCCTCCAACCGCCCCCTCTTCCATCCCCGCCCTAACAGCGACAATAACTGCACCAACAACACCACCAACTACTCCTTCACCCGTTCTTTCCTCTTCCTCCCCAAACCCCAACCACCCAACCGCCACCTCTCAAACCTCGCAGCCTACAACTTCCCAACCCATAAACCCCCAAGCAAGACCCCCTTACAACAGGCCTTGGCAGCAACCACAACCCTCCCCCTTCTCACATTACTCACTCCCTCCTCCTCCTCTCCCTCTGCCCCCTCACGCTTCTTCTACTACTGCTACTAATTCTTCTTCTCCTTCATTATCGGTTCCACCACCCCCTAGGGGCGGGATGGCCATTGGGGTCCCTGCCCACCATCCCGGCACTCCTCCAACCCCCCCGACCTCCTTTTCCTCATTGAATCCGCCTTCTTTCGCGCAGCCGTTTGGTGGGTTGGGTCGCAATGTGACTGATTCTGGGCCCGCTTCAAGCTCATCCCAGGTGGGATTTTATTTTTTGTTGTCAAATATTTCTTTTTGTCTATATGCAGAATCATTTTGGCAAAATTGTATCTTATTTATTTGTTATGGGGTCTTTGAGTTCGGTTCCTTATTTGTCAGTTTGATTTCATTTTGAGAAATTACTTCGTTTGCAATACAGGAGGAAACTTAATATCTGTCTATTGTTTGAGATGCATAGGTTAGACAGCCTATTGGAGGAATGCAGGGGATCGGAATGATGGGATCCTTAGGTTCAAGTTCGGCAATGCGACCGCCAGGGATTCCATCTCATCAGTTGAGGCCTGTTCAATCATCTCTTAGACCGCAATCTAGCTCCAGTACACATTCGCCAGCTTCACAGGTCTGCGTGTTATATGTCCAATGATTACCACCCAAAAAAAAAAAAAAAATGGTTCCCTTTCAGTTGCTTCAGATGGTTCAATATGGTTTTTGTGCTTCCCGGTTGAATAGTTTTGTAGGTGCATTTTCTAGGTTTAAAAAGTATTCCAATTTATGAGGAGTTGGGTTTCCAAAATGTTTATACCATTTTTGCACCATTGGATTCAGGTGTACAAATTGTGATAGGAACTAAACTAACTTAAGTTTGGAGCTTAGAGTACCTAGAAGTAATTCAAAACGATTTGTCATCTTTTGAATTCCAGACATTCAAATTCGTTTTTGTGAATTGTCTTACTAAAGGTGTAATTGGACAGCGATTGGATTGAGATGGGTTTGTTTGAATATGATAAAAAATTATTAGATGTGCAGGGGTAGGTGGTGCCCAAAGTGGGGTTAAAGAGAGAATATAATGTGTTGTGAGTACATGACAGTTCTTGGGAAATGAAAATACATAAAATAATAATTTTTTGAATTAAAGTGAAATTTTAGATTGGAATGGATTTGGGAAAATCCTTAGTTGTCATTTGGGCCAGACTGCACAGTTCTCCATTAATTCTTTGATGGTTGAATACTTTCTTTGAGAAGACTTTACAAATTATCAATCTCTGCCTGCAACTTTCTTAAATCGGGAAAAGATCAATTAGGCCTTTTTAGTCTTTTTGATTCAATATCTGTAATGTTGTGGACAGGAAAAATGCTCAGTATAGTGAATTCAAAAAGCTTAGCATCCAATAGAGTGGCGAAGTTTATACCTTCAGTTTAGCTTACATAATGCAAAGAGCTTATCTTTCAGATAGCCGAAACTATCAATATCTGATCCAGTTTATTTTACTGTATTTATTTATTGAATGATGCTATAGCACATTCATTAAATGGATAGTCATTAGTCATCGTTATACTGCTAATTGCTTGCTTTTTGACTAATCTGCAAAGTTAAGTAATGAGAGTAAAGTATTTGCCAAGAGAATGAGAAAGTTTCTCTCACCACTTGAAGTTGTTAAATTAAATCATGCTTTTGCTTGTTAACATAAGCTGAACAGTATGTAAGCTATTTGCCCAACCCACCCCATTTGTTCCAAACATCTGACTTATTTCTGTCCTAAGATTTATACATGTGTTCCAGGGGTCCAAGTTCCTTGCTTATGAATGCTACGTTTGTTCTCGTTTAGTTTTACTTAATTCATTATATAGTTTGTAGAATGAAAATTAATGCCATGAAATCTATCAATATCATTATAAAATTTGGGACATGTTTACTAACATGAAAAGGGTGCAAACAGATAATGGGTTTCATAACAAAGCGTCTTTCTCAACTTTATCCCACAGTTTGTGGAGTCAATGCATTACCAACAGCTTGAACTTTATTATTTCTCTGTCTCTGTCTATATCTCTATCTATATATCTGTGTGTGTGTGTGTGTGTGTTTCAAAAGTTATGTGTATATTTAAAATGGCTTGAGCTTGAGTTGGCTTGAAATGTAATTGAGTTCAATCTTGCTTGAGCTTGAGTTCAGGTGTGTGCTTTACTATTTGAAGTTGGTTTTGAGCTTATTTTGATGCTGGCTTGAGTTTAGTTTATCTTGCCAAGTTCAAACTGAATAAGTTTTGTTTGATTTGATCATGCTCAATTGTGTCAATTTTCCTGGCATGACCTTTCTGGCAGTGGGAGTTGAATCAATGAGGAGTTGTGAGTTGTTTATGTAGAATCAACATGATCAAACAGTTTGCAAATTGACAGAGAAGGTTTTTTGTATGTTTTGGGGTTTTTGTCATCAGACTTCCCCACCATCTTCTTCTGATTTTATACCATTGCATGATAAATTCTGCATCAAGTGAAATTGATACATTGGTTAAATTCTATCTGTATTCGTGATTATGCACTTTATGAGGGGTTCCTTCTCCAGCTATTAATCTCATTACATATGTATTTTTCCTTCACTTATAGAATTTTCAGGGGCATAGTTTGTTGAGAGTTCCATCTGTAGGATCTCCAGGATCACCTTCGCCAAATATTTCTCAAACTTCACAGCTCCAGAATCAGCCGTGGCTATCTTCTGGGTCACAAGGGAAGCCCCCTTTGCCACCAACATCACTTAGGCCACAGTTGAGCACACAATCCATTGCGCAGCGGTCCCATATTACTCAGCAGCATCACCATTCAATATCAGCAACTTCCCAGCAACAGCAAGCATCTTCCACCCAACAATCTCCACAACCTTCCACCTCAGCTTCAGCACAAGAGCAATATGGACAACAGTTTCCTCAATCCAGGATCCAGCCATCCTTGCCCAGTCAACAACAGACTTGCCGGGCTCAGGGTTCAGGAATCCAAAGACCTCATGCAATGATGCCTTCTGTTGCAGCTCAGACAGGGGCCCCTAGTAGGACAGCTAGTGCAGAACCTGAAGAATCTTGTAACAGGATTTTGAGCAAAAGAAGCATCCAAGAGCTAGTTGCCCAGGTGGGTATTTAGTCAGATTCTGTCTTAAGGTCTAGTGTTTATCTGTGCTTTCTTTTTTGATCTAATATGCCATAGACAAATAGAACGGGTGGTTGCTTCAAGCAATTGTTCACCACATCAAGCTTCAGATGCTCTTAAACTCGTTTCTTGGAGCATGGCCAATCACCAATCTGATATATTTCCATAAATCTTGGACAGATTGATCCATCAGAGAAATTGGATCCTGAAGCTGAAGATATCCTTGTAGATATTGCGGATGATTTTGTTGAATCTGTAAGTTAAAGCTTCTAGCATCATTCCTTGCACCCCTGAACATATGAGAGGAACAAAGTTTTGCTCGTCTAAAGGGAATGAAGGTTTAGTTTATGTAGATTATAAATCAGAATGCTTTATGAATCCTAGTTGGTTCCCGTAATGCTCAAGAAATCTCTCAAGTAGCATCAAATTTTGCTCAGGAGAAAAGTTCTTTCAATTCCTGTAATAAAGGATTTTCTGACATCCTGTGGCATTTATTTATGCACATAGAATGCCGTAGGCTCTTGCATATATTATTTCTTGCTGGTGTCTAGCCCTTATTTCTTGTCGTGCATGAATGTGTACAATTAGATGACTATGCAGGCTTTCTTCATCCGAGAACTTGAAATAGGTCTGATAATGTATTTTCTAACATATCTTTCTTTAACTAGTTATTTTACTTCTGTTTCAGTTGTATTATTTGTCCTTAGCTTGAGTTCATAGAGAAGGTTAACTTCATTATGGACTTTTAAAATGTTTAGTGGTCACATGTCGGCTATATAGGCCATCTTTTCAACACTTATGCAAGCTTTCTCAAAAGTATGTTTTAATATCTCAGGAAATGACATGTAAATCAATAATTTACACTTTATGCACAGTTATTTTACTGAGAAGTTTACACAAACATGTTTAGTTTTTGACATTTGTATGAATAAGTCTCCTAGAATATTCTTGCTAGTGTTATATAATTGATGTTGATGGTGGCAACTGTAGCACAAAAGTATTCTGTATCAGTTGCCTTCAGAACTCATGTATTAATGAGATTTGTGTCATGGCATTTTGCTTTCCAAGTGCTCTTCTTGTTGTTACTTTTTTGTGCATTAGTCACTTATGATTGCTTACTGGCCTTCCAAAATTTCTGTTACCAGATAACCACCTTTGGTTGTTCTTTGGCAAAGCATCGGAAATCCACCACATTGGAAGCAAAGGATATTCTTCTACATCTTGGTTAGTTCATGGTAGCTTGCTCATTGGAACATGAAGTTGGTGATATTTATGTTCTCTTTGTTGCTGTGATTCAGAAAGAAACTGGAACATGACTCTTCCTGGATTCAGTGGCGATGAGATAAAGACATATAAAAAACCGGTCAGTGTTATTGGCTTCTTGCTTTAGTAAGAAGAGCCTATTTTTATTTGATAGTAATATGAGATTTTCTATTTTAGTCAAAGCTTCGTTTCCAATGAAGTTAAGCAATCCTACTGCTGTGTTTCTTGCTTGGGTTTTCTGACTCTAATATCCTTTGATCTCGCAGCTCACAAGTGATATTCATAGGGAGCGACTTGCAGTGGTATGTTTAGTTTCGTGTCATCTTGTATTGCATGTGCTTTGTTCCATACGTTTGCAGTTGCATGAACAGACAGCTTAACTATTTGGTTTGGGAATATTTTTTGGTGCGGAAAATCATTAGATTGGGAGAGGGGTGGTGGAATTGCATTTGTCAAATTGTTGTATTTGTTTACTTAATGTATTCTGGAGGTGGGGGTTATGCAGATAATGGGTTTCTAACTCATGGTTTGTCTGACTGTGTCCAAGTGTCTCTGTGCTATGCCTCCTTGTGACAGATAAAGAAGTCAATTCTGGCTGCAGAGGTGACAAATTCTAAGAGCTCAGCTGGACAAACAGGTGGAAATCCTAAGAGTCATCTAGCTAAAGGGCCCACCAATTTTGTAGGTTCCCCAAACCCCAAATTGCGTGAACCTGCATGAGGCACTGCCAGGTTTGTTCTATACTTCTATTGCTATTTGTTCTTAGTTTCCTGCATGATGCTGCTGTTTTCTTCACTGAGCTAAAATCGGCCATAGTATAAGCCCATTGATTAGAAGGAAATGGATATGCATACTCCTCACCCTTGAACTTGTTTGTGGAAAATCACTGCAGTTATATATGTTAGGCAAATCTTGTATTGATGATTTGTTAACTACTTTGGCTTTATACATTGGCTTGATTGACGAGGAATATATGGAAATCTAGAAATCTTTCATCTACCTTTGTGAGCCTGTAACGGAACTGTACTAGTAATACCAAAATTCTTGAGTCAAGAAAAGAAGAGGGTTTCCTATGATATCTTTTTATTGCATTCATGTTCAGCATTCTTTCAGCCATCTTTGGTGACTTTTTTATTGTTTTGTGATATAGCTGCAAAACTTGTACTGGCAGTTGTTGAAAGTCAGATTCAAAGGTTGTCCTGTAAGAATTACGATGTGCGTGGACTAGTATTTTCCTTGTTGCTATTGCTAACCGACCTTTATTGCGTTTACTCAATCTTTTAAACTATTGATGGTTTTATGCTATGCCGGCTACTATGTTTACAGCTCGCTTTTGCTCTCAGTGGTTGCAGTATTTTGAGGAGATAACGAATGTTGAAAAAAGACAACTTTTGGGAAAGAAGGCATGGAAATGGCCTAATGGGTTTAGATTAGTTATCGCTTTAAATATTTCACTCCC
Organism: Voacanga thouarsii; assembly: GCA_026120185.1. Classification (NCBI taxonomy): domain Eukaryota; kingdom Viridiplantae; phylum Streptophyta; class Magnoliopsida; order Gentianales; family Apocynaceae; genus Voacanga; species Voacanga thouarsii. The sequence goes on along the minus strand of JANUWF010001287.1, from coordinate 9,116,390 downwards.
ATGTGAAGAGAGACTGGAGTGATAACTCATCTCGGTTTTTGTTGCTCTTGGTGTTCCATCCCTTTCAAATTGTAATTATTTTTCTCAAATGCTTATCACCAATGGCCTTTTTATATTATTATGTATGTCACGAAGCGATCTTTTGAGAAAATTGTTCCTTGGAGGTGGCAAAACCTCGGAAAAGCAGGTACCTTTTATTTCAGACGGTGGATATTCTATAAAACTTCCGTCTAATGTGCTGCAATGGTGACATGTTGCTGATGACTTTCGGCAAAGTCGAAGGCTGCTTGTGTTCCATTTGTCTCCATAAAATGGCACATCTGTTTTAATTTGATTTGATCTCCTCCTGTGTTATCTGGCACAAGCTGGAGCATTTATCAGATGTGAAAGGTCAAAAGAATGGTTCTTTTTGGGTTTCATTTTAGGCATGAATTAGGCAATGGTTTGCGTCTCTACTCTCTTTATCTGTCTTTCTTAGAATTGGTTGAATTTTGAATGCCGTCTGCTTTGGAGGGCTCTGATTATCAAATTCTGTCAACCAAACCAAATCTTCTTTTGCATAAAATGGACCAAAAGAAGAAAACGGATCCCATCCTCAGCGAGAATTGCATAAGATAGATACCGAGCCTCAACCGATGTGCCCATGAAGGAGTCATCGTCACATCATAGTGGTACTGTGAGAGGGAGGAGATTAAAATGGAAGTGTGCAGGAAACGGCAACGTTACAAAGAGAAGCACCACAAAAAAAAAACAAAAAACCCCAGCCATGTGAACCTTTTCTCGAGCTGTATCTCTGTCAATTATTCGACCTATAAGTACACATCTGCGTGTCGGACTTAAGAACATGGAAAATGCTTTTAAATCTGGGCTATTCTTTTTTATTATTTATTTCTATTTTGTAATATAAGTTATTTTATATTTATGCACAAAGATAATTTTAAAACTAAACTTTTTAAGTTACTCTTAATTAAATCTTTATCTATCTTGATAATCGGGAAGGGTTGAGTCATAATTAGTGGAAAGAAAGAGATTGCAAGGAGGGATAAAGGTGAAAAAAAAGTAATAAATGTTTATAGAATTTTATAAAATGATTTATATTATGAAAAAAGAATTCAAGTTAAAAACGATGTATATTGTGAAACGGAGATAGTATTATTTTTTAAATGGTAGGAGCTCCATTCCAATTCTTTTGAAACTAAAAGTTTAATATTTGATAGCTAAGTTATTATTTAAATGATTTTTTTCTTCTAACTTATGAACTAGTGTCGTGATCACGATGGAGTTTTCTTTACTTGAAAGCAATTATAAAAATACATTGAGATTGCTATCAATTAAATATTATTTCGATATAAATAATTTTAAATCCACAAAAGTTGAACTTCCAATCTTCTACCATAACACTATCATGGATAGTCTAAAAAATAAAAATTAAAAAAGAAGGTTGTTATATAAACGGTAAAGTATAAAAGATAATATTAAAAATACAAAAAAATAAATAATTTAATATGCATAGTCTTGAAAAATTAAATTTCCAACAATTACAAATCTTCAAAGATCTTAATTGATCTGTTAGATTCGATATTGTCAGTAATTTAACAAGGGGCAATCAAGCATCATAAAAAATAAAAAGTAAATTACATGTAAGTATGTATGCCATAACATATTTATTTATCTTCTATATCTGCTTACCTAAGACCAATTATGTTCACACTCCGTGTATGCTTACCTAAGGAGTCTTGGACTTTTCCTTGTCTAATCCAAGCAGCCTTGCCTAAACCCAAGTAAAAATTCCCCCAATCGCATATAAATCCATAGCTGTAAAGAAGTCTTGTTGGGTATGTATGCAAAGCATAAGTTCAATTAGGATAGGAATAAAGAGGTTAAAGGCGCCTAATCCGACCTCTGATTTGAAAATCTCAAAGAGCATATATTATACAAAGATCCACCTAGACTAAGCCATTCCATTCGTCCTCTAGGTATTGGCTCCAAAGGTATCCATCTATACGGATTCCCTCAGAGGAACAAGAAAAGGGTATTCCATAGTCCATTTGGTGCTGCTGGCGGTGGTGGATTCGTAGAATAATACAACCGGAATTACCCGCTATATCTACAGTTCGGAAAGCAGCTCGTCATAGTCACCAAGTGGGAACTTAAACTATCAGCACTTATCTTTTTATTTATATTGTGCGTCATCTGTATAGTAGGCTAGTATTATTGTCCCACCTTCGTTTTCTCCATTGTCAAATCTCTGTTTTCTTGTCTAAGATTGTAATCTGTGTTAGAGGATGTCAAATTCACGCTTTGATGTTGAGGCTGACGCTAATGGGAAGGTGGAGGCTGGTGGGGTCGTCGGATTGTGTAATTCTGCTGCCAAGAAGCGGGAGAAGATCATCATTGATACCGATCCTGGAATTGGTGAGTGTTATTCTATTCGTTTTTTAACCTCTTCTTGTTCTGTCGTGTCTTATACTCTTGTTCTGGTTTTAATTATTTCAGTTTTATCTTTGTTCAATGCATTCTAAAGTTTCAAATTTTTTATTTGGGGGATGTTTTTGTAATGTGTTATCTTCTTCTGGATTCTGCGCTTTGGTTTGTGCCATTTTGGTGGCTACTGTGGTTGGTGAAAACCAGATTGCCAGGATATCTTCATTGTGATTGCGAAAAGGAGGAAAGCGCATTCCGTTACATAGGAAAAAGCTATGGTTTTTAAGGGGACTTCCTCTTTCCCTATATCTGGGTTGCTCTTGCTCTCTTTCTCAGAATTCAATCCTTTTTAACTTTTTCTCAATTGAAAAAGAATTTTGTTTCTGTTTTGTCCAAATACATAGAAAGTAAATTAGTTGTTCGCATAATTCTTTCTCTTAAGTTAACCATCAAATCTTTTGGGAAAAATGTTCAAACTAGTGTTCTATGCCGCATAATGATCCTCTTTGCACGAATTCGTACATGATTGAAATTATTCAGTGAAGTTTAGGAATTCCTTTCGGAAATTCATTTATGCAAAGCAGCAAAGTTAGTCATTTACTCAAATGTTTGCATAATGTTGGTTACACAGACAAACTTCATGTACAAATCTTCCCACATCTAACCTGGGCTTTTGGTTCATACGCAGATGATAGTATGGCGATATTCATGGCATTCCAAACACCTGAATTGGAGCTATTAGGATTAACCACGATTTTTGGCAATGTAACAACAGAAGTGGCAACTCGCAATGCCTTGCTTTTGGTATGTTATTTCTATTCTCTGGCACCTTTTTCTGCATAAAGAAAGATATATTCCTATAATTTCAGGCTTTCATGTCTTTGGAAACATGTATATGATCAATTACTGTTCTTAATGTGCAAAAGGATAGTGTGAGATCGCAGGATATCCTGGTGTTCCAGTAGCAGAGGGTAGCCCAGAACCTCTCAAGGTAACTGCTTTTATGTCTTATTTATTTCAGGAACCAATTTACAATTTGATGACATGCATTATTGTCAAAGCATCCTAGTGGTTGAAGACAATTGATATAATGCTCAAGTGTCAAATTCCAGATTTCAAAATCGATTCCCTTCTCTTAAAAAAATAATAAATAAAATAAAATAGTTCACCTTTATGAAGAAAATAGATATAGTTAAATTATTTTTACTTTTGAATATTAGGAGCCGAATTTATGCTCCTCTTCCCCATTGTAATTGGATTGGAGGGCCAAGTGTCTTTGAAAATTTTCCAAATTCAGAGAAAGATTGAAACTTTAAACCCCTCTTATCCTCTTGAGTGGTTATGCAAGTGATAGATGAAGTTCTGCTTATCATGTACCTTGTATTTTTGCATCTGACTTAGAGCAACATAATCAGTTTTTAGAATGTTTGGCAAAATCTGTTGTTGTAGACTTTCTTAATATGTTTTCTAAATTATTTACAAAATCATTCACACTCATAATTACTTGCTCTTCTCCCCTTGTGATTCAGAAATGAGTTCCCTATTGGTTGTCAATCCTTAGAGTTGAACCTTCTTGACATATTTTTGTCATTGTTTAATGGGAGTTTCTTGTGTGTAGGAGTTAATAATGCAAAACCTCACTTACCAAAAAAAAAAAAAAAAGAAGGAAACAAGAACATGATTTGTAACCTCAATGTTTCACCTACAGTACCAGTATTTTTTATCTATTTGCAACCTGATTATTTGCTGAACTTTGGAATAGGGTGGTAAACCACGTGTAGCAGATTTTGTTCATGGTTCAGATGGACTAGGCAACACAAATTTACCTCCACCAAAATTGAAGAAGAATGAGAAAACTGCGTCTGAATTTATTGTTGATAAAGTTAACGAATATCCTGGTGAAGTATCTATACTTGCATTGGGACCTCTAACAAATTTGGCTCTGGTAAGACGCTTCATCTTTTTCTTCTTAAATGCACTTTGAAAATCCTCATGTTCCTATGTTTCAGTGTCATTTATTTCTTTGCTACATGTTTTTTCTTTCTTGGTTTAGGCAGTCAAGAGAGACTCATCCTTTGCAAGCAAGGTGAAGAGGATTGTAGTACTAGGTGGAGCATTTTTCGCTTTGGGAAATGTCAATCCTGCAGCTGAAGCAAATGTATGTAGCAAGATTCATTCCTGCTCTTTTACTCCACGAGGGTGGATATAGATCAATTAATTTCACAATTTGCAGTATTAATATTTTGATAAGGTGTAATAGATGTGCTGATATTAGGATAATATATACTTTTGTTGTCACTGTCCTGCAGATTCAAGTTACTGCTGATCATATGACTCGAATTTGTGTGTTTCTTCCTTTTTAATTGGCTTTCCAAGCTCATGGTTGTCATTTCCTAGAGAAATATTTTTCCTTTTTGTTTCAGAATATTCTAGTTCATACAAGAATGGTTTTTACCATTTTCTCTGGGATTAGTCTGAAGAGTATTTCTTGTTTTATTTGGCATTTTTCTGTTGGCACATTGGAGTCCATATTCCTGCATAACTTGGTTCAAACATATTTTAACCCCCACTTGCAGAAGTTCTATCCACCTACAGTAGTTTTAAAAGAATAGAATAGCTCAAATAACCAATGTGATCCTATGTCATTGCAAACATATTTAGGTTGTGTTTTGCATTGATGATGTATTGAACCTTCTGGGTTGCAGATTTATGGTGATCCTGAAGCAGCAGATACTGTGTTTACCTCTGGAGCAAACATTGATGTTATTGGCATAAACATTACTACACAACTAAAATTGACAGGTGCTTCCTCCCTTTCTTTTTCTTATTTTTTTCAGGCATCTGTGATTATTTTTGAAAAAACATCCTTCATCATTGTGCTATCTTATCATTTCAGATGCCGAGCTTGATGAGCTAAGGCAATCTCAAGGAAAGTATGCTCAATTTATATACAGCATGTGCAAATTCTATCGAAACTGGCATGTTGAATCTGATGGACTCTATGGTACTTTTGCTGCTGGCTATTTTCTTGTTTGGAAGGATTGTGATCTCTTAAATTTAAGTTTTCTTTTCTTTTCAACATTATTTTGGAGCCTTTTATGCTTAGGACTGCTTTTTGCAGGAATTTTCCTCCATGACCCTGTAAGTTTTGTGGCTTTAGTCCGGCCTGATCTCTTTACCTTCAAGAAGGGTGTTGTGAGGGTTGAGACACAAGGCCTCTGCGTGGGACATACATTGATGGACCAGGGCCTGAAAAAGTATATTCTAACTCCTTTTTGGATCACATCCCAGATTTCCAAATTATTTGTCTAACTATTTGAAAATGATACAGATGGAATTCAAGCAACCCGTGGACAGACTATTCACCTATCTCAGTGGCATGGACTGTCAATGTGGAAGAAGTTGTAGACTACATAAAGCATAAATTGATGCATCCTTGAAAAAGAAGACAGGGAGTCTCTTTCACTACATATTGGAAGGAGGATTAACAAACAACATTTGACTGGCTGTTCTTTGCTAAACCCTTACAAGAATGGTTTCCTGTCCTCTCTCTTTGTCTCTTCCTCTCTTGTTCTCACTTTCGCTTCTGTGGCAATTAATCACCAAGCTCTTGGGTTAGAAGGGGTCTAGTAAAGATGGGTGCAGTGCTAAGCATTTCCTGTAAGTTATTTAAACCCGAACGGATGTTCCTTAATTTGATGGCTTCTGGAAAAGACTATTTGTCCACGATGGAATGAGTTTCTCTTTTCTGAACATATTTTATTTCCCTATTATCTTTAAGGGTGCTTGCAGATTGGCCAATCTTTTGTTGTCTGAGCTTTTGTTTCGTGATGAAATCATACTTAGGGATGGCAATTGGATCGGTATGGTTTGGAAACTAGAAAATTTGGTCCTATTCTACCTTTTAATATCCTGTCTCCTATTTCCATAATGGGATAGGCCGGAGTCTCAATCCCAGTCTATCGAAAACAAAATTATCTCCTCTTCCGACCCATCCCCAAGTGGGGAAGTTGGGTCAACATGCTAGGAGGGAAGATAATATTAAAAAATTTATATTTTGAGAATTCAAAAAATTTATAATAAAATTTTAAATACAACTCAAAATAATCAACAAAATATATTAAAATACAATATTAATAGTAATAAAATATAATAAATTATGAAAATTGAACATAATTTTAAAAATTAGATATCTCAATATAATTTTATTCATTTAAGATTTAAGAAGACTTATAAAATAAAAATAATAATTATAAATATTTTTTGCCTTTTTTGCGATTTAATATTTCTTACTTTTTTCTTTGAAAGTAAAATATAAAATACTTTATTTTATATTATTTTAATAAAATTTTTTATAAATAAAAATATATTTATATACTTTTAAAATTTTGTGTTTCTATATAAAATAAATATAAATATTAAGGAATGGATAGAATCCGGTCTTATTCTCATCTCTATATCCAATAGAATTGGATTGAATCAAATATTTAACTTAAGTGAGAAAATTATCATCGTAATCATACTATTATATTGGCCTGTGGGCAATAACTGGGCATAGTTAACTGCTACTAGTCATTTTCTTGTCCTATAAGTCCTTTTTTTCATTCTTTTTCCCATGATACAGCTTAAAAGATATTTCTTCCGTTTTAAAATACTTATTCATAAAAATTTTTTATACAGTGTTGAAAACAATACTACAATTTAGATGAAATTCTTATTCTACCCATATTAAAAATATAATAGCTATTGGTTAGTAAAAATTTTCAAGAAGTAAGAAAAAAAAAGAGTTTTGAAAATTGCGTAGTTAACTTAGAATAAATGGGGATAAAGTGAAAACAAACTAATCATTAGTTCTAGAAATATGTACATGAACAAGTATTTTGAAATAAAATAAAAAAATTTTATAAACAAATATTTTGATTAAACTTTCATCTTTCTTGAGTTATTTTCACTCCAAATTTAAAGAGATGAAAGAATTAATCTCAAATTTATTTGAGAGAAAATGAAATGATTGGTCGTTAACTTCATTTATTGTTTATGAATTTTAGGATAATAACTTGGGAATGCGTTAGCCTTCAAATTCTCTCTTCAAAATTGAACTTTATTTTATTTTTTTTAATAATAACCTGAACAGAAAATCTGCTTTCCCATGTAATCATAGTGAGAAATGAGAATGGAGCTTGTCATTGCAAACGGTAGTGTACCTAAGAGAGACCTCTCTGCCACTATTTCCAATTTTACAAATTTAACAATTTCTAATCCTCCAATCACTCACAAATTGAATATCAGAGTATTATCTTTAATAGTCTTATCAGCGGTTTCAAAATGTGTATCTTTTTAAAATATAAATCATTTTATAAATTTCAATAAATATTTATAATATATTTTTTTCAATATCTAACCCTCTTTGTCTCATTATCATTTAACCCTACTCATCTTGTTCTTCCACTCCATTTAATCCCTGCACATATTATATTTTCAACGAGACATTTTTAAAAGTTTGACTTATAAAATATATTAATTTTTAAAACTTTTTAATTCTTGCTTTTTAGAACAACTGTTAATTCGTATGCATAAAAACAGAGATGGATATAGGGGGTGGGGATAGTGTCTGCTTTCTTAAAATTTTAAGAAAAATATATTTAAATTTTACTTTTCATCTCTTAAAAAATTTTTAAAAAATTATAACATTATTTTTTAATATTTCATTTTATATAATATGTCTACAACTCTAACTTCTTGATTCTTTCTCTATATAAAATTAAAATGAATGATTTTATATTTAGAGAATGAGGAATATATAAGGGCACTTAAATTTTAGTGGTATTCTACGTTTACTGATTCTTCATTTCAGCATAAGTTACATGGATCACGATTCTACCATGCCATGGCATACTGAAACAAGTCAACAATCTCAATTTATGAACCCCTCGAAAACGAAATTTTAATTGATTATGCATTGACAAATAGACAACCAAAACAATTAACCAAATACACCACCCAACTCCATAATGGCCCTTTTTGTTCAAATGTCACCTCCTTTTCATTTCAAAAGTATTCTTTAAGTTTCAGTTCCAGTCTCCTTTGGTTTGATTTTTTTCTATTCTGTTCGTCTCAAATTATCTATCCATTTTAACTAATTATACAAAGATTAAAAAAAGTAAAATTTTTTAATTAATTAAATTTTTTCTTTTATTTTTACCCTTACAATTTAATGATGAATATATCTCTTTATATTAAGAAGTACACAAACTTCAAAACTTTGATATAACTCCAAATTACTTCTCTCTCCTAAATATTTAATCCTTGCTGGAAAATGGGTCAAAACATTGAGTATTTAATTCTCTCTCAAAGTTGCTTATTGATATTTCTTGAAAATTAACGAGATGAGTATGAATATCAAAATTTATAAAATAAATTTTTGATTATATTTTAATATGTTTAGAAAATAGAATACTATGAAGTAAGGGTAAATTTAGAATATTAAATCTTAATTTTTAAAGGGATAGATAATTTGGGACAAAGATTAAGTTAAAAATTGTACTGATAACTTGAGACGGAAGGAGTGTACTCCCTCTATCCCTATTTATCTGTCACAACTGAAAAGTTTTGGTATTTCTTTTTATCTGTCACATTGAAAAAATTTAGGTGCCATTAATGTTAATTTTACTGCTATACTATTGTATTAAATAGTTTTGAAAAATGAAAGTGTAATAGTTTAGAAAGAGAGTTGAGAAAACAAAGTAAGAAAACAATTGTGGAGAATATTAAATGCAAGGGTATTTTTAGAATGTATAAACAAAATTGTATGAATTTAAAAATTTGGTTAGTCATGATCCTATAGGAAATCATTGATAGTATGCTAACTTCGAAGTTTATCACAATTGCACTTGAGACTATTACAAGACGATCATCATTAAAGCAGGAAACGTTAGGAATATTGGGATAACTGATCAAAAGCTTAGACTTCTTCTTTTCGAGTACAAGTCGTGAGTTGAGCTCTTTTTACCTTATTTGTCAAGAGCACAGAACTTCCAACGCTATGCCCAATAAATAAAGCAGTTAAACCAACTTTCCCTCTCATTATGTTTCAATTTCTCCTCATGACAGTTACCTACCACACCGTAGAAACCGTTTCCAGTTTCAACCTTCCCTCAAGAACCCACGAAACTGTACTTATACCCACTCCAACAACCAGTGGAAACAAACCTTGCCATCATTATCACCATCATCATCTCTTCCTTAGCAACTACACAAATTTCTGCTCCTAATCCTCTATAGAAGCACTAGAAATACTCCTCAGATTCATCAACCTTGTAATTGTCAAACCAACAGCAACTGCACTTGCTAGTTGCTGCTGCAGCCTTGAATTTAACCTGGTTTTAACTTCAAGAAATACTAAAGCCATGTCGAGGGTTCATCCATCGACTGCACTGGCAGAAACAGTTTCTTGGTACTGTGCCGTGTTCTTGGCAGTAATGCTGGTCTTAAGCTGTTGTGAATACACCGAAAGTGAGTTCGAAGTGCAGGTGCAGCAAAGGGATTTGGACAGGCCGTGCGATGAGATTTATGTGGTAAGAGAAGGAGAGACTCTGCATACTATAAGTGAAAAATGTGGTGATCCTTACATTGTTGAAGAGAATCCACACATCCATGATCCTGATGATGTTTTCCCTGGCTTAGTCATCAAGATTACCCCTTTCAAGCATAGCTAGGTATCGGTGTTTTATCTTATTTATTACTGTAAGCTCTGTATTTCTCAGTTGTTGAATGTCCAGGTTCAACTGCAATCTTCCTTTTCCTTCGCCAACACCCCCCCCCCCCCCACACACACACACACAACACCATTCTTTTATCTCTTTATACTTCTTTCCAGTGGTGAAGAGAAAGTTTGAATATCATAGAATGAATGGAGGCGAGATTCTCATATATATTTCACGGTGCAATTTATTCTTAGTTTATTGGGCAGAGTATACATGTATCGAATTATATGCTTTGGTTTAGCTTCTGGTTCTGGCTAAAAATCAATGTTTCTTTCCGGAATTTTATCTCTCCCTCTATCTTAGTAAGATAGTCCTGGTTTTTTCCGATCAATTAATGAAATTCTTTCTGAAGTTACAATTTTGAACCTGTGTGTAGTTTTCTTTGAGAGAAAAACTTGATCAAACATTAAGATTTTTTTTGTAATACATATATTATTCGGGACAAATTGAATTAAGGTGATCACTCTATCCAACCTCAAGATTTATATTGATTAAGTGATGTACTGCTACAAAATTTCGATACAAAAACCAACGGCTTATGGCAAAGAAAATGAGGTACCTGCTAGGAACTTATAGGGACCAAAGGAATAAAAAAGACGAGTATACATTATACGCCTTTTTTTTTTAAGGAGAATGTGAACAACATATTCTTTTTTCCATTTTTTTTAAAATAAAAATTGCCGATATATAAGTAAATGTGCAAATATGGTTTTATTTTATTTATATTCCTTGCTTCTGCGGAGGCTTGATATGAATATTCAAGGAGAAATTTCACCCGTTTTTTGGAGTGAGTAATGCGCCTAAACTTAAAAGGGACGTACCTATGAAACATGTGGGTTCGTTGCGTCCGTAGTTTTGGTTGAACTTACAGCAGATTTTGAGGTTTCAATGAATAAATGAGAAGACAACCTAAGTTTGCTGCAATTAATAATACTGAGGCAACCATCGGCTGCTGCATTATCTGGACATAGAATGAGTAATAGTATGCCTAGATTTTCCCTTTCGAATGCACTAAAAAGTGGTTTTACTTAGTATTTAATGTATTTAAAATTTGAACTCTAATTTCAAAGCGAAGAGAGTTGATCAATTAATAAAATACGTACTTTCTTATATTAATCTGACACATATATTAATTTTCTATTTTTTTAAATTTTATTTATTATATTAAGAAAAAATTTAAAAATAATACTTATAATGTTTTTTTATATTAGACATATGAACTAATATTTTAACTCATTTATTAGTTGATATATCTTCGTTTCTGGAGAAGTTTCTCCTCAAAATAGGAGAGAGGCCCATCTTTTGCGCTTCTAATTATTGAGCGTTATAGAATGAATTTCCCCACCGAGCTAAAAAAAAAAAAAAACCTAATTCTAGTTGAAAACGAATGATTTCTGCTGCATTGGATTATTAGTAGGGCTTTTAAAGAAAAAGATGGCGTTTGCTTGCGAATGTGCTGTAGATTTGGTTCATTTTCCGGCCCATTGACTTTTAGACAAAAAGAAAGCCTGGCAAACTCCAATGGGCAAACAGCCCAAAAACTGTCGCCCTAATTAAAAAGGGTGGAATCCCCCACCTTGAAGGCCTCCACCACCACTGTCCTAGGGTGAAGAGATAAATCGCGAAATTTGTCTCAATTGATAAAAGAGCGTTATTTTTATCGTATCATTCACAAGAAGTCAAATCTCAATTGTCATCAACAAAATTCAAACCTCCAGATGGATGACTGACTGTCATAACAATTCGCCCCTCACTTGCCAGCTGAGTTATATCATAGGCACGTCACCCTTATCATATTTCATATACACAGTGTCTGGCGTCTCATATGTAACGTAACCCATATTCAAATTCAAGTGGACACGTGCAATACCAAAACTCAATTATATGTTACCCCCAACTGAGATTCGAAGTTACCCATACCCCGAGGACCAGTCAGTCACTCACGCCTCCAATATGGGTTCGAATAATTTCCTGAGCGCAGGTTCTTGGGCGACTGGTGTTTGTTGTGGGAGAATTTTTTCTGTACACTTGGTATACGTGCATTAATATATTAAAATTTTATATAATATTTTTTTTATTTTTTAATATAAATCATTAAACTTAATTTTATATATATTAATTTTTTAAAAAATAAAATAATTTTATATTTTTTCTTTTTAAAATATTCTTATTTAAATATTTTAAAAATAAAAAGAAAATAAAAAGAAAAAGAAAATAATAAATAAAAATAATTTCAAAATTTTATTAAAAAATCTCTAACTATTTATAATTTGAGATAATAAAAATAATTTTTAATGACTTATATTATGAATTGAAAAGAATATAAAAATAAAATTATATATAATATTTATTATATAATTCTTAATATATGTGATACAAGATTTTAATAGATTCAGTGTATAAGTGTATTATATATACACATGAATTGTTTGTTTATTGTGATTGTAAAAGTTCTAATTTATTAAAAAATTCTTACATACATCTATATACATATACAGAATATTTTAGATATTTATATTATATATAAATAAAATTATATATAATATTTATTGCATAATTTTTAATACATATAATATAAAAACTTAAAAAATTAGATGCACACAAGAATTTACCTTGTGGAGGTTCACTCGAATCACTCCCACGGTTTGGCGTGTCAGAATAAGCTACTTTCGCCTCGGACAGAGGCCAATTATTCATTATTTTGAAATCCCCAGCGAGAAAACAAAAATGGTTCACGCTTTGCTTAGACTCGTGCTCAGCGGAAAGTTGGGGATTTGTTAGGCCGAGTTTAACGAAACATACTCGGTTTTAGAGAAATTAGGGATCACGCAAGTTGTCATATGATAATTTGTGTGATCATTTGAATTTATATAAATATTTGACAAGATTACATGAATATTTTACACGATTATATTAATATTAAAACGATATTGTTTTGATTTCAAAACGACGTTATTTTACTAAAAATAATTTTTATACGTAATTATCTTTTTAAACGTTAAATTTTCACCATTTTTAATTTGGATTATGAAATTACTGCATAAATTATCGTACACAACTTGGGTGACTCCAAATACGCTTTAGAGAGTGGCAGAAGTTGGACATGGCATTTTGAAATGGCCATTTTGGTTTCAGTTTCAAAGACGCCTCCCAATTGAGAATATTTCAGATGAAGAATTGATGTATTCTTTACAGCAACGGAGAAGTTAGCTCAGCCACAAAAAAAATCAATGGAAACGTCGTAGTTCTCGAGCAAGACAACTAACTAAAGTCCTCTATAATGAGGCCATTTTGGGATTTGATGCCCACACCATGATCCGAACGTGGCCGAAGAATGATTTTCAGTAACCACCAAAATCCATAAGAAGCCATTTTTGCATTGGTCCGCACTATTGTACTACTATGGATTTACCTTATAATTTTATGACATGAGTTATAAATAAATATATATATAAATATATGTGTTACAAAAATAAATATATATATCATTAAAAATAAATAAACTTACATAAAAATTAAAAGTAAGCCAATACAATCGTCACTATTATTTTTTTAAAAAAAATCAATTTATAAACTATATAAACAAATTATAATCATGCAATATATAACTTAAAATTTGACTACTACAATTGACACTATGAGAACTTGCGTTATATGCCGACAATCCTTTTTCAATTTCAATCTTAGAAGGATTATGACTTTAAAATTTAATATGTATTGTATTTAAATGACGAATTGAACATGATATTATTAAATTATTATTTAAATCATGAATTGAAATTTATTTTCAGTTCATTTTTATATTTATTTGTATTAACAATTTCGATACCCTCTCTTACTTTTCATCATAATGTCGGTGGGTATGTGAACACAAAAAATAATAACCATGATTTGCAATTGCAAGTGCATAGCACGTGCTGCAAATTATTAAATAGTACTGCTTGGATTTAGGAAGGAGTCCCGAAGGCGAATCTCCCCACCCAAGCGTCGACTAAATAGTACTACTATTATTTAGAAGTGTTGTTTTTAGGCTTTGGAGGGCAACTTGGAAAGTCAAAATTCATCATCTCAAAATTTCCCATATCGTCGCCAATATCAGATAAACAATTATAATAGAAAATGAGAACCCAAAATTGAATGGAATTTTTTATTTTATTTTTCTTTTGAATTGGTTAAGAAAGACGCTGTACGTTAATGTTTTTTACGTTTTTTTTTTTTGTGTTGTGCATTTTCACACGCGAAGGCAACATTGAGAATTTGTTTTTTTTTTAATGTATATAAAAAGGGTGATAAGAATACAAAATCAAATTTAGAACATAATTTTTTTCTTTAAATTTAAATATTTTATTCTATATTGATTTTTTTAAAAAAATAAAACTTTTAAATTCTAAAAAAGTATTATTTAGTAACATAAGTACTTAAATTAATTGAGTTACGACATTTTCTCAATATAAAAAATTTTAACTTTTTTGGTCTTAAAACTTACACATTAATGAATATAGTACTAGGTAATTACCGGGCAAATTCACAAGTCAGCCTGTGATAAATTACACTTGCGTTTTTTTCATGTATTTTTTCTGCTTCTGGATCGTATTATGACTTTTGTAATACAAAGACAAAAAAAAAAAAAAAAGAAAAAAAAGTCAATTCTTAAGACACATGATGAATTGGATTATTGGAGGGTTCATGATATATATATATATAGTCTGTTTTGGATTAGTTTCAAAATTAAAAAACTGTTTAGCTTTTGAAAATCAAAATAACAACAATCCAATTCAAATAAAATTTATTTAATAAAAATAATATCAAAGATCGCTAATTCATTCATACCACATTACATTCTTCTTTCATTCACCCATTTTTTTAAATTCAAAATTATTTACAAAATTAAAATTAATTTTATAATTGCAATCCAAATATTCTCTCGTGCTTTTACCTTACCTTTCAAATTTTGATGGTGAAATTCCAATTTGCTAAATAGTTAGATTTGATTTTACAAGACAGGAGTTGTTGAGAAAATAATAATTATCATAATTATATACTTTATTAATATTTTATACATTATTCAATGTACTAATGATTGTGTACTGTACACCAGCTATTAGAACGTTAATTGTTCCACGTTTATATTAGGAATAGGTCATTTTTATTTCTACTATTGCAGTCACAGTAATATGAAGAAGATTCAACCAATGAGAAACTGAGCGGCCCCTTCTATTGCCGGTATTTTTACTATATTGACCCTGAAATTTCTTCAAAGTTCAAAGGGGCTGACGCTACACTGAATCATCCCTAGTACTCCCCCAGACACCTATAAATAAACAAAGATAAAAGCTCCAAAGGAGTACCATTTCTACAGCACCACCCTTGAGCTTCCTATACATTCTCTCCAATGAAGGCCCTAACATTCCTTCTCTCTTTCCTGTTCCTCTTCTCAATCCTCATTGCAGGTGCAAATTACAGCTTTTCCTAGTTCTTTTTTGCTCTCTTGTTTTTCTTCGTGGTTTATTTGTCTGCATAATTTAGCTGTAAACATCTCCCCAGCTCTGGTGTTTTTCTTGTCTTTCTTATTCTCCAGTTTCCCCGGCCCCAGTCTTTCATCGCTGTAAGTACGGTTCCAGGTTAAAGTACTGTGAAATGGAAGATAGTTTCACATTTAGTATATGGCTAAACATCAAGATTTCCAAACTCACCAAGTATAATATGTATTTTAGGCATGAGTTATTACGTGCGGATCAGTATTTGTCATTAATCAATGGGTCTTTGCAGGGCATGAAGGTGTACATGCTTCATCTTCTCATCATCGTCACCACCACCATCACGGCCAACACCACCGTCGGGAACATGGTCAATATAGTTTTCGACCGACAAAACTATTTGTGTTCGGAGACTCGTATGTCGACACGGGAAACATTCAGAAGTCTATCGGAAGCTCATGGAAGGAACCATATGGTATCACTTTTCCCGGCAAGCCAGCTGGCCGCTTCTCCGACGGCCGTGTGCTCACCGATTACATTGGTAACACTAGCTCCCTGTCCCTGCCTATTCTTCCTCCTTTGGAATGGGCCTTAATCATCTGAGTGGACTTTATCTTTCACTTTCTCTTTTTGGGCATAAACAAATGAGCCAACTTTTTCCGTCGCCTATGGGTCTGCAGTAGTGGGTTATTGGTGGCCTTGTCCCCTCTCCTCCTTCCCTCATTTCTCTTCGATTATTTGAGTGAGGCGACACGTCAATCGTTTCTCTCTCCCCCTCTCTCCTTTTATTTATTTTTTTTGGGTGCTTCAAAGCAAAGTTTTTGCATTATTGACACCTCTGAGACCTCTCAGCTCGTTCCTTTTCCTTTTGTCAGCTCAATATCCTCTCTTTTTACCTCACTTTCCCTTGTGTTTTTATACTAAACAGGGAGATAAAGCATGTCAATGTCTATGATTTGTCCCTTTTTCTTTCTTTCTTGCCAAATCGCATGTTTATCTGTTGCATAAGTCTTATTCAGCCTTGACAACAAAATTTGACCAAATTTAGTGCTTTCACTGAGCTGTCTCAGCATTTCACTCAATCACTTTACATGATTTCACAATTGTTACTTTCTCTATCATTAATCCGTCAATATTCTTACAAACTGAACTTGAAGAACCCAAATGGCAACTAGAAACTATGAATTTTGCTGCATCTTCTTTTTCATTAAATCTTTGTAATCTGCAGTGGGACTCTCAAATCTTTAATCCAGATTATTTTCTGATTGGGATGACGTTCTGGGTTGAAAAATCAAGGATAAAACAAAGATAAATTGAATATTTTATGCTAGAAAAAGGGAAGGGCTAGAAACTAAAATACGTATATCAGTTACATGAAACTGACGTCTTGTTTCTTTGGGTTGGAATTATAAGAATTTGGTGATTTTTAATTCTATTATAAACCAAAAACTGATTTTTCTTTGTATATCTGAGTAATAATGGCAATGAACAGCAAAGTTCTACGGCCTCAAGTCTCCGGTGCCATACAGATGGATGAAATATGCCCGTAACCGGCTGCGTTATGGCATGAACTATGCCTATGGAGGGACTGGCGTTTTCAATACTTTATCACCGGAGCCTAACATGACAACTCAAATTGATTTCTTTGAGAAGCTCCTTAGTGATTCTGTCTACAACAAAAGTGAGTTGCAATACTCCCTGTTTCTGGTCAGTCTAGCCGGCAATGATTATAGTGCTTATACGACCACAGGTGGCACGGCTCAGGTATGCTTTTGAATTTCAGTAAATGCTACAAACTACTAATACGATTTGGATAGGGATATCTTAACTTTCCTGCTTAAGTTATTCAGAATATATTAAAATTTTCAAGAAATTTCTTTCTTTTGGAATACGACTTGGTTTGATTGATTTAGAAGCCACTGATATGGTCTAAGTTCCAAAATGTTGAACAATCCAAACAGTTTAAGTGAAAGTTTCTTGTGTAAGGTCTGGATTCTTGTGGTGAGCATAATGAGTAGCAACATTGGATACCCTTTTGATGAATCATTTCACAGCTTAGGGCATTTTCTGTCATTCACGGCCCAAAACCAGCTATATATGCCAGACTGCTTTGTCCAAAAAAGGCATGTTGATTAGCAATACCACATGAAAAAGAATAGTACCGCTACTGATTACAGTGATCCAATTGGTCAGCTCAGAAACCAAATTAGGCCTCCATTCCGGTTTATGCTACTACTAAAGAAAGAATAAAGTTAGGAAACTCACTTCGCTCATTATTCCATAACTATACAAGTTTTAATATCATTCATTATTGTGAGTCGGCTTGTAGAATATAATGCTTTATACTTGTGTTTGAGTTTCATTCATATGTATCTTGAGTATATGACAAGTCTTTTATCCAATTCTTTATGTGATTTGGCTTACTTGCTGCTTTTGATGATTAAAGATTACTAGAAAATTTGATAAATTGTCCTTTCGTCTTAGTTGTAAGAACGTTTGCTGCTCTGCTGAACTAGCTAGTTATCATGTGTTTTCACTTTCCAGGGTTTGCCAGCCTTTATTAGGCAGGTGGTTAACCAACTTGCTGTGAATTTGAATCGCCTTCATAGACTGGGAGCGAGGAAGATTGCCGTGACTGCTTTGGAGCCTTTGGGCTGCCTCCCTCGAAGCACAATAATCTCATCATTCCAACAATGCAATGTTAGTCAAAACCTTGCTGTGAATTCCCACAATCTCTTGCTGAACCAAGCCGTGGCCAAGCTGAACAACGAGAGCAAGGATTCTTCTACATACATCCTTGATCTCTATTCCTCCTTCACTACTGTTCTTGAAAACAAAGGAGACTTTCCAGGTACTCGCTCGCATTCCTTTCCTTTTTCTTCCGACTCCAAAAAAAGGAGAAAAGAGAACAGGAAATTAGACCACTTGACTAGCTAGCTCATATTTACTCCTTGAATATCCATTGAAGAGCTGCTTTTTTGAATTGTAAGCAGGGAATTTGAAGTTTGAAACACCATTGAAGCCTTGCTGTATAGGGATAAATGCTGACTACAATTGTGGAAGCGTGAATGACAAAGGAGAGAAGATGTACACACTCTGTACTAATGCAACGTCTGCGTTCTTCTGGGATGGGGTGCATCCCACACAGACCGGTTGGCGTGCTGTATCTACGACTTTGAAAACAACCCTTGAACAAATTCGCTAGCTATAGCTTTTAGATGAAAATTGTTAGTTGCACACGTACAAACGAATATTTTAAGTAGTTGTGCTACTGAAGGTATATTTTTAGAACAATACAACTTTTTTAGAGTGGTAGTTCGATTACTTAAAACACTCGGTACATTGTGCATTGGCAATTAAGTGCACTTGGGTGAATTATGGTGACATTTTTTGGTCCCCATTTTCAATACTTGGTTTGTTAATTGTTTAATTTTTATCCAAGTCAAAATTTGTTCTTCTATTAGCTTTTGGATTTGATGTTGTTGGGGCCTCTAGCCCATCTGTTTGTACTTTGAACTACTCCAAATTCTTGTTCTCTGTGTGTAATAAATACTAAAAAAATGGTCTATGCTTGAATAGGCATGTTGAGTTACGAATTAAATAGCCCTCTGCATTGGATTTTCTTTCAGAAGAATAAAAAAATTTTAGATATATTTGGTCTCAGTGAGTTATAATTTTTATATAAAAGTTAAATTTATAAATATCTTTAATAGATTTGAGTCAAAGATGATTTCCGATTGAAAATATAGAAAAAAAAAAATTCTGTTATGATATATTATGAATTAGTGAAAGCTTCATTAATTATGGATTTATGTGAATTATTAGGAAATTAGTGGAAGTTCCACTAATTAGTAAAAACTTCACTAATTATGAATTTTTATGAATGCTTATTATTTAGTGGAGATACCACTAATTAAAATTAGTGGAAAATGATGTATTCCACTAATTAAGAGCTCTATAAATAGAGTTATTCTCTAAGTTTGTAATACACAATCATTTTGTAAAAGAAAAAATTATGAGAGAAAGAAAGGGAGAGATTTGAAGAAATTCTTGTGCAAAGAATAGTTAGAATTTTATTAGTGTGTAGTGTATAGATTTTTTTTTTCTAACACTACCCATATTTTATAACACGTTATCAGCACGAATCTCTACTATTATTAAAGTTAGAAGACGGTACGCATTTATTAATCTCTATGGTTAACCTTACTAACTTCGAATTTGTAACCCTTGATATTGCTGGAAAAATTATATGTCATACAGAAATACATTTAAATGCTGGAAAAAAAAAGATTTATATGTCCTGTGGGCAATTTAAATTTGACCATCTGAAGATGGTCGTATTACCAACTGTACGGTATAAATGATTACACCTGAAGTTGCAAAATTTTAAAACCGTGAATGAATATGGCTCCGCAATGTATCAACTTACATCTTAATTAAAATTATGCAGAGAAAAAGTTACTGATGAAGATATATTGGAGAAGACATTATCCATCTTTCATGCCTCAAATATTATCCTACAGCAACAATATCGAGAAAAATAGTATACACAGATTTAATTACTATCCTTATCATTACAGAGAAAAATAATGAGTTATTATTGAAAAATCATGAAGTCAGACCAACTAACTCAACAACACTCCCAGAAGTGAACGTTGTTGGCTATAACATAAGCCATTGTTATAGTCGTAGTTGTGGCAGTGGCGGTAGTTATGGTCATGGACACACTCAATATTTCCCTTAGCACAGAGCAATACTGGCCACCTGAAGTGGAACAGAAAAGATAATAAAGGAAAATGATATTTTCATTAATAATAAGTATCACATCTTTGAGATGTTACATTCGGATGTCAATATATACTATATTACTACTAACAGTTCAGAAAAAAAAATCCATCTCTTCTTGATCATCAGTCTTATATTCACTTGCATCTCTTTTATTCATCTCACTGATGTTCACATGAATTTGAGGATGCATACTTATAGTTGCTCTTTTTCAATTGAGTTGACAAATTGAAGATGAATGTTTGTAGTTGTTCTTTTTCTATATTTGCATTAGAGGAAGACAAATAGGTAGCAATTATGGATTTCAATTCCTCTTCTTTGGCATCCTCCTTCTATTCCTTCTCCCTTAGGCCAGCATCTAGACTAACAGCAGAATTAGTCGTGACGTTTCTGCGTAATGAGTCTTGGGATTTTCTCATCCCCTTAAGTTTTTTATTATATTTGGCCTTGGAGCATGTTTGTCCCAATTTCTGTGTTTGGTCCTCCAACTACGTATTAAAACTTTCTTCCACCAACTTCTTCTCACGTTCCAGTATCTCAATGGCTTCTCTTAACTTACGTCATTCTTCGTCTTTATTTCGCTCCTGTAAATCGAAGTGATATCATCAGTGGAGATACATTCATTCCAGTCATTATTTACTTATAAATCTTTCATAGTTTCAGCAAATTACAAGTGTGTGTAAAAGAGAACCTGAATATTCTTGATTAGGGTCTCCAAGCTTATCAACTTCCTGTGAGGCCATCGACAAATTCCCAACTCCCTACATCTTTTCTTGAAAGGGGTTAAGCCAATATTCAGTTCTTTGGCTGCGCTCTTGATTGGCAGGTAAAAGTATTGCGAAATGGTTTCTTTTGATAGTGTTTTGGAGCTATTGCTCTTCTCCTCTCTCTACCTCCTAATCGTTTCATTCTCCATAGGAATTTCGTCTGCAATAATATCTTGAACTTCGATATTATGCATTTCATGGGTCCTCACTCCGAATTCGTTGCCAATACCACTCATTATTTCTCCTAAAAAAAAGGAAAAACAATATCAGTAAAGGTAACACCATGCAAAATCCATGTTTGAATATATGATAACCTAGAATCATATTCTAACTTTGTTCAAAATCCATTAGGGAGTAGAAAGGATCATGCATAAGCATATCCTCATTCAGAGGAATAGCATAAAAAACAGTCTCTTGAATGGGTAGATCAACAGCATCAAAAACAGTCTCTTGAATGGGTAGATCAAATTGAAAATCTAAAATAGCATGTCCAGAACTACCTCTGATTTACATCACAACAAACCAAAAGAGAGTTTAATTTCATTATTTCATTATTAAGCACACTAAAAAAAAAAAAAAAAGGAAGCTCTCAAAGGTATCTTACCTGAAATTAGGTGGAAGCGGTTGGCTAGGAAAATTAGGTGAAAGCGATTGGCTTGAAAAGAAAAATAGATCAAAATCTTCTGTGTTAGACCTGACATTAGGCGGAAGCGGTTGGTTTAGAAAAGAAAACACATCAAAATTTTCTGCGTTAGAAACCAAGTCAAAATTTGACCATGTCTCAAATGAATTACGAGTCTCCATATCTGCTTTATGATTTTGTTTTTTTATGTTTACTAATGGCTGATGATTGAGATATATATCGATACACATATACATATATATATATATATGTGTGTGTGTGTGTGTGTGTGTGTGTGTGTGTGTGTGTACGAGAAAGAAGAAAAAGGTAGATGATAGGTGGAGGGACGGAGGAGAAAAAAAGACAAGGAGAAAGGGGAAAAGATGGTACCGGGAAGAGTAAAAAAAAAAAATGGCATTTCCTACTTGTCATAATGTTCTTGCATTTCTTTTTCTTTTCCCTTATTCTCTTGTGAAATCATTATTCCCTAAATTAGGGGGAGAACAGAAATAGAATAAGAAAGATTTTGATTGGATAACATCATCTTGATCCGCGTACAAGCGCATGTATAATTCATTGGTAATGTATTGCAAATCAAATGCCAGACGTTTTTGTTGACTTCAGAAGAGTAACAAAATCGCATATTCCAACTATAGATACTCATATTCAACTTGAAGTTCCAGTAGAACAAAAAGATTATACTTATAGCTGCTGAGCCAAAAGCACACCAGAAGTGTGGCTGACCTCTTGATTCTAAAGATAAAAATTATAGAAAGAAAATATGATTAAATGATCCAGATGTTCATAGTAAATTTCTATCAATTATACCACTTCCGGTAGAAGTTGAAATTGGACAGAAACAATTATTGATAATATGTTTGTATACAATATATCTCTTAATGTTACACAGGATAATGATGATCCTGAACCAATATCAGTTGATGAATGTCGGCATAGAAAAGATTGGCTACAATAGAAAGATGCGATTCAATCAGAGTTAAATACATGACACAACGTAAAGTCTTCGAACCTGTAGTCTGAACACCAGAAGGTGTAAAACCTGTTGGCTACGAATGGATATTTGTAAGAAAGCGTAATGAAAATAATGAAATCATACGAGATAAAGCACGGTTAGTAACCCAAGATTTTTTACAAAGACCAAATATTGATTATAATGAAACTTATTCTCCTATTGTTGATACTATTACACTCCAATATCTTATCAATTTGATAGTATATGAAAAGATAGATATGCACCTATTAGATGTTGTCACTGCTTACTTGTATGAAAATTTAGAAAATGATGTTTACATGAAAATCCCCGAAGGATTTCATATGCCTGAAGCATATAAACCTTATCCTCGTGAAAATTACTCCATCAAGTTGCAGAAATCATTATATGTCCTGAAATAATTTGGGCGCATGTGGTTCACTCGTCTTAGTGAATATTTATTGAAAGCGGGATTTAAAAATGACCAGGTATGTCCATGTGTTTTTATTAAGAAATTTAGTTCTAAATTTGTGATATTAGCTATATATGTTGATGATATTAATCTTATTGGAACTCCTGAAGAGTTCTAAGAAACAATGAATTATTTAAAAAGAGAATTCGAAATCAAGGATTTTGGTAAAATCAAATTTTGCCTTAATTTACAAATTGAACATCTGGAAAGTAGAACATTTATTCATCAATCAACATATACAGCAAAAGTTCTCAAAAGATTTTACATGGACAAAGTACATCCATTGAGTATGCCAATGATCGT
This sequence comes from Voacanga thouarsii, assembly GCA_026120185.1. Taxonomy (NCBI): domain Eukaryota; kingdom Viridiplantae; phylum Streptophyta; class Magnoliopsida; order Gentianales; family Apocynaceae; genus Voacanga; species Voacanga thouarsii. The sequence goes on along the minus strand of JANUWF010001287.1, from coordinate 9,092,786 downwards.
CCGATCATTAAATGTGAATAAAGATCCTTTCCGACCTCAAGAAGATGATGAAGAACTCCTTGGTCCTGAAGTACCATATTTCAGTGCAATTGGTGCATTGATGTATTTTACTAATAATACATGACCTAATATTATATTTGATGTTAATTTATTAGCAAGATTTAATTCTTCACCAACACGACGATATTGAAATGGAATTAAACAAGTCATTCGATATCTCCAAGTAGCTACTTCTTCAAATCATGTTGAAAGTATAGCCATTCATGAAGCAAGTAGAGAATGTGTATGGTTAGATCAATGATTCATGATATTCGAGAAAGTTGTGGATTATCATCTATCGGAGATATTCCAACTCCTCTTTATGAAGACAATGCAGCTTGCATAACTCAAATACGAGGATGATATATTAAAGGAGATTGGACAAAATAGATTTCACCAAAATTCTTCTTTCCTCATGAACTCCAGAAGAAATGTGAAATTGATGTACTACAAATTCGGTCATGTGACAACTTCGCAAATATTTTCACGAAAACTTTACCGATTGCAACATTTGAGAAGTTGAGATATAAAATCGGTATGCGTTGGTTTAAAGATTTAAAGGAATCATCTCATCAGGGAAAGTAATAAATAGACATATAGAATAGTGTACTCTTTTTCCTTCACTAGATTTCTTTTTCCCACTGGGTTTTTATCTAGTAAGGTTTTAACGAGGCATATTCTTTATGTAATAGATGGACATCCAAGGGGAAATATTATGATATATTGTGAAATAGTGAAAGCTCCACTAATTATGGATTTATGTGAATTATTAGGGAATTAGTGGAAGCTCCACTAATTAGTGAAAACTCTACTAATTATGGATTTTTATGAATGTCCATCATTTAATGGAGATACCACTAATTAAGATTAGTGGAAGATGATGTATTCCACTAATTAATAGCTATATAAATAGAGCTATTCTTTAAGTTTGTAATACACCATCTTTTTGTGAAAGAAAGATTTGTGATTGTGAGAGAAAATTGTGAGAGAAAGAAAGGGAGAGATTTGAAGAAATTCTTGTGCAAAGAATAGTTAGAGTTTTATTAGTGTGTAGTGTGTAAATTTTTTTTCCTAACACTACCCATATTTTATAACAAATTCATCTTTATAGAGGATGGAACAAAAAATTTAGAATTGAGGAACAAATTATATAAAAAGATATATTAGAAAATTTCGAGAGATAAAAGAATAAAATTCAAAAGATTTTTTTTTGAAATAAAATTTTAATTTTACTAAGTAAAAAATAAAAATTTAAAAATTTTGAGGAGATAGGAAACCTGTCTCCGTCTCTAATCTGTAGATCACATATTTCTATCTCTTTCTTTATAGATCACATATTTAAAAATATTATATACTTTTAAAATGCATTATTTTCATTAAGTAAGGTGTGAAGTTAGAGTTTTTAAAAAAAAAAAAAAGTGTGAAGTTAAAGTGTAATATCATCACTTGAATATGTAGATCTATGCGTGCAAGCATCATGAAACTTTGGTTTGCATCAATATTTTTATTGCCAATGGGGTTTGCCTATAATGAAAACTTTAGTTAGTTTAATGGTAATTTATAAGGAAAATTGTGAAAAATGTCATCAAAGTATTCATATTTTACGATTTATATCATTTGTTTTTTTTATATCCTCAAAAAATTTTATACACTTTAAAATATCTTTTTACTACTCTGAATAAATTTTTTTTATGAGAATTAATATTTGTTAATCATGTGAGTAAATTATTAAGGATAAAATTATAAGATTTTTCACTGGACATCTATTGTCCTTAACGTCTAATTCCATCTTTGATGCCAAGAGAATATTAGTGATTACAATAAGCAATTAACAATCATCTAACATATACCAAGTACGTATACCACGGATCTTGGTGACAACCTTAGCATGACGGTTGAGCCGCTTCCTCCCCCACCGGTCTTTGTTGCATGGGGGCGCAAATCCTTTGTTGATATTTTCAATAACGCTGGTGATGTCTGTCCTTCTATCAAGCAGCCTTCCTCTTACAAGGGATTTCCTGCAATTTTCTTTTCCGCTAAAGAGATCTCCTCTCTTACTGCTCCTTATCGTTTTGCGCAGGTGGGAAAGTTTGCCCAAGGTACACCATCCATGGAAGATCTTCAAAAGGAGATAAAGACAATTGGCTTGCGGGGGGAAGTTCTTCTGAGATCTTTAGACACTAAGCATGTGTTAATCCGTCCAGCACTGGAGGAAGACTACCTGCGGCTCTGGATGAAGAATCTCTAGTTCCTTAAGGGTTTCCCAATGCGTGTTTTGAAATGGACTAAGGACTTTAGAGTTACATCAGATCCATCCATTGTACCTATATGGGTTTCTTTTAAACATCTGCCAATTCACTTATTCAAAATGAGTGTTCTCTTTGTTATTGCGTCTACCATCAGACGCCCGCTGAAGCTTGATAAAGCCACAGTGAATCTCATGAGACCCAGTGTAGCAAGGATCTGCATCGAAGTTGATTTGATTAAATCAAACCCCACTTCCATTTGGACAGGAGAAGGAGAATCTGGGTTTTTTCAATCCGTAGCATATGAGAACATGCCATTCTACTGCAATCTCTGCTCTAGACTTGGCCATGATGCTTCCTGCTGTGGGGTTAAAGAGCAAGCTCCTCTTAAGTCGGCTTCGCCACTAGTCAAGGAACACTGGATCCTTAAGCCGAAATCAGTCTTACCAGATCTTCTTGCAAAAATCCCAGAAACTCTAGTAGGCCAGGAGCAATTTGCAATGCAAAAAATCCCAGAAACTTTGCAACGCAAACTGCCCATGGATTTGGAGAAGTTCCCCGCGGTTGGAGTAACTCGGAAGAATCTGCAAGGCAATCCGAAACCTAGCATGATACACACATCGCTAGTTCAAAATCATAATAGTTCTGTTGCTGGTTTTAGGAATCCTTCAACGCATGGAAAGGCTAATGTCGTGGCTGAGAGGTACAGGGAAAATGCTGAGATGGGTAGCAGCAAATAGTTCTTCACGACTTAAACTCCAATGTTACGCAACCTAATGACACTGATAGGGCGCTGCTATCGTCCCAGCCGCTATTGTCCCCCAAAAATAGTCATCTGAGTGGGATACTTGATGACCTACATTGCTCATATTCAAATAAGCGGGTCTCTGAGATGCCGGACTCTAGTGAAGATGAGATGCAAGTCGTCCGCAGAGAATGTAATTAAAACACTAAGAAGCCTTCTCTCAGAGCTGATTTCTTATTATTTCTTCAGGCAGTGGTAGACGGGTGAAAGCAACCTTGCAGACAGCAAAGGAAGAAGTAGGAGAATCCCTCTTCAGACATTCTCTAGATGCCTCCTAAGAGGAGACGACCCCCTTTAAAATATGCCAGTTTGCCTGCTTCTGCTAGCTTAAAATGAATACTTTCATTTGGAATATTTGAGGCATTGCTAATGCCTTCGCTTGTAGAAGACTGAAAAAACTACTACGTTCTCACAAGATCGATTTCTTCGCGGTTCTGGAACCAATGGTTTCTATCGACAAACTGTAATGGTATGTGCGTAAGCTGGGTTTCTATTGTGGGTTCTCTAACCTTAATGGTAAAGTATGGATTTTTTGGAGGGATCACATTCACCTATCTGTTCTAAAAGATAATTTTCAATTTGTTCATTTACATGTCTTTGTGTTTGGCATAACCGGTACTTGTTCCATTATCTATGCCGCATGTACCAGGATTGGTAGGATTGAATTATGGGCATCACTTCGACGCATCTCCGAGTTGTCGGCTGATATTCCTTGGTTACTGAGAGGAGATTTTCATGTGATTACTGATGTGAGTGAATATTTGGGTTCCTATTCACCAAACCTTGCTGCAATTACTAATTTTGTAGACTTTATTGATGATTATCAACTGTATAGCCCACCTTTCTCGGGAAGTAAGTATACTTAGTGCAGGATGGGAGAGCGGCCTTGTTTTGAAAGATTGGATCGAGTCCTTATTAGCAGCAAATGGAGGGAGGTGTTTCATGCCACCAGAGTTCAACATCTTACAAGGAGTGGGTCTGACCACGCACCTCTTCTGGTTTCTATCCAAGCCCTATCTCCTAGTTCCTCTCCTAGACCTTTTAAATTTCTAAAGATGTGGACTAATCACTAGCAGTTTAGGGAGATTGTTAAAATAGCTTGGTCTATCGATCTTCATGGGGATGGAATGCAAATACTATTGGGTAAACAGAAGGCAGTGAAGGAAGCACTACGAAAATGGAACCGTGAGCATTTTGGAAACATTGCTGACAATATCTCCAAGGCTAAGGATGAGGTACTTCAAGCGGAACTTACTTATGAATCAAGTCACTCTCAGGCTGAGCAAATTTTCCTTCAAGAGAGCAAAGCTAAATTAGCCTTTCATTTAAAGAATGAGGAAGATTATTGGAGGGAAAAATCCAGAATTAAATGGATCAAAGAGGGGGATGCAGGCACTACTTTCTTCCACAATTTTTGTAACATTAAGAGGCAGAAATTATGTATTACACATATCCAAGATGAGGTAGGAGCTTCTCTGAGTGATATGGGATCGATTAAGGCAGAAGTAGTGCAATATTTTTCAAAGCTCTTGGCACCCTTAGAGACAAATATCCTGGACACTTCTTCTTGGATGTACAACTACATTCCCTCTATAATTTTGGATCAAGAAAATATGTCTCTTTCAGTTCTGCCATCAATGGAGGAAGTTAAAGAGGTTGCTTTTTCTCTGGGAGTTGATAGTGCTCCAGGACCAGATGGATATTCAGGTATTTTCTATACACACTGTTGGGATATTGTGGGGCCAGAGGTTTTGAATGCTGTTCGGGATTTTTTTGCTGGGGTTCCTTTCCCGAGAGGATTGAGTAGTACTATGCTTGTTTTAGTGCCAAAAAAGTCATCTCCTAAGAACTTTGGTGATTTTCGCCCTATCAGTCTGTGTAACTATTGTAACAAAATTATCTCCAAAGTTTTGGCTTCAAGACTTAGTATTCTGCTCTCTAAAATCATATCCCCTAATCAGTATGGTCTCATAAAATGGCGTAATATCTCTGATAATATTCTTTTAGCATATGAAATGTTTCACTCTATAGACCGTCGAGTGGTAGGGAATAATGTGGCACTCAAGCTTGATATGTCTAAGGCTTTTGATAGAGTCTCTTGGCCTTCATTATTTGTTCTGCTTTCTCGTTTTGGACTCAATGCTCACTTTATTAAGATGGTTGAGAATTGTATTAACAATTGTTGGTTTTCGATCATGGTTGATAGTGAGGTGTATGGCTATTTTAAATCCACTCAAGGCTTAAGGCAAGGTGATCTTCTATCGACAATGCTCTTTATCATTGCTTAGGAATTGCTCTCCAGATGCTTAAACGAAAAGATGTCTAGCGGCGGTCTCATTCCTTTTAAGTTGCCTTCTCCTTGCTTTCCTGTCTCCCATTTAAGTTTTGCTGATGACACTTTGGTCTTTTCAACTACTTCAAAGAAAGCTCTTACACTGATGAAAGCTATTCTCCTAGACTATCAGAAATGCTCGGGACAACTTATTAACGATGCCAAGAGCTCTTTTGTTATTCAGACAAGGCCTCTTCACAAATAGTTGCTTTAGTGCATAGAATTTTGGGTTTCTCAAGATTATCTCAGCCTTTCACTTACCTTGGTTGTCCTATGTTCAAAGGCAGAAGGAGGAAGATATTTTTCCAGCCCCTAATTGACAAGGTTAAAAAAAGGCTACAAGGGTGGAAATACAAAAACCTCTCTGAAGCAGGCCGGATACAGCTTGTTCAATCGGTATTATCCTCTATTCCACTGCATCTCTTGCGGGTCATCAACCCTCCTAAATCAGTGTTCTGGGACATTGAGAGGCACGTGGCCAGTTTCCTATGGGGGAGCTCAGTTCATGGAGAAAAATGTCACTGGATGAGCTGGTGCTCATTATGTTTTCCTAAAGAAGAGAATGGGCTTAACTTTAGATCCTTGAAGGAAGTAAGCCATGCTTTTGCTCTCAAACTATGGTGGAAATTTCGTGAAAGGGATACCTTGTGGTCTCAGTTTCTATGGAGTAAATATAATGTAGCAAATGTCCATCCAGCATTGCTTGAGCCATCTTCTCAGTCCTCAATGGTTTGGAAACGTATTCTTCTGGTTTCAAAGTTTGTGGACTCTCATATTGTTTTCTCTCTTAAATCTGGCAGTGCATCCTTCTGGTATGATAATTGGTCAGGAGATGGTAGCCTTGCTGCTCGCAATTCCTGCATTTGCTTGCCGGAGATTACAATCAAGGATTATCTATCCAATGGCTTTTGAAATGCTCGAAGGATAATGCAGTCGCTTGATGATCACTTGGCGTATAGTATCCTCAAAATCCAGCCTCCTTTCCAACATGAAACTCAAGATGTTATGCTTTGGAAGCCTTCTTCATCAGGGGATTTCTCCTTGGGAGATAATTAGAAAGTGTAAATAAGCCTGCAAGGTAAAGGAGGACATATGGAAATTGGGGGTTCAATCTAATGTTCAGTTTTTCCTATGGCGTCTTCTCAATAACTTTCTAACTTGTGATGATAAGTTGCAGCATTTGGGGGTTCAACTATGCTCCAAATGCAGTCTCTGCAATAAAGCTATGGAAACTTTATGGCATGTCTTTGTTAACTGTGTACTTGTTAAAAATTTATGGTCGGCCATCCTCCCTTCTGTATGTGGTGGTATTCCCTACTCAGGCCCTATCTCCTTCAGTGGTTTTTTGCGGTTGTGGTGGTTGGCTGCCTCACGATACAAATCTTTTTCTCGCATATTTCTGGCTGCTTATTTGTGGGAAGTTTGGAAAGGTAAGAATAAGGTTAGGTATGATGCATGCTTTATCTCAACGACTCATCTGTGGTGTAATATTCTGACTTTTATAAAGCTTTCAACAGTAGCTTTCCTGCTATACTATACTTCTTGCTACATAGCTGACCTCCATGGGTTCCAGATCAGCAGTGCTTTTAGGCCGTAAATTTGTTATATACCAGTATGCTGGTCTTCTAAAGATGCAGCTATAGTGGTAAGTGTTGATGGGGTAGCTAAGGGCTCTGGGCTTTCAGGAGTTGGAGATATCATTAGAAACAAGAAGGGGGATTTTCTCATGGCATTTGCTAGGCATATTGGTTATGGGGACCATCGAAGAGCCGAGCTTTTGGCTATTTGTGAAGGTCTGAAAATGACCCAATATCATGGCTTTATGAACATTCTATTTCAATCTGATTCAGCAACAATTTTGTAGCACCTTATATTACCTGCGGAAATAACAGGCCGATTCACCAAACGCATCGTCAAGCTCAATGGTTATATAGTTCCTTGCGCTCCATCGAGTTCATGCACATCTATAGTCAGGCGAACCTAGTGGCGGATGCTTAAGCCAATATAGCTTGCATTCCTGGTTGCTCCTAGTATTTCTTTCATTTCAATGATCTTCCAAAGTGAGTCAAATGATTTTGTCTATTAGATAGTAGAGGGATTCCTAATATAAGATTTCAGATTGTACGCTCTGTTAGGGGGCCTATCCCAATGCCTCCTTCCATGTAACATTTTTTCTGTTTATAAACTGGTTGAGGCCTAGTCCTCAACTTCAATTAAAAAAAAAAAAAATTAGCAATCAATAAGCATTTGTGAGTACTCTCTTATCATAATTAAGAGTAGTTGGTTGATTTGGAAATGTTTGGTCAGTTGTTCTATACTTGGATGTCCGCATACTATGTATGTCTGTCCGCATGGTTTTATGTGTTGGTTATTTGCCAATGGGAGTCACCCATAATGAAAAACTGAGCTAGTTTAGTACCATACTTTTTGTATTTTATACTAGTGAACAATTCTTTATTGATTAAATACATTTTCGTACTACTAAAAAATCTTAAAAGAATATAAGTAACAAACAAATATGTTAAGCGAATGGTAATGGTCGCATAACGCCATTAAGGATCAATCAAAATTTATAAAGTTATATTTGTGTAAGAATTTTTTTTTCTTATTCTAAATTAAAATTTTACTTTAATTTAAATATATTATTATTTTATATAAATTTTATTTTTTAAAAACTTTTATCTTCTTATAAATTATTATATTATTTTTCTTTAAATTCATCTCATTTCACATATTTAATAATTTTTTTTATAAAATTTATTTCAAATCAATTCATTTTCACTTACACCTACTCTATGAGGATGCTGCATATTCAAGAGCACTCATTTGATTTGAATCTGTTTGTCCACATGCTTTAAAATTTTTCCCCCTGACGTCCGCATCTTTTATATATATATTGTCCTACTTTATGTGTTGGTTATTAGTAATGGGAGCAGAGACAGATTTGAAAGACGTAGGGTGGTGGCGTCTATCCCTCAGGATTCTTTAAAATATTAAACTCTCTTTTAAAAACATTAAGATTTTATTTTCGAAATTAAATTTTTTTTAAAATATTACAATATTATCTTGTATTATATAATTTATTTATTTAATTTCAAAAATTTTATATTCATCTCTAAATGAGAATTGCCTATAATAATAAAATTTTGAACTAATTTAATAATATACATTTTGTATTTCACAGAACATATTTTTTAATAATTATACAAATCGCGTACTACTAAAAAATCTTTAAAAGAAAACAATATAAGCAAATATGCCAAGCGAATAGCAATGGTTGCATAAAACCATGAACAATTAATCAAAATTTATAGGTCTATTAGTACTCTGTCATATTCAAGTCAAGAGTTGTCCGTTGGCTTGAAAATGTTTGTCTACATGTTTTATACTTTCTTATTTCCTTTTATGTCCAAATCTTTTATATATTTGTGCACATGTTTTGTGTGTTGGTTATCAATAATGATCAAAACCTATTTGTCCACACGTTTTATGTTTGTCAATTTTTATTAATAACCGATCAAAATTTATAGATTTATGAGTATTTTATTATATTCAAGAATTATTGGTCGGATTAAAAATATTTATTCACTTATTTTATACTATTTTATTTTGATATTCACGTCTTTTAAATGTCTGTTCACATATTTTATGTGTTAGTTACGAAGTAGTTAGTTTGAATGAGATTTTTAAATGGGTTATTTAAAAATTAAGATATTAATACACGTGTGCATAATATTATAATTAATATAATTGTACTTTTAAATTAAAATATGCATTTAAATAAGTTTAAAAAAAATAACACAAAACTTTAAATTATTCATCAAAAAGTAAATCATTTTTTATTTTAAAAATAAATTTGTATTCTAAATAATATGAACTAAATCATTTTTTCATTCTACACATAATTTCTCACTTTACTTTTTCTCTTATCTATTTTGTTTTTGTTTATCTAGACTTTACAGTCGAAAGGATGACTCTTAAATAAATAATTATATTGTAAAAGAAAGATAAATAACTACGGATTTAAAAAGTATAGTTTTTAATTTTATCTGAATTTTTATAATAATATTTTTATCCTTACAAAGTGTGCATAGTTCATAAATGAAAATTAACCCATCATTTTCACTTCTAGATAAGTAACTGAGTATATGGTTAGAGAATATTTAATTTTTATATATTTTTTAAAAAACTAATAGCCTTTTTTTCACCCTTCAAACTAATAACATACTATATTTCAGTGTGAAATTTTTTTTTTCCCCCTGGGATGTTTGGTGGGGGGAGGGCAGGAGGGGAAAGTCAAAGAAGAAAAAGAGGTAAAAGGATATTTGTGGAAATATTGAAAGAGAAAGTGAAAAGGATCCGCCCCTAATGTTCGGAGTATATTACCATAAGGTTGATGCTTGTTAGTTGTTACTCTATTTGATAATTTGAAGACCTTAAACTTATAAATAAATGAAAAGAATATATTAGTAACGTAACTTAATTTTAAATTTAAGTTGAGCTATAATTTAAACATTTTAACTAGGAGTATTTGTATCAAACTTAGTAATTGAAATTGATTTTAATCAAATTTATTAATATGTTCTGTTAATGATTTTCAATATGCGATTATTAGTTTAAAGTTTACTAATTAATTACATTTTATTGGAGTAGAAACGAAACTCATCAATTTATTTAAAAATACTATTGAAAAGTTTAGACTTTTCTATTATTATAAATTCAAAATTTAAAGTTATACCAAACAATACGTATGAGAATTATTTCCATTAATTCTTATTCTTGGCATAAAGAGACACTAACCAAACACTTGGTTAGTTTAATCTAACAGTTTCAAAATTGGTCTAATCCAAACAATAATAGAAGTTATATTTTTTAGTAAGAAACATTAGTTGTGAAAGTTAAAAAATAAGAATATGATTATTCAATCTTAAATATAGAAAATAATTTATTTCTATTCTGTCAATTTTTCTAATATTTAAATTTTATTATAGATGTCAACTCTAAATCTAACACATTCTCCAAATAATATTCTTTTTTTCAAATTAATTATCGTCTACGTAATTGTTGAATTTATTAAATAATTTCTTATTAATATTTGTTTGAATTCTAGACTAATCATGTATATTTTTATCATTGTTTCCTCCTTTATAACAATGTAATTTAAAAAAAAATTATAAATAACCGAGATTAGTGATTTTTTGATAAATTAACAAAAAAAAAAGATGAGATTACTGTTTCCTAAATAAGTTAACCAAATTATGTGAGCTTAGTAATCCCATCCAGAAAATATCATCTCGGGAAACAAACGGTACGTTTGCGTACCTGAAAAAAAGGATTACAAAAAAAAAAAAAAAGGAAAAAAGGGAATAAAAACTCGACCGTCGCGAAACGTCTGCGTCGTCTCTCAAGAGAGTCTCTGCAGCGAAATGCATCACCTTCTTCGGAACCGGAAAGCTTACCGTTAGAAGTCGGAAGGAGAGGTAAGCTGCACCTTCGCCGCTGTCACCGACGCTGTCGCAAACTAATTGCTTTCCTTCTCACTTCGCATCTGCGCTTGTGAAAGTTTCTATGTGCTTTTTGGTCATATGTTTGGAACATGCAGACACTTCTTGTTGCTTGCATGTTACTGCTGCATATAATGGAAATGTATTCACAGTTGCTGCTGTTATTTTTTACCCTTTCTAACTAGATATTTACTGAAGGTTTCCCTGATTTTTATTTTGAATTTTTATTTTTATTTTTATAAAAAAATTCTAAACAAATAAGAAGTCATGAAAATGTAGGTGAATTATTATGTTTAATGCAACTTTTTTTTTGAGTTGTGCAATGGAGCAATCTATTGGGAGAAATTGCAACTAAGTTAGCTCATGGTCTTGTTGACAAATGTTGAAGCCAATTATCTGTAAAATTGATTGCAATTCCAGAAATGAACGGCCTGGGAAGGGCAAATCATGTGGTTAGTTCTATTCCGGATAGTTTCCTTTCTATTTCGATTTTCTATAATTAAAATTCGTGGAAGGAAGACTCTATTTCTACATATGTCAAATCTTTGCGAAATATTCTTGTTGCAATTATGGATTGCTAGATATTTGCTCAAGCAACGTTTGCTTTCTTAGTCCTTCATATTTTGGTTTGGGAGAAAGCTAATTTAGATTATTGACATATTCCTTGATACCTGCTGGATGGCTGAAACTAAGTCAAATCGCAGGTGTTTTCTCGTTTAGACTTTCACATTATGTCATTATAATCCAGAAAATGCGTGGTTCTTGGATTAGTAGGACTGCATAGAAGAAAAAGTCTATGTTTGTCAAAGCTAGTCGGTAGAACTGTACATTGATCTACAAGAAGTAACTAACAATTGTTGCCAGAGTAACACTAGCCTTCCTTCCCTCCAATTTGCCCAGTTGCCGGGCGTGTGGTTGGGGTTAGTGGTACTGTCTTTCGTTCCATAAATTGATTATTACCTTATTTGATCGCTTTGAAATACTGTTTTGTTGAATTTGATCATCCTAGTATTGCAAAATGATATTCTAATCTTCTGAGTGAACTTATGAATTGGTTAGCTCATAGCTTTTACATTATTGTGTATATCTTTCCATATTTTCTTTTTCCAAGCTCTATTAAGTAATATTTTAACTACATGACATTCTGTGACTTCTTATTACATATATCATATATTATTTATGATCTTCACTTGAGGTGGAAGCTTGTTGAGTTGCTTTTGTTCCTTTTGCAGATTTTTTTTTTTTTATTTTTTATTTATGTAACAACACATTTAAGCAAGAAAATCTTGTCTTTTCTAAATAAGATCTTTTTCATTTCTGCATTTGGCTTCGTGCTTCTTGATATGCCTTTGTTAAAGTTTCTATACACATTTATTCTGAAAGTAGGCATTCTTTACTTTGAATATTTTTAGCACTTTGGTCCTTCCCCTTTCCCACCCTCGAAGAAAAACACAAATTCAATCAGAATAATAATATTGTTCTTCATTTCGATTTAAGTATTTTATGCCATATGTGAAATTATAGTGTAAATTTACCATGTATGGCACATTGAAATATTGAACACCGATCCAGTTGGTTACCAATAACTGATGCACCAATTTAGAAAACCTTGGAGAATAATGGTTTCAGTGAATTGGCTTTTTGCAACCATTGGTGTTTCTTGATTCCATGCCAATTAAAAACAACAGGTGTTCTTTATTCTCTAGTTTTTGAGTTAATAATATTTCTTGGTACATTTACTTGTTTTGAGTTCACCATCTTGTCATAAATATATGGGTTCAATTAGTTAATCACTTAGAAAATCTTGGTCTGGTTTCGTCCTCTTGCGATTGTCACTTATGTCTTGATTCTAGTTTGAAGCATGGAACCTCAAATGATTTTTGGTATTGGCATCATTGTTCTCCCATGAAATATGGAATGGGAAAAAGACAAGATGGACCATTCATTTATTAAGTGGAAGTCTAATATCATGCATATTTCTAAGGATGATGGTCTACTTACTGAAGTGTACAACTCCATGTTAAAAATAATTTGGGCAAGTCATTGTTTGCATATTGGAAATTTTGCGCATTAGTTAGCTTGTGCATTCATATTTCATATATTTTTATATTCTCTTCCTGTGTTTTTTGTCTCTTTAAAAGTAGACCACACAGGATTATTCCTAAAAGAAGCATCAGTATGGACTTTCACAATCTTGAGTTTGTAGTGTTGTGAAGTCTTAAGGATCTAAAAGATTTTGGTAGGTCTTGACTATCTGATCAGCATTTGCAACTGCATATAGTCTTTTCATAGTCAGCTGATTTTATGGACTTACATTGGGTATTGGTCCTTCAGAGGTTAATCGTGCCATGCTCTTACTTCCCTATTTGAATAAATGAGTGCCCATTTGCTTTGGTGCTTATTCTATGTCAATGATATAGGTGTTTTATCTATTAGCTATCAATTTGTATTGTATCAATCAAATGGTGACCTACAAAACTCTTGCAAATTGCATGCTAAATTTCTGGGGAATTTGATTGTTCAATCTTACATAAGTTGTTTGTTGATTACTTGAGATTATTTTCTTCTGTTTCTATGTTGGCTTTCTTCTTTTGATGATTTTTGCATCAGTGATCATCTTGGCATTCAAATCGCCTTTCAAGAAATATTAGACCAATTCCTAACAGGTTAATTGACAGAGATGTTTTTGTACATCTAGTGGAACTGAAAGTAAAGTAGGCTGTTACTCCATTAATTACTGAGTGGATTGGCATTCTTTGTCAACAATCCATATTCTGGTTGACTTGGCCTGGAGTTGTAAAATTATTGATTAAATGAAGGGTACAACAAGCTGATGCTCCTGAGGGAGAAAGAAAATTATCACCTTTTGGCCTTCATTGGATGAAAACTTCCAAAGTCAAAAGTAATTTCTTAAAATGTTATAACTTGAAAGTAACATCATATCAAAACAAACATGTTACAAGTAATATTCTTTAGTAAAATACGATTTGGTGGGGGACATATTTATTTGGAGTTTGAGAGAGGAGATTATCCAATAGAATAGCTAGATAACATGCTGGACTGAAGATGGGAAAATTGATTAGATCAGCAAAAGGAGATTTGTTCACATGTAGATTAAATACCGATTTTATCATGTCATAAAGTTGGGCATGCAGTTTTCCGGTTGGTTTTTTATCTGCCCTTTTGTTAATTTTTTTTGGGGTATTAACAAGAGAACTTGTGAAGAATCTGAAGATTAAGTCTTCTAACGACCGTTTTCCATAAACATGAGGCATTTGATGATCATCTATAATGTTCAACATCAGGAAAGTATTCTTGCTTCTTTTGGAGCAAATATTGTGATCACATGATCACCAAACCGAATTACCAGTAAGAAAAAAGAAAATTTTAATTTAACATGAATGTTGTTTTCATACTGTTCAATAAGCTTCTCTTTCAATGTAATTATTATTATTTTTATTTTCTGTTGTCCTTTTATGCAGCACATCATTCCATTAACAACTAAAGCTGCTCTTAAAATTTATTGTAAACAATGATAATATTTTTATGGGTGGAATTCTGCTGTGTCCTTGAATAAGGTTAATTCTCCATTGTCCCCTTGCAAGAAATGTATTGACGAAGAATAATTTAAAGATTGTTTCTAATTTGTTATCAGCCGTAGATTAGTTGGATAAAGGTTGTAGTACTGTGGATTTGCATTTCCAAGATGGTATGCTTGACTTTTCATCTTCATGGACTTCGAATAAACCCTGTAATTTGAGGTACTTTTTGGTGATCAACATTGATTTCATTTGCCTATGTTGTTTTAAAATGTTTTAGGGCAAAAAACCCACATAATATGGGCTTTTGGAAATCTTCACTAGCAAATGTCACTGAACCCATTGACATGTAATTTTGCAGGTAAATGGCTACTCTTCACACAAGTATCGGGCAAACTTCCCATCCTAAATGGTATTCAAAAGCTGATGCACCTTGTTCCCCAAGACTTGGAGCTTAAAGGGGTTCATTTTTATGACAAAGGTATGGGTTTCAATAGCTAGATAATATCAATAAAATAATTACTGGACCACCGAGAGAGTAAAGATGGAGTCAGCATATCATACCTGATCTTTTCCTGGATCCTAGGATTCCAAAGGTAATAGCTTCAGCATCTTTTAATGGACAGCTTGAGTAATACTAATGAATATCTTGATACTTTTTTGCTATCTACTTTGTATATTTATTTTTCTTTTGAGATACATTGGCAATATGAAGCAGATCTCTTTTAGTTTTGTATTAGCTAATACAAAGCCATCCTTAATGCCAATAAGATGATATTATCATCTTATGAGGCTATCCTGCTCAGCAGATGCTTTTGATGGAGAACTTCATGTGATCTTCTTAGCAATAATGGTTAGTGCCGTTGGTCAAATATTTGTTAAATAGCATTCTATCTCTTCTAGTTTAATTGAGGTTATCATCCCATTGCCAATAGAAATCTGGTCAAGTGGTAGATTAGGTAAACCCATTTTCCATATATCTGATTCTTATGTATCTCCCAATATCTGCTTGAATGATGCATCCTCATCTTTCTTGGTACAAATATCATGCCTCAATTTGCCCAGACAATGGCGTATTTAAAGAAGCACTTTTATCACTGCATACCCTTGGGATTAAAGGTAAAAATTGCTGATTGCTGTACCATATACACAATCTGGAGGCTGGAAGCAGTGCATAGAGTGTTGTAGTAGTTGCAATTAAAATCTGACAGGTGAATTTGTTGCATTTATCATCAGTAGCTCGTTATCAACACATTGATGACCTCTTTAGTAGGTACACGTTTGGGATTGCCTTCTGCTTCAGCTTGGGAAAATGGGAAGGCTTGGCTTCTGATATGAAGTATATCTAACACAGTATAAATATACATGTGGTTATGGTCCACCTCTGGTGAAACTGATTAAATCTATTGGAAGCTCTCTCTCTCTCTCTCTCTCTCGTATTAAATGACATCAGATGCCTGAAGTATCTCTTGTTCACTACCCCATTTGAAACCAATATATTCTTCTTGATAACTTCAATTAGGGTATTTTATTCTTTTTGGACCACAATTTGTCCTTGAATAACATAAACACTAAAAGATATTTATTGTGAAATATATGAGTATAAAACATATGGCTTGTAATTGGTTGCCTATGTGCCTTTATTACATATTTCAGCTTCTACAGTGAGGGGATATTTCTGGTTACATTTTCCTTTTATGTACAAGCCCTTCTTGGTGTAGATGTACCCTTAGTTTGGAAACATAGATACACAAAAGACTGCAGAGAAATGATTTAATTTAGAGGGATGCAATTGAAACATTTCAAAAGACAGGGACATAAATGACACATTTTTATATTCATAACTGGGACACAGTTGACACATTTTGATATTTTTGGAGGACTAAATTGCCATTGACTTTTTCTTTAATTTTTTTTAAAATTTTTCATAAATGAAATATCACCAACGAAAAATATGTTGATCCACCAAATTAAAGATGATGCTACACTGGATGGAAGACTTTGTAGAAGATAAAGTAACAGGTATATGGTTAGTTTTGTTCTTTTATTTTATTTTATTTTGAAAATTTCCATTTATAATTGTTTTACAACTCTATCAAAGCACGTGTTTTTATTTTTTATCTTTTTTTTTTTGAAATTTCTGTCTATATCTGTATTAGATATTTATCAAAATCTAGAAATAAGGAAAAGTTCTGAAACTTGAAAGATGTTTATCAGAAAAATTTAGGTAAAAGTTTTAAAACATAAAAGATAGGTATAATATCTAATTAGGAAACTTTTTAAAGCTCAAGAGAGCTCCTCTTGATCTAGTGGAGACATGTTTAACTACTGCTCCCCTTATACTGGGAACTCTCAGTTTCTCAGTACTAATGGGGATATTCCACCTAGAGAAGAAATTTAATTGACTGGTTTATAGTAAGGTAAGGGTTCTTTTGGGTGTACTAGAGTGAAACCCTAATTGCATCTAAGGGACTTTGGAAAGGGAACAAACAAATATATATGAAACTTTTCTGTCAACTGGATGTCCTTGAGAGCTGGAAATACTGAACTAGGGTCTTTTTAGTTTTCCTCAGTATTCTGAACTAGGCTTATGTCAACGATTTTGGTTCCATTCCTATTTGCGTATGTCCAAGGTGTTAGTGATTTGAAAGACTATGAGAAAAGATGGAACTTAGACAATACCTGGGTGTTGTATTGTGGGGACATATTTGAGTAGTGATGTGAATGTCGGCATTCTACTTTATGATACCTTGGAATGGATGCTTTGTAACTATTTTTAACATGGCAGACCAACCATTGTGAAAGATTGAGATATGCAGCACATTATGTTGATATGTTGAAGGATTAAAAGTTTTGTCTTATAAATATTTTTTAAGGACATTTTGTGAATATTTTATTTTTTATTCTCAGTTTTCAATCTTCTTTTGTTTGAAATGTAAAAATTGCAATTTATTAACAGGATAATGTCAATAAGTACCGTAACAATTCGAAAGAAAAAAAAAAGGGAGCAAAATTGAATGATATAAATAGTAGTATAACCATTTTATATGTTGAGTTTAGGGGAGGGATGAGAGGAAAAGTAAAAATTGCAATTTATCAACAGGATAACGACAATAAGTATTGTAACAATTTGACAAAAAAAAAAAGGAGTAAAATTGAATGATATAAATAAAAATATAACCATTTTACATGTTCAGTTTGGAGAAAGGGTGGGGGGGGGGGGGGGATAGGATGTAACTTTTTATTTTAGATTTTTATAACTTTCAAAATTACATAATGCCCATTTTATCATTCCATATCAACATTGTCTATTTAAGAAACTGAAAGAGAGTTGTTATCACATGGTTTTCTTTGTTAGCATTTTATCAGTTTATGGTTCATCTTTGGTAACTACTAATGCTGTTGCCTAAGTCGTCCTCAATCCATTTGGTACGAATTGGCACATGGTTGATGATTGAGTTAGAGGGGTAGTGGCTGAAAGCAACTAGTGAAAAGACGAGGACTCTTCCACTTGCTATGGGTAATCAGTTTTCACTGATCAGTAAATCTGCATACCTCTATTTCTAAAAAAAAAAAAGAAATTGCATACCTTCTCTCTCTCTCGATGTTGGAGATTCTGGGGTGTGAACTTTGGCTTTTTGAAATTACGAGTCACAAGCTTCATTGTTAGTCTATTACTTTAATAGTGACATAATATTTTGTTACATGATCTTTTCATTACTTAATTTTCTATAGATTTAGTATAATTTTGACACGAGGAATAAGTAATGGTGGCCTTTTCTCTGGCCTATGCTACAGCATTATTAATAAAGTGTGCAGAAGACAAAAGTGCAAGACAAAAATTATTCTCGAGCTCACATTTGGCAAAATGAGATGAGATATCCACTTCATGGTATGAAGTTTTGTCAATCAGAGTCTATTTTGCCTGTGCACTCTTGGGAATTACAACTTTGTCTCGAACCTCTGTTCGTATGATTCCTTGCCAAATGGCATGCAGTGACACAGTTCACCGTTTAATTTTATTGGTTCTGTCTTTTTAATGCTGCCTTCTTAATAAATTTATGCATCCCTATTGAAAATCGCACGTGAAACCAAAGCATAGTCTGGTAATATGACAAAACTTACCGTTTGTTGTGAAGTATGTTTATTCGCTTTATCTTGCTCTCATTTCAAAGCTCTGGGTGGATGGTCATTTACTTGATGGCACAGTGAGACGCATTTTGCTCTCGTTTCGAAGCTATGGATTTATTAAAATGGATGATTCTTTACTTGAGCACATATAATATGTGTTCACGTACTTGTATATATTCTGAAATGATTGTTTCCAAAATTATTGTTATTGATAAATTGATGGGAAAGTAAACCAAAAAAAAAAAAAAAGAAAGTATTTTTTTCTTCTAATTCTTGCTTGTATTGTTGTGTGGAGAAACTTTAACGACTGCTTGGTCGGTGGCGCCATTTGGCTGGTGAGCTTGATTTCACTCTCACAGCGGAACAAGTACACGGGCCTTCCCTCTATAGGTGAGCTTTGGATTTGATGCTTTTTAAAAAAAAAAATTTAAAATTTTTTAAATTTGTTGGGTTTTGTTTGTAGCTAAAATAAAAATCATTTTTCCAACCTTTATCAAGACTACAGATAGAGTCGTCTGGGCATTGTTAACTGATATAAATTTACTCGAAATGTGACTTGTTTTCTTTTGTTATTGAATCTTTAACTTATGTATTAGTTGATAAAAGATATTAATATTCGTGATTTTAACTCATATGGTGTTTAGAAGAGACGAATTTTAATATTTGTGTTTATTTTTTACTTTATTCTTCGAACGTGAGCGCAAAACTCTGCCCTGAATATTTATAGATTCGTGTATATTAAAGTAAAAAAAGCAAGACTACAACCTGGAAAAAGAGGTTCATCAGTATATATCACCATCTAGCAGCGTATATATTTGCATTTTGTACCTTGAAAAAAAAAAGGAATTGTTTAGCTTAACAGAGTTGATTAGACATTGTTCATTCGCTTTCAATTGCATTGCGTACCTTAAAACATGGATTAGGAAATATCTGTTTGCAAAGTTGATGATGTTCATGTGGTTTGAATCAAAAGGAGCCGGGTTGTTGCTGTCTCTTCGATTTGAGAGATGGGATTTTCTAGTTGCCCAAAACCTTTGCCTTTTCCCTTATCCTGTAAGTGAAGTTGGCAAATGATTCGATTGTTTTGGGTCTATATGTAAATGCTAGTGCTGGAACTGTTCACTACATTGACAGATTCACCTTTCGGTGATCCATTTGTTTCATTGTATGTCCTAGTGTCCTTTCCGGTTTGCTTTAAGCTTTCCAACAATTTCAAGAATTGCAAAATAAATAATACTAATTGTAAAAGCTCTTTAAACAATTGAGACTGTTCTTTTTGTTTCTCAAGGTTACCAGAAAAACAACCACCCAATGCATTCTAGCCGAACCTAGAATTGGACACTCTCTGCAAATATATTACTTATTAGAACCACATGTTCTTTTCTTCCTCTTTTTGGTTGGAGCAGAGCAGCTGGGGCCGTTTGACACGGATCTACCAACCCTAGTATAGCAAATACACTGTACATATACTGATGGGAATGTAGCCACTAGCCAGATGAGGGCTTTTGGAATCTAAATACAGATTTAACCGATCAACCTGTTCGTCTAATGGCTAAGGATTGAATCTTAGCAGGCAGACCATTTAGTGACATTTGATTCGGTGGGTTTGTTCAATTTTTATGTAAGGTCAAAGAGAATAATTAACATCAATTATCTCAACTCTGCGTTCGTGTTTCTTTGCGCTTTTATACCATAATTTGATGCATAATCGAGAATCAACAAAGCTAAAAAAAAAAAAAAAGAAAAAAGAAAAAGATTCCATCTTTTGTTCCTGTTTAAGATTGTCTTTATTCGTTTAATTTGTATTGTAATGCATCAAACGTATGAAAGCACAATGAATAAAATGCTTGCCTAAGTCTTAGATCAGTTGGCGTCATAGCGCACGCAACTCCCTTTTATAACATGTTAGCTTCGTCATTCTATAGCAAGACTATCGTGAAAACACTAGATGTCTATATCAGTACCTTACAGAGTTCTAGTACTTTACATCAGTCCATCCACTAATTAGATTTTACCCACCGATCTTCTGCATAAATTCTCAGGAGCTCTCTTGCAGGGAATTTTGGGCCGTAAAAGCAAATTTATGTGCGGCGGCAACTCAGGTACTCGTATCTCTTTGGTTGAGATTTTTTGATGAATATTTTCTTCGGTTGAATCATGTGCCATGTTATTTTCCTTCAGGCAACACTTGACAAAGCAATTTGTTGTTGAAATCATCAGGTCATAATCAGAGGCAGGAATTTCCTACCTCAACATCAATAAACAAGCTGCCTGTTTGGCCCAGCACACAAACGTCCACGCTCGCAATTAGGCAATCGTTTTCGCAAACCAAGGCAGGTAATTTTTATAAATCTAAAGTTTGTTTCTGGCCGTAGAAATTTACTGCATGGACATCTGGACTAAGTTTTGACTCTCTGTGCCAACCTCCATGGCACTCCGGATGTAAATATATCACAGAATTGGAAACCCGTAGCTTTCTCTGTTTCTCCTGAGTTGAATATACGTGCATTGTTCCCTAATTCTTACACCCCATCACTTTCACAAATGAAAATGCATGCTGAACTTTCATCTGTGGCAACAGAATTTACTAGATTTCAGTTCAAACGTCATATCTAAAATAGATAAGGTAAACACTGCAGCAAAATAATAGTAGAAACTTATTTTTAAGTGAAAATCAATAAAAACATATATAAAAAATAGGAAAAATTACCTAAGTAAATACTCTTTAAACCTTTTCAAAAATATAATCCTCAAAAGGCATAAGATCGGACGCCCACATTGGTCGGCTCCACGATAAAAAAATAGAGATACCTCGGAGATGTGTACTTCTTGACAAGATAGAAAAGCCTTCTCACGATGTCTTTCACGAGGAAATTCGTACGAAGGGATTCGAACTTGAGATGTCTTATCCTCCTCAACTCATCTTTAATGGAATGTCCTAATTTGATTTGGTTCAAAGACAAAGTTTACCGTAAGTAAATATCACGTTAATAAGTAAATATCACTTATCTTATTAATTTAAAAGATTAATATTAAGGTTTATGTCTTTAAATTTAAATAAAAAATATATTTATTTCAGTAAAGTAGTCATTCATTTTGCATATTTTAATATAGAAATTTGGAGATTGACAAAAGGAGATTTACTTTCACCCCTTTGTTAATCTTTGTCTCAATTTGGTTCATCGAACCTGTGAGTGCGTACTTCTGTGGCCATTCCATCCATGTTACTCCATAATGATAGAAAAGATTCGTTCATGGGGCAACACTTAGATTTTACTTGGACGTGCATTTACATCATATTATGTATTATTATTATTAGGGCATCTTCTGCCTAACAGTTGAATTTTCTATTTTCTCACTCCTCCGTTTGGTCTACAATATGATCATAGCTTAAAATAATCACCATTTTGCAATAGATGAACAATATTTCTTTCTTAGCTAGAAAAGAGAACTCAAAATTACACTCTTAACATATTAATAGCAAAGATAGTGGCCTACGGGAAATACTCATTTAAAGGGCCTTTGATTCATCTATAGGCAGGAAGATTTTGAAGGCATAAGCGGTTATATATTGTCTAAAAAGTATAGAGCAAAATCATTATAAAACAAAATTCTTATTTTAATTCGAATATTTTAAAAGAATTATTTTTTAAAATTTTGTAATGTTACGCAAGATGATTTGATATAACAGACGTGTTAGAATTTCTCACTTATTTGAAGCTTTGTCTTGCTCCATGTACAGTCACAATTGTTTGGTTGGACAGGTCCTGTATGGGGTCCTATGGGTAAGAAGTTCACCCAGGAAACATAATTGAACTAGAAAGAACAAAGCTGTATTGATTACAACATAGTAAGCAATAAAAAAAGGAAAGCCTTGCTGCAACATGACAACTTGCCTTCATCAGTAGGCACACTGCCGAGTGTTTTGTGACCATTTTTATACAGCCATAGTGGGCACAAATGAAAGCATAGTAGCACGTGGTCGAATGTGTACAAATATACATTACATACATGATATTATAATATTAGATTAGATGGTGCAGAAAGATGCGTTTTCTAACTGACTTTTTTTCCTTTAGCCCTTGCGTTATCCGTGCCCTTAACTTCTTTTCTTTTGCATTGGTCTCCTTCTATGTTTTTAGATATTGCGAACCTTGATAACAGTGACGTTTGTATTGCTTGCTGCACCTTATATACTCATGTGGTTCAACTTCAACATGTCCTTTTCTCTATTATACAAATGCGTTATAATAATAAATTCTAAAGATGGCACATACAATTTGCTCTCTAAATTCCACCCTTTAATTGGTCTTCTTCGTGTTTAATTTCATCATCTTTCTATCTTTATCCATCATCCATCCATGGAGATGGATTCTTCTGCAACTAATTCCTGGTGCTTCAGGTCTTTTCACTTCTCGTGCTTCCTTATCCTCTCTTGCACTGTGGTCTTTCTTTTTATTATCCTCAAGTGCTTGGTGAGGCCAAGAATTTGGTGCAATTGTGCAGTTTGCAACACTTACGTTTCTTGCAGTTGGTCAATTAAGTTTTTGAATTTATGTGATTGGTACACTCATCTTCTCCAAAACTCGTCTTCTGAAACTATTCACATACACGTGCTTGGTAACACAGTCACTGCAAATCCGGAAAACGTTGAGTACATACTCAAGACCAAGTTTGAAAATTTCCCGAAAGGGAAGCCTTTTTCGACCATCTTGGGTGACTTTCTTGGCCGGGGCATATTCAACGTCGATGGTGATTTGTGGAGGTTTCAGAGGAAACTGGCCAGTTTAGAGCTTGGACGATTCTCTATACGATCATATGCGTTTGAAGTTGTTCACCATGAGATCCAACATCGCCTTATCCCCCTTTTGTCATCCGTGGCAGACAAAGAAGATGGCATACTGGATTTACAAGACGTATTTCGAAGATTTTCTTTTGATTGTATTTGCAGATTCTCGTTCGGGCTGGACCCCAAATGCCTAGAATTGTCCTTGCCCCTCTCGGAATTCGCTGTCTCCTTTGACCTAGCATCAAAGTTATCTGCAGAGAGAGCCATGACTGCTTCTCCTCTCACCTGGAAGATCAAAAGGATGCTGAACATAGGCAGCGAGAAGGAACTGCGAAGAGCCATCAGGATTATCAACCTACTTGCCAAAGAGGTCATCAGACAAAGGCGAAAATTAGGGTTTTCAAAACACAGAGATCTTTTATCGCGATTCATGGGTATCATCAAGGACGAAACCTACTTAAGAGATATTGTCATAAGCTTCCTTTTGGCCGGGCGAGACACAATTGCATCCACTTTGTCGAGCTTTTTTTGGCTTATGGCAAAACACCCTGAAGTGGAGGCAGCCATTCAAAGTGAGGCTGATCAAGTCATTGGCCCCAGTGAAAAGCTCTCAAGCGTTGAACAATTGAGGCAACTCCATTATTTGCATGCTGCTGTATTTGAGAGTATGAGGCTATACCCGCCGGTACAATTCGACTCAAAATTTTGCTTGGAAGATGATATCTTACCTGACGGAACCTTTGTCAAGAAGGGTACGAGGGTTACTTATCATCCTTATGCCATGGGGAGGATGGAAAGCATTTGGGGCTCAGATTGCCTAGAATTCAGGCCAGAGAGATGGTTGAAGGACGGTGTGTTCTTTCAAGAAAACCCTTTCAAGTATCCAGTGTTTCAAGCTGGACTTAGGGTCTGTTTGGGTAAAGAAATGGCTCTAGTGGAGATAAAAAGCGTAGCAGTGTCACTGTTACGGCAGTTTCGCATGGATTTAGCTGAACCACAGCACACCCCCCGCTTCTCTCCTGGTCTCACCGCCACCTTCCGTGGTGGTTTGCCAATATTGGTTTCAAGAAAGAAAATTAGCTCCACTGCAAGTCCAATAACCCTAGTTTCGCCTGTACTGCAGTAAGTTATCGATCTTCTACTCAATTGTTATGATATACGAGTCCATTGATGAATTGCCCCTGGTAGTCCACATTGAAACCGGCCAAAAAAATGTATTTTTTGTACAGGCCGGCGTTTCACTTTGATTTCCAAATATTTATTGGGTGGCCGGGTGTGTAGTTGCTGTTTCTTGATTGTAAACGATACACCACCTCGACTACAAAAGAGCTGTAGCATATGAATTTAAAGTACACCATATCTTCCCTGTTGTCCGCTAATGCCATCGGCAAGTACGAAAATTTTAATATTAGAGACTTAATGTCATTCTATTATAATAGTAGTTCCTCCCATGTGTTAATTTTTCATTGATTAAAAGTTTTCATGATTCCATCCGGCAAAATATCACAAGTCTAAGCAATTTCTAGTTGCCAAATAATGTTCTTGACTCTGTTTCCTTTCTTCTTTCCACCGGGCTCCGTGTGTTTGTTAGTACTGGGAGCACCAGCTTTCTCAGCAGACCGATGCTGTTAGTATACGTACAGTATGGGAGGGCTAATTCAACACGTTAGAAACAAGTGTCTTGAGAAGTTGAGGGAAATTCTTACATACACTTAAGAGCGAGCTGTAAATGAATCGAACGTTCGCGAACAAAAGTTCATTCGAGCTCGTTCGTGTTCGAATAAGACTCGTTCATTTAATAAACGAACTCGAACACGAACTTTAGCTCGAATAATAAACGAATGAACTTGAACATGTTCATGAACATATTCGAACATTCGCGAACATATTATATATTTTTTAAACTTAATTATATGATAGTAATTATTTTATTTATATTTTATAATATTAAAATTTATTCTTAATAAATCTTACTCCGCAGTGATTGACTTGGTCTGATATTTTATACAAAAGTAAAAATTAGAATATAATAATAATATAATAAAAATAAAAAATATGTGGGTCCCATAATACTTTATGTCAAATCTAAGAATATAAATATAATATATGTGGGGTATATTGATTATTTTATAATAAATTGTATAGTAAAAACTTTCCTTTTAAGGAAAGTGTCAAATTTAATGGGATATCCTAAAATAGTAAGTAGGTCAATTTTAATGGGACGGATGGAGTATATTATAATATTAATATTAATAATATTTATTTAATATTATAATATTCAATTATTTTTAATTAAAATTTGAATTATTATTTTTATAAATTTTAAAATAAAAAATATAAAATAAACGAACTCGAACAATTCGAACTCGAATGTTAATCGAGTTTTTTGAACTCGAACTTAAACGAACTCGAACATTATCAAACAATAATCGAACGAATTCGAACACGAATTCGAGCTCGAATAATAAATGAATGAACTCGAACCGCGTTCGATTATATTCGAACTCGAGCTCGAAAATGTGATGTTTGGTTCGTTCGTGTTCGAATACAACTCTATATACACTCGGTGCACTTGCATCGAATAATTGAGATGTTGTATTACTTGTACTGAAAGTTATACATTTAATATTATGTATAATTTTATTAATAGATGGTATCAATATATCGATATATATGTATAACGAATACTTTTAAATTTTTTCGTTGTACTTAGATTTTATGAATAAAGTGACTTTCCAGAGAATTGCCAGCCTTTCGTTGGAAGATTCAACTACAGGATGCAATATACTAGTCCCCAAACAAGGGCAACAATCTTTAGCAATTGGTCTAACCTACAGTATGGGATCAACATATTAGCTTGACAGGATAGCTCTAGTCCTGTCTTGGTTGGCTGAAATGGCAAATGTAGGGTAGTAAAATCATCTAACTTAAATAGTACAATACGTATTGTCAACATAAAACTTTTAAATATTCTTAAAGTTCTTGTGATTGAAGTACATAATCAGCATGTTATTCATATTTTTAGAAATTTTATGTTTCACTTTTTCTACTTTAGAAAATATTGTGGCCATTCAGATATAGGTGCATTTCATGGGAAACATGTGCCATGGCTACATGTGGTATGTCGCAGAAGGGCTGGGAATCCTCAATGACAAATGCAGGCAAACAGGTAGATAGGTACGAGTGACAGTTGGACATAGTAAAGTTGGGACAATATCGTACATAAGAACGAATTCACATGTGTTAGCAGATTGAAGATGACTCCATGAGAACAAAGGTCGTCGTGTCGGCAAATTAATAGGCAAATTTAGAGGCCATTGTGAAATTTCATCTTCAAATATATTCACTCGTCCGTCTGAAAAGTGAAAAGAAGCGTTCATGGCTTCTTTCAAGTGAATGATTTGCTCAAGAAAACACGTGCTTTGGTAGCCTACCATCTTGGTATATCTCAAAAGGTTCAATTACCCTGTGATTGTCATTTTTATGGGTCATCCCCACGTTAAAATATATAATTTCCAGTAGGCCCGAGACGTTTCACGTGATTCTTTATTATGCTTGGCAAAGAACGAGTCGAAATAATAATTTATTTATTTGAATTGTATTAAGAAAGATAAAATAATGAAAATCTTTTTATTTTTTTATTTATTAAAAAACAGGTCTCGAAGGAGGAAGGTAAAAAAAAGACTGAATATGAGAAACTCAAAGGCATATTGAAGAGATCTTGATTATCCTTGTGGTTTCATTTTCCTTCATTTATGGGATGGATTTGAGTTCACGAGCCGTCTTTTGACAAAATAAAAAAATAAATTGCATATTGTGAGAACCTTCAATGAATGTTTTTAGACTTTTTTTTTTTGTGAAAAAAACAATTATTCATGCATATAAAGCAGGAAAAGAAAAACTCCTTTACATAATAAATTTATAACAAATTTAATTAAAATTTATCATTTAATAAAAAATATTTTTAACTATTTGGGTTACTAAATTACCATACAACAGTCAAGGCTGACACACACGCGCACGCACACTAAATTAGCCCAAGGCCATTCTCGACTTGTTCACTCTCATGAAGATGTGCAGGCTTATACGGGTAGCCCGTCTCACAGTGCAAAACGAGCCCAGAAGTGCGGAAATTGGGCTGTTTTTTGAAGAGGACTGGGACTGCTACTGCTATATAATTCTACATTTTAAAATAAATATTTAATTAATTACTATATATTATGATCTTAGGTGAACATTCAGATTTGAATCTCACTGTAAACGTAAAATTTTATAATTAATTGGTTGTATTATAAAAGGATAATGAGACATTGGGACATTGGTTTATTAAAGACAATACCCTCATCAAGGTGCTGGAAGGACAATGAAGAAATGGCCTTTGGTCTTACTATACTTTTGATAAAGTATCTTATTGAATCCATTCTTTTAGTTATACGGCACCATTAGAGAATGCAAATATGGTTATGGGGGAAAAAAAACCAGAATTTCGTCTTGTAATTTGAACTTATAATCTTAGAATTTTGCTCGAATATATTAACCTTCATAAACTTACATTTGGTTGGGCATTCGTCTAATAACCTAGTTGGCTGTGGATTTTGATTTAGCAAACCTGTTTTTGATCAATTTCAGTTACATGAGCCAAATGTTGTGTTATAGCTTCAAGTGCAATACTAAGCATATATAGTTCTAGTTCGAATAAGATTATATTGTATTGATTAAAAAAAAAAAAATGTACGCTTCAATATAATTTCGAGATTCAATCAACATCCCTTCTCCGAAAGTATCAAGTAATAATTTTCATAGAATTCAGGTCTGATGATTTTGCCAGCATGGGGATGAAAAATAAGACGCTGTTCATCTTGTGTGTTCCATTTGAATTAGAAATTTTGAAACTGCAAGGAATTGAATTCTTCTCTATTCACTGTTAGCTAGTTGGCCACTTTCATTTGTGAGCATGGGATTTACATTTTCATCAATCAGTACAAAAGTTCCCACTTTATATACAAAATGCAGGACAAGTGCTAATCCTTAATGGCTACAAAAAATTAGGAACGCCTTTTAACAACCCCATTTCATCTTTTTTCACAAACAAGTAATTTTCTTAGCTGTTTATGATGCTTTTCTGCCATGAAAACCTTTTCCTTTCGACAGATGAATACAATTCTGCTCTGATGGAGCCCTCTTCCGAGATAGAAAGGGATGATCTGAATTATGTATATAAAGTATAACAGAGGATATATTAAAAGTAAATGCTTATGATACCATCTAGTAAATTGACGGAAAAATGTATTCTATGAACTCATATATATATAAAAAATTGCTAATACATAAGAGTGATAAATCATAAGTTATTAATAATTTCTCCACGACAATTATTGTGTTCCAATTTAGTATGATTGCGTATCGCGCCAATCAAACATGACCTGAGATTGTCCCTTTCCACACTCTTTCAACTATTTAATAGCCAACTCTCCCACGCTAATCAATTGAAGGTGCACTAATTGTGTTGTGGCAGAAAATATGAAAATGCATTTGAAGGGCTTAATATTCTTTTTCTTCTGCAATCTGTGTTTCGCAGTTACCCTCATCGATGGGTCCAATAACGATGAGAGAAAGGTAATCCCCAATGATCACTTCTTTCAACTTTCATGTCCCATGCACTAAAGCTGGATACAACACCATCATCTGGCTCTTTATGTCAAAATCTCAAAAAGAATGTCTTGGGGATAATTTTAGCTTCCATGTTAGTTAGACCAGCATACGACGCAGCCTTTGCACTTCCCATCAGACACATCCCTTCATTCTTGATGTTGAATTGAAAGTTTTCTTGTCTTTTTTTAGACCATATATTTGGCTATTAAGCAAAAGCTAAAGTTTCTTTAACATTGAGATCTTTATGTATGATAATGGCAGCCATACATAGTCTACATGGGGGAGCTGCCGGAGAGTGCTATATCTCTGTCGGATGTTCACCACAACCTGCTGTTGCAGACAATTGGAAAGTAAGTGCAAACTAAAGTATGTTTGTTGATCTCTCCCTTTTGTTTTTTTTTTCTTTAGCCCCCTTCTATTTTTGAAATGTGTAATTCAATGAAGAAACAAAAATGCGTTCTAAAACTTTTCTTTGTTTAAGTTTCAGTGAGGACATAGCAAGAGAATCAAAGGTACATAGCTATGGACGAAGTTTCAATGCTTTCGCGGCAAGACTGTTGCCTCATGAAGCTAAAAGCCTTTCACGTAAATGAATCTTGAATGACACTTGTTAATGCTTAGAAATAATTTAGTTTACTTCTGAAAAAGACAAGTCATTTACAACAAGCCGTTTACGTAATCCATGTTGCTCTTGCAGAGAACGAAAATGTTGTTTCAGTGTTTCGCAGTCAGATGCGACAGCTTCAGACAACAAGATCATGGGATTTTCTTGGAATGCCTTTGAGTGTTACAAGGAGTGCTGGAGCAGAGAGTGATATCATTGTGGCTCTCCTTGATACAGGTCATAAAAGATTGCTAGTAATACTTTCAACAAGATTGTTTCTTTAAGGTTGATAAAGAAAAGAACTGATATTTTTCCTTCATTCTTATACACCCACGCAGGAATATATATTCCATCACCAAGTTTCAATGATACAGGCTTCGGTCCTCCACCTCCAAAATGGAAGGGGAAATGTTTCAAGGGGCTTAACTTCACTGGATGCAACAAGTAATTCACTCTTTGTGTTCATATGTAATAAGAAAAAATAGCAAAACGATACAAGGGTCCTGTATTTATCTGCAAATTGTCACTGTATAACCTGGAAATGTTTGATTGAATGTTGTGAACAGCAAGGTCATTGGGGCACAGTACTTTAATTTAGCAGACGCAGCCACCAAGGATCAACTTTCTCCTGCGGACTATGATGGACATGGCACTCATACATCCTCTACTGCTGCCGGGATTGCAGTTCCTGACGTAAACTACTTTGGTATTGCCCAAGGGACTGCACGGGGTGGAGTGCCATTAGCACGTATTGCTTCTTACAAAGTGTGTTGGGATGTTGGTTGCCCGG
The DNA here is from genome assembly GCA_026120185.1 of Voacanga thouarsii. Classification (NCBI taxonomy): domain Eukaryota; kingdom Viridiplantae; phylum Streptophyta; class Magnoliopsida; order Gentianales; family Apocynaceae; genus Voacanga; species Voacanga thouarsii. The sequence goes on along the minus strand of JANUWF010001287.1, from coordinate 9,062,355 downwards.
ACGAGGACATCTTAGCAGCATTTGATGCGGCTATTGCCGATGGGGTGGACGTGATTTCAGTCTCCCTTGGACCAGGTCAGGCCGAGGAATACCTCAACGATCCTATAGCCATCGGAGCCTTCCATGCTATGAAGAAGGGAATATTCGTTGCTTGTGCAGGAGGAAATCAAGGGCCTGATCTATTTACTATTATAAACGTTGCACCGTGGATCATGACGGTAGCTGCTAGTACCACTGATAGGAAGTATGAAACCACGGTGGAGTTGGGCGATGGTAGGAGATTTTCCGTAAGTTCCTTAACTTCCATTTCCATCCTTAATTCTTTAATCTAGTTTGCAACTTTTTTCTTCAACTCCCTCGTCGTTAGGTGTATGTAATCGTTTCCTTTTAGGGTCTACATTCTCTTGACATATTTCCGATGAACCTTATGTACCCATTGTTAAATGGAGCTCGTGCAGCGAATGACAGTGTAGAACCCGGCAGAAATATCAGGTGTCCAGAGACAAAATGCCATGGTTAATTATTAATAAATTAAACATTGGCCAATATGAAGTATGATCTTATAAGGCAGTTCTGTTGCAGTGCTTGTGATACAGGGACTCTAAATGCAAGTAAAGTGAAAGGAAGCATCCTTTTTTGCCGTGGATATTGGTATCAGGACGACATGGTTAAAGATTTGGGAGGAGTTGGAACAATTATGTCTACTGATACAGAGGTTTTTCCGGCAATGCCTATCCTCACTGATTCACCATCAACAGTTGTAAATGTTAACGATGGTGATCAGATTGATAGCTATATCAACTCCACCAAGTACGTTTCACTTTCTAATAATTTTAATGATTATCTAATCTCGGAGACGTGAATATATTGTTAGGTTGCTAGATTGTTTTCACAAACATCTATAACAGGGAGGCAAAAGCGAAGATACACAGAACAAGAGATATTTTCAACGCAACTGCACCATTAATAGCTTCTTTTTCATCTAGAGGACCCCAAACGATATCTCTCAACATTCTCAAGGTTGAATTGATGTATTTGCTTCTTCCTCACGATCTTTCTCATATATTTCTCTCCCTCTCTGAACAAGTTTCAATCTTGGATAGCCCGACATCGCTGCCCCAGGAGTTTCCGTCATAGCTGCTTATTCAGGATTGGTTCCTATCATCGTGGAGCCACATGACAAGCGGAGACTGTTGTACTACCTCGAATCAGGAACTTCGATGGCTACCCCTCATGTTGCAGGTGCTGCTGCCTATGTCAAGTCCTTCCATCCCAACTGGTCACCGGCTGCTATCAAATCTGCTCTCATGACTAGTGGTGAGATTATTTTTCTCTTAAACCTTCACATTCACTCTCGTTCAAAATGGGTAGATAGCACTTATACGTAGATCGGAATTCACAAACAACCTCCATATTTATCCTCAACTAGCAAGGAGCCGTTCTATTCTATGAAATTATCTTGATACTGTTAAGCCTTCATCTATGTCTTATCCCTGCTGTATGTTCCAGCAAAACCTTTCAAGGCCAGGGTTAAAGGTGCTCCATTAGCCTATGGGTCAGGTGAGATCAACCCAGCAAGAGCAGTGCACCCTGGCCTAATCTATGACATCAACGTGGAGTCGTACATTAGTTTCCTTTGCAAAGAAGGCTACAGCAGCACAGATATTGGTAAATTAACAGGAAAAAATGAAAGCTGCTCGAGCTTTGAACCGGCAAAAGGAACTGACGGTCTAAATTACCCATCCATGCACATCCAACTTAACACTACAGAGATTTCGGCAGTTTTTTATAGGACAGTAACGTATGTTGGAGAAGGAAAATCAGTGTTCAAAGCAAAAATTCACTCACCAAAGAGTCTCTGCGTCACAGTTTCCCCTAATACTTTGGCTTTCAGCGAGCCATACCAGCAAAAGTCTTTCACCGTGACATTGAATGGAAAATTCGTTCAGGAGGTGACGTGGTATCTGTCAGCATTACTGGTGTGGAGTGACAATAGGCATAGTGTACAAAGCCCTATACTTGTCTCCAGGGCAAAATTATCGACTTGAGATATAACTCACATTTTATTCCGGAAACTGCAATGAACTAATGGTTGAAGGAAATTTTCTAGTGCATTTTTGCTCCCCCAAACCTGTTGCTTTCTTTCCATTACCGAGTTTTAGCAAAATACAGTACTAAATAGAGTGAGAAACCAAAACAAGGATCTTATAACCCTTCAATCTATAAATATCGGGCGTCATACTCTAACAATAGCAAGTCTTTTAATTTGGCTTTGATCCCCAACTTTCATCTCTTCAATTGACAGGAACTAAGAATACAGGGAAATAATTGATACCACAGGAAAAATACAGTTTAACGATGAAAATTAGTGACGGATTTTTTACTTTCGCTAATTTGCAACGAAACAATGATGGGAAAAAATATGTTGTTAATTAGTGACGTATTTGCAACGACCGTGAATCGGTCACTAATTAGCGGCACCAAAAAAACTACAATTTGAAAATAAAGTTTTTTTTTTATTTTTCAATTATTTGTTGCTAATCCATTATAATTTGCGATGAATTAGCGACGGATTTGTTTAATTATAATTTGACACTAAAAAAATGTAAAGTCATCGCAAATTAGCAACGGACTCATCTAATTATAAACTAATGTTAAAAAATTGTGAGTTTGCGATGACCGTGAATCCATCGCTAATTAGCGACGAAACTATGACAAAAAACCAAAATTTGAAAATATTAATTTTATTTTCTATTTATTTGTCGCTAACCCATCACAAGAGTAGTGATGGACACATCTAATTATAATTTAACACTAAAAAATGCATAGCCATTGCAAATATGTCGCTAATTAGTGATGCCAATTGTCTATCACTAATCCGACGCGATTTGTGATAGCTTAGCGATGGACACATCTAATTATAATTTAACACTAAAAGAATGCAAAGCCATTGCAAATCTGTCGCTAATTGGTGACAAATTTGCGACGGACTCATCTAATTATAAATTAATACTAAAAAATTGCAAGCCATTGTAAATTTGTCGCTAATTAGTAATGTTATATTGGGTCATCGCTGGTATGTTGCAAATTACTTGCAAATCCGTACCTAATTCACAATAAAATATACTATATAATTAATATAAAGTAAAAAAAATACAATATTATCAATAGCCCTGTGATAGAGTACGTACTCTCTCACAAAAGGTTGTGGGCTTGTTGTGTGAGTCTGAGCATTGCGTATGACATAATCTAATAATATTTTCGGCGGGTTGGACCGATTGGGCCAAATTCGGGCAACTAATTAATTATTTTTTAAAAAATTAAAGTTTTTTAGGGACAGCTTAGCGACAGATTTTAATTACAAATTTAATTACAATGTCATTAATTAAAATGATCATCGCAAATCCATCACTAATAAATGACCGTTGCAAATACATTGCTAATAGCTTGTGATGGATATTTCGTTCCGTCGCTATTTGCAATGCCAATTTTAGCAATGGTCAAATATGTCGCTAATCGAAATTGCTTTCTTCCTATAGTATGAAATGGAAATAGATCTCTTTATCATTCAATTGTTTTTGAGAGTATACTTCTTGGTTGATTTTCTCAAACAATTCAATAATAATACATTACTTTTTAAATAGTTTGACAAACAGATTATATGAAAATAATTTAGTGTGCTTATATTTGTTTCTTGTTTTTCCCACAACGGCAAATCATTCCTTCTTCCAAAAGAAGCTATTTGATTGAGGATTTCATTATCAAAGAATAGACTAACTGCTTTAATAGGTATATTATAACTTGCAAGGTCATTATAGAATCTGGTTATTGCTTTCGGTTGCTCATGAACATTTCAACTTATGTTAAGTTGAAATAAAGGCTGATTTTTTTTCAATAAAACCAATAAAAATATTCTGAATTTTTTTTTTTAAAAAAGAAATCTTGGAAGATTTAAATTTAGGGAATAAAGGATTATTCTCCATCTTTATATATTCAGAGTTGATGTCTTCCTTTATACTTAGGATATAACCTTATATCACCTTATATTTTTCAAGGAAGAATTACTCACAATGCTTCCCTTTCCCGTTGCTCTTTCTATTCGTTAGTTCTCCCTCTCTGTTTCTCTATTCAAATTCTCAATATTAGACAGCCTAAAATTACCGCTTCAGGTCATTCAATATGAGCTTCTGTTGAAATACAAAAGCAATAAAACTAGTGGCAACTGGTGAACAAATTTGAAAAATAACCACTTCATTTATAAAAAATCTAGATAGAAAAGGGGGGAGAGGTGTGAACCAATGTCAAGCAACGTGTGATTATCTACATGGATCCTTTCTCACCACTTCCTTCTATCGACCGTCATACTCTCATCAAAATCTAACAAAGACATATTTTTCCTAATCACCTTTATTCATGTCATTTTAGGTCTGTCTTTACCTTTGTTTAACCTATCTTGCCTCCCTCCCTCAATGCTCCTAACAGAAGTATCCATCGGTCTTCTCTGTATATATCCAAATCAACGTAGGTGGCTTTCTCTCATATTTTTCTCAATAGATTCCATTCCCATTTTTTTCCTAATGGTCTCATTTCTGACTCTATCCTTTCTAGTATATCAACACATTTATCGTAATATACGTATCTCAACTACTTTCATTTTTTGAATATGACACCTTTTAACTACCCAACATTCCGTGCCATATAGCAAAGCAGGTCTTATGGTTGTTCTGTAGAACTTTTCCTTTAAATTTAATGGTATATTACGATCACATAGAATACCAGTAGCATTCTTCCATTTCAACCAACCTGTCGTAACTCAGTGTGCAATGTTGCCAGCGAGCTCTCCGTCTTTCTGAATAATAGATTCTAATTATTGAAAGCAATCACCTACTAGTATATCTCTACTATCCAAAGTTACACTCTGAACTATATTTTTGCTACTACTGAACTTGTATTCCATATATTCTGTTTTATTCCTACTAATTCTGAATCCCTTGAATTCCATATATATATATATATATATATATATGTTGGGATGTATACCTTCTTATACTAGGTTTCTGATGTAAAAATCGAATGTTTTAATAAAAAAATTTATTTTCAAAAATTGTTTGTGAATTTATAATTTTATTTGTGCACAATTACGTTTGGAAAAGACCCATTGTGTTTAAGTAAGTGATCTATGTGAATGGAGTTCTTTCACAGTAAGGTATGGATCACGGGTTATTTAATACATAAACATTCGTTCTTAACTGATTGATGAGAATGAGAATATCATCATGTCTAGGTTATTATGTTGTGAATTCTAAATGCGGAATGACTTACCTTTAGCCAGTGAGTAGTCCACTCACTTCATGACATAAGCGTATTTCGAATACGTAGAACAAGACCTATAGTAGTGGTTTCTAAAAGTATTATATGGTAGAAACCTAGACTACTATCGCTATAACGTGGACTAGTACTCTACGACTTGAGTATGAGTTGGTGGTCTGACGAAGCTGGAAGCATATACTTTGATATGCTATAGTTGAGATTCATTGGACTAGAGGCCTAAAGAAGCATATACTTTGATATACTTTGATATGTGTGACTAGTTAGTTAAAACAGATTTGTACAAGATAGTTTCTATACTATATCGCCCCTTGTGGTTATCTGAATGATCTAAATATCCAGGGCTCTGGGAAACATGACTTGAATGTTTGCTTTAGGGTAACTCTCTTGAAAAGCGAAAACAATCCAGGAAGTCGTAGATCATTGGACTAGAGGCCTAAGGATGGTAGATGTCATTTAGAGAGGTGTTAGTACACTTCTTCCTCTCTGAATGTACTACGATATATAGAGGGGTATTTTAGTCATTACACCTGTAGGTCGGAGACTTTGCTAATGCAGCATTGTCCTTGGGGTCAATATTTCTTTATGGTGATATTATAAAATATTTAAAATGCAAAATACAGCTATTTATATGGCAATGGTATTTTGGTCATTTTAGTAGCCAAGGCGGTGTGTCTTTTAGTCCTCAATATAGATCGTGAGTCCTAATTAAATACGGGTTAAGGAATTAAATTAAATTAAATAGAATTTATTTTATTTGAGTAGCCTGATTTAATTATTGGGTTAGAATAAAATAAAGGTCCATAGAGAGAGAGAATTAATTAATTTAGTTTAGTGGATTAATTAATTATTCAGGGCTTTGGCCTAATTTGAATAATTAGGGATTAATCTGGGACTAAACTGATTTAGGCTTATTTAATTGGATTGATTTATTTGGGCTGGAAAAATTAATTATTTGTTGGGCCATTAAGTTGGTTCTAATTAGAATAATTAATTAAACCCAAAGGTTAAACTAAGAGTCCAATGGCCCAATCTAGTTTAACTTAGGGATTTATTTAGGTTCAACAGGAGGATTGCAAATAACGTGGTGGTGGTCACACACACTCTTAAAGACGGCTTCTTCTGTGTGGAAAAGGCCAGGCGTCTCTCTCTTTCTCTCCAGAAAATTTCCTAACCTGTTAGTTGTTCACCAAACGGTAGTTAGACAGGCCATATACTGGAAGACTGATAGTTCGGCGTTTACATACATGCAAAGGCGGAGTAGGAGGCTTGCAGGAATCGCACCAGAGGCTTTTACCAGCACACCTACCCCAGTTGCGCACGTTTCGGTCCAGCCACCTTTGAGAACTAGAAGGAGAGGTAAAATTTTTAAAACCTCGAGATTGGGATAGGGCGCAATCGGCGCCGGCGCCAGCCCTGCCCTGGAATTCCTATTCTTATTTTTTCAATTTTTTTTATGTTCACTTCCGCTGCGTGCCTTATGTTTTTTCGCTTTTTGTGCCTTCAATATATGTGTGTATGTGTGTGTGTGTGTGGAGGGAAAGGTAGTTAATAAAGCTATTAAGCTAGTGATCGATGAACTAGTGATGCAGACCATTCGACATCCTATGGTTTCTGTGCCTTTTGTGTTTTTTTGTGAATTTTTAACAATATCCCCCATCCCTCTCCCCCCCGAAAGTCAAATAAAGGCAGTAGGCCAAGATGAGATAGTAGTAATGAAATGAGGTAGGAGGAAGAGACTGAAGAAGTAAAAATATTAGCTAATTGAGTTGAAGAAGAAATAAGAAGAGGTTTAATTATATCTGGCTTGAAATTAATCACAAATAAAGTAATAATCAATCTCAATATATTTGGCCCTCTTTTGAAAACCTGGATTTTCAACTAAGTAAATAGCACTCCTATTATTACAAAAAGGTGGATTAGAAAAAGGGCAAGAAAACTGAAATTCATTGAAAAGATGTAGGAGCTAATGTAATTCATGGGTAGCATGAGCTAAAGCTCGATACTTAGCTTCAGCAGAACTTCTGGAAACAATAGTTTGCTTCTTAGATTTCCAGGAAATGAGAGCTTCACCAAGATAAACACAAAAGCTAGTGACTGATTTTCTAGAATCAAGATAGCCAGTCCAATCAGAATTAGAATAAATCTGGAGTTGGAAAGAATTAGCAGTAAGGAAAAATAAACTAGAGGAAATAGATTTTTGAAGATATCTAAGAATCCTGTAAGCACCCTGCATTTGTAGCATAGTAAGAGATCCCAAAAACTGACTAAGCTACTAACAACAAAAGAAATATTAGGTTTAGTGTGAGTGAGATAGAGAAGTCTTCTAACAAAGTTGCAATAGAGAAAAGGATTAGAGAAATGTTCTGAATCACTAGAAAAGAACTTCTATTTACAATCCAAAGGAGTTTGCACTAGTTTACAGTGAAGATAGCTATGACTGCACAACAAGTCAAGAATATATTTCTATTGAGACAAAGAACCTCCAAGCCTAAAAAATAGTGGATTTCACCCAAGTATTTAACTTAAAATTTGCTATAAAGTTTGTTTTTGATATCAGAAATAGCTTCTAATTGATTACTCAAGATAAGGACATCATCCATAGATACTAAAAGAGCAATACATAAGCTAGATTGATGTTTAAAAAATAGACTATAATCATTTTTGGATTGAACAAAACTAAGGGAAAAGGTAGGCAGTGAGTTTGGCATTCCGTTGCTTGCTAGCTTATTTAAGGCCATACGTGGATTTTATCTAGCTTGCAAACAAAAGAGGGATTAAATAAGGAAAAACTAGGAGGCCAAAACCATATAAACTTCCTCAGATAAATCTCCATGTAGGAAAGTATTGTTAATATCAAGTTGATGTATGTGCCACTAAGAGACAGCTGCAAGGGCAAGCATGCATACGATAGTACTAGTGATCTTAACAATAGGAGCCAGAATGTCTAAAAAAATCAATGCTTTCCTATTAAGTGCAACATTTGGCAACAAGCCTTACCTTATACTTATCAAGAGAACCATTAGCCTTATATTTAACTTTGTACACCCATTTGCAACCAATTGCCTTTTTTTCCTGGGGGTAAAGGGACTAAATGCCAAGTATGGTTTGCTTCTAAAGCTGAATTCTCAACTTGTATAGCCTTAAAGTGTTCTTTTGATTCTACATCTTCAAAATAATGTTTTGGTTCAACATGAATAGCAGAGTCATACAAGAAAATAGAATAAGAAATGTAGGATGAAAGCATATGTGGACTAGTGTGCTTATTAATATAAGGATATATATAATTAGAAAAATATGAAGGTGGAACAAATGTGCAAGTAGACCTATGCAATGGTGGAGGCGATAAGGAGGGAACAAGTGGAGAAGAAGTAGGCATATTATTAAAAGATGAATTAGAAAAGGAACCAGAAAAGGAAGACAAAAAAGGAACTGGTAGCAAAAGGGAAGATAGTGAACTTGAAATTCCAGAAGGAGGATTAATAAAAGGAAAATGTGATTCTAGAAAGGAAACTTATCAGGATAGAAATATTTCTCTAGAAAAGAAGTTAAGTAAAATGTATTCTTTGGTGGTATGTGAATGACCTAGAAGAACACAAAGCCTACTAATAGCCTCAAATTTATGTCTATAAGGAATCTCTGTGTATCGTAAACTAAACTACCAAACACTTTAAAAGAAATATAATTAGGAAGTTTTTGGTACAAAAGTTCAAAAGGAGTTTTATCCTTCAAAATAGATAGAGTAAGATTGATCAAATAAACTGGATGTTGCACACAATAATCCCAATAAATAAAGGTACTTGGGACTAAAATCTAATAGCTCTAGCTACATTAAAAATATGCTGATATTTCCTTTCTATTTTCCCATTTTGTTCAAGAGTATAAGGATAAGAAGTTTGATGAATTATTCCTTATATTGATAGAAGATTTTGAGCTAATACTCAGGGCCATTATCTTATTATAAAGTCTAAACTTTTTTACCAAATTATATTTCAATATAAGTAACAAAGTTTTGAATCAGAACTCCAATTTTGGACTTCTGTTTGATCAAGAAATCTCAAGTAAATCTATTGTGATCATCTAGTATGGTAAAAAGTATTTATGACTATAAATGGTAGCAGTCTTAAAAGGTCTCTAAATATCAACACGAATCAAATAAAAAACTGAACTTGATACACTAGGATGTAGTGGAAATGACAGCTTATGTTATTTTGCAAGAGGTCAAATAGAACAAAATACATCAGATGATGGCAAAGTAATATAAGCATTTGATTTATGTAACTTTGATAGAATTTTAAAAGAAAGATGACCAGCCTAAAATGCTAAAGTAAAAACTGATCATTGAGGCTTCCATTGTAAAGCACACAAGCTGTGGATGAGATAAAAATTGGTGGAGGAATATCAAAGTAATATAGTCTCAAAGATTCTCTAGCTGATCCAATCATTAGTCCATGGTGAGGATCCTTAAGAAGGTAAGAATTCTACTTGAATATGACAGTATAGTTGAGTTGCTAAATAAGCTTGCTCAATGAGATCAAATCAAAAGAAAATATAGGAACAAAGAGAATATTATAAAGAGTGATGAAAAGAGTTAATCTCACTGTGTCTATGTGTGTGACTTTAATTGTATTAATTGTGGGCAACTTAACAGAAACAATTTGTTTAGGGTAAGAAGTAGTAAAATAATGTATAGTACAATATATGATCTGTAGCACCTAAAGATAAAATCCAGTTTGAACAAGGAATACATGTGCATTGAGTTGATTGAGAAGGAATTGAAAAATTAGGTGTCAGAGTTGTAGCCTAATTTACTAATGGAGTAGAAATGATGACATTAGCATTAGGTGCAATATGATGTGTTTGAATCAGATTTAGCAAGTGCTGATACTGTTCTTGTGTCACAAAATTTAAAGTAATAGAATCAGTAGAATGAGTATAAACACCTGCAACTTGATTACCAATAGTAGGAGTTCCAGCCTGAGCATTCTCTTTGGTTTGATTCCCCACATTGTTCACATCAAACACAACGTTTGCTTGATGTATGAAATTACTTTGACGTCTATTGGTTTTAGACTTATATCTAAGAGGAAACCTATGCTTCTTGTAACATCTATTTACAGCATGCCTTTGCATTCCATAGAAAATGTATTGCAACAATTTTTTATTCTGAGTATTGAATTTCTTAAAAGTCTAATTCATAGGATTGCCAGGAATAGCCATATTTCTTCCATTTAGATTCCTATTAAGTACTCTTGACCGCTTATTCATATTTTTGCTATTCAAACTTCCATTAGACAATCGAGATTGATCAAAGATAATATTTTTAGCAGCAAACACTTGGGGAGTATCAAAATGTGCAGCATTGTAATTAACTGATCTCTCATGTGTGGAAATTGTAGAAAAAGCTTGGTTTATAGTAGGAAAAGATTGTGTTAGAAGTACCTTTGATTTGATTCCATTGAATTCCTCTTTAAGACTTTTTATAAACTGGTTGGCAAAGTCTGCATCATTAGAGGTTTTAATTGTTGGAAGTGCAAGGCAACTATATTTAGGCTCACATATGTAAATAGGAAGAGGCCTTAAATTCAATAGTTCTTTCCAAATAATCTTCAGGTGGGTGTAGTAATCATTCACTATGGACGATCCTTGTTTCAGATTATAAATGTCTTCTTGTAAATCCGAAATCCTAAAAAAATCCCCTTGAGAAAACCTCTCACAAAGATTTGTCCAAACATCAAAAGCTATATCAATCCAAACCACACTTTGAGCAATTGAAAGAGATACATCATTCAAAATCCAAGAAAAGACCATATTGTTGCACGTTCTCATCATGCATAAGTGTGATCTCTCTGATCTGGTGTCCTAATCAATCCATTAACAAAAATGAGCTTATCATTTGAGATTAAAGCCATTGTCATGGCTTTACTACTGATGATAATTCTTTTCATTTAAGGTTGGTTGAATTAACACTAATGTGGGACTCTCACTTGGATGAAGGTAATATGGACTACAAGCTAGTATTTCTGGATTTGCCATATATTCAATAACAAATCAAGTGAATTGAATTCTATTTGTTAACAAATCAAATAACAAAATAAGAGTATTTGGTGCTAATAGAAGAAATCAACTAATCAAAGACAATATATATATATATATATATATATATATATATATATATATAATAAAATAAAATAAAATAAAATAAAATAAAATAAAATATAATATAATATAATATAATATAATATAATATAATATAATATAATATAATATAAAACAAAAAATCCTCAATGAGAACAATTAAAATAAAACACTATATTTAATCATTCTCTCTATCAACTGTTGATCAATCATTTGATCTATCCTTTCTCTAAGGAACATAAGCAATGCTCTTGTACCATTTGAAATGTAGAAGTAATAAAGCTAAAATGGAAAGTTGATGAACAAATCTAAAAAATGATCACTTCATTCATTGAAAATCTAGATACAAAAGGTACACGCGCGCGCGCACACACACACATAACTTATGGACCTCAAAAACTACTAACTACACCTAAGAAATGTTGGAATGTATGCCCATTAAGATTGTATTTCTGATGTAATTTCAATTAAATTAATAAAAATTTTATTCTCACAAATTATTTATGTTTTCTCATTTTAATTTGTGCACGATTTTACTGAAAAAGATCAATTGTGTTTAAGTAAGTGATCCATATGAATGGAGGTCTTTCACAGTAAGATATAGATTACAGGTTACTTAACACATAAACTGTTATTATTAACCGGATGATGAGAATGAGAATCTTGTCATGATAAGGTTATTATGTTGTGAATTTCAGGTGAGGAATGACTTACCTTTAGCCATTGAGTAGTCCTCTTACTTTATAACATAAACATATTTTTAAAAGTACTATAATAGTAGAAACCTAAACTACTACTGCTACAGTGTAAACTTATACCCTACGACTTGAGATGGGTTGGTGGTTTGGCGAAGCTAGAATTGTATATTTTGATATACTATAGTTGAGGTTCTATTGTAAGACCAATATAATTGTATGTTAGGTATATGTGACTAATTAATTAAGACAGACTCGTATAAGATAACTTCTACACTATATTGCCCTTTGAAACTGTTTGAATGATTTAATAATCCAAGACCTTGAGAAACATGACTTGAATGTTTGCTTTAGGGTAGCTCCCTTGGAAAATAAAAACATTCTAAGAAATCATGGATCATTAGACTAGAGGTCTAAAGATAGTAGATGTCATTTAGGGAGGTGTTAGTACACTTTTCCTCTCTGAATGTACTGCGTTACGTAAAGGGGTATATTTATCATAATACCTATAGGTCGAAGACATTGCTAATGCAACATTGTACTTGGGGTCAATATTTCCTTATGGTGATATTAGAAAATATTTAAAATGTAAAATACAACTATTTTTATAGTAAGGGTGTTTTGATCATTTTAGTAACTAAATCAATATGTCTTTTGGTCCTCGGAATAGTCTATAAGTTCTAATACTTTTGGACTAAGAAAATGGTCTTGGTTAAGATGAGTTTGATTTTATATAATTAGCCTGATTTATTTTTTGGGTTAGAATAAAATAAAAGGTCTGCAAAGAGAATCATTAAATAGCCTATTTCAATAGGTTAATTAATTATTCAGGATTTGAACCCAAATTGAATAATTAAGAATTAGCTTGATTTGAATTAGGAAAAATGCTTGATAGTCTTTATGGTTCTTTTGGGCTAATTAATTATTTATGGGTTTATATTTAAACCATAGATTAAATAATTAATTGAGTTATTTGGTCCAAAAAGCTTAGGCTATGGATTAAAAGCCAGACTCAAGCTCAGTTTTACCAGGGCTAAATAGTCGTGGAAGTTAATGAATTTAAACTCCCCAGAGATAAGCCTATCACATATATCTCGGTGGGGGGTTTGAGTTAATTTTCCAAGCTATTCAGAGTTTGTAGGTAAGTGGGTTAGAAATTTTTTCTCTCATTGGTATTAGTCTTCATTGACAGAGAAGTCGAAAAGCCAATTTTCTTGAGACTACTCTGTAGTAGTTGGTCGAGAAAAACAAAAAGATCAATTTCCTCTTAGCCCAAATAGTTTTCACCGGCTTGTTGGGTAGAGGTATATTTCTAAAGGCTTAAAATCGGCATTCATGCAAACAAAAAAGAGCAGGAGACTAGTGGGGTTGTCACCGGGGACTACCATACAGACTCCTGTAGTTGATTTGCCTTCATCGTCATGTCATTTAACATAGACGAAACAATTGTTTTTCGGAAAACGTAAAGGTATAAAGTTTCTTCCACTGCTATGTTTTTCACTGTTTCTGTGTGTCTGTTTGCTATGTGAAACCTTCAAGAAATATGTACAAATACATTATAGGTGTGATCCAACTAGACAAAAGGTAAAAAAAAAAAAAAAAATACAAAACTACTTTTGGAGGAAAAATAGTTAAGAAAGTTGTTAAGCCAGTGATGAACCAGTGATGTTGATTATTTGGGATCCCATAATTGCTATTATTGTACCTTTTGTGTTTTTTGTGAATCTTTAATAGCTACTTATTCAATGCTAACCAAATTGATGGACTGTAACATTCTAATCTCATATGGGATTGGGATGATAAGTTTGAATGGTATAAAAATGAGTTTAATATCAATTATTAATTTGAGACATCCATTTTGGTCTAACGAAGATGGTGACCAAATAGTTTATAGTGGGTGTTGTTAGCCTATAGTTGTGTTCCCGAGCTCATGGACATGGGTGTGACGTTTGGTTTTAGAGTAGGTAACTAACCCCGATGTGGGAACTAAGTGTTACACCATGTGTGATGGGAGTCACCTTTAGAATCTTATTCCTCCTCGTTGGTTTTGAGTTTGGCTCTTAAATTTGAGCATAACAAGAATGTTTGGGCCTAAAGGAGGGGCGAATGTGATATCTCAATCCTACATGAAATTGAAATAAGAAGTTAGAATTGTATATAAGAATGAACATAAGTATCAATTGTTAATTTGGAATATCCATTTTGGCCAAGTGAGGACGATAACTAAATAGTTGACCATAGATATTACAAAATTCATAGTTGCGTTTCCAAGCTCACGGGCACGAGGCATGACATGGGTGAATTAGATAAGAACCTAATGGTTAAGTATAACTTCTAATCTAGAGCTTCCATGGCAGCTCTTCAAGTTGCAACAATTGCTGCATATGTCACATGTTCTTTTGTTGAGGGGTGACTTCCATGCCATATTGAAATGGGATGGGAAGTCCACCACCTCTATTGCTTTTAAATAATTAATGGGCATTTATTTTTTGTGTTTCTCTTATTCTGTAGTAGCAGTGTTTTTGGGTGTATGAATATTTGCTTAAAATTTTATATATTGTCTTCTTCATAGTGAAATTTCCTCCCCCCCCCCCCCCCTCCACCTGTGGATGTAGGTCATTTGATCGAATCACTTAATTCTTATGTCTCTCTTTTATTTTCTTTCTTATTATTTTAATTTTTTATATTATTATGATTATTTTATTTCTTTATTATTATCTTGTGTGATTTTTTGTTATAAAAGTTTTGGCTTATTCCTGAGATCCATCCCTTACAAATTAGTATCAGAGCTTTTAACTTTTGACTATGTGGCAATGACAATAGCAAAGACTAAAGTAGAGAAATTCGAGCGGGATGTCAATTTTGACATATAGCATCTTAAGATGGAGGTCATTTTAATTTAGGGTGAGGTTGATTTAACTTTGAAGGGTGTAGAAGAGAAGCCAGAGATAATAGGCATTTGAATATTTGGATAAAAAGACGAGATTAGATATTATTCTAAGTCTTTTTAATAAGATTTTAAGAGAATTCGCTACTGAGACTATAGCTAAAGTTATGTGGAAAAGTTGATGGCTTCGTATATGAAGAAGACAGTGGAGAATCAATCTACTTGAAGTAAACTTTGTTTACTCTTCGGATAGCTGAAGATACATCTATTATCTTACATTTTGATAAGTTTGATTTTCTTATTATAGATTTGAGTAATATTTATGTGAAATTAGATGATCATGATCATGTTATTTTGTTATTATGTTCCTTTTCCAGTCTTTATTTAAGTATTTTGAGATACTATAATATATGGGGAACAAATTATATCTTGTATCAGGAAACTACATCTGCTTTGAAATTAAAAGAAAAGATTGATAGAGATTTGATTGGGAAAGTTAGTAGAATCAGGTTGAAGGTTTGGTGATTAGGGGCAGCTCCAAGAATAGAAATTGTGGTAATAGTAAATTAAAATCTAGATCTAAATTTGCACTTATAAATTTGTGTTTGCAATTATTGTCATAAAAAAAGAGTGCATTAAATATGAATGCTTTAAGTTGAAAAATAATGATAAATATAAGGAAACATCTATTGATGCTACTGATTTTAGTGTAGTAGTAGATGAGAATAAATGGAATATTTTCTTTGTAACTGATAACAAAACAAGTTTGAAAATGAATGGATTTTAGATTTGGATTATCCTCACTATATGTGTCCCAATAGAGATTTATTTTTTACTTATTGAACTTGTAATGGTAGAATTATTTTGATGAACAATAATGCTATCTGTAATATTGTGTGTAAGACCATAATTTAAATTAAAATACATGATGGTATGGTGAGAACTCTCACTGATGTAAGATATGTCCCTAATTTGAAAAAGAATCATGTCTTTTTAGGCATCTTTGAGGCTTTTGCATGTAAATATGCAGTTAAAAATAAAGTTATAAAAGTCAGTATCTCTTGTTGTCATGAAAGATTGCAAGTATGATAGTTTGTATACTTTGTAGGGAATTACTGTTATAGATTCTATTGCAATTTCTTCGTCAACTTTATTTGTTTTTAACATTACCAGTTTGTGGCATATATTTAGGGCATATGAGTGAGAAAAGTTCACACATGTTGAGTAAGAGAGGCCTTCTTGGTGGACAAAATACTGGGACATTGGACTTCTATGAGCATTGTAATTTTTAGAAGTAGAAAATAGTCAGTTTCAATCACCAACAATTTATTGGACTAAAGGTACTTTATATTATATTCATTATTAGATCTTTGGGTCTATCTTGTGTTCCTTCCACTACAAAAAAATAAGATATTAGCGACGGCTATTCTCGTCGCTACGCCATCCCCAACCAATTTTAGCGATGGTCTAACGACAGGCATAGCGGTAGATGAAATCCCAGTCGCTAAATAAAATATTTGCAACGGAATGGAAAAGCCATTAGAAGTAGCGACAGCTTTGCGACAGAACATCACCAGACCAGCAATTGGTCAAAGTTCATATCAGCGATGGAATAACAATGGCAAAAAAGAATTTTTGAATTCCTGTCAAATTTATTTACACCGTCGACAAACCGTCATTAAAGTTGCAATGGTTTGCCAACGATTTATTTATCACAGTCGCTGTATTGGCGATGTTTAGCGATGGATTAATTCTGAATTCTATAATGTTGACAATATCAAGCCGTCGCTACGCCCTCACATGCATAGAGACAGTGTAGCGACATCTTGAACTCTAGCCAAGTTGCTATAGCTTAGTGACGGTTATAGACGATTAACATAAAAGTTTTATTACCGTAGGGATGATGTTGCTAATTATTGGTATAGCTAAACCGTAGCTAAACTGTCGCTTAAATTTTTTCATATTTCAAAACTTATTTTGCATTTATCTTGAACCCCCTGTATCATATATCAAACAATATATACCACAGAAATGCTCCATCACAATAAAATGTAAAATGTTCTTATTAAAATGTAAAAAATAAATAATCATTTCAATAATAGAAAATACATTTATTTAACACAAATGTATAATATGAAGTAAACGTAATATATAAGATAACATCTTTAATAAAATCCTACACTACGGGAGCAGAGAGGTGGGGGAGGAGAAGGAGGACGAGAATGCCTTGAAGGATAGGGATCTGATGGAGGAATAAAGTCCCCCGTCTCGTCTGCATCATCGTCTTCCTGAATTAGCGGAAATGGTGGAAGCACTATCCCAAACTTTTGTGACATCATGCTCATAAATCCACCAAAGTGATACTGTATATGATCCATCTTATTGTCAAAATCCTTCTTCAACTTATCTCTTACAGCATGCACCCTCTCCTTAACCCTCATCTCTACTATGTCCTCTACGTCAACAGGTGTAGAGGGTGTGGATGGCAAAGAACCTTGGTCAAGCTGCTATCTAACTCGCGAAGTCTCGAAACCTAGTCCAAACACGCGTCCTCAATTGTACTCGCCTGCCACCTTGAGAAATAGTGACATTTTGTCGAGGACGATTGAGGATGTACTACTAGCAGATCAGGAGGAAGATAATTGAGTAAAACGCTCCCTCTCAACTGTCACGTCATCCTGAAATTCAATCAACAGTGTTTTATTTAGTAAAATGTAAATTATCAAAAATTAATTTAAAGTACTAAAAATTATTAATAATTACCAATATCTTGTGAGAGCACTTGCTGACATGCTATCCTTGTCTCTCCCCACTCTGAAATATGTGCAGCCTCTTGTACTACTCGATGTGACTGAAGTCATCGCCCATCTTCTGCCACTGCAATTAAAAATTTAACTCATAAGAATAGTGTCCCGAAAAATTAATTTTGAGATGTAAAATTTCAAAATGTGTAAATAATCGATGTAATTTACCATACGCTCTTCATGAACTGTAAATGACACTGAGCCTCCCGTATGAGTGGAGGTGGCCTGACCTCTGTTTCTCCGAGCAGTGGAGAAAATTGGTTGAAACTTCTGTGTGGCCTAATGCTACTGCATCGCCTCCCATTGCCGAGAGTCGATCCAGGAAGGAGTCTGGCTAGCTAGGGTCGTCCTCTGCATCCTCGAGATGGTGTAAAAAAAGCAGGTCTAACACTTATGCTCCTAGTTGGACCGAATCTTTGCACTATGTTCATCAGCCCAACGAAATAGTTTCTAAAAAAAGGAAAAACTTAATACATATATCCAAGTTGTTAGTTCAAAACAAATGGTTAAATATATATATGAAGGAGAAAAAAAAAGTAATGTAGAATAATTTATACAATACTTAGTAACTTACCTCAAACTCACCAAGCCAGACGTTCTTCACGCTCATCGAGACATCAATATATGTCGTGTAAGACGCGTCGAAGTACCTTTGGAAAATGGATGTGATCTTCTGTATACATTTGTTGGAACTAGCAAATCTTCAAAAGTAATGCAAAACAGTTAGTAGCAATTTGACTCATCTAATATTCGAGGAGCAACGTAAGACTACGAACATACCCATCCCCTCGTAGTATAATCAATGGTCGGGGATCCTGTGCTTGTGATCTAGGATGATGCGACGCTGAGGACGATAGAAGTGTAGGGGACTCTCTGTCTTGCTCGGCAGGTGGTATCTGAGGGGCATATGTGAGTGAGGGCGTTCGGTCTCATGACCGAGTACGCTGTAAGTCATCAGTAGATAGCTGATCTCTAGAAGACATATCTAGGTAGAAGAAGAAAATTGTTATAATTTTATATTACAGTATAAAGAAATTAGTAAAATATTCTAACACTTAAAAAGTTGAAAAAATTTATAGCTTGTTCTCCGGAGTATAATAAGTAAATAAGATGACAAAAGCACGTTAAAAAAAAAATACACTAAGTATATAGTTTGTACTATTCGCTTGTGTCGTTATCTAAACTGTACTCCTCTGAATCAACTTCTGTCTCAGAATTTGTCTTCCAATTACCCTCATCATCATCCTCATCCTCGTACAAGTCTCGATCCCAATCTAATATCTCTTCCCGAACATCTAACATCTCATTTATGCCTTTCACGTGTGTTAGGGGTCCAAGATTGACCACCAAAGATATAGTTATTGCACTATTGTCATCAACTTCTTTTTGATAAGCCCTGTCAACAATAGGTGTATTAAACACTTGGCATGCTTTAGTTTTGCAGACTACTATCCTTTCAAATTTCTGTCTTTTAGATGAAGGATATGTAGCAAAGTATACTTGATGTGTTTGCTAGGCTAATACAAAAGGGTCATATTTAGGATAATGCCTTTTATGGTTAATATCAACTAACTTAGATTGAGGGTATATCCTCAATTTTCAATTTGGTGCATGGTCAAACCAATTACACTTAAAAAGCACAACTCTTTGGATTGGTTGACCAAGAAATTGAAGTTCAAGAACCTCCTTTAAAACCCTATAATAATCAACACTGCCATGCTCATTCTCGGCACCTTTAACACAAACTCCGTAGTTGATACTTTTTCTATGTTCTGCATGGTCACTCGTGTGAAATCGATAATCATTAATTACGTATCCTTGAAACGATTTCACCTCTCTCGACGGTCCCCATGAAAGGTATTGCAAACATTTATTTGTCATTCCATTGGTTGGGTCACGCACCTACAAGAAAGTTGTATTTCGTAAGTTCTCATTAAAATTGCACTAACTGACAATCGAAACTTTTAAGAACTTACATAATTTTTGAACCATTCAGCAAATTCGTTCTCAATCTTTCTCTCGACTTCCAACTCTATAACACCTATGTGATAGGAGTGTAACATTGCAGAAAAAATCCTAATATACGATTGAACCTCATCGTAGTTCATCAAAATGTAATTTGTGGCAGCACAGAATTCCTTGGATGTCAGGAATCGAGTTTGTTTCTTTCCGAATGCCTTTCCTGCAACATTGCATATTGAGAGTAAAGATTGTTCATACACGTGCTCAGTTATTTCCTCTGTATTGCGTGCGACTTGTGTATGTCTTGTTTGAACATGTGACTCAAAGTAGTAGGAAAAGAATGTTGATACTTCTTCGAAAAGGTATGCATTACAAATTGATCCTTTTACCCTCACCTTATTTTTCACTTTGATCTTTAAACAATGCGAGAACCTGTTATTTGAAACATGGCAAATTTGATCATAATTTTGTAGACCATATTACTAGACGTGTACTATAACATCAATAACTAGCATATTAAATGCCTACGTACCTTTCAAAGGGATACATCATCTGTATTGAGTTGGACCACAAACAAGAACTTCATAAGGCAAGTGAACCACTAGATGCTCCATTATATCGAAGAAATCAGGGGGAAATATTTTTTCTAGTTTACATATGAGCACAGGAATTTCATTCTCCAATTTTTTCATGTGAACCACTGACAATTTAAGTGAGCACAAATGCCTATAAAAGAGACTCAATTTCGTTAACAGTTCCAAACATTGACAGGAAGAAATTCTTTTAAAGCAATTGGAAGTAACCGTTCCATAAATACATAGCAGTCATGACTTTTCATGGCAGACATCTTCAACTCTTTCAAATCAACACATCTTGATAAGTTTGACGCATATCCATTTGGAAGTTGCAACTCCTTCACCCATTTAAGTAGTGAGAGCTTAGCCTTCGCACTCAATGAATAACATGTTTTTAGCATGGACACCCTTCTTTCGCCTACTTTACAAACTTTTAATTTAGGCCTATGGCAATACGTCTCAAGATCACACCATGCCTTTAAGTTATTTTTTGCTTTTCTTTTAACATCTATACCAGTATTAAAAACATTGTCGAACACATTTTTTTCATTATGTATGATATCTATGTTATGGGGTACTAGTAGAGTGTGCCAATGAGGCAAGTCCCAAACAATGCTCATTTTCACCCAATTATGATTTACACCTCTATCGTCGGTGTGCCCCAATTCACATCCTGAATCTATTATTCTTGGAAAACGACACACTTTTTCCCACACTTGGTCCCCTGTTAGACGTGATGCCAGCAATAAGATTTTTTAGCCTCGGTCCCTTCTAAATGATCGTGTATCCCTCATAAATGGATGATCCAGTGGTAAGAAACGGCAATGATAATCGAATCAAGAAGTTTTACCCCCGAACTGCAACTGAAAAGACTTAGTACGACCCATGCAGTATGGACATGCAAATCTACCTTCAGTGCTCCACCAACTTAACATTCCATAAGCTGAAAAATCATTTATTGTCCACAAAAGTACAACCCGTAGCTGAAAATTTTATTTCTTAGATAGGTCATATGTGGGGATACCATCAGACCATAACTTACTCAGTTCATCTATCAATGGTTGTAGATAAACACTAACTTTATGTTTAGGGTTCTTTGGGCCCGGGATAATAACAGTTAAGAACATTACTGGATCCTTCATGTACATCCATGAGGGAAGATTATATAGAGTAAGTATAACTGGCTAGCATGAATACTGTTTTTCCGACATCCCAAATGGAGCAAATCCATCTATGCACATTCCAAGCCTTACATTTTGCACCTTCTTTGAAAATTCAGTGTACCTCTTATCAATTTGTTTTTAGGCCTGGCCATCACGAGGATGACTCATGTATCCATCCTCCTCATTGCTCTTTGCATGACATCTTATATGTGATGCAGTAGTTTCAAAAGCATACAACCGCTGCAATCAATGTGTTATTGAAAAATAATACATATTCTTAACGGGTATCTCCTTCTGTCTACTACTCTCCAGATCCCTCATTTGCATGTATCGTAGATGACTGCAAAACTTACATTCTCTACAGATAAGATCATATTTCTAATACAGCATACATCCACTCTTGCATACATCTATCTTCTGAACAGGCAAACCAAGACCAGATACTAATTTCTTAAACTCATAGAAATCATTAGGTATTTTATTGGAGCCTGGGACGACCTTTTTCATGAGCTAAACCACTTGGTTGAAACATCTGTCGGACATATTATATTTGGACTTGATATTTAACATCCGAGAGACAAGTGAAAGTTGCGAGTGGCTTGAACACCCTTCAGATATTGGTGTATCAGTAGCTCGCAACATGTCATAGAACTTTTGTGCTTCTGCATTTGGAAGTTCTTCAACAGAATCTTCAAATGACCCAAAACTACAAACTCAGGCCCTGCAGCATCTAAAACCATTTCTCGAAATGGGTTGCTGGAACAAGTTTCAGTAGTTGCATTCATTGAAATCGTGGCGAGCTTCTCAATATTATATGATGCGGTTCACCATGATAAGTCCACCGTTGA
Source organism: Voacanga thouarsii (assembly GCA_026120185.1). NCBI lineage: Eukaryota > Viridiplantae > Streptophyta > Magnoliopsida > Gentianales > Apocynaceae > Voacanga > Voacanga thouarsii. The sequence continues at coordinate 9,039,955 of JANUWF010001287.1, read as the reverse complement.
TAATTACCAATAAATTCATATCTGTATAAATGAATTTTGACTTTAAGTGGGGCCAAATTCATACACTTTGAGCATGGACATCGTATCTTGGATGACAATGCATTCGAAGTTGCAAATGTAAAAAATTCTTTGACAACTCGTTCAAATTCAATAGTAATACCCTTGATGCCTGGAACATGCCTTCTATACATCCAACTTCGATTGTCCATCTAAAATCAACACCAGAAATAAGTCAAACCAATTGTGTAAGTATCGATTTCGAAGAAGAATCAATGGAGTGAAGATCAATGTAAAAGATAAGATCATAGAAGTCATTGTTAAAAGAGCATTGAAGAAATAGAGTTTGAGACAAGAAATGGACATTTTCCAGGCCTAACTTAATTAGGTGAAATTTTTTAAAAGCAGAATGGTGATCGTAAAAAAAAAAAAGTTCAAATTATATAAAAAAGCAAAAGCCTTTACATCTTCAAAACCATTTTTCATCTCTTTCGTGTACCCTTCATATGAATCTATTATCTCCTGTTATCTGGTTATTTGACTACCCACTTGTAATGTCAATTTTCATCAGGTGGCTATAAGAATTTTTGTCATTCAATTGATATCCTCAAAGATAACATGGGCAGTTTTTCTTTTAGGCCGATGACTTTTCTTGCTAGATTTGCAAAGGACTCTTCACTACGAAGGATGAAGGTGAGTTCATGCTTCAAGTCTCTGAAAAGATAAGAAAATGGCCAGGCAATTATCCGGCTCTTTGTCATAAGAACAGTTGTACCAATGACAAGGAGTCAGAATTCTAACTGGCCATTTTCTTGTCTTCCCGGAGACTTGAAGCATCAGATCACCTTCATTCTTTGTAGTGAAGTAGCTATTTGCAAATCTAGCAGGCAAAGTTATTGACCTAAAAGAATAACTGTCCATGTTATCTTTGAGGATATTAATTGAATAACAAAAATTCTTATAGCCACTTGATGAAAACTGCCAAGACAAGTGGGTAGTCAAATAACTAGACGAATTAGGGAAGATTCATATGAAGGGTACATGAAAAAGTCGAATGGTTTTAAAGATGTAAAAGCTTCTGCTTTTTTATATGATTTGATTTTTTTTTTTTAACAATTACCGTTATGCTTTTAGAGTTTAAATAATAATGTGAAATGAGCTTAGGCTGATTAAATGATAATATGATATGATATAGAAGGTTTGATCAGCTTAGGCTGGTTAAAAGAGCATTAAAGAAATGGAATATTAGAGTAGAAATGGGAAATTAGTTGAATTACTAGATACGTTCATATTGATTGGGTTGATGCAATGGTTTTGGTTGACGTTCAATTTCTAGTTATGTTCATGTTGTTTGGGTTTTGTTCGGGTTTATACATTGCTACTTACCTACCTTAATTTCTTATAAGGGGTTTAGTATTTATACTAATTTTTACTTTAAACCCTCTATAGATGAAAGAGATGAACCAACATCTAGAGGGTTTAGGGTTTATGGTTTAATATTTTAAGATTTAGGGTTTAGGGTTCTTTATGAACAAATGTGGTTTCTCTTTTATCATGTTTCACAAACAAAAGAAGTTTTATGTTCTCTAAATTCTTGAAAAAAATTTGACAGAATTTTTCCTATAAACTGGACATTTTTAGGCACTAAGCCACCACAAAGTCAACCAACATTCAACAAAAAACACAAAAAAAAATATTAACTACCACAACAATTATTCAATAAAACTAACCTAAGAGTAATTACCCATTACCCATGGGGAATGATCACCCATCACTTATAGGGAATGATTACTCATTACTCGCGGGGATCCATTCATATGAGTTAAACATATAATATTTTAAGTTAAAATGTATAAACTCATGTATCTTTTGACTTGACGAGCAAAGCTAATGACAAAACACCTCGGTAAAAAACAAATCTTGTAATGTCAAGCACTACATTTTAGACAATAATAATAGTTAAAAATTGAGCAATGTGTGTAAATATACAAAATATTATGTCTAAAATTGAGCACATATGTAATCTTTGAGGATATTAATTGAATGACAAAAATTCTTATAACCACCTGATGAAAACTACCAAGACAAGTAGGTAGTCAAGTATTTAGACGAAGAAGGGAAGATTCATACGAAGGGTGCATGAAAGAGATGATGAATGGTTTTAAAGATGTAAAAGCTTTTGCTTTTTGATATGATTTGAATTTTTTTTTTAACGATTACCGTTCTGCTTTAGCGATTAAACGATAATGTGAAATGAGGTTAAGCTGATTAAATGATAATGCGATATGCTATAGAAGGTTTAATCAGCTTAGGCTGGTTAAAAGAGTATTGAAGAAATGGAATATGAGAGTAGAAATGGGGAATTGGTTGAATTACTAGATATGTTCATATTGATTGGGTTGATGCAATGGTTTTGGCTGACGTTCAATTTCTAGTTATGTTCATGTTGTTTGGGCTTTGTTAGGGTTTATACATTGCTACTTACCTATCTTGATTTTATATTAGAGGTTTAGTATTTATACTGATTTTTACTTTAAACCCTCTATAGATGAAAGGGACGAACCAACATCTAGAGGGTTTAGGGTTTAGGGTCTAATGTTTTAAGATTTAGGATTTTGGGTTCTTTATCCTAAATATGGTTTTTCTTTTATCATTTTCACAAATAGAAGAAGCTTTATGTTCTCTAAATTCTTAAAAAAATTGATAGAGTTTTCCCTATAAACTGGACATTTCTAGGCTTAAAACACAAAAAAAATAAAAAATAAAAAATAACTATGATAATAATTATTCAATAAAACTAACTTAGGAGGTAATCACCCATTACTCATGAGGAATGATCACACATCACTCACGGAGAATGATCACTCGCGGGGATCCATATTCATATATGTTAAATACATAATATTTTAAGTTGAAACGTATAAACCCATGTACCTTTTGACTTGACGAGCAAAGCTAATGATAAAGCACCTCGGTAAAAATAGAGCTCATAATGTCAAGCACTACATTTTAGACAATAATAATGGTTAAAATTTGAGTAATGTGTGTAAATATATGTAATATTATGTCTAAAATTGAGCACATATATAATATTATGTGCAAAATGTTAGTTTTTGTTCTTGAAATCTACCCTTGTCTATCCAAGATATTATAGAAATCAAGTTGAACTAGGCCACTTAGTTCAATTCAAGACAACAACATAAATATAAGTTTTTTGACTTTATATTACACACTATACATTGTCATCACTAAAACTTAATGACCATATAACCTATGAGTAGCAAGTAAGTTCATCCATATAATGAATCCTAAAGACTTCCAAACATACCTTCATACTCACATATTTTATTCATGGCCAAAGGGTATACAAATAAGATATATAAAGGCATCCAAACCCTACAACCAAAACTACTTGTAAGGTAAAAAAACTTCAAATCAATGCTCCATCTCTTTAGTAGAAACTTGGAGGCTCTAGGTGGCATGGTAAAAGATTAAAAAAATAGGAAGTGTGTAGAAGGTTTCCCGCCAAAAAAAAAAATAAAAAATAAAAAAATCAACAACAATCCAACTCCACACTATGAATGTAAACCCTAACACTAATCCTCCAATGCTACTACAATCCACACAACCACAACCAATCTAAATCACAACCCAAACCCCATGCCATATGAACAAAAACTCAAACAAAGCTGAAAATTCACAGGAAAACTGGAAATTCAAAAACCATAGATTATATAACAAAATGCAAAGAAATAGGAAACATACTTTGCTATATTTACAAAGCATTAGAATTCAAAGACCAGTAAATAGTTCAAAAAAACAAATGAAAAACTTTAATATAATGTAAGAGAGGAATATATAACAAAGCTCAAGGATATATCAATAGGCATTTTGCATCATAACCTACAAAAAAATATCAATATCCACAGCGTAAATCCCTAACTTCACTCTAAAACTAAGTAGGATTCCAAACAAATGCAAGTCCCTCAAAACAATAACTCCATAGGCTCCTTATCCAACAAACCATTAATAACAAAACATCAATAGCCACAAAAAGCTATAGAAAATGAACTCTACGAATTCTGAAAAGTCCAAGTGCAAGATCACATAATGTAAGCCAATTCCAGACAAACTACAACTCCACACTTCCATATTTCATAACTCTTTCACAACACCATTCAAGCAAGTATTTCGCTTCAATATTATACATTTCAACCTCAAGAGATTGTAGCTTACACCAAATGAAGTCAATGTACCACATAGAGCATTCTTCAGATAAAGCTGCAATAGATGCATCAAAATAAAGCAGAATAAGTAGTCTTCAAGTGAGATCAATGCACCAAATTGAATACAAGTTAGCTAAGCATCACCTAAATCCAACTTAACTCATTTGATATAAAAGGAAAACAAAATATAAAAGGACTAATCTCTTAAGATTCAAACCAGAAATTTCCTAATCTATTTTATCGCAAAATAATGATAGTAGCTTAGAATATTTACATTTTTCAAACCTTGCCATCTAAAATATATTTAGAGACCTTTAAATGCAGAGAATTTTCAATTGCAAGAAATAGAAAACATCAAGCAACTGACTCTACTTATTTATATGTCCTCAGAATCTATTTCACCATCCATATCAATAAAAGTCACATTCTTATTGTCTCATCAACTAGTCGTGCGAAACCACTTTTTTTGTAAAAGCACAATTCAGTTACTTCTTTTCTAAGATTACAGGAAAAATCCTTGTATCTCAAGACATTCTTCTGCAACTATTGTACCATAAGCATTCATCAATGGGCTTGGGCATGGGCATTTCTAACATAATAGAGTCTGCGACAAATATTGACCATTGAAATCAACCCAATTGCATTACCAACTCATAGAATGAACTTACCAAACTTCGAAAACAATGGCGGCCACTACCAAAAAAACATGTTTTTGCGACCGATATAATTCGGTTGTAAATTAGCGACCGAATCGCGACCCAATTGTTAATACCTTTGAATTCTTGATGGGAATTATTCTTGCAAAAAAAAAAAAAAAAAAAAAGTGACCGAATTGCAACACTTTTGTGACCGAAGTTTGCGACTAGCTAAATTCGGAAGCTATTCAACCGCTAAACCCTATACCCTAAACAATTGTCGTTGAATCCTAAATCATAAAACCTAGATCCGTCACTAATCGGTTGCAAATTTGCGATTGATTTGTGACTGAATAGATTTGCAACCGATTTGTGACTGATTTAATTAAAATTTTAATTAATTAATTAGTTGCAATTCAGTCATTGTTTGGTTACAATTAGCTATTTAATTAATAGTTTATTTTAAAAAGTTGTATTAGATGATTTTTTTTAAACCATCAAACAATATATATTAGAGATATGTTTTTAATTTATATAATTTTAATAGTGTTTCAAATAATGACTTGTATTATAGCTGAGCATTATATATATTACGATATACCGATAAATACGTCGAAAGCCATAACAAGAATTAAGAGAAATTCAATTTTTATCTAAATTTGATGCTTTTTCTCCAATCATATTAAGTATTATTATTATTATTTTTTTTTTTTGCACTTAGATACCTTTTACAATATTTGATACTTTAATAAATAAATAACATAAAATATGAAAACATATCTAGATTAATTGCTCGTTAATTAAGTTTTAATTTTTACAAAATAAAAGAAAAAAATAGCAACATACATTGATAAAAATAAACTACTCAAATATATAAATATATATAAGAGAATAAAAAATCATTTTCATTTAACCATGGATATTACATTTTTTTTCTTTGGAATTAACAAACTATTATAATTTTTTATTAATCTCAAATATTATAAATCTGAAAAACAAAAAGTAAATCTTTGTATATGAACATGAACAAATTTTAAGTTAAATTTATCAAGTTACATATATGGCTTATAAATTAGAGTGTAATTTAATAGTTAATTATTAGTTACTATAATTTTTTTTTACTTCATTTTTAACTTATAATGAATAATACTTTTAACAATATTTGATGCTCTAAGAAACAAATAATACAACTAAAAGATGAAAACATATCTAAATTAGTAATTCTCTATTAAGTTTTAATTTGTATAGAATAAAAGAAAAAAAAAACAACCTAGCAAAAAAAGAAAAGAAAGAAAAAAAGAAAAAATATTTAAAAAAGTATTTAATATATAAATATAAAAAAGAATAAAAATAATTGTTATTTAATTATATAAAAAGGAATAAAAGACAATTGTCATTTAATTGAAAAATATTTTTAAAACTGTATATCACATTTTTTTTTCAGAATTAATAAATTATTATAACTTTTTATTTACTTAAAATACATTCAACTTAATATTAAAAATATTTATAAATAAGCTGATAATTGAAAATCAAATGAAAAAAAAAAGTCGTGAATATATAATAAATATAATATATGGTAACACTTAACACAACAAGTTTGGCAGGATGGCAAACTTCAGCAAATTGTGGAAGATTGGTAACGCGTTTGAATCCCAGGGATGGCAGACTTCAGCACATTTTTCTTGCAAGGGCATTGATCCGGTGCAACGGGTGTTCCGTGGACCAGGTGCTGTGAGGGCCAACCGGGTCAAGTTGGTGGGCTTGGGTCGGGTCAAATTCAACAATTTTTTTTTATTTTTTTTAAAAAGTCATCACAATTTAACTACCGAATTGCAACCAAATTTAAAAAAAATTCGAATTTTTTTACTTAATTCTATTATAGAAAATGCATTCAGTCACAAATTAGCGACCGAAAAAGTTTCGGTCACAAAATTGGATTAGCTACTACTGGTACACGATTATCAGAAGTTGGTTGCAATTCGGTTGCAATTTAGTGAATAGCTACAGAATTAGTGGTTGCAATTTTTCTTTTTTCTTGTAGTGGGCCACTAATTGCTCGCTATTCTCCACACGATTGACGCTGACGTTGGCGAGGAGGAGAGGCGCCAGAGATGACAAATAAACTCAGGCAACAATACTATAAGGGAGGAGGAAAGAGAGATCTTCATATTTGCTCTGAGATAAGAGGGTGCGCACTGAGAGGTGCAGTGTTGGGAGGCCAAAGGAAGAAGATGAAGTCTGGCCGAAAAAGACAAAGCGTCAGATTTAGTCTTTATTTTTTGCTACGGTGTTTTGTTGTCGCTAATCTCTCGCTATCTAAAAGGGTTTAGCGACGACGAAAATTCAAAACTAAAAATTCAAACTGCCATAGCTAAATTCTCGTGATGATTTTGCAGATTTACCTATGGTATATATCCGTAGCTAAACTGTCTCTAGTCTATTAAATTTTTTTAAAAAAACTCATTATATTCCCATTTTTACAAAAATATAATACACATAATGTTGAAAATGATTTTTATCGCTTTTAAAAAAATTTTAGGATATATAAGCATATTATGTACACACACACACACACACACACACACATATATATATATATTAGTATATGTTATAATATATATTTTACTATTAATATATACTAAGATGTTAGTATATATGTACATATTAGTATATATTAATACACACACACACACACACACACACACACATATATATAAAGCTATTAGTATATATTAGTGGATATGTATATATATATATATATATATATATGTTAGTGTATATATATCTAATATTGTAATATTAGTATTATTAATATATATATATATATATATATATATTAATATATTACTAACATATACTAATTCATATATCTTAGTATATATTAGTGTTAGTTTGTATATATCCACTATTATAATAATCATATATTCTACCAATATACATATAATATATTTAGTTGTGTAAATTTGCAACTTATATGGCATAAAAATCACATACTATAACTATACACATATCCACATATAAATGAAATTAAATTATGAAGTTTTTTTGTTTAAATAATTTAGTGACGGCTTTGAGAGGGCCAATCGTATAGTCGCTAATAAGAGACGGTGTATCGACAGTTTAGCAACAATTAAGGGTATCGTAGTTATACCGTCGCTAATCAGCAACCTTACGCTAGTAATCGTAGCTAAGCCCTCGCTAAATAGCGAGGGTTTTGCTATGACCATTTACCCTAATAATCCATTTTTTTTTTCGGTGAAACCATTTACATCCGTAGCCAAACCCTTGACATTTTGCAACGGTTAAGTAATGATGATTTAATTTAAAAATGCCAAGAAAATCATGTCTAAGGAATAATTTAGGGCCGTAGCTAAACCCTTGCTAATAGCGACAATTTAGCTACGGATTCCATATCCTAATAAAAAAAATATTTTTTAGGAAAAAAATTTTCTACTGTAGCTAAACCCTCGCTAATTACCAAGAGTCTAGCTACAATTGTTTATCTTAAAATTTCAACAAATTATTTTTGAGAAAAAATTTAAAGCCATTGCTAAGCTTTCACTAATTAGCGAGAGCTTAGCAACGGCCACTACTTCGTAATATTCCAAAATAATTTTTTGGAGAATTATTTGGGTTCGTAGCTAAACTCTCGCTAATTAACTAAGGTTTAGCTACGGTAGTATTATCCTAAAATTTCTAAAAAGATTTGTCACGAACAAATTTACCGCCGTAGCTAAACCCTCTTTGATTAGCGACGGCAAAATAACCCTCATTAAGTCATCGCTAGTTGCATGAGTTTAGCTATGGTTGGTCAACCCCTTGGTAAATTGCCCCTCTCCTTGCTTGCCATCGCAAAATGTTCGCTAAGTAGAGACGGCTTGTCGGCCGTCGCTATTATTGTGTTTTCTTGTAGTGTTCTAAGAGTGATGCCATGTATACATTGACTTTCATTGACGATTATTCAAAAGAAGTTTGGGTCTACTTTCTAAAGTATAAGAGTGATATTTACTTAACTTTTAAACAGTAAAAAATTTTGATTGAAAAACAAACAGGTAAATAGACTAAGTGGTTAAAGATAGATAATAACATAGAAATTTATGAAAAAAAATGATGAATTTTATAAGAGTGAAGGAATTATTTGGTATCATAGAATAAGAATGATGTCCCAACAAAATAGTATTGATGAACGTATGAACAGAGTTTTTTTAGAAAAAGCATGTTATATGATTTCACATATAGGGTTAATAAAAGATTTTTGGACAGAGGTAGTTTTTACAACTTATTATATTGTCAACCGTGCTCCTTGTACTGTTTTTTATTTTAAAACTCCTAAGAAAGTTTAGTCCAGTATTCTTGCTAATTATTCCGATTTGAAAGTTTTTAATGTTCAGTATATATATGCATGTAAGTGATGAAAAATTGGATCATAGAGTTAAGAAATGTACTTTTTTTAAAAAGTATGCTTTGGGGTAAAACGATACAAATTATGGTGTCCAGATCCAAAATCAATGATATTTGTATCCAACAGAGATGTTACATTTAATGAATTGTCTATAAATTCTAAAAAAAAAGTCTTCTACTTTTTCTTATATAGATAAAAATAGTACGCAAAAATAGGTAAAAGTTGAATTGGCAATTTTAGTCCTTCTATTAACTTATTCTATTCAGTAAAGTTCAATATAGATACCTATAGTTATTGATGGAGGTGTAATTTTTAATGAAGAAGTTTCAGAAAAAGAGGAGTATTAATTCCCTAGATAGGAATAGACTAAGAAGGGAAATTCATCCATTACCATGGCATGCAAATATATTTGCGTATACCCTGTCAGTTGTAGAAGAAATATGGGGAGTTTGTGATTGATGGTCTTTGACTTTTGTGGGAAAGATGGAGCAAAATTACTATATTTGAGCTTAAAATGCAAGTTAAGGTAGAGATTTATTGAGCATGACTTCCATCCCACGTCAAAATGGAAAACAAAATCCATTTCCTCTATTGCCTTTAAATATAAAGTTTTCTTTTTCCTTTTGATATAACACACAATCACAAGAAAATATGGTAGCATGTTTTAGGTGTTTATTCTTTGTGGTTCTCTTATTCTGTATTAGTGGTGTTTGTAAGGTTAAGAACACTTTAAAATAGTTTAATAAAAAAAAATTTTATATTGTCTTCTCTCAACTCTGTGCTATAACCACTGTGAAGATATATATTACTTCATTAATTGAATCACAAGTCTTCTTCTTAAGATTTGGATAAATTCGATTTGGGCGTCAACTTCGACATATGGTAGCTCAAAATAGAGGCTATTTTAAGTTAGGGTTATTTTAGCTTTGGAAAGAGTAAAGTAAAAGCCAACAGATATGATAATAGCAGCATTTGAAGATGTGGATAAAATGGTAAGATTGGGTATTATTCTAAATATCTCTAATGAGATTTTAAGAGAAGTTGCTATTGAGACTATAGCCAAAGTTATGTGGAAAAAGTTGAAGGTTTTGTATATATAAGAATATAGTAGTGAATTGACTCTACTTAAAGCAGACTTTGTTTACTCTTCAAATAGCTTAAAGTACATCTATTATCTCAAATCTTAAGACATTTGATTTTCTTATTATGTATTTGAGTAATATTGATGTGAAAATAGATGATATGGATCAGACTATTTTGTTATTATGTTCTCTTTCCCAATCTTTTAAGCATTTTCAAGATACTATAATATATGAGAAATAAATTATCCGATATAAAACAACTAAATTTGCTTTGAAATCAAAAGAGATGATTGATAGAGATTTAATTGAGAAAATTAATCAGTAGAAATTAGGTTGAAAGTTTGGTAGTGAGAAGTAGATCCAAGAATAGAACTTGTGGCAATAACAAATCAAAATCTAGATGCAAATTCGGACATAGAAAATTTGATTTGCTATTATTATCATAAAAAAGTGCACATTAAGTTTAAATATTTTAAGTTAAAAAATAAGAATAAGCATAAGGAAGAATCTACTGAAACTATTGAAGTTAGCATAGTAGCATATGACAGTGAATAAGACTTAATTTGAAAATGAATGGATTTTAGATTAGCATTCTTCTTAGTATATGTGTCCCAATAGAAATTTATTTTTCATTTATGAAACTTGTAACGGTGAAATTGTTTTGATGTGTGCAATTTTGTGGGTAAAGGCACAATTCAAATTAAAATGCATGATGATATATTGAGGATTATCATTGATGTTAGACTTATTTCTAATTTGAAAAAAAATCTCATCTCTTTAGATACCTTTTAGGCTTTTTGGTGTAAATATGCAGTTGAAAGTAGAGTTATGAAGGTTAGTAAAGATGCTTTTATTGTCATGAATAGTTACAAGTATGATAGTTTGTATACTTTGTAGGGTACTATTGTCACAGGTTATATTATAGTTTCTCACTTTGTTCAATTCTGACATCACCAAATTGTGATATATACATTTGGGGTATATGAATGGGAAACTTCTACACATGTTGAGTAAAAGAGACCTTCTTAGTGGACAAAATACCAAGACATTAGATTTCTGTAAGCACTGTATTTTTAGGAAGTAGAAAAGAGTCAGTATTATCTCACTAGCAATTCACCGGACTAAAAGTATGCATATACTTTGGATCTATCTTGTATGTATTCCTTCTAAGAGTGGTGCTAGGTACATGTTAACTTTCATTGATAATTATTAAAGAAAAGTTTTGATCTATTTTTTAAAGTATAAGAGTTATGTTTATCTAACTTTCAAACAGTAAAAAATTTTGATTGAAAAATAGACAGATAAACAAATCAAACGGTTGAGGATAGATAATGGTATGGAATTTTGTAAAAAAGAATTTGATGAATTTTGTAAGAATGCAGGAATTGTTCGGCATCGTAGAGTGAGAATGAAGCATCAATAAAATGGTATTATTGAACGTATAAACAAAACTTTTTGGAAAAAGCACATTTTATTATTTCAAATTAGGGTTGACAAAATATTTTTGGGCAGAGGCAATTTACATGGCTTGTTACTGAAGATTTAAAATGGCAAAAATCATCAAACCGAAAGCATGCTCACAAAATGAAAAATTTATCTCTGTGATTGAATGACTCTTTTCGCACTAAAGAAGATGTCTGTATAAGGATATTTGAAACTATTAGATCACGTCATTCTAAACGTCGATTGCGTCTCATTCACGCAAAGTTTTTAAGCTTAAATGGTGCCCGTTCCACTGCCGGTGAAAGCTCAAATATGTGGGTTTGCTTAGCCTTTGAAGGCTTCTGTGTTTGAAAAAAAATCACAGACTTCACTTCTATCAAAATGGGTTTCGTCTGTGTTTATGATTGAATGAAAAGCCAAAGCCTTTAGTGCTTCATTTCCCTTTCATTTCAACACCGAGAGAGAGAAGCCAACTGCATGAACACAGAAAGCAGCCATACTTTCTGTTATCTTTCACGCAAAACAACACGGGATCCATCCCGTGTAATTTTTTTATTTTTTATTTTTATTTTTAATTTTATTTTACCATTGGTTTTGTTTATTGGACCAGATAAAATTATTTACTCTTGGACTTAAACACTAATAAATAATAAATCTCAGTTATTTATTTTTCAGGCTTCATTAAACATCACAATAAATAATTAACAAGCCCTAATATATCAATATAAAATATCAGGCCTTTTATCTAATTTATATCTAGATTAATTTTATAATTATTCAATATGGGTCTTGGGTCCTAAATAATTAATTAACCAATTAAGCTAGATAAAATATATATTCTCTCTCGTGCCTTTCATTTTATTCTAATCCAATAATAAATTAGAATACTTAAATAAAATAAAATAAAACTAATAATTATCAATACTAATTCCTTAATTCAAATCTGTCAGGACTTAAGGGCCATTTCGGAGACTAAAAGACACATCGTCTTGGCTATTAAAATGACCAAAATACCTCTACTATGTAAATAGCTATATTTTATATTTTTAATATTTTTTAATATCACTATAAGAAAATATTGACTCCAAAGATAATGTTGCATTAGCAAAATTTTCGACCTACTGGTGTAATGACTAAAATACCTCTCTACGTATCGCCGTGCATTTAGAGAAAAAGAGTGTACTAATACCTCTCTAATAGACATCTATCATCTTTAGACCTCTAGTCCAATGATCCATGACTCTTAGAATGTTTTCACTTTCTAAGGGAGCTACTCTAAAGTAAACATCCAAGACATATTCCCTAGGGCCCTAAATAATTAGATCATTTGAACAGTCACAGGGGTGATATAGTGCAGAAGTTATCTTGTGCAAGTCTGTCTTAACTGACTAGTCATATATACAAGTATATCAGATCTACAAAAGAACCTCAACTACAGTATATCAAAGTATATGCTTCTAGCTTCGCCAGACCATCAACTCATACTTAAGTGGTAGAGTATTAGTTCATACTATAGCAGTAATAGTTTGAGTTTCTTTTAAATAGTACATTTAGAAACTACTATTACAGGTCCTGATTTACGTATTCGAAATATGTTCGTTCTATAAAGTGAGTGGACTACTCACTAGCTAAAGGTAAGCTATTTTTGATTTGGTATTCATAACACAATAACCTATACATGATAAGATTCTCATTCTCATTAATCAGTTAAGAACAAACATTTATGTATTAAGTAACCCGTGATCCATATCTTACTGTGAAAGACGATCATTCACATGGACCACTTACTTAAACACAATAGGTCATTTCCAAACGAAAATTGTACACAAATAAAATGTAAATTCACAAACAAATTTTGAGAATAAATTCTTTTATTAATAACTTCGATAATTATATCAAATAAACTAGTCTAGAGGGCATATATTTTAGCAATCTCCTACTTGCACTCTAAGACTAAGAAAGCCCATAAGTGCCCACTGCTATGGCGTCTAAGTGTCTCTTGAAGACTCTTTCATCCAATGCTTGGTGAAGGGATCTACTAGGTTGTTCTTCGAGCTTATCTGTTCCATTACGATTTCCCATCTCTAAATGAAATCCCGGATCAGGTGGTACTTCCCCTGGATGTGTTTCCTCTTCTTGTGATTCCTGAGTTCTTTGGATTGCGAGATTGCTTCAGAGTTGTCGCAATATACTACAATCGGTCTGTCCATGTATGGCACAACTCCAAGTTCTGAAAGGAACTTCCGGAGCCAGACTATTTCCTTGGATGCTTTCGAAGCTGCAACATACTCAACTTCTGTGGTTGAGTCAGCAATATAAGATTGCTTGATACTCCTCCATAAAACAATTCATCCAGACATCCAGACAAGGTGAAGACATATCCACAAGTGAATTTTCTCTCATCCTTATCTACTTGGAAATCTAAGTCTGTATATCCAGTAGGAACCAAGTCATCAGTCCTGTAAACCAGCATATAATCTTTCGTACCATTGAGGTACTTAAGAATATGCTTTACAGCTTGCCAATGAACTTCCTCAGGATTTGACTAATATCTGCTAACTAAGCCTACGGTAAAGTAGATATCTAGTCTAGTGCACAGCATGGCGTATATGAGACTTTCCACAGCCGAAGTATAGGAAATCCTACTCATCCTGTCTTTTTCCTCTTGAGATTTAAGACAGTCCTTAGAACAGAAAGACAACCCATGTCTGCAAGGGATTAGAGCTCCTTTGTATGAGTCCATACTAAATTTGGCCAACATCTTGTCAATATATATCGTTTGGGATAATCCTAACATTCTCTACTTTTTATTCTAAGAAGCTTAATCCCAAAAATATAATTGGTTTCTCCTAAGTCCTTCATACTAAATTGACTAGATAGTCAAATCTTAGTAGATGACAATGTCCCTACATCATTCCCAATGAGTAAAATGTCTTCCACATATAAAATAAGAAAAACCACATTTATACCTTCCAATTTCCTGTACACGCATAGTTCATCCTCGTTTTGAATGAAATCGTAAGACTTTATAGTCTTGTCATGCTCTAGATGCCTACTTAAGTCCATAAATAGACCTCTTAAGCTTGCAAACCATATGTTCCTGGCTTTTAGCAATAAAACCTTTCGGTTGGGACATATAGATGTCTTTGTTAAGATGACCATTAAGAAATACCGTCTTGACATCCATTTGTTATATTTCATAGTCAAAACGATATGCAATGGCAAGGAGGATACGGGTGGACTTAAGTATGGCTACCGGAGAAAATGTTTCATCATAATCGATTCCCTCTTTCTGAGCATACCCTTTCACCACAAGCCTAGTTTTGAAGGTTTCCACATTCCCCTCCGCTCCCCTCTTCCTCTTGTATAGCCACTTACACCTAATGGGTTTTATCCTTTCAGGTGAAGCAACAAGATCCCAAACTTGATTGAAGTACATAGATTTAATCTCGGCTTTCATTACTTCATGTCATAGATCTGCATCGGTATCAGCAATAGCTTCCTCGTATCTAGTGGGATCTTGTTCCTGATAATTAAAAACCAGTTTGAAAACCTCTCTTGTCCATCTTTCTAGAACTCTAGATACCCTCCCACTGCGACAAAGCTCTGATTGTACAGGTTCTTGAGGCTGTGCCTCTTCTTATTCCTTAATCGGGTCTGAAGAAGTTGATTCCGAAAATAACTTCTCTTCGAGTTTCAACCTTGTTAAAACTTTAGTGGAAGTACTTTGATCATCCTCCAAGTATCTAGCATTAGTACTTACCAGTACTTTTGCTCATTGGGATGATAAAAGTAACTTCATTTTTTTCCTTTTGGATACCCAACAAAGTAGCATAATTCTGATCTTAGTTCTAGCTTATCTCCCTTGATCAGTACATAAGTTGGATAGCCTTATATCCTGAGATGATTTAGACTTGGCTTACGCCCAGTCCACATCTCATAGGGTGTCCTGGGTACTGACTTGGAAGGCACGAAGTTCAGAATGTATACTGCTATTTCCAAGGCATTCCCATTAATGTCCTATTCTTTCTCTCAGCTACTCCATTTTGTTAGGGTGTACCCAGCGCAGAGAGTTGGGATACTATCTTATGATGTACCATATAATCCTTGAACTCACTGAGGAGGTACTCTCCACCACGATCCGATCGTAAGATTTTGATCAGCTTACCTGTCTGACACTTCACTTCAACTTTAAACTCTTTGAACTTGTCAAAAGAGTTAGACTTGCGCCTCATCAAGTAGACATAACCAAACCTCGTACAATCATCCGTGAAAGTGATAAAATACTTAAAACCCCCCTCTAGCTTGTGTAGACAAAGGACTACACACATCAGTATGAATAAGGCCCAATATCTCCTTGGCTCTATCAACCTTTGGGTGAACTACCTTTTAGTCATTTTTCCTATAAGGCAGGATTCACACTGAGGCTAACTTTTCAATCTTAATGAGTCCAAGGGCCCATCATGGATTAACCTCTAATTCTTGGTTGAGTTAATATGACCCAACTTTAGATGCCAAAGATATGAGTCATTGACATTGGTCTTTCTCTTCTTAGTCTTTCTTTTCTTACTTAAAGGTTCAGATTGAGCATTATTTATTTGATTGTTTATAGGATTTAAAAAAAATAAGTTTTTATACATGTGTCCTGTACATAAGACTTCTCAATTTCTACTAATAGTAATACCAGAATGAAAAGAAATAGAATATCGATGATTTATTAGCTTTGCAACTGAAATCAAATTTTGTTTAAAATCGGGTTATAAAATATTCTTCAATATAACCACTTTATTACAATAAAAAACAAGATTCAGCTTTCGCACTACAAGGGCCCATACTCATGCTCAATTTCCTACTCGTAGTCTATGCTCGCCCTTTTGAAGTCTTCTTATCTTCCTAAATCTCTGCAAAGAGTTACAGATATGATCAATGCCACTAAAATCAACAATCCAAGTGGAAGTTAATCCAACAATTGAAATTGACTTTAGATAGAGAACAATACCTATAGGGTTTTTTTTAGCCAGAAGTTCTGGACACTCCTTTTTTCCAATGTCCCTTCTACCCGTACTTGAAACATTTGCCTTTGGGCTTGTTGGGTTGGTTCTTAGGCTGGGCTAGTGCGTTTCCCTTGTTCTTCTTGAACTTTTTGAGCTTGGGTCCAGTTCTGGAAGAAAAAGTCCTTGCAATCATAGCCTTGGACTGTGGCTTCATGACCTTCTCTGCTACTTGGAACTCTTTCATTAACTCGATTAAAATCATGTTTAATTTGTTCATGTTATAATTTAACTTAAACTGAGTATAAGAGCCTAGAAAAGATTCGAGAACCATGTCCACTTGGCTCTCGAGGTCAATTACAACCCCTAAGACTTCTGCTTCCTAAAAAACAGCAATCATATTAAGCATATGCTCTCTGACTAATGCTCCTCAGCCATCTTAGTGTTGATGATTGTCCTAAGATCCTCCTGTCTTGCAGGCCGGCTCTTATCTGTGAACATCGTGACTAGTAATTGGCTAATGTTGTACACAGTGGCCATGTGCTCGTGTTTAGACTAGAGCACATTAGACATGGAAGCCAACATTTAGCATCGAGCCATTTCGTTGACCTTCTTTTATGTTTTCTCAGCGTTGCGCTCCTTAGCGGTGAAACCCTCCTCGATAATAGGGCAAGTTTCAAAGAGAACTTACTAATACTCCTTAGCAGTGAGTATTATGCCCAAGTTTTTTTTTCTGTCCATATAATTTGGACCTGTTAGCTTATTCTCACGGAGAATAATGGCCAAATGACTAAAAGAATCTCCACCAACCATTTCTGAAAAATCAAAAATAAAATAAATTTTAATTTCTAAAAAACAAAATAATTTGAGACTTTATCCTCATATTAAATCCGATAATAGTTAACACTATTACTATTATCTTTAATATGATAAATTTGGCTCTTAGAAAAACTAACATAACTTCTTGAAAAGATTAACAGTTCCTTAAGCTAAGTGTATTAAGTACCACAAATTAATTTCGAAGATAACTCCATCATGAAATGACTGTTTCTTTTCATTTCCTACGGATATTCCTCGTACTATAACCTCCAACGTAGGCTGGTCGATCATAACACGTGTCTCGGGTTATTAATTACATCCATCCATTAGTTCTAAATCCTTGTGGTATCCCTATCCTATACGGGTTCACTCTCAAGGTGACGTGAGGGGACTCATGATCTCGAACGAGGATCGCGATGAAAACTATGGGGCCGTTGGAACCCCTCTTCCACTTAGTATTTTAAAATAAGGGTTTTCTTGGAAAATATCTTTTGAAAATTTCAATTAAGTTTTTTTTAACTCAAAAATAAAATATCTAAACTCATAAAAATTTCTATGTCAAAATTTATACCCTTTGAGAAATTTTTCCATGGATTAATTTTATTTAAGTTAATAAACTTAATAATTTCAAAATTTTCCAATAAAACTTTCGAGAGATTTTAATTTCAAGTTTAATTTGACAAAAATAATTTTTCTTGTTAAAATTCAATCAAAATGGTTTTCTATTTTAATTCACAAAAATATTTAAATCCAAAATATTTTCTATGTCAAAGATAAAATCCTTTGAGAAAATAACCAAGAATTAATTTTTATTCGAATTAAAATTAACCATTTGATTTAAGAAAAATATTTTTCTTTGTCAAAAATTTCCAAAGAATTTGGTCTTTGAAAAAACGTGTACATAGGATACAAAAAGAAATAAGAATGCTAGAAAACTGTAAACGTTTTTATATTTTTCTATTCTTTTAACCTAAGTGTCCAAATAATAGAATTAAACACATTAATTAATTAATGGTCTTGTTTAATTCTAATTTTTTACTATTATTTTTAATGCAAAATATTCAAAGAATATTAACTATTACAATAAAAATAATTTCACCTGGTATAGGACCAAAAATAATTAATATATTTATATATATATATATATATATATATGGTCCAGTGCACCCGCCACACTGGATCATGACCTATGGGAAAACCCATGGGCTACGACCCAGCCCGCGCCCACCTATTGCTGGGGTCAAAATTGCTGACCGCGACAATATGCAAATTGGAGAATTGCTTCCGTGCGGTGAGTAAGGCTTCCTTGCGCAGCACGAGGAAGCAACCGGATTCCGTGAGGAAGCTATCCTCGCGAGCCAAGCTGGGCTGTGGCTCCAAGCCACGGCTCCTCTCACAGGTGCGGCTCAGCTCGGCTAGGCTAAATGGCTCGACTTGGCTCAGCTTGATCCTTCTTCTCCAAGTTTTTCCTATGCGTTTCAGACGCTACTGGACGTGATTTTTTTTCACTGTTTTTGATCAAAACTCATCCAAACTACTGTCTATACCCTTAAAAATATTGGACTTATACGATATCTATGAAAACAATCAAAATACAGTGAAACTACCCATACCAGAAAATACGAGGGATCATAGAAAACATCCAAAATAAATATTTTCTTATTTTAGTTAAACCTAACATGCTTCTTACATTTGTCAAACTATGTCTCTGATACCAATTGAAGGTTTAAAATGGCAAAAATCATCAAATCGAAAGTATGCTTATAAAATAAAAAATTAACCTCTGTGATTAAATAACCCTTTTCACACTGAAGAAGATGTCTGTAGAAGGATGCTTAAAGCTATTAGATCACCTCTTTGTAAACGTCAACTGCATCTCATTCACGCAAAGCGTTTGAACTTCCGAAATGGTGCTCATTCCACTGTCGGTGAAAGCTCAAATATGTGGGTTTGCTTAGTCTTTGAAGGCTTTTGTGTTTGAAAAAAAATCACAGACTTCACTTCTATCAAAATGGGTTTCGTCTGTGTCTATGATTGAATGAAAAGCCAAAGCCTTCAGTGCTTCATTTCCTTTTCATTTCAACACTAAGAGAGAGAAGCCAATTGCATGAAAACAGAAAGCAACCATGCTTTCTATTATCCATCCTGTGTTATTTTTTTATTTTTTATTTTTTATTTTATTTTACCCTTGGTCTTATTCATTGGATCAGATAAAATTATTTACACTTAGGCTTGAACACCCATAAATAATAAATCTCAATTATTTATTTTCTGGGCTTCATTAAACAGCCCAATAAATAATTAACAAGCCCAAATAGACCAATATGAAATATCAGGCATTTTATCTAGTTTATATCTAGATTAATTTTCTAATTATTCAATGTGGGCCTTGGGCCCTGAATAATTAATTAACTAATTAAGTTAAATAAAATATATATTCTCTCTCGTGCCTTTTATTTTATTCTAGTCTAATAATAAATTAGACTACTTAAATAAAATAAAATAAAACTCATAATTATCAAGATCAATTCCTTAACCCAAATCTGTCAGGACTTAAGAACCATTCCAAGGACCAAAAGACACATCGTATTGGCTATTAAAATGACCAAAATACCCCTGCTATAAAAATAGTTATATTTTACATTTTAAATATTTCTTAACACCATAAGAAAATATTAACTCCAAGGATAATGTTGCGTTAGTAAAGTCTTCGACCTACATATGTAATAACTAAAATACCCCTCTATGCATCGCCGTGCATTTAGAGAGAAAGAGTGTACTAACACATCTTTAATAAACATCTACTATCCTTAAACCTCTAGTCCAATTATCCACGACTTCTGGAATGTTTCCAATTTCCATGGGAGTTACCCTAAAGTAAACATCCAAGTCATGTTCCCCAGAGCCCTAGATAATTAAATCATTTGAACAGTCACAAGGGGTGATATAGCACAGAAGTTATCTTGTACAAGTCAATCTTAATTAACTAGTCGCATATACCCAACATATAAGTATATCGATTTTATGAAAGAACCTCAACTATAGTATATCAAAGTATATGCTTCTAGTTTCGTCAGACCACCAACTCATACTCAAGCAGTAGAGTATTAGTCCACGCTGTAGTAGTAATAGTTTGGGTTTCTTCTAAATAGTACTTTTAGAAACCACTATTACAGATTCTATTCTATGTATTCGAAATACGCTCATACTATGAAGTGAGTGGACTATTCACTGACTAAAGGTAAGCCATTCCCCATTTGAAATTCATAACACAATAACATATACATGATGAGATTCTCATTCTCATCAATCGGTTAAGAACAAACATTTATGTGTTAAGTAACCCATTATCTATACCTTACTGTGAAAGACCACCATTCACATGGATCGCTTATTTAAACACAAATGGATCATTTTCAAATGAAAATCGTGCACAAATAAAATGTAAATTCACAAATAAATTTAGAGAATAAATTTTTTTATTAATAAATTCGATAATTACATTAGATAAACTAGCCTAAAGGGTATATTTTCCAACAGTTACATTGTCAATCACACTTAACTTTTGATTTTAAAACCCTTGAAAAATTTGGTCGATACTCCTGCTAATTACTCTAATTTGAAAGTTTTTGAATGTCTAGCATCACTACAGGAAAAATCGCGATTTGCGACGAATTTTTTGCGACGGCTTCAATACCGTCGCTAATAGCGACCAATTTGCGACTATTTTCAAACAAGTAGCGATTTGACCAAAACCGTCGCAAAACCGTCGCAATTTGCGATGGTTTTGCGACGGCCAAAATACCCGTCGCAATTCGTAGCAAAATCATCGCTATTTGCGACGGTTTTGCGACGGTATTTATGCCCTCGCAAATTGCGAGGGTTTTGCGACGACGAGTTATTTTAAAAAAAATATTTTTAAATAAATTTTCAGATACGTCCGTCGCAAAACCCTCGCAATTTGCGAGGATTTTGCGACGGCTAATAAACCCTCGCAAATTGCGAGGGTTTTGCGACGGCGTCCGTCGCAAAACCCTCGCAATTTGCGAGGATTTTGCGACGGCTAATAAACCCTCGCAAATTGCGAGGGTTTTGCGACGGCAAGTTATTTTTTAAAATAATATTTTTAAAAATTTTTTTGAACGACCATCGCAAAACCCTCGCAATTGCGAGGGTTTTGCGACGGCAAATAACACTCGCAATTTGCGAGGGTTTTACGACGATAAATTATTTTTTAAAAAAATATTTTTAAAATTTTTGAACGTCCGTCGCAAAACCCTCGCAATTTGCGAGGGTTTTGCGACGGATATTTAATTTTAAAAAATATTTTTTAAAAAAATTTGAACGTCCATCGCAAAACCCTCGCAATTTGCGACGGCCAATAAACCCTCTCAATTTGCGAGGGTTTTGCGACGTGCAATTTATTTTTTAAAAAAATATTTTTAAAAAATTTTTTGAACTTCCATCGCAAAACCCTCGCAAATTGCAAGGGTTTTGCGACGGTAAATAACCCTCGCAATTTGCGATGGGTTTTGCGACGGTAAATAACCCTCGCAATTTGCGATGGGTTTGCGACGACAAATTATTTTTTAAAAAAATATTTTTAAAATTTTTGAACGTCCATCGCAAAGTCCTCGCAATTTGCGAGGGTTTTGTGACGGTAGTTAGCCCTCGCAATTTGCGAGGGTTTTGCGACGGTAATTTATTTTTAAAAAAAATTGAACGTCCATCGCAAACCCTCGCAAATTGCGAGGATTTTGCGACGGCAATAACCCTCGCAATTTGCGAGGGCTTTGCGACGATCGATTATTTTTTAAAAAAATATTTTAAAAATTTTTGAACATCCGTCGCAAAGTTCTCGCAATTTGCGAGGGTTTTGCGACGGTCAATATTTTTAATTAAAAAATAAATAAATGGCAAAATGTATAGAAATAAATCAAAACCCCAATTCGTCGCAAATTCGTCGCTAACACGTCACTAATTGCGACGAATTTGCGAGGGTTTTACAACAAAATAGGGTTTTAATCTTTTTTTTTAAAATTTCTTTATGTGTTTATGTGATGGTGTATTTTGACAAATTTACTGAAATATTTTTAATAACATGTCTCAATTAGTGCATTTTATTATAATTTTGTATATGTAATTATGTCATGTTATACACCTAATGTATTGCATAAGTAAATGTATATAGTTAATTATGTTATGTTATATACTTATTCTAGTATATAAGTATATGTATATAATGTATATAAGTATCTGTTTAGTTTAATATATATATATATATATATATATATATATATATATATATATATATACTATAACATGTAGGTATATATATACATATGTCTAATTTTTTAATCTATCACTTTGATTAAGTAGTGTATAAAGAAAAATAGTTCAAATACTGTTATTATTGTTGATATCACTAAAAAAATTATGAAATTTATAATGTAGAGATCAATTTGTAATGTTCTTCGTCTCCTACATGTTAATATATATTATACTAATTTAGCTATGTATATACATATGTCCAATTTTTTAATATATCTATTTTGTTAAGTAGTGTATAAAATAAAATATGTAAAGAAAAACAATTCAAATACTGTTATTATTGTTGAGATTACTAAAAAAAATATTGAAAATTATAATGTAGAGATCGATTTGTAATGTTATTCATCTCGAACATATTAATATATATTATACTATATAGTTATATATATACATATATCTAATTTTTTATCTATTTATTTGATTAAGTGGTGTATAAATTAAAATATATAAAGAAAAATAATTTACATAATAATATTATTATTAGAATCACTAAAAAATAATAAAAATTATAATGTATAGATCGATTTATAATATTATTCGTATTAATTTATGAGAAATTAGCGAGGATTTTATTTTTTCGTCACAAATTGCGACAAAATAGCTAGAAATTTAAAAAAAAATTAAAAATTTCCAAAATTTTTCACTCCCTCTTTTTTTTTTCCCTCCTTCTTCCCCCTTCCTTCTTCCTCCTCAACTCCCCTCCCTCACCTCCCTCAAGGCACCCCCCCTATCCGGCGCCCCCTCCCGCTCCCCCTCCCTCTCCCGGCCGGCGACCCCCCATCCCGCGCCCCCTCCCGCTCCCCCTCCCTCATCCCGCGGCCCCCTCCCGCTCCCCCTCCCTCATCCGCGCCCCCTCCCTCAACTCCCCCCATCCCGCAGCCCCCCTCAACTCCCCTCCCTCAACTCCCCCACACCCCCGCGGCCCCCTCCTCGTGCCCCCTCCCTGCCCCCTCCCCGCGCCCCCTCCCTCAACTCCCCCACACCCCCGCGCCCCTTCCCTGCGCCCATCCCGCAGCCCCCCACCCCCGCGCCCCCTCCTCAACTCCCCCATCCCGCAGCCGCCCCCCCCTCAACTCCCCCTGCTCTTCCTACCCCCTTCGACCCGCCTCCTCGGTCGGCGCACTGCCATTCCTGTGCTATCATCTGTGTCTTTGTTCTTGAGTCGATTCGTTTGGGTAAGTAGTTAGAATTTATCTCTTGAGCTACTTCATTATCTTATAAACTTTGGGCAGATTTGCATTTCCCTGAAGCTTTGAAATTTGGGCGATTATTTGTGAATGAGCGAGTTTGAATTGATGTATAAAAGTTGTATTGATGTTGGGGTTGAGTTTGAGGAGATTGTGAGTGACATGATGGTGGTTTGATGTGAGATTATTGATTTAAATTTGGAATTGTGAACTGGAATTGCTAAATTATTAGTTGGAATTGTTGTCCTTTTTTAACATTCAATGTGTTTTGATCTATACTTATAGTGCACTCTTTTTTACCCTGTTATAAAAAAATTACTACTTTGATCAAATTATATGGGAACTATGTTTTAGCTATATAAACCCTTATAAATTAATTTGATTGGTTATGATGCCATAATAGGAAGGTTGATTTCTAATTAGTTTAGTAATCTTATTACTTGATTATAATAATATATTAGTCTCTCTAATGGAAGATTTAACTCTAGTAGAATGCTTTGAAGGCTCTTTTATGTGAGAAATCCGTTTCCTTAGATTATGAAGATGTAGGAGGTGCGTGTTGTTCATATAAATTGCCTTTTTGTTGAATTCAAATGTTGGATTCCCCGTGAGTAATGGGTGATTACTCCTCCTGGGTAATGGGTGATTACCCCTAGTTATCCTTTTATTTATTTATTTATTTATTTTGTATAAATGAATGATCTGTCTTTGTTGTTTGCAATTGCATTTTGATTGTATAATTTTGAGGTGGCCTTGTGCCTGGAAAATGTCCAATTACGGGGAGACTCATCAAAATTTTTTTCAAAATCGCCGCTACTTAATGTGGAATAGAATAACTACCCTTATCTTGGAGTGTATTATTCGATTGAGCATGAGTATATATCCTATAATAGCATTATTATTAAAAATAATATTGCTAATAAGAATAAGAATAGGAGTAATGAAATGAGTAATAATAATAATTTCATATATAGGTCGATGTTAATAATAGCAGGAATAATATACGTTATAAAGAGAGTTTAAACAAATATAAACATTGGAATGAAAATAAATAAAATGTTATTATTTAACCATTGGAATGTGTAAAATAAGAATATAATTAGCTTTAATAGTATTTAATCTTATTCAAATTCCTCAATTAAGATTAAATACTTGGTTAAAACGTATATATTGAAGGTGTAACTGTATCCAACGATAGCAATTGTAAATTCTATGTTTTGGACCTCTTTTTGTTAGATAATAGAAAGGAAAATGTAATTATACTTCTCTTCCTTTTGTTTAAGGGGTGATTTTAATTATTGAGTTGATTGTTCTTTTCTCTCATTTAGACGTCATGGAGGATCGTAGTTGGATGTATAGAAGGCATGCTTCAGGTGTAAAAGGGATCACTATTGAATTTGAGGAAGCGGTTAAGGCTTTTTTGACATTTGCCTTATCAAATGCAATGTCAAGCGTAATTAGATGCCCGTGTGCAAAATGTAAGAATAAAAAGTACCTGGATCCAAGACAAGTTAAGCTCCACCTGTGGAAGTCTGGATTTGTGCCTAGGTATTACCGGTGGACATGTCATGGTGAGCCATTCGAGTGTCCCTCAAGTGTGTCTACCTCAATCCCAGAATCTGATTCACATCAAGAAAATCGGTCTCGCGAAATGGTCTTAGACGTAGCAGGACCCGACTTTCCCCCTGAAGCTCCATCAGCAGTTCATTTTGAAGAGCCACCTAATGTGGAGGCACAAAGGTTTTACGATATGTTAAAGGCGGTAGAGACTCCTATATGGGATGGATGCACACAACATTCGCAGCTTTCACTGGCTTCAAGGTTATTAAACATTAAGTCTGAAAATAACCTCTCGCGTAAAGCCTTTAACGATGTTGTGCAATTGATGAAAGAGGTTGTGCCTAGCGATAATACGATTCCCGATGATTTCTATCGGATGAAAAAATTAGTGGCTGGGTTGGGTTTGCCGGTACAAAAAATAGATGTATGCAATAATGGATGCATACTTTACTCGGAAAGATGACATGAATCGTAGAGAGTGTAAATTTTGTGGCCATCCTCGATATGCACGAAAAAGGTTGGGAAGAACACAAGTAGAAGGGAAATTTCATTCAAGAAGATGTATTACTTCCCGATAACACCGAGGCTACAAAGATTGTATACTTCCAAAACAACAGCTGAACACATGAGATGGCATGGAGAGAGCAGATCGGAGAAAGGCACAATGAGTCACCCTCGTGATATCGAAGCATGGCAACACTTTGATCGAATATATCCCGAGTTTGCAAAAGAAGTACTGAATGTCAAACTTGGTTTATGTACGAGATGGATTCTCACCATTTGGGATGTCGGGTAAGCAATATTCATCCCGGCCTGGTCATTCTCACACCGTATAATCTCCCCCGTGGATGTGTATGAAGGATCCAATCATGTTTTTAACAATCATTATCCCGGCCCCAAGAATCCAAAGCACCAGGTGGATGTTTATTTACAACCCTTGATAGACGAATTAACCAAATTGTGGTTTGAAGGTGTCACCACTTATGACATATCGAAGAAACAAAACTTCCAACTACGAGCGGCACTTTTGTGGACTATTAATGATTTTCCTACATATGGTATGTTGAGTGGTCGGAGCACTCGCTGGAGATCGGCTTGTCCATATTGTATGGGCAATACAAAGTCTTTTCATCTACAAAATGGTGGGAAACAATCATGGTTTGACTCGTCACCGTCGTTTCTTACCATCGGATCATCCTTACAGGAGGGATACGAGATCTTTTAGGAATGATAGAGGTTCCGAGACATCACGACTCGTGCAATACCCTACTGGTGAAGAAATCGGGATAGTTTGTCTAATTATGAAAAAATTACAGAAACATGCAAAGAAATTGGAAGGAGTAATGGCAGGGGAATATCTCATAATTGGGCAAAAAGGAGTATTTTTGGGATTTGCCGTATTGGCGTACTAATTTGGTCCGACATAATATTGATGTAATGCACAATGAGAAGAATGTATTTGACAATGTCATGAATACAGTTCTTGAGGTAAAGGGTAAATCAAAAGACAATTTAAAGGCTAGACGTGACTTAGAAATTTATTGCCATAGGCCCGAGCTACATGCCTTGAATGTGGGAGGAGGAAAAGTGGCTATACCTAAAGCTATTTACTCGTTGACATCAGAACAAAAGAAACTTTTGCTAGAATGGTTGAGGGGATTGCAACTCCCAGATGGATACGCTTCAAACATTGGAAGATGTGCTCGATTTGAATGAGTTGAAGTTATCCAGTATGAAATCACATGACTGTCACGTATTCATGGAGAGACTACTTCCAATTGCATTGAAGGAATTTCTTCCTTCTAATGTATGGGGTGTTTTGACTGAGTTGAGTCTTTTTTATCGTGATCTATGCTCTCCTAAGTTGAATGTAGCTCATATGGCCAAATTGGAGTCCGACATTCCTTTATTGTTATGTAAGTTGGAGAAGATATTTCCACCTGCATTCTTTGATGTAATGGAACACCTATTAATTCATTTGCCTTACGAAGCAAGAGTTTGTGGCCCTGTTCAATATAGGTGGATGTACCCGTTTGAACGGTAATCGAATCATTCAATCTAATTCTTTTCATAGCAGGTTCGATATAAGTGTGTGTGATCGAAGTCGTATTTTTTTTAAATGACAGTATTTGCATCAATTGAAAATCAAGGTGAAAAATAAGGCTAGAGTTGAAGGGTCAATCCGCAATGCTTATCTAGTTGAGGAAGCATCCACTTTCTTCTCTTATTATTTTGAGCCACATGTACAAACAAAACGTACAATTCCAGTGCGTAATGAAGAAGGAGAACGATTAGAGAGGGTGCAAGAACCCGGGTCGTCAATCCGCAATGTTCAAGGACGGGTGATAGGACGAATTCGAACTCGGTTCCTTACTTCGAAGAATTCGTTGCAAGCAAGAATTTATATGTTGCTTAATTGTGGTGAAGTGCAGCCATACATTGAGTACGAGCTACTACTTCATACATTTTATACGATAAACGATACCTCATAATGATTTTGACTCATTCCATCTAATTCTAATGCATTACAGGGCATTCACGACACACTTACGAAGTCTGGCTCCGACTATATCAGAGATAGAAATCAATAGAAGTATCAGCCTTGAATTTGCAGAATGGTTTAGTGGATATGTAAGTCTCATAAGATAATAACTTGCATTTGGAACTCCATTGGGGATTTAATGGAGTTTCATAATGCTATAACTTTCATAATTACGAGGTTAACTTGTCTAATATTTTTTAGGTACAAGATTCAGAAAATATGGTTACAAATGAATGCTTAAGGAACTTTGCTTGGGGTCCGTCAAGACTAGTGAAATCATATAGTGGGTACATAATTAATGGTTACCGATTTCACACTCATGATTATGCGGAGGGAAAGAAAACAGTTAATAGTGGTGTTTGCGTGAAAGGGATTGGAAATGACGCATCGGGACTCGATTACTATAGAGTGTTAAATGAGATTATTGAAGTGCAATTTCCTGGTAATCCACAGCAAAGCATTGTTCTTTTTAAATGTCACTAGTTTGATCAAACATTGAATCGTGGTACGAGGGTACATCTGCAGTATAATCTTGTAGAAATTAACCACAAAAGGAGCCATGCTAACTATGATCCATTTGTTCTAGCTCAACAAGCTATCCAAGTGTATTATGCATCATATCCAGGGAGTAAGAGGCCAAGATCCGATTGGTTGGCAGCTTGCAAAACCAAAGCTCGACATATAATAGATGCACCCGTGGTTGATAGAGCTTATCGGGAAGAAGTAGATGCTATCGACGAAGTCGAGCATATCGTTATTTGTTGATCTTGGTATTCCGACGCATGAGAATGGTATGAGTGAAATGTTGGATGTTCATGATGAGGCTATAACAAGCAAGGGATAGTTCTCCTATAAATGAAGAGGAAGAAGATGAATGGGAAACGAATAGCGATACCTCAGTAGATGATGATGAGTCTCAGTATCGGAGAATGATTCTAGTGAATAGGCCTGATTTCAATTCATTTACAAATAATATAGTTAATGGTGAGGGAATCCTGAAATCTATTGCATCATTACTATCCCATGTCAAATTTTAACTTACAATTTATTTGTTACTTGAATCTACATGCCTTGAATCTTTTAATTTTTATTATTTTAAATTCCATCACATACAATTTTGTTTCACAATTTTGTCTAATTGTCGGGAATCTCATCTCCTTCTTTTTTTTTGCAGGAATCTTTCGTTTAGACTTGTACAGCCCGGAGGATTTTTGTTATTCCTTATTATATTCTTTTGTGGTGTAAACAACAAGGTAGTTTATATATTGTATTGTTGCTGTATTGACAAACAATTCACAAGGACAGAGGCATTTATAATTTTTAGCTTGATTTTAACTATATCTAAAATTTTAATTGGAACCCCGTGAGTGATGGGTGATCATTCCTCTTGGGTAATGGGTGATTACCCCTAGTTATCATTTGAATTTTTCTATATTTAAAAGATCTGTCTTTGTTGTTTGTAACAGCGTTTTGGTTGTCAAATCTTGAGGTGGCCTTGTGCTCGGGAAATGTCCAATTATAGGGGAGACTCATCAAATTTTTTTAAAATTCAATTTACAAGTACAATGTTTATTTTGACATATCCATCATCAGCAAAGCATTATTATTGTATTACTTTAAACTAGCGAATAGATATAACGTTTCAATGTTATTATTCTTTTATCATTTTTATTCACAGTTATTTACATCCTTCTTTTGGAGTGGGCTTCGTCTTTATTGGTTACTTATTTTTCTTTTTTCATCTCCTTTAGCAATGTCTTCTAATGAAGGATTATTGAGGGAGGGGAGTCAGGAGGGTCAGGAGCCTTATACTCCATCCCCTACTCCGCTACAAAGGCTTTCAGTGCCTCATTCATTACATGGCTCTATTGGAGATGAGGGAGTACCATCTCCGGCTTTTCAATCATCCGCTGCTTCAGCTTCACATTCTGTTGGGTTGCAAGTTACGGACTCCCGACCTTGGATTGTTCCACGGGGAAACGGGTAAGTAACATATTCATACTTTGTAAGATGTTGATTATTAGTTCAATTATTATTATTATTTTTGAGATTAACATAACTATATTGTACATTGTCATTGCACCAAAAAAAGGTTCGCCGGCTCGGACAAATGTGTCCGAGAAATTTCAAATATAATACAACAGTACTTCACTGGTTCGTATCCGACATACACGCGCGTCCCCATAACCGTGCGAGACTTATGGTTTCAAGAATTTGGGGTAAGCAATTTTTGAGTATTTTTTATCGTTTAAGTACTATGTTATATGTTAATCAGAAATCTTAATCATGATCATGCAGAAATATTTTCGGTGGAGGGAAGAGTATGCTTCGCTAATTCGATCAACTTGGGAAAAGAAGTGTCGGACGCGATTTTCGGACATAATGTCTAGGCTGAGGAAGAGGGATGATTGGGTATGTCCTCATTGGATAGAGGCACAGTATTGGAATGACATTTGCGAGTACTGGAGATCAGAGAAGTATCGAAGCTCTCATCCACCAACAAAAAGAATCGTGGGAGTAGCTGCACCCATACTGGAGGGTCTATTTCGTTCACAGAACACGAGGACCGTTTGGTAATTCACCTACATGCCTTAATTAATTATTAATCTAAATTGTTTTATTACAAATTTATGTAAGATTGTAATGATTACATTGTGTTAACATAAATGTAGCGGGCCAAGGAGGGGAGTTCTTTTAGCTACACAGACATGTTTGAGACATTACATGTCTTTCAGAGCGGGCCACAAAAGGGTCAGTTTGTCAGTGAGCGATCTCGCCAGACATTGGTACTATATAGATTAAATATGTTGAAATTCTTTATACTGTGTGGAATTTGTATTTTATTTTGATAATTACTATTGACAATTCTTTTTTTTTTTTTTAGGATGAGGTGCGAAATCTCATACAGAGCACTCCTCAGTCCGAGTCTAGTGACTCTGTAAACTCTGTTGTTCCTCTTGATGAAAAAGCCATGTTTGTAAAGGCACAAGGCGGGTTCAAAAGGGGACGAGTTTTTGGGTTAGGATCAGAGGCGACACATGTTCGAACTAGACTGTCTCAAAGTGGACTGCATGCATCTTCTCCTACACAAGTTGATATTGGACATATAGTAGAGCAAAGGGTTCAACAGGCTGAGTGGAGATTCAATCGACAAATAGACTTGTACCGGGACTTCATGAGGCAACAGCAGTCTACATTTGGTGGTTGGATGGCAGCTATGTCGGACAAAATAGGTATTCCTGCACCATCTATGCCATCCATAGAGGAGATAGAAGCGCGCATTGCGGCTGCTAATGTCGAAGATGAAGATCCAAATGTTGACGATGGATTTGATCCAGCTGATGAGCACCCGGGCCCACGTAGGGGCTCTCGTTCCCCTCCTCCACCTCCTTCTGCAGCTGCTCCTTCATTGCTTACATAGACTTGTTATATTTATTTTTATACTCTTTATACACTATTACTTATTTTTGTGAATTATTTTACTTTTTTAGATACTTATTATGTATTTTATATTATATTTTAATATTTAATTATATTTATTTGGGTTTATTTTTAATTTTTTATAGTATTTTTTTGGATTATGAACATAGTGTTGATATTTATTTGTATAATATTTCAGGGTTGATTTATAGGGTAATAATTTAAAATAAATATAATAATAAAAAAATTTATTGCAAAACCCTCGCAATTTGCGAGGGTTTTGCGAGGGCTGAAGTCGTGGCCCTCGCAAAACCCTAGCAAATTGCGAGGGTATTGCGACGATTTTGCGAGGGTCACGATTTGGGGTTAATTCTCCCCTCGCAAAACCGTCGCAATTTGCAAGGGTTTTGCGAGGGCCAACCTTGTGCCCTCGCAAAACCCTCGCAAATTGCGACGGTTTTGCGAGGGTCATGACTTGGGGTTAATTGTCCCTCGCAAAACCGTCGCAATTTGCGAGGGTTTTGCGAGGGCACAAGGTTGGCCCTCGCAAAACCCTCGCAAATTGCGACGGTTTTGCGAGGGTCACGACTGGGGTTAATTCTCCTCGCAAAACCGTCGCAATTTGCGAGGGTTTTGCGAGGGCCAACCTTGTGCCCTCGCAAAACCCTCGCAAATTGCGACGGTTTTGCGAGGGTCACGACTTGGGGTTAATTGTCCCTCGCAAAACCGTCGCAATTTGCGAGGGTTTTGCGAGGGCACAAGGTTGGCCCTTGCAAAACCCTCGCAAATTGTGACGGTTTTGCGATGGTCACAACTTGGGGTTAATTGTCCCCTCGCAAAACCGTCGCAATTTGCGAGGGTTTTGCGAGGGCATAAGGTTGGCCCTCGCAAAACCCTCGCAAATTGCGACGGTCCAAACCGTAGCCCTCGCAAAACCCTCGCAAATTTGCGATGGTTTTGCGAGGGCACAAAGTTAACCCTTGCAAAACCGTCGCAATTTACGACGGTTTTGCGAGGGTCACTTTTTTTCGTCGCAAAAATTGTTCCTCTGGTGAAGTTTGGCCAAAAATATTCGTCGCAAAATCCTCGCAAAAACGTCGTAAATAGCAACGAATTTTTTTTGCCCTCGCAAAACCGTCGCAATTTGCGACGGTTTCCCATGGCCGTCGCAAATTGCGACGTCGTTTTTTGCGACGGCTAAAACCGTCGCAAAAACGGTCAGCGACGGTTTTTGGCCGTCGCAAATGGCGATTTTTCCTGTTGTGCATATATGCATATAAATAATAGAAAATTAGAGTTTAAAGTTAAGAAATGCTTTTAGAGTGAAAGGCTATAGATTATGGCTCCTTGATCCAAAATCACCAAAATTTATAATCCATAGAGATATTATATTTGGTAAATTGTTTATGTTAAATTCTAAAAAATAGTATTCTACTTCTTTTTGTACAGATGAAGATGGTACGAAGGAATAGGTAGATGTTGAAATTAGCAATTCTTATCCTTATAAATTGACTTCTTCTCTTCAGTAAAGTTCAGTAGAGAAACCTATAGTTTCTGATGAATGTGTAATTTCTGATGAAGAAGTTCCAAAAAAAGAGGAGTCTTTCTTGGCCAAAAATAGACCAAGAAGAGAAATTCGTCTACCACAAAAGTATGTAAATTTAGTTGCATATGTTAATTGTAGAAGAAATAGGTAGAGTTCGGGGTTGGTAGTCTTTGAACTATTGTGGAGAAGGTAAAACAAAACTACTATATTTGAGTTTGAGATATGAGTTAAGATGGAGATTTGTTGAAGAGTGATTTCCATTCCACGTTGAAATGGAAAGGGAAGTCCACCGTCTCTAATGCCTTTAAATATAAGGCTATTCTTTTTCCTTTTGATACAACACACCATATCATAAGAAAAATTGGTAATCTTTTTTAAAGCATTTATTCTTTGTGTGGTAATCTTTTTTAAGCATTTATTCTTTGTGGTTTTCTTATTCTATATTAGTAGTATTTGTGGGTTTAGAAACAATTTTTTTAAAATTTTATATATTATCTTCTTCATAATAAAATTTTATTTTTCCTTCGCTCAGGAACTTTTATTTTTCTCCATATTATTATTTTATTTCTTTTTTGTCGTCTTATCTAGTTTTTATTATTGGAGTTTTGGTTTATTATTGGGATCCATCCCTTACGCCCTTCATCCTGAGTCGTCAACTGCTTCTCTCAACTCTGCTCTCATGACCATTGCTCAGACATATATTACTCCATTAACTAAATCTCAAGTCTTCTTCTCAATCGCTCACGTTGCTATATCTGATGTTATCAGTTTAATTCAGCACTATATCATTTTGCCAAGATCAGAGTGAAAAGTAGGGTGCTGCTCATTTTGTCTGTTCCAATTTTAATCGGAAAATTTTAAATTTGCAAGCAAATCTGCCTTCTTCCCTTTTTATTCTTAGCTGGATGGCCACTCTCATTTATCAGCGTGGAATTTACATTTTCATTAATCAGTACAAAAGTTTCGTCTTTATATACAACAAATAAGTGCTAATTCTTAATCACTACAAAAAATGAAGGAACCGCCTTTTAACAACCACATCTCATTTTATTCGCAAACAGGTAGTTTTCTTAGCTCTTTGTAATGATTTTCTTCCAAGGAAACTTTTTCTATTGAGTAGATGAATACAATTACATCAATTGCATCTCAATTTTTTGTTTATTTTCTTATCATTTCTGTGAGGCAGCGTGTTGCAAATTCCAAATCCAGCCTGCTGCAAAAGGAAAGTTTTGAATACTCCTTTAAGCATGTTGTAAATTTTGAATCCTGACTTTAGTAATGAATGAACGGAGGGAGTTGAGAGGGGAAGTTATGGCCCTCTTTTCAGCTTTTTCTAAGCTAGAAGTTTTTTTAGCAGTTCCTGATTATTGCTTTAGTTCGAATATAAAACTTATTGTGGAAAAGCTGCCTATATATGATTTTCAAAATTGCTTTTGTGTATTTCTAATACTCTTAAATATAAGAAGAATGAAAAGTGCAATAATAATAAAAACTATTAATAATTCTTCGAATAAAATAATATGGTGTTTGTAATCTGATTCCCACCAAACAATGAAGGAAAACTGATTCTATGACCTGATTGTGACAACTTTTGCCCATTCCCACACTCTTCTCAACTATTAATAGACAATTCTCCTGGGCTAATCAATTGGGGAGGTACCAAGTGTTGTAGCAGAAAATATGAAACGGTATTCAAAGAGAATCTTCTTCTTCTTCTGTAATTTATGTTTTGCAGTTACCCTCATCAATGGGTCCAATGATTATGAGAGAAAGGTATTCCCAGTGATCACTTCATTCAAATTTCTCGTGGCACTAATGCCGGATACATCATTTTCTTCATGTCAAAATCCCAAAAGAATGTTTTGGAGACAATTTTAAGTACCATGTGTTAGACCAGCGTGATGTAACTTTTGCACTTCACATCAGATATTCCTCATTCTTGATGCTGAATTGAAACTTTCTGTTGTTGACTCTTGGGCTATTAACCTGAAGTTCTGGTTTTTCCTAACGTTGTGATCTCCATGTATGATAATGGCAGCCGTACATAGTGTACATGGGGGAACTGTCAGAGAATTCTGTATCTCTGTCGGATATACACCACAACCTTCTGTTGCAGATGATCAGAAAGTAAGTGCAAAAGAAGTATCTTTGTTTCTCTCTCTCCCTCTAATATATTTTAGTTTTCTTTTCTTTTTTTTTTTTGAAATGTGGAATTTGATGATAAGAAAGGAAAACTGTCCTAAAAATTTCCTGTATGTGTTCAAATTTCAGTGAGGACGTAGCTAGAGAATCAAAGATACATAGCTATGGACGAAGCTTCAATGCTTTCGCGGCAAGACTGATGCCTCATGAAGCAAAAAGGCTTTCGCGTAAATGAATGTTGAATGATATATACTTCTTAATGATTAGAAGTACTTTCTTTCTTTCTTTTTTTTACTTTTGAAAAGAAGGACAAGTCCTTTGTGTATATGTAATCCATGTTGATCTCTTGCAGAGAACGAAAATGTTGTTTCAGTGTTTCCCAGTCAAATACGACAGCTTAAGACAACAAGATCCTGGGATTTTCTTGGAATGCCTTTGAATGTTGCAAGGAATCCTGGAGGAGAGAGCGATATGATTGTGGCGCTCCTTGATACAGGTCATGTATAAAAGATGCCACGAATTTCTATAATCTTGTGTCTTGAAGATTGATATATATTTATAAAAAAAGTACTGACATTTTTTTCTTTATTCTAATTTATGCTCCCATGCAGGAATATATGTTGAATCACCGAGTTTCAATGATTCAGGCTTCGGACCTCCACCTTCAAAATGGAAGGGCAAATGTGATACGGGCTTTGACTTCACTGGATGCAACAAGTAATCATCTCTCTTTTTCTCTGTAAGAGGAAAAAACTGCAAAAAGGATAACAACGACACCCATTTATCTGCAAATTGGCAATGTGTAACCTGGAAATATACGTTTTCATGTTGTGACCAGCAAGGTCATCGGTGCGCAGTACTTTAATTTGGCAGGCGCTGCCCCAGATGATCAACTTTCTCCTGCGGACTATCATGGACATGGCACTCATACATCCTCTACCGCAGCTGGGGTTGAAGTTCCTAACGTAAGCTACTACGGAATTGCCAAAGGGACTGCACGTGGGGGAGCGCCGTTAGCACGTATTGCATCTTACAAAGTCTGTTGGAGTTCTGCTTGCAAAGACTTGGACATCCTAGCAGCATTTGATGCTGCAATTGCCGATGGGGTGGACGTGATTTCAGTCTCCATCGGAGGAATCTCCATGGAATACTTCAATGATGCTATTGCCATTGGAGCCTTCCATGCTATGAAGAAGGGAATATTGGTTGCTTGTGCTGGAGGAAATGACGGACCTGGTCTATTCACTATTCAAAACGTTGCACCATGGATCATGACAGTTGCTGCTAGTACCACTGATAGGAAATTTGAGACCATGGTGGAGTTGGGCAACGGTAGGAATTTTTCTGTAAGTTCCTCAACTTCCATTTCCATTCTTACTCTTGTGAATCTAGTCCGCAGGTTTGGCCTTGGACTTCCCCTCCTCATTAGGTTTATGTAATCATTTCCCGTTAGGGATCTTCTCTTGACATATTTCCGATGAAGCAAATGTACCCTTTACTAAATGGAGCTCGCGCAGCATATGACACTGTAGAACCCGGCAGAAACATAAGGTGTCAAGTACAAAATGCCATGCTTAATTACATGTAAATTAAACTGACACTTGATCACCATGATCTTAGCTTTATACACACTCTGTTGCATGTTGCAGTGCTTGTGAGTCAGGGACTCTAAATGCAAGTAAAGTGGAAGGCAACATCGTTTTTTGCCGGGGCTTTTGGTACCAAGACTTCTACATAAAAGATTTAGGAGGAGTCGGAACAATTATGTCTGATAAGGCTCTCCTGGATACACCTTCACATACTCATTCACCTTCAACAATCGTAGATATTGACGATGGTGATCAGATTGATAGCTATATCAACTCCACCAAGTACCTTTTACTTTCTCCTTTTATTTTATTGTCTGATCTGAGGGAAGTGAATACACTATTAAGGTTGCTAATTTTTGTCACAAACATCTACACTTCCAGGGAGGCCACAGCGATGATACACAAAACAATAGATACTTTGAACGCAACTGCACCATTAGTAGCTTCCTTTTCATCTAGAGGACCCCAAACCATATCAGTGCAGATTCTCAAGGTCGAATTGAAGCATTGCTCCTTTTCCTCATTCATGCTTCTAGTCTGATTGAATTTCAATTTTGGACAGCCGGACATTGCGGCTCCAGGAGTTTCCATATTAGCTGCTTATTCAGGATTGGTTCCTCCAAGTCGGGATCCAAATGACAAGCGGAGACTGTTGTACTACTTTGAATCAGGAACTTCGATGTCTGCCCCTCATGTTGCAGGTGCTGCCGCCTATGTCAAGTCCTTTCATCCCAACTGGTCTCCTGCTGCTATCAAATCTGCAATCATGACTACTGGTGCGATTAATTAACTCTTAAACCTACCCGGCAAAGGAAAAAACAGAAAACTCTCAAACCTAGTTTGTTAAGTACTCCATTGCCCTTACTACCAGATTGAAGTTTGGAATCAACCTCCAATAATCCCAACCGAAGTGTTATAATTAAGCAATCTTGTTTCCCTTTCTATTTCAGCAAAACCTTTCAAAGCCAAGGTTGAAGGTGCCCAATTGGCCTATGGATCAGGTGAGATGAACCCAACAAGAGCAGTTAATCCTGGCCTAATCTATGACATCAACGTGGACTCGTACATCAGCTTCCTCTGCAAAGAAGGCTACAACAACACAGATATTGGTAAATTAACAGGCAAAAATGAAAGCTGCTCAAGCTATGCACCTGCAAAAGGAACTGACGGTCTCAATTATCCAAGCATGCACACCCAAGTTGACATGACAGAGATTTCAGCATTTTTTTATAGGACCGTTACATACGTCGGAGAAGGTGAATCAGTGTTCAAAGCAAAAATTCGCTCACCGAAGTGTCTCTCCATCGTAGTTTCTCCAGATACTTTGGCTTTCAGCAAGCCATACCAGCAAAAGTCTTTCACCGTGGCATTGAGTGGGAAATTCGTTCAGGAGAGCTCATTGTTTCTCTCGGCATCGCTGGTCTGGAGCGACGACAGGCATAGTCTAAGAAGCCCCATACTTGTCTCCAGGGCATGATCAACTAGAGATATGACAACATTCTATTCTGGAAACTGCTATCAATTGCAATCAATTAATGGTGGAATGATATTTTAAGCACCATTAATGGTGGAAACTCTGGCAAACTCCTATTCAATTGATGGTGGCAAACTCTGCTGAACTAATATACACTATTAGATTGGATTAAGAAGTTAAAAGAGGTTCCGGAGAAGTTAAATAAGTAATTAAATAAATGAACACATGCCAATTTATTAATAATGCAATAAGAAGTGTATTAAATAATATATTAGAAGATCTGAAAAACGACCTCTAATGGTAGCAACATGAAAGATTTGCCTAAAATTATCACCAAACTCCCTAACCCAATAAATTAAACAATATACTCAGCAGTTACTACTTAATTCATTTCTTTTTTCCGACCATTACCAATGGCAGTTTGAATCTGATAATCCAGCATAAAACTTCTATTTTGGAACTTTCATGGCACACTACAAGGAACACGGTATTAGCGACGGATAAAACTCCATCGCTAATTAACGAGAGTTTTGCGAAGGCAAATAAAGAAAGGGACAATTTACCGAGGAATTGACCAACCGTAACTAAACTCTTGCAAATAGCAACAGATTAACGAGGGTTTTGTAAACTCTCGCTAATTAGCTACGGCTCTAAATTTTTTTCTTTATTCTTTTTTTAAATTTTAGGATAAAATTGCCATAGTTAAGCCATCGGTAATTAGCGAAAGTTTACCTACGGCCACAAATTTTTCTCTAAAAAAATATTTTGAAATATTAGGATATAGTGGTCGTAGCTAACCTCTCGCCATAAATTTTTTTCCAAAAAGATCGAATTTATTGGAATTTTAAGATAAAGGGTTATAACTAGGCCTTTGGTAAAAATTAGCGAGGGTTTAACTACGGTGAAAAATATTTCTCCAAAAAAATATTTTTTTAATATTAGGATATAGTGGTCATAGTTAAATCAATCGCTAATTAGCGAGGGTTTACCTATGACTATAAATTTTTTCTCAAAAAGAATTTATTGGCATTTTAAGATAAAGTGTCATAGCAAAGCCAACGAGGGTTTAGCTACAGCCGTAAATGTTTTCTAAAAAAATATATTTTAGAATATTAAGATTAAATTGTCATAGCAAAACTCTCGCTAATTAGTGAGAGAGTAGCTACATATATTAGGGTATCACTACAAGAGAAATAGGCTTTAGTGACAAGAAATATTAGTGACAACAAAATTATTATTACTAAATAGTAGAATTAGTGACAACATTTTAAGTTGTCAGTAAAGGTCAAACTTTTAGTGACAACAAAAAAAGTTGTCACTAAATGATAACTTTTAGTGACAACAGAAAAAATGTTGTCACTATTTTTTGTCACTAAAGGCTTTCTCGCCAATCTCATTTGAAAGCAGGAAATCTCTTTAGTGACAACTCCAAAATTGTTGTCCCTAAAAAAA
Source organism: Voacanga thouarsii (assembly GCA_026120185.1). Lineage (NCBI taxonomy): Eukaryota > Viridiplantae > Streptophyta > Magnoliopsida > Gentianales > Apocynaceae > Voacanga > Voacanga thouarsii. The sequence goes on along the minus strand of JANUWF010001287.1, from coordinate 9,000,114 downwards.
AACTTTGTCACTAAATAGTGCACATATAGTGACAACAATTTTCTTGTCACTAAATAGTGTACTTATAGTAACAACATTTTTTCTTGTCACTATTTATGTAAATTTAGCAATGAAAAATGTTGTCACTATTGTGTATGTGTGCGTGTTTTTTTTATTAAAAATACTATTATGTGCATTTTAATTCATATAATTTTACTTATATAGAGAGCAAATGGGTGATATAAATAAAGGTAGATATGTATATATAGGGATGATAATATTGAACATAACACAAAAACGACACGGTTATAGCGGGTTAGGGTTGGGGTTTCACGGGTTTGGGTCGAAACAGGTCAACTTGTTTAACTTTAAACATGTTCGGATCATAAACAGGTTTAACCCGCGAACCCGTTTAAATTTTTTTAATACTTATATTTAATACTATTTGTAATACCCTACAAATTTCATTATAGAAAATTAGATAATTTAATTTTTTTACATGAATTAATTGAATTAAATTTTATTATATGAATTAATTGAATTGTTTGTATGTCTATTTTGTTTAATTATATGAGACCTCTTAAGAAAAATAAATGATGTTAATGTGGCTATTTGCTCGATATTTAGTAAATGAATCATTCTTAATTAATTATTATTTAGTGTTTATAATAATAATATTATTACAATGACTTTTAGCTAGAGAAAATAATTTCTTGAACAATCCAATTTTATTGCAAAACTACATTTGTTTAGATTTTTAAGATTAAATCTTATGAATTTATTGATATCTCTAGATATTTAGTTGGATAGTCTGTTGTTTTATTGGTTATTTATGACTTTATGAGTTGTGTTTATTAGTTTTTTTAATTTTATATGGTTTGATTTTATTTTTCAAAATTTGTTGTGTAATGGGTGACAATTGGCGGGTTTAATAGGTTTTCGATTTGGCGGGTTTAATAATTATCTATTTAATTTTTGTGTTTAATCGTTTCATGTCATGTTAACCTGTTTTATAACACAAACGCGACACGAAAATAAATAAGTTGACACTGAAGGCTTAAAATGACAAAAATCATCAAAACGAAAGTATGTTAGGAAAACAAAAAATTTACCTCTGTGATTGAATGACCCTCTTCGCACTGGCATAAATGTATCTACAAGGATACTTGAGGCTATTGGGTCACGTCCTTGCAAACGTTTACTACTTCTCATCCATACGAAACTTTTAATCTTCTGAAATGGTGCCTGTAGCACAGTCGGTGACGGTTTAAAAGTTGAGTTTTGATAAGCCTTGAAGGCTAATGGGTTTGTTTTTCTGTGAACGAAAATGAACAATGAAGAGCCTGTGAGTTTCTTTTTCTTTGCATTGCTTCTGTCAATCAAAAACCCACAGAAGTGCAAAACTACAGCACTACTTCAAGTCTTCTTTTCATTCATCGAATCCATCCTCGAGAGAGAAGCCATTGGCGTGCAAACAGAATGCATTCATGCTTTCTGTTTTCCTGTACGGAAAACAACAAGGGTTCTATCCCGTGTTGTTTTTTATTTTTTATTTTTTAATTAATTAATTAATTAATTTTTTTAATTTTATTTTACCATTGATCTTATTCATTGGACCAGATAAAATTATTTATTCTTGGGTTTGAACACTCATAAATAATAAATCTCAATTATTTATTTTCTGGGCTTCATTAAATAGCCTAATAAATAATTAACAAGCTCAAATAAACTAATATAAAATATCAGGCCTTTTATCTAGTTTATATCTAGATTAATTTTCTAATTAATCAATCTGGGCTTTGGGCCCTGAATAATTAATTAACCATTTCAGTTAGATAAAATATGTAGTCTCTCGTGCCTTTCATTTTATTCTAGTTCAATAATAAATTAGACTACGTAAATAAAATAAAAATAAAACTCATAATTATCAAGACTAATTCTTTAACCAAAATCTGTCAGGATTTAAAGGCCATTTCGGGAACCAAAAGACACATCACCTTAACTATTAAAATGACCAAAATATCCCTACTTATAAATAGTTATATTTTACATTTTAAATATTTTCTAATATCACCATAAGAAAATATTGACCCCAAGGACAATGCTGCGTTAGCAAAATTTTCAACCTACAAGTGTAATGACTAAAATACCCCTCTACGCATCGCTATGCAATTAGAGAGGAAGAATGTACTAGCACCTCTCTAATAGACATCTACCATCGTTAGACCTCTAGTCCAATGATCCATGACTCCTAAAATATTTCCACTTTCCAAGGGAACTACCCTAAAGTAAACATCCAAGTCATGTTCCCAGGGTCTTAGATAATTAGATCATTTGAATAGTCACAATGGGGATATAGCGTAGTCTATCTTAACTAATTAGTCACACATACCCAACATACAAGTATATATTGGTTCTACGAAAAAACCTCAACTGCAGTATATCAAAGTATATACTTCTAGCTTCGTAGACTATCAACTCATACTCAAGCGGTATAATATTAGTTCACGCTGTAGCAGTAATAATCTGGGTTTCTTTTAAATAGTACTTTTAAAAACAATTATTACAGGTCTTATTCTACGTATTCGAAATACGCTCAGGCTATGAAGTGAGTGGACTATTCACTGGCTAAAAG